>CM053599.1:210391151-210451151 GCA_028646575.1 Pseudocheirus occidentalis
TTTTAATTTATTTTCTTGGTTACATCATTCATTTCCACAAGGTTTTGAGTTACAAATTTTCTCTCCTTTTTGCCCCTACCACCCAGCCCAGAACATTGATCCCACTGTAAGGCCCCTCCCACAATCTGTTCCCTTTTATGCCCTCCTCCAACACATGTCTAGCTTTCTAGCAGGGCAAGGAGGACCTCCCTGCCCCCGTCCCTGTATGTATTATTTCCCAGTTGCATTTGATTGTATAGCTTTAAATACTAGATTCTTGCAATTCCTCCCCTGTCACCCACTCCCACTGGGAGGAGCAGCAATTCAATACAGGCTGTACCTGTGTAATTACACAGAACATCTCCATGGTGGGCAAATTGTGAAAGGCTAATTGTATGCCCCTCCTTCCTATCCTGCACCCTCCCCCCCCTTGTTTTGTTCTCTACCCTGTCCCTGTCCCTTTACTGAGATGAATGCTTCCCACATAGAGTGTCTTTAGAGTGGTGCATGGTTACCTGGCATCTTTGTAGCTGCCCAAGGAGCAAGTCCGATGAGAGATTTAGGCTCCTTGGAAAGACCAGGCTTCTTTTGTGGGAAACATGATGGAGAGCGAGAGGTCTTTTTCCCCTGAGTCTGTGTCATGATTCCAGCTGTGGTTAATCAGTGCTAATATTTTCTCTGCTTTCTACTTGGTGAAAAAGTAATACTTGGCAGGTCAGGCCGGGATTTACGTTGGTACAGATGTCCCCCTTTCTGTTGGGTACTTCATTCTTTCAGTGTACCCAGGTTCATGAACTAGGGTAAGACGTGGATCTTATTTGACCTGATTTAGAGTCTAAATTGACCCTCCCTATCCCTCACTCCACCTGTCCAGTTACCAAGTCTTGCCTGATTCTCCTTCCACAGTATCGCTTATATCTGTCCCCCTTTCTCCACTTACATGGTTTCACCCCAAGTGTTCAGGCTATTTTCACATTTTTTCCCGGACTTCTAAAGTAGTAGCTTTATCTCCTTGCCTCCCATCCAATCTGGGAATGGAACTGGGCAGGGAGTGCATTCCAGGAAAGGAAAAAAAGCTTGTTAGGAGTACATGTAGTAAAAAAATGGAGTTATCAAATTCATGGATGGGGCATAAAGTTTTTAAGGGGGATTCTTAAGAAATAAGACTGGAAAAATAATAAGAAACCAGATAGTAGAAGCACTGATTCTTAAATGCAATACCTCTGATGTCTCCTCTCTAATCTGTCCATCATTCAGCTGCTAAAGCAATTTTCCTGAGACACATAGCTTACCAGGTCACTTCACTGCTCAAAAGCCTCTGTGGCTCCCTATTGCCTCTGTGATAAAACAGGATCTCCTCAGTCTGGCATTTGAGGCCCTCAACCATCTGGTTCCTTACTCCTTTTTTCTGACTGTTTTTTACCACTCATTTTTTTTCATAATCTCCTTTACAAACTTTATGTACCATCCAAGAATTTGATATCTCCATGTACAACAAGATTTTCCCCTTTCCTGGAATGCATGGCTTCCTCAGTTCCATTTCCAGAACTCTTCTGTCAAAGTTCATTCTTCCCTAATCCCTCCAGCTGCCAGTGAACTTTCGGTTCTCTGTATTTGATATCTCCTTAGTAGAAAGTGAACTCTTGAAGGCAGGAATTGTGTCATTTTTGTCTTTGTAATTTCACCACAGCACCTTGCACATAGTAGGTAGTTAAAATTTGTTGAATTGAATGACTAGTGTCCATGAATGGTGGGAGTAGAGGCAGGTGATAGTTAATATTTCAGAATTATATCGTGACCAACTGACAGAAGAAAGATCCATTGTTGGGGTTGGCTTAGCCAGAGATCCCCTCCAGCGTTGATAGGACACGTTCATAGGACAAAATGAACTTCCATTTAATTTCTCTGCCTGATGTTGGGTGGTCTAATCTGAGGACCCAAGACTCCAAGCTCAGAACCTTCCTAATCACCCACTCTCTTCACTCTTTCTAGAAATGGCAGCGGAGATTTTTCATCCTTTATGAACATGGACTTCTGCGCTATGCTTTGGATGAAATGGTAAGCAGCCTTTTTTTTTCTTTCCTTTTTTAAAAAAAGCTTCCCCCTCTCCTTATTGATGGGACTGCCCTTTGGGTTGTGTCTTGACCCAACTACGATGGGTTGTTGTCCCTGGTTGCCCTCTGGTTTGCTGTGAAAAGCCTATGGCATTGGCTAGGGATAATAGTTCCTGGGTTTAACACAGGGCTTTGGTTGGAGGTGTCTCATTCAGAGAATGTGAGACTGAGAACAAAGTCCAAGAACCTCTTCTACCTAAGTGCTGATAACCTTTTAGGTTCAACCGGAATACGTCCAGGTAGAGAAGAACTAAGAATCAAAAGTTTACATTGAGATCTGGGAAATGAGCCCTTCTTTGGAGTTTGTCTTGTCTCTTTGAGCTCTGAGTAATGAGCTGAAATTGGCTGATGCCTTTCCAAGAGGCCCTGAATTTGTGCGCGTTCCTTGTTCGGGTAATACTTTGGGCAGAGTGGACATTAGTCCTTTCTCCATCATTAGTTCTTTTTTTCTTAAATCATTAGTTCTTTTTTCCTTAAGGTTTTCTGGACCTTACTGAGCTAAGAGAAAGTCAATGTATTTGGGGACTTTGGAGGTGGCAGAGGGCTGGTTGGTGGTCAGTGTGTCCCTAGTTATACTGATATGATTGCTCTGCCAGTGACAATTCCCTTTCTTCTCCAATATTGCCTCACCGTCTAGGAACTGGGCCAGTAGGTGCTATTGTTAAGTGCTGCCCACCCCCACCCCTGCCCCCTATCAGGCCTCTTTTGGTAATGGTTGGGGAAAAAAAAGCCCAGCAACCCCAAAAGCTTCAATGTGAGTGTAGTAGGACATAATTGTCTGGTGAGAAATGACAGAGATGAGGATTTCAGAAAAACTTGAGATTTGTATGGACTATTGCAGTCAAACAAGCAGAAATAAGGGACCGGTATTCACAGGGATTATAACACATTAAGTGAAAAAATCAGCTTCCTTTTTACTGAAGTAATTTTCAAAACCCGGTGCAGGAAGGTCCTGAAGAACAGATAGTGAAATGCCTCTATCTTTGAGAGGCGGTGGATTGTTAGGGCAGAACGTTTGGTCCGTTATCCATCAAATGTGGTCCCTGTATGAGAGGCAGCTGCTTAATTGTTGGTCTTTGTCACAAGGGAGGGTTTAGAGTCTTATTTTTCCCTTAGAACTGAATGAGACCTAAAGACCAGAGGCATCAATAAAACAGGTTTTTTAAAAAATCAGGTCCCCTTTGCCTAGAATACTTAGGTTGAAGAGAATTGTTCCTCTCTCTCTTCCCTCCCCACATTCCACCCCAACCTTTATTCTGCTAGCCTGGGCTGCTTCCTTTTCCATTCCAAGCCCGGCCTTTGGGAAGGGTTTGAGGCTGGATTCTTCTCTTTATCTTGTCTGTGTGGAAGGAGAAAAAAGGGGGACAAATGGGAGGAGTGTAGTGTTCAATCCAAGTAGTTCATTAAGAATTGGTACCCAGTATATGAATGTAATGGAATACTATTGTGCTATAAGCAGTGGGGAGGAGATGGACTTGGAGAGGCTTATACAAGCTTATATATGCTGAGTGAGGAGAGCAGAACCAGGAGAAATGTGTACACAGTCACAGACACATTGTATGTGTGACAACCAACTTTGATAAACTGGACTCTTCTCAGCAACACACAGCTATAAGACAACTCTACGAGTCTTAGGATGGAAGGGGATGTCTACATTCAGAGAAAGATCCAGAAAGACCAGAGTTTAAATGGAGACTGAAGCAAGCTCCATGCTATCGTTCTTTTCCGTGTTTGGTTTTCTTTCTTTTTTCCCATTGTTCACTCCATCAGTTACAACCCTTCCATACAACCAGACTAATGTCCAATGTGAAATTATTTGCAGATCCTTTATTTGATTGCATGCTGCCATGGGTGAGAGGGAAGGGAGAGGAGAAAAATTGAAACTCAAGGGATTGTGGAACTGAATCTTGTAAACTAAAAGTAAATAAACAAATCAAATATATATAAAAAAAAAGAATTGATCCCCAGGCAATATGATAATTGCTGGAGATAACATAGTGAGAACGAAACAGTCCCTGCCTTCAAGGAGCTTATATTCTCTGGGGAGGCAAGATATATATATTCCTGTATAAAATAGGCAGAAAGCTTGCTAAAAGTTCCTTGTTTAGCACCATAGATATAAAATTATAGAGTGGGGTATGAACTTTAAAGATCACTTGGTACAACCCTATCATTAAAAAATAAATCAATGTTCTTTTTCTATCATCTCTTTAAAAATAAACAACCAAATTGGCTTACAAAAACAACCTCCTCCGCTTTGGGGTGGGGGAGGGGGGCAGAGCCTCGTCACAGTACCCCATGATCTGGAAAATCTGCTTCAAGTTTTTGGCCCTTCCTTTGTACTAGAGAAGAATTCTTTATTATTGTGGTAGTTAAAGATGAACTATTTTGGTATTATACCCTACTATACATATATTTTATTCATTTCTGAGTTTGCCCACTTTTCTCTGTTGTTTTCTGGCCTTTGTCATCTGTGGTTTCTGCCCGCCTCCCTCTCCCCACATTCGTATTCAATTCCTTATGCTGACCTGTGACATATGGAAAGAGGTAACCATGTTTTGGTTTTTTCTCAATTACACGTGGAGACAATTTTAAACATTCATTTAAAAAACATTTATCGTAAGTATTTACCTTTTTATTATTTCCCCTTCATCCACACCTCCCATGGAACATAATAGGAAAAAAATTAAGCAAAACCAAAGAATCCCTCAATCACATTTGACAGTGTATATAGTATTCCTCACCCATAGGTCCCAGCTCTGTAATGAAAATATATTTTATTATCTACTCTTCAGGGCCAAGATTGATCCTTATAACTACAACCCCCTCCTTTTTCAACTTAGAGCAATAGATTTCGAAGTGTAGACCAGGGTCTTGCTGATGAGTCTGGAAGGAGCTTCCAGCTTCCTTCTGTTCTCTGTGTGTTTTGAAAGAATGTTTCAGTGACCCTCCTCTCCCTCCCATTACCGTAGCAACACTCTTCCAATTGATCCCAATTTAGTAGTGTTCAGAGGAGTATTGCTTGTTCATTCCACTCATGGAAACCTTGAATGAGTTGGCTTTTGCCCTTGGCTCATCATGTTTATAACATGACAGTTACTCTGCTGATGCTGTTCAGTGTTTAATATCTCTTCATTGGCTGCTAATTTTCACTAATGTCATTCTTCCCAAGTGCCTGCTGAGTGTTCCCAGTGGCAGTCAGGAGCCTGGTGGGGAGGGTATCGAGGATGCCCATTGACGGAAAAAGGAACAACAAAGCAGAAACAAGTTTGAGAATCATTGGTTTAGGAAGGAGGGCAGTGAGAGAGGGAATATGCTCAAGTTAGTACAGGATTTATGTTGTAGTTCAGGAACCTGGAAAACGCATTTTTGGTTCATTATCTCTCTGACCTTGTCAGACCCTTGGCTCTTGTGTTTGTCCTGCTGACATTTCTTCGGAGTGTGGTGGCCCAGCCTCCTAAACTACTTTGAGATTTCCTTTTGTCTAACCAGGGCTGGCCCTTTACTTCAGGTCAGCCCCAGTTTCATCCTTCAAGAAAGGGTCAGGGAGGATCTTTAGAGCCATTTCTTTGTACGTGTATGTACCATTACTAACAGAGGTGTTTACTATGCTTCTTAAAGGTGACAGATTCCCTTGGAAAACTGTTACTTCAGTTAGGCTTTCACTAAGTCTGTCCTAAATCCATTGAAATGGCTTATTCTCTCTGCCTTTGCTCTTTCCCTGTCCGATGTTCACTTTTCTCTCTTGGGCTCAATTGCGTGATCATAGGATAGGGAGCTGCTCTAAAATGCTTTCATGATGCTGAGCACGTAGCAGCACAGCCCAAGAACCTTGTTTCTGGAGTTGAACCCAAGTCTCCTGAATAATTGAGACTGCTCAGCAAGGAGCACTGACACCCTGCCAGGTTGCTGGGATGTTATTTCATGTCAAACCAGGATGAAGAAGAGACTCTGTGCCAGCCACATGGGCAAAGAAGAGGAGCCCCTAGAGCCCCTCATGGCTGAAAAGGAAAGAAAAGAGGGAATATCGAGGCCAACTCATGTTGTGGAGTTCTCTTCCTCTATAATTAAAAAAAACAAAGCCATAACAACAAACTTTTGTTTATTGGAAGCTATTCCTTGGCTCTTGACCTTTTCTAGGAGTTGAAAAGGCTAACCTAGTGATATGTGTTAGGAGGATGAAAGAGAACGAATGGATTGTTCCCCTTCCCTTCTCTCTCCCTCCTCACTACAATTCCCTGCTTGTCTGGGGATGTCCATTTAATTATTATTTTTGTGATTACGTCTGATACTGTGAAGATGATCTCTAAAATATCAATATGGTCTACCAGAGTTATGTTCGAATCATTGTTTAGAAAGAGATATGGCTTATAGCATATATATGGAATAATATATGTATATGGCTTATATTCCAATAATATTCCATATTATTTTCTGGGGTTGTCCCTTGAAAACTGCAACCAATTTGACTAAGGAGAGATGAGACTAAAATGGGTACAGATCTTAGGAGGAAGGGGAGGAATGTTGGGGGTGGGTTGTTTGTTTTTAGGTAATTGAGGGTAAATGACAGTTAGTAAGTGCCTGAGGCCAGATTTGAACTCAGGTCCTCCTGCCTCCAGGGCTGGTGTTCTGTCCATTGTGCTGCCTAGCTTCCATGGAACATGTTCTGCAAGAGCCAGGGAGTGAACAAGAATAGACCCAAGCTGACCACTGTCTCCTAGGCATTTATTTGTGTAGGTACATCAGTAAATGTGAATGAGGCAAGAGGGAAGTATAGGAAATGAGGAAAACTGTGACAGAGTTTTATTGTTGTTGGGAATTGTGGAGGCGATTGGAGGGAAGCATCCATTCGGGCTTGATGTTAGGGCAAATGCTCTCCTGCTGGGAAGTTTAACAGATTGGCCCAGCAGCAGATCCTGATAGTCATGTTTTAAGCACAGACTGGGCCATAGCTACTTACTGGAAGGTCCTTGGCAACTCTGGGATTTTTTAGTGTCTGTTTTGTGTGAGGCACCTTGCCTGCGAGAAGAGTTCATATTGATGAGAATGGAATCCTGTGCCAAGTGAGATGGGCACAGGCACAGCATGCATCAGAGATATTGCAGGTTCTGTCTCAGACAACTGCAGGAAAGCAAATAGCGTAATAAAGCAAGTCTCACAAGTATTTTGGTTTCCTAGGGCATATCAAAGGTCTCTTTACACTGTACTGTAGTATATTAAGTGTGTAGTAGCCTTATGTCTGAAAAATGGACATACCTGGATTTAATAATGCTTCATTGCTCAAAAACACTCAGCATCATCCGAGCTTTTGGAGAGTTGCGATCTTTGCTGGTGGAGGATCTTGCCTCAGTGTCGATGGCTACTGACCGATCAGGGTGGTGGTCGCTGAAGACTGGGGTGGCTGTGACAATTTCTTAAAGTAAGACAGCAGTGAAGTTTGCCCCATTGATTGAGTCTTCCTTTCACTTGAACATTTAGAGGCCATGGTAGGGTTGTTAGTTGACCTAATTTCAGTATTGTGTCTCAGGGAATAGAGAGGCCTGAGGAGAGGGAGACAGAAAAGACCAATTGGTGGAACAGACAGAACACACACAACATTTATTGGTTAAGTTGACTGTAATGAATAAGATGGAAAATAATGAAAAAGATGGAAATACTGTGAGAATTTTGTGTGTCCATTTGTGAGCACACACTGTTGGCAAAAGGATGGCAATAGACTCGGTCCATTCAGGGTTGCCACAGACCCTGGGTTGTAAGAAATGCAGGGTCTGTGAAGCACAATGCAGCGAGATGTGCCTGGACTTGATTAAGCCCTGTGGGAGTTCTGAGGAAGAAAAGCCAGACCTGACTGCGGAAGCTGCATTCTTGGGTTTGGACTTAGGGACTTTCAGTTCAAATCTCAGCTATTTTGTCTACTACTTTTTAGGTAAATCACTTCTGCTTCCCGGGCCTCAGTTTGATGATTTGTAAAATGAGAGGTTTGGAGTAAGTGGTCTCCAAAGGTCTCTTGTAGTTCAGAATGCTAGGCTTTTAAGAGATCAAAGGAGAGGACTGGCAGAGTTGGGAACCTTCTACCATGTTGGTCGTTCCCTTATGAACTGTGAAAGATTCTGGGCTTTTCAATATTTACCTTTTTTTTTAAAAAAAAATTAATTGTTTTATTTGAACTTAACAAGCACTTTTCCCCCAATGAGCATTTTGTATGCAAAGAGAATTACGGGGGAAACATAATTCTATTCCATACTGTTTGCTTTTTTAAAAAGTGTATAATAAATTCAACACATATTTAAACTGTCCGACTTCTCCGTGTCCATCTGTTCTCTGTGCACTTTTAAAATGGTTTAGATGTCTCTCTTCTTTTTTCTCCATCTTTTTGTGTGTATTACCTTAGCAACCTCTCTCCCAATTAAAAACAGAGGGGAAAAAAACCTTTTGTAACAACCATAATCAAGCAAAATGAATCCATGCAGTGACCATTTGTATGTTTGGAGGTGGATAAAATGCTTCATCATAAGGCCTGTGGAAATACGATTGCTCATTTTGTTGAATTCTTAAGTCTTTCAGAATCATTCATTTTAAATGTGATATTGTTATAGAATAAATTGTTCTCTTGGTTCTGCTCGCTTCAGTTTGTATCAGTTCACACTTCCCAGAATTCTCTGAAATTGTCTTTGTCCTTTCTCATACTACAGTAAGTAATATTCATATACCTGTGATTTGTTCAGCCATTTCCCAATTAATGGGCACCCCTTAATTTCCATTTCTGTTTTTAATCCTTTAATTTTTGCTTTGGAATTAGGAAGCTTATCTTGTTCGGGACTTATTCCCTCCCTAATAAGTCTCTCTCATAACCTCACCTAAGCAAGTGAGTAAAGAGTGAAATAAACATTCTAGAGGCAAGAAGTAGAAGGACCAAAAGCGGTAAACCTTATCTGAGGAAGAGGCCCCGGAAGAGCTCCTCTGTTATGGCTCCTCTCTCGGCTTTCCCTCCCTCTCCTCTCTTCCTAAACTCATTTCGTGGCCTCATAACTTCTCACAGGCTTAATTATGTCTCCTCAGATGACTCAGAGATCTATATCCCTTCTCATTCTCTCTCCTAAACTCTATTCCCACATCACTCACTACCTACTGGATATTTGTAGTAGATGTCTTATAGGTGTCTAAAGTGTAGCCTGTGAGAGAAGAAAAGAGCGCCCCTAATAGGGACCTGAGGTAAACCCGCAGTGTAGGGGTGTGATCTGGATAAAGATCCAGTAAGGGAGACTGAGGAAAAGCCGGACATGTAGGAGGAGAGCCAGAATAGAGTGGTACCCTGATTCCCCCAGAAAGAAGAGGGGGTGGTTACTGGTTTCAAAGGCTACAGGGAGATCCGCGATTCAATTTGGTGAGGAAGAGATCGTTGGTACCTTTGGAAAGAATGGTTCCAGTTGAATGATGAGATTGGAAGTGATATTTCCAGAGAATTTCCAAGAGAATAAGAGGAAAGGAAGTGCTGTCACAGATATGACGGCTTTCTCAAGGACTTTGTCTCAGAAAAGTCAGTTCTCCACAGAATCTTTTCATTTTTTTCAACAACATCTCTTCTGTCCGTTCTCTTTTTGCTCCCCACAGGTCATCACCCTAGTACCGGTCATTGTTCCTCATCTTGACTATTATATAATATTTTCCTATTTGATCTCCTTATCTCAGTCCCCCCCACCCCCCTTCTCTGCACATGCTCTGCCCAGCTGCCAAAGTTTGGCCATGACACCCTCTGCCCTGGGCTCCCTATCTAGAATTAAGCACAAGTGCTTCTGGATGACATTTAAAGGTCTTCATGGCTTAGTTCCCTCCTACTTTCCCAGTCTTTTTATATGTTTCCCCCACCCACTCAACAGTCCAGCCATACCAGCCTGATTTCTGTTCTTTGACCCAATGCTGTGCTTCTAAACCTCTGCCTCTGGGAATCCCTGGTTCCCCTCAAGAGTCAGCTCAAGTGCAATCTTCTATATGAGCCTTCAACTTCTGGTGTCCTCTATTCCTAGACTGGCCGGTACCCATTTTGTATGTATTTCACCTGGACCTCTTGCATTTGGTTAGAATGCAAGCTCCTTGAGGGCAGGGGGTGATTTCTCTTTTGTCTTCATTTCCCTAGCGTTTAGCATAATGCCTACCACATTGTAGGAGCTGAGTAAATGATTCTTGATTGACGTTCATGAATAAATTTTGGTTAGAATTTAAGGTTATATACTTGTACCTATGAACTGCAATATGGCAGATTACCCTGTGGAAGGCCTTATTAATTATATCCAGTCTTATTGGCAAATCATCATGATGCAGATGGGTTATTTGGCTGCTTCTGAAGAAGTGTGCTGGCCATCCATTGTGCAGTTTACTCCACAGGAATACTTTGGGGTGCTCTAGAACAATCAGTGATAGGTGTTTGCTTTTCAAGGCATCTCTCTGATTTTAACAACTTTGGAAACATTTCTCCCCCCCCCCCCCCAATTGGCCACTTCTTTTTTTCCACATATGTACCTTGCAACCTGTGGGTATAAGAAGGAAGCTGTTTCCTCTACAAAAGGAAAGATTCCCCGAATTGCAAAGAAAATTAAGCTGGCTTTAGTCTGGCCTTAGTAATTAGTAGGAACCTGAGAAATTCAGTGAGCTGATAGTTATTTTGGCTAAGTGGTTTAGTTTTGTAAAAGGTTCATATTTTTTGTTATTTGGGAACTGGTATCGATTTAGGGCAGATTGTAGTTACTAGGCAGTGCATCATAGTGAACCAAATACTGAATTCAGAGTCAGAAAGACCTGGGTTTGTATCCCCTCTCAGACTTTAGTGATGTAACTTGGGCAAGCTGTCTGACATCATTAAGCCTCAGTTTTCCCCCTTTAAAACGGGGTTAATAATAGTGTCTGCCCCACAAAGTTGTTGTTAGGGTCAAAGTAATATAAAATGCTTTGCAAATCTTCAAGGGATACACACACACACACACACGTATTGTGTGTGTGTGTGTGTGTATGTGTATATATATATATATATATATATACACACACACACATATATATAAAATATAATATAGTATATATGCCAGTTATATTTTTAGGTTATTATTTTTAGGTAGAATGAATGAAGTAGAACCTTCAGGGGCCCCAGTGCTGAAGCCAGGGAGTAGAAGGCAACTTTCTTCAGCTGAGACTTTGAAGACCTCATATTTCCCACTGGATGTGGCCTCGTGAACTGGGTTTGTAGGGCAGCCTGGCCCCTCCCATCCTCATTTTTACAAGCCCTCACCCTCATGGGAGAGACAGAGAGAACAGTTTCCCTGATGTTCCTAAACTGTGTCAGCTCTGGGACGGTCTGACCCTGTCCCATCTGGCAAACCTGTAGAGAAGCCATTTTGAGCAGGGAGTCCTTGGTCTTGGGGGTTGGGGGGGAGATGGAAGAAGGAGATTTCTAACTGTTGAAGCAGATTATGTTATCAGAGAGTTAGGAGCCTGGACAAGCTGATCTTTCCCTTTGGGTATTTGTCTTTCCCCTCCCCAGCTAAGCCCTTGACTGCAAGGTCACATAATGTTTGTAGGATTTTTAGAGAGCAAGGAAGCTGTTTACACATTGAAGGTCTCTACAGTAACTCCTCTTCTGGATGGATATTGTGGAAAGGGGGAATGTGATAGTTTTTAGAAGACAGTAGTCTAGGGGAGAGGGTGGTATGTGGATGGAGTTCATAGGTTTGAAATTGCCAGCAAGTCTGTTCCACTATGAGCTTCACCCATATGCTTCATGGAGAGGACAGTTAGGAAACCACAGCTTTAATCTAGAACTGTGTGCTGTTGGGCAGGTCACTTTGTTTCTCTCCAAATCTTATTCTTCATTTTTAATGAGTGAGTTTGAGCAAGTGGTCTTTAAGGACCCTTCTACCTTAGAAATTCAGGGATTCTAAGAGTCTGCAGTTATCTCTTCTGCATCAAGACTTTTCCCATAGTGATTTTGATATTTTACGAGTTGGCATAAGAAATTAAATGTGAATTTTTGGGGAGTTTTGCAGAAGCTGCAGATGGCTTGTGAAGGCCAGCAGATGACACTGAAAAAGTTTAGGAACTCAGAAATGCATAAAGTGTGTGTATAGTATTATATGATATCAACATATGGTTTCTTTGATATAAAGGGAGGGCCACAAAATGTTATGCAGATTTCCCAGATAGTGGGGGCTCCCTTCCCCCAACCTCAAGATGTAGAAGAGATAATTGTAATTCAGCCAACGCTTATTAAAGACTTAGAAGCACATTGCTAAGTTCCTGGGGTTATAGACAAGACCAAAACCATGGTCCCTACGTGTGAGGAGCTTCTTTTCTACCTGGAGAGAGAGAGAGAGGGGGTGTGTGTGTGTGTGTGTGTGTGTGTGTGTGTGTGTGTGTGTGTGTGTGTAGAATATAGATGGGAAAAAAAAGTATTTTCAAGAAGTTAAGAACAATAGTAACTTGGGGATGGGGGAGTAGGTAAGTACTTCATTTAGGAGATGAAAACTCAGCTGTGCTGTGGAGAAAGCTTAGAAATCCTTGGAAGAGTTAGAAATGAAGAGGCAGTTACATTTCCGGTCTAGAAGAGAATTTCTCAAGCCTTTTTTTTTCTTTAAAGCAGAGAACTACCAGAAGACCAGTATGAACTGGCTGGTCCCATTGCTCAGTAGACCAGCTGGCCATTACTCTCCTTTGACCTGAACCTATCACTTGCCTGGTTAATCATAGTTGAATTCACAATTGTTTTCTCGCTCCGGGCTTATAAAGCTTTGGATAGTGACAGCATCAAAGGCTCTTGTCCTAAGAAGGGCATTGGAGTTTAGCTTATCCAGTCCCTTTGTCTTAAAGAAGAGGAACTAACACCTGGAAGGATATTGATTTACCTAGGGTCACATGCCCAGTAACTGGCTGAGCTCTGTCTCAGATCCAGCCGTGTTTCTATCTCTCTAAGCTTTGTCTTTGTGCTCCCCTCATTATTTGTAAGACTTATTAACCTTTTTGGGTGTTTCTTTGGCAGTCTGATGAAGACTATGGACTTCTCAGAATAATATTTTCAGTTGCATAAAATTAAATACATAAGCTTATTAAGGAAACCAGTTACATCAAAATGCACTTAGGTTAATAAGAACCCTGATGTATTATAATCTATATTCCATACACAGAAAGCACTGAGGCAGTATTGTACAGTAAGAGTTCAAGCCTTGCCTCTGATACTTCATAACATGGCATTGTACACATTAGGCTTCAATTTCGTCATGTGTAACATGAAGATGGTAATATTTGTACTACTGGTGTTTCGCGAAGAAAGCTCTTTGTAATTCTTAAGTTGTTGTTTGTGTTTGAGGACTTTTTAATATCATAACTATTCTTATTCAACATGGCTAGGATTTATTTTGTGGAAGCATAAGGGAAAGAACCCAGTTCTGATTGGACCATCCTAGAGTTTACCCAGCCTGGTTTATTGTTAGGTCTAAAATGAATGACATTGCTTCTTCTTTGTTGTTCAGTCATGTCCAACCATTCACAACCCCATTTAGGGTGGTTGGTCCTTTTTTTGGCACAGATACTGGAATAATAGGCCATTTCCTTCTCCAGCTCATTTTACAGATGAGGAACAAAGCAGACAGGGTTAAGTGACTTGCTCAGGGTAACCTAGGCAGGAAGGGTCTGAGACCAGGTTTGAACTCATGAAGATTCCAAGTCCAGTGCTCTCTCCACTTGCCCCTCCTTTACTTTCCCCTAAACAATCATTTTAAGACACCTCTACTTGAAACCTCCCTTTGTCCTCTGCCCACACAAACCCACTGTTCAAAGGATGCCAGAAATAGAATGATGTGAGGTAGCTGAATGGCAAGCAGCTGGTGCCCAGGCAACTGAGGACTTTAGGAAGAGGACACAGACCTGTTGGGATCAGGCTTGCCAAGTCTACCCATCCAGTTACAAACCTTGCTTCCTCTTTTCACCTCTCCTTATTCTCTGAACATTGCTTGTATTCAATGTCTGTCTGTCCGGATGTATATCCAGGTGCACGGAGAGAGGCAAACATTAACCACTCAGGTAGTGTTTGGCTTGATGGAGAGAAAGAGGTTTTGATGTCTTACTTAAAAATCTTTGAGTCTTCAGTGTGCTGATTTTAAAAAGTCCTATCTTTCTGTCTCACTTGGCATTGTGATCTTGGTCTGGTGCCTGGCAGAGTTGGCACTGAAGTTGGGGTCAGTGACCAACGGACCCCTTGGATCTCAAGTGATAGGTTCAGGTCAAAGGAGAGTAATGGCCAGCTGGTCTACTGAGCAATGGGACCAGCCAGTTCATACTGGTCTTCTGGTAGTTCTCTGCTTTAAAGAAAAAAAAAAGGCTTGAGAAATTCTCTTCTAGACCGGAAATGTAACTGCCTCTTCATTTCTAACTCTTCCAAGGATTTCTAAGCTTTCTCCACAGCACAGCTGAGTTTTCATCTCCTAAAGAACATGGGATTGTGGCATAAAATAACTTTTCTATCTGAAAGAAAGCAGGAAGCAGGTAATCCTGCCTCTGTCTCATCCTTTTCCTAATTCATTCCTGAATCTAGTATTGTCTTAGGAAATAACTTCTGCTGTGGGAGACAAAAAAACCCAACTTAATGCCAAGTATTCAGGTATAGACGGTGGTGAAGAAATGGTAGCTGTCGAGGCAGGATAGGTTTGTGAGGGGAAGCTGGATACTCAGTAGAGCAGATCCTGACTGTGTGTTGTGGGCAGGTGTGATTTCTAAGGAGAGAAGATCCTTAGGATTCCTCTCAGGTACTTTTCTGTGCTATGTAGAGTATGAAGGCATTGCTTCCAAAGACCTTGAGTCTAGTCTTAGTATTAATCCCATGTGAAAAGTTGCTGTTAGGCTTGGCCAGGCCCCTAGTGAAATATTTGTATTCGCTGTAGACTTGCCAGGACCTGGAAACACTAAAGGTATATTCTGGATCAGGTGGGCAGGCAGGCAAGGCATTGTGGGTTTGAGCTCTGCAAGAGAAACCTAGATAGACCTTTATCTTCCTAGCTCTAACTGGGACTAATGGAATTCTGTTTCCATTCCTCTGGTCTTACCCTTTCCTTTTTCTGGCTGTAAAAGGAAAATTGGCCTAGTTTCTCAATCTAGCTAAGTATAATGGAAAGAGTCCCAGATTATTGGGAACCAGAGACCTGGGTTCTAGTCTTAACTTTGGTATTCATGATATACACAACCTCAGCAAAGTACTGTGTTCTACTACTTTGGGCCTCGTCTGTAAAGCAGGAAGATTGGATTAGACCATTCCTAAGGTCCTTTCCGGTTCAAAGAGTTCTCGTAGAACTTTTAGAGAGCTTGCCTTTTTTTCCTGCAAGAATGGACTCTCACCAGTAAACATTTATCCAGGTCAGAGAATGCTTTCCAGTATATGTACTACCCTTCTCCTTATACTGTTACCCCCATTGACCATAGAAGAAGAATTGAAACCAACCCTAGAGATATTGATGTCCAGTTTAACAGATGAGAAATCTGAAATTCAGAAGAGAGAAGTCATTTAAGATCATCTTCGTTTAAGGTACACACTTTCACTCTCTCATACACTTTCTGAAGCCTCTCAAAGCACTTTTTGCTGGAAATTTGTTTCAAGGCCATTGTTTCGAGTTAAAATTTTTCCCTTGTTCATTTGCTACTGTTTTCACTGTCACAAGGTAATGAATGGAAGGTGTATGATACTAGGGTGGTGTAGGTAACAGCAGTGATGAAGAGGGGTGAGGGAAAGAGGGTAGGTGGGAGTGTGAGGAAGGAACAGACCAAGGATTTGAACCCAGGTCCTTTGACTCCAAAGATCCCGCACTCTCTCCTGTCCCCTGCCATGCCTTTGAGATGAGTGTGTGGGAGGATGTGGGCATGAGGTGAGCTTGAGGAATACATTCTCAGACGAATTTATTTTCTCTTCTGTGTTTTCTTCAGGTGCCAAGTAGAGGTGGTATGGAAGAATTGAAAACATAGGAAAGGGAAACTTTTCAGGGGGTGGAGGTGCAGAGAAGGATGGCCTGTCGGCTTAGTCGAGGGGCATTTTCTGAAGGTCTTTTCCCTTGGTCCCTGTGGAGGGAGCCTGTTTTGCTGGCATCTGTTACCCACATGGAAGAAAAGTAAGCTGAGCTTGGGATCATTACCCTAAAGAATTGCTGTGGGTTCTTTCCCTCCCTCTCCATTTTAGCCATAACTACAATCTGGCCCTAACCAGGATTATGATTCAATTTATCTGTTATTTCTTTAGTGCTCTATAAAGTAAACTAATCAGGCCTGCAAATCAGCTTTCTCTCCTGACCCATTTGCTTTCTCTTTTTTTTTTTCTTTTTGTTTTTTTGGAGGGCAGTTGGGGTTAAGTGACTTGCCCAAAGTCACACGGCTAGTAAGTGTGTCAAGTGTCTGAGGCCAGATTTTAACTCAGTTCCTCCTAACTCTGGGGCCAGTGCACTATTCATTGCACCACCACCACTGAGCCGCCCCACATTTGCTTTCTCTTAAATTTGAATTTGAATTGTGCCTCTGGTAGTCACTGCTCATATGACATAAGACGAGTTGTTTTCCTCTTTAGGCCCCAGTTTTACCATCTGTAAAATGAGGGTGTTGGATTAGATATTAGTAACTGGCATTAATTTAGCATTTTGAAGTTTGTGAAGCACTTACCACATGCTTTGTCTTATTTGAAGGTCATAAAAGGCTTGTGAGGTCAATAGTAAAACACTTTGTTTTTTATCCAGCCATTGCAGAAATAGGTACTGAAAGAGAGTGAGTGACCCGCTTGGCCTCACAGTAGGAGGTGTGGTTTGATGCCTGGTCTTCCTCATTCTTCTTTCTTTTTTTTTTTTTTTTTTTTTTTTTTTTTTTTTTTTTTTTTTTTTTTTTTTTTTTTTTTTTTTTGCCTTTTGGAGGGCAGTTGGGGGTTAAGTGACTTGCTAGTTTTTGTGTTAAGTGTCTGAGGCCGGATTTGAACTCAGGTCCTCCTGACTCCAGGGCCTGTGCTCTATTTACTGCACCACCTTGCCGCCCCCTTCCTCGTTCTTAATTCACTAGGTTATCTCCTTTTCTGAGCTGCTTGTCTGGTCCCTTATAGCTCGAAATCCCATCCTGGGACGCAGAGACAAAGGGCTTGGGGCAGGGATATCTTCTCACCTCCTCCAGCCATGCTTGTTGTTTATAATTGTTTACTGTTGATTTCTCTGTGTGCCTGTGTTTCTTTCCATTCATGTTTTTGTATGCATTGTTTTCTTGGGTCTGCTCGCTTCACTCTGCATCAGCTCAGGTCGATCTTCTGATGCTTCTCTGAATTCACGCACATCTTCTTATGACAAAGTAACATTCTGTTACATTTGCAGACCACAATTGGTTCGGCTATTCCCCAATAGATGGGCATCAGCTTTATTTCCAATTCTTTGCTATCACTGAAAAAGGACTGCTACAGATATTTTAGTGCATGTGGGGGATTTTATCTTATCAGTGGCCTACATGAACAAAAAGCCTGGTAATGGAGGCAAGAGGGAGCCACTGGAACTCCTTCAGCAGGGTCGTAACATGGTCAGACTTGCTCTTTAGAAATGTCCATTTTTCATCTGTGTGAAGGATGGACTGGAGAAAGCGGTTGGAGACTGGATATTTGGAGACCATTTAGAAGGCTGCTGTAGTGGCAAGGCCCTGAACTAGGAAAATGAGAGAGATTGTTGAAGCAGAGTTGATGAGACTTGGCAGCTGATTGGAGGTGAGCAGCGGTGAGACTTAGGGCTGACTTCGCAGTTGACAGCCTGAATGACAATGGTTTTCAAAGTGTGGTCTAAGGACTCCGTAAAGGCTCCCCAAGACCTTTCAAGAAGGTCTGCACTACTTTTACAATAATATTGATTTTCAAATTCCTGTTATATTATTATAATTATATAATTACATATAATTATAAATATGTAAATTATATATAATTATAAATATTATATTATATTATTATATTAATTAAATTATATTAAAACAAAAACTCTTAAGGGTGATCCTCAATTATTTTTAAGGGTCCTGAGACCAAAAGTTTTGAATGTTGCTGGACTAAAAGAATGGCGGCATTTAAAAAATATATTTATTTGTTTATTTTTGTCTTTTTGGAGGGGGGAAGGCAGGGCAATTGGGGTGAAATGACTTGCCCAAGGTCACATGGCTAGTAAGTGTAAATAAAGTGTCTGAGGCTGGATTTGAATTGAGGTCCCCCTGACTCCAGGATCAGTGCTCTATTCACTGTGCCACCTAGCTGAATGGCGGCATTTTAAACAAGAAGAAAGCATGGTTTGGAAGGAAAGATGAGTTTTCTCTCGTACATATGGACAAGTTATCTAGTTGTAGATGTCTGTTAAAGCCAACAGAGATTTACTTTTGGCTGATAGGGGAAAAAAATTTCAAATGTAGTAGCTGAACCAGATGACCCCCTAAGTCCTTTCCCATCCCTAAAATTATGATCCTTTGAACTGCTTCTGCCCTGTTTAGTTAGCATTCTTGCAATGCTATTTTTTTTAATCTCCCTTTTTTGTTTTTAAAAGCATTTTAAGTTTCAGACTGTTTGCATATTATTTTATTCCCACCACAGTCTTGTGAGATGGGTCAGTCCCCAAATGGAATTAGAATCTCTTTCTTTCTCTCCACTCAGAAGACTGCCAGCCTAGTGAAGGCACTTGATTCTCACCCAGACCACTGCAATTATTTACCATTTGGTCTTCCTGTTTGCAATTCCTTTCTCCTCCTTTCTGCCTTCCACCCGGCTGCTCTGACAGGGCTCTTAAGGAATAGGTCTGATCATGTCATTCTGCTTACTCTAATTCAGTGGTTCCTTTTCTCCTCTAATCCAGTGTCGATTCCTCTGTTTGGCACTTCAGCCCCTTTCCAGGTCAGTTCTCTCCATTTCCAGCCTTATTACATATGACCCCCTTTCATGTACTTTGTTATCATCATGATATTCTGTATAGATTACCCTCTGCTTCCCTCTCCATGACCTGGCCCTGGCCGTCTCTCCCATTGCTACAGTGCCCTCTTCCTCTGTGCCTTTTAGAAGCCCTTACTTCTTTCAAGAGGGTGATCAAGCTCTGCTTCCTACCTGAAATAGGAATTTCTGCCAGCTCTTAGTTCCTTTCTTCTCCAAACCATCTTCTTGCATTTATCTTATGTTTATTCTGGTTTTTTTTGCACGCATGTATACATACATATTGTCTTCCCTGACAGAATATCATCAATCATTAAACATTGGTTAAGTGCCTACTACATGCTAGGCACCGGGCTAAGAATACCAAAAGAGGCAAAAGACAATTCCTGCCCTCAGGAAGCTCACACTGTAATGGGAAAGGCAACAAGTGAACCAATACGTACAGATAAACTACATGCAGGATAGATAGGAATTCCTTACCACGAGGAAGACACTAGAGTTAAGAGGAGCCGGTAAAGGCTTTCTGTAGAAGATGGGATTCTCTCTGGGACTGAGGTCTAGGACAATTACACTGGAATCTTTGCGTCAGTACCATGACTAAAATGTATTCAGTGCTTAATAGATACTTTTTCATTCGTTATTCCTTACATCAACCCTGTGAGATGTTCTTGTCTCTGGTTTAGAAATGAAGAAACTGAGGCTTGGGGGCTGAGCCAGTGACTGACCCAGTTAAGTGCCCACGGTGGGGATTTGAATGCTTGTCAGTGTGCCAACTCTGGCGCTCCTCCTAGGGTACTGAGCACATATATAGCCATTTGTGCGGCTTCTGTGATTGTGGAACTTCTGTGACCGAGAGCAGAGGTAGGAACAAAGGTAGGAAGCAAAATTAGGCTAAAAAAAGACTAGACATTTTTTCCCCAAAATTTTAACATTAAATTGTTTCGCCAAAGAGCATAATCGGGTATTATAGGCTATAACATTTTAGGCTTTTCAAGTAGATCATTGTCTTTAAATATTATCTTTAATCAGTACAGGTAGTAGTCTAGTACTTCATTGTCACCCCCTACCTAGACATGGCCATGCGGGTATCCCATTGGCCTCTCAAACTCAACATGTCCAAGATGGACGGGTCACTATATTTTCCCCTAAAAGGGTAAGGTTTATAAGTTGGCCATTCAACTGCATATCATTCTTCAGACAGCAAAGGAGAAAAGTGAAGCACGAAGAGAAGGACCAGAGACAGCTGGGTGGCTGAGTGAATAGTGCACCAGCCCTGGAGTCTGGAGGACCTGAGTTCAAGTCTGGCCTCAGATACTTAACACTTACTAGCCGTGTGACCTTGGACAAGTCATTTCCTCCCAACTGCCCTACCTTCTCCCCTCCAAAAACAAAAACAAAAAAAGGGAAAGGACAAGAACATGCATTATTAAGCACCATTTATGTGCCAGGCACAGTGCTAAACAAGCATCTAACAAATATTATGTCAAAGTAGGGACCTTCCAAATTTTCCAGCTTCTGTTGCAGGTACCACCACCACCACCACCACCATCACCATCCTTCTCAGTCACCAAACCTGACACCCTGCGAGTCATCATTGACTCCTCCCTTTCCTTCACCACCCCCAGTTCAGTCACTTGCCAAGCCAGGTTGGTTCTGCTTACACAGCATAGCCTGTCTGCATCTGCTGCTACAGCCACCACTGTGGTTCAGACCTTCATCATCTCTCACCTGGATTAATAGCCTCCTGTAGCTCTGCTTCCTATCTCTCCTCTTTCCATTCTATTTTTCTGATAGCTATTAAAATAACCTCTCTAAAGACCAGGTCTGACTCTGTTTCCTGCTCGAAAATCCTTAGCGCCATCCTATTTCACCTAGGATAAACCATACACTCTCCAGCCTGGTGTTTAAGATTCTCTGCATTCTTGCTCCAACCTATATTTCCAACCATTCCTCTTTATGTACTATACCTTGTAGCCAAAAAAAAAAATTGGTTAAAGCATTTATGATTTGCCTGTTATATAACTCATGAGGCATTGTGTAACACTAGATACTGGGAACACACAGAAAAAAGAACAGTCCTTGTTCTCAGAGTATACATTTTATCTAGGAGAGATAAAAAATGTACATCAGTCGATTAACAAAGATTTATTAAGCACTTACCGTGTGCCAAACACTGGGGATACAAAAGAGGAGAAAGACAAGTCTTGCCCTCAAGGAGCTTGCAATCTAATGGTATATAAAAATACAAAGTAGTGTGGGGTGGGATGAGGCATTGTAACTGGGGCAGGGGGAGAATTATGAAAAGGCTTTATGTAGAAGGTGCTTGAACTGTCTTGAAAGAAACTAGGGATTCTAGGAGGCAGAGGGGATAAGTTCATTCCAGGCATGGGAGACAGATATGGCTATCAAAGATATTTTGTGTATATTGTGTATGAAGAAAAGGAAGAAGCCAATGTGTGCCTGAGTGTAGTGTGCCAGAAGGGGAGTACTGTATGATGGAATAGTGCTGGAAAGGTGGCTTAGAACCAGAGTGTAAAGAGTTCTGAGTACCCAAGGAAAAAGTTCATTTTTGTTCTTAGAGGTGATAGAAGCCGCTGAAGTTTGAGTCAAGGGAGTGATACGGTCAGACCTCCACTTTAGGATTGGGAAGTGACTTGCACAAAGTGGTCTTCACTTTGGTGGCTGTCTGTCACACAGGTGTCAGATTAATGGCCAGTGGGGAACAAACTAGAGGTTAACCAGCTTAAAATGTAATTGAGAAATATTTAAAAATACAATTTTTGTTGTTCGGTTGTATTCGACTCCATGGACCGGCATGGACTGGCACACCGGGCCCTTCTGTCCTCCACTATCTCTTGAAGTCTGTCCAAGCTCATGTTCATTGTTTCCATGATGCTATCCATTCATCTCATCCTCTGCCCTCCCCTTGTCCTTTTGCCTTCAGTCTTGCCCAATATCAGGGTCTTTTTCGATGAGCTCAATCTTCTCATGTGGCCAGAGTATTTAAGCTTCAGTTTCAGTATTTGGTCTTCCTGAATTAATTTCTTTTAGTATTGACTGATTTGACCTCCTTGCTGTCCAGGGAACTGTCAAAAGTCTTCTTTAGCATCACAGTTCAGAAGTGTGGATTCTACAATGCAATATAGATAATGTTAGTTTGTGCTTTTCTAAGTGAATATGAGACTGCAGGGACCTGTTGCAATCTGAGTTTGACCCCTCTAGTGTAGAGGAGAGATTATGATGAGCAAAATAGCTCCCACCATCGGTTTCTGCTCATTCTGATCTAATTTTGAAGGTATTGCAGTTGTCCAGGTGAGAGGCGATGAGGTTTGCAGCATGGACAGAAGGTGAGGTGTTGTGTCGGTAGAAACAAGATTTAGCAACTATGGAAGATGATGAAGATTGAAATGTAGAATGAGTAGAAGGTTTTTACCTGGAGTGCTACAAAAATGAAAGTCCATTGATGGGGTGTATGTGATAAAATGTGCATGTGATAGAAATAGAGAAGCTTTAGAAAAGAGAGATGAGTGTGAGGAGAGCGATGAGCTCAGCTTGTGCCTGCCAGGTTTGAGATGAGTTCGTGAATTTGAAATGGGCGCTTCCAGGAGGCAGTTTGTGATACGAGACTAGGGCTTAGGAAAGAGGTAAGGACTGCATATAGAGATCTGGGGGTCCTTTGTAGCGATGACCGTTAAACACAGGGGAGCCGATGAGGTTACTGAATGAGAGAATGTAGAGACAAGAGAAGAGAGCTGGGGACGGAGCCTTGACGCATGGTGGGGAATCTAGTAAAGGGGACTGAGATGGAACAATCTGAGAGGGAAAGGATCAGGAGAGGGTTACATGAAACCTCAGAGAAGAGAGAGTATTTAGGAGGAGAGGGTGGTTGGTAGCATCCAGTGCAATAGAGACGTTCAGGAAGGTGAGATTTAAGAAGAGGCCATTTAATCTGATCATTGAAGGGATGGCTGGTTACTGTTGCAGGGGCAAGTCCCTTCAGTTGAGTCATGAGACTGGAAATTATGTGTAAGGGCTGAGAAGTAAAGGAGAGGTGAGGTTATGGAGGCCGTGTAGACAGTTTTCCCCCCTAGGCACTCAACCAGTACTAAGCCTTGCCCGATATGGGCACATTCTGTTTTCCACTTCATGCGCTGATTTGCACAAGCTGTCTGCCCTGTTATAAGATGTACACCTTCCATTCTCAGGCTTTTGGAAAAATCATTGAAGGCTCCATTCTTACAGTACTTCTTTTGTGAACGTTTGTGTTTCCTCCTTAAATCACCTTGTATCCTTGTATTTACCTATATGGGTCATGTTGTCTTCTTTCTCTGGGAAGTTCCCCCCTCCCCCAAACCCCATGTTTGTCTTGATCCTTTTCATAGCTCTTGTACACAGTAGGCACATAGTGTATGTTGAATGAGTTGGTAGTGGTATTTTTTTTTAAAGTATTTTGAGTCTGTTTGAAGGGAGGAGCTGAGTCCTGGGTCTTTAGGATGGCCACTCGAGTGATCCTGAAAATGAGGGTATCCAATAAGGAGTCAGACCACAGACCTAAAAGGAGATAATCCCTGAGTGTCAGAGCTGAACAGATAGATCATCCAGATCAGTCTCATTTTATAGATGAGGCATTGATGCCCACAAAGGTGAAGTGATTAGCTCCAAGTCACACAGCTTCCTTAGCCTGGCCTTTCTAGTGTTATGCTGAATGGGTCAGATGCTTAGTAGAGGGGATAGAGTAAACAGTACTTGTAAGACTTTGGATCTTTGCAACTTTGGATCACGTTTGAACTCAGCCACATGTTACTTATGTGACTAACCCTGGAGGGTCAATTCACTTTTCTGGGCCACGTTTTCTTTCTTTCTTATCATTCTTTCTTCCTCCTTTTTAAAGTATAGAAAGGGGTTAGACTAAATGATTTCTTGGGACTTTTCCAACTTTAAATCTGTGCTCCTGTGTATGCTTTTAGATAGGGGGAGAAGTGAATAAAATGGGCATGATCATGTTGAGAAAAGAGGTGAAGGATGATGAGTGAGGCAGGGCTGGGTTTGAAAGCTAAATGGGCTGAGAGTTTGAACAACTGTTTTCAACATCTGGGGGTCCAGAGCAAGATTGGAGAACCTTGAAGTTTTCCATTCTTTTTTTATCTTAAATTATCAAGAAGTCCCTTAGCCTTCTCAGTCTTAATTTTTCTTTCATATTAACTAGAAATAGCTTCATTGTCTTTTTTGTAGGGGTATTTTAAGATTTAATTCCTTAATAATTGTAAAGTGCTTTGAAGATTTAAGGCAACCTGTAAACATTATGTATGGTGAGGATTTGAAATCTTGGGATGAAATTTGATATAAAGATGTGATTTTTTGAAAAAAATCATTATTACCAAGGTTTGGGTTATACTTTTAGGTAAATGTCTTTCTCTGTTCAGGTTGTAAGGAGTTTCTTAAAGCATTATAAATGAGATTGAAGTTGGTTCAGTTTGTTGGTTAGTGGTCACTGATATGCTTGCCTCTGTCCCCACGTTCTGTGTGGAGGATCTAGAGAACATCAGCCTTTTCTAGTATGTGGTAACTTTTGAGCAAATTAAATTAATTGACACTTTTAGTGGTGATGACCATGGCATAGCACAAGGTTCCAATATGGTGTTGTGGAAAGAGGGCAGGATTTGAAGCCAGTTGAAGTTCAAATCCTGGTTGTGCTGTGTACTATCTGTGTGACCTTGGGCAAGTCATATAGCCTCCCTTGGCCTCAGTTTCCTCAGCTGTAAAATTTCTAAGTCTGCACCTTCAGGGTGGCCATTGAGAAGGCTGAATGATAATCAAAGCTTAGAGGAGAATCATGATTTTTTTATAGTGCTAGGAATTATGCTGAGTGCTTTACAAATGTTGACTCATTGAGCCTCCCAACAACCTTCTAAGGCAGGTGTGATCCTTATCTCCATTTTACCATTGAGGAATCCCAAACAAACAAAGGTTAAATGACTTGCCCAGAGTCACAGAGCTGCTGATTATCTGAGGGAGGTTTTGAATTCAGGCCTCCCAGCCTCCACTCTGTCCACTGTGCCACCCACCTGTCTAGAGCGGAGGCTTGTTCATTTGGGATTCAGGCCAAGGATACGCATCCACACAGACATACAAGAAAAGAGATGAAAGGCATTTTCGATTGATGCAATTCGTTTACATTTCTCTGGGGAAGCAGAAGTCTGATGGCATATTCTTCATCATTGTGGGAGGGCAAGCCCTGTTATCTGACCTAAGGGATATGTAAGTGTGTGTGTTTATGCATGCACATGCATGTATGCATATATGTGTGTATGTGTGCATGCATGTGTGTGTGTATGCGTATGCACATATATTTACTTTGGTTCATTATAACCGATGAAAGTTTAGATTCTGTTACCCTTCCTTCACCCAGTCTCCCATTAAAATGAAACAAATTGGGGAAATGATCAGTCGGGGCTCACAAGTACAGACAGATCCTCTTCTGAGTTTTTCTCCCCCTCCCATCCCTTAGCGCATGAACATATGTAGGGGTGGTTGAGAGAGGAGCTGTAATGAGGCAGTGTGGGTGGGAACTTGGGGGAACAGGCTCATTAAACCATCAGTCTCATTTCTTTAAAAGCAGCAGAATTATACCTACAAAGTAGTGACATTAAATGCCCTGATGCATACTGGGCTAGATAATACTTCCTATCCCTAGTGGGATAACTAAGGGATAGAAACTATTTTCTGTGGTAACCTTGTCTCCTAAGAGGGGGTGGTGGAAAGAAAGTTGTGGAGCCTGGGACGGCAGAGCTAGACGGAACGCTAGGTATGATCTTGTTTGACAACCCCACCCTGCTGCCCATTTTACAGAGGAGAGAAATGAGGCCTAGAGAGAAGAGTCATTGGCTCAAGTTCACACAGCTACCTAATAGCAGAACTGAAAATGCAGTCCATCTCTCCTGATCAATATCAATCGATGAGTCAGCATTATTAAGTATGTACTGTGCGCTGCTGGGATGTCCTGACTCCCATATTGTGAGTTTTCTTTCCATTATGTGCTATTCTGGGCTGCTGCCTCTTGGTTGGCCTTTGGGGACTGACAGTGCCTCCCAAGAGATGTGTGTCACAGCCTCTGAATGCTGTAGAGGGAGGAGAGGGGCATGGGATAACGGACCTTCCTCCTCTGCTCTTTCAGTGATGGAATCTAGCATGAAAAAAACCTGAACTAGGTCATTCCCTAGCACTTGCTCACTGTGTAACCTTGGACAGATGGTTTTACTTCTCTAAGCTCTTCATCTGAAAAATGGGAGGTTATTTTTTTCCTCGTCTGTAATATGGGGGTACACTCCCTATAAGTTTGTCATGAGGACCAAGTGAGACAGTGTAGATGAGGTGTTTTGTACCCTGACCTCAAACACTTTGTAAATTTAAGATAGCATCATGAGAAAGGGAATGAGCTCTTACTGTTCAGCGATGAGAGAATATGGAGGGGAAAACTGTACGCAGTAAAATGGTAATAATCCATCAGCAAGTTGAAAGCGCATTGGATAAGTCTGGTGAGATGGTTGTTTTTAAGCATTGAGTCAAGATGTCCATGAGGAAGAACAGTCACTTAGGTAAGTAGGAATCATGCCTTGTACTTTGACCTTTTCTTCATTTTCAGAATTTTTGCTATTTTGAGTGCTTTTTAGTCCTCCACTGGTGAACTTTGACCACTGGGCTTTCCTACCTGCTTTACATGTTAATCAGGTCTGTGGCAGGGAGCCTGGGGAACTGGGCTGCTCCGTGCCCTTTTACGCCAGTGACTATGTCCAAAGCTCTTACTCAGCCTCCCTTCTTAGTTATATAAATGATGATGAGTCAAAAAATTGCAAAATAGTAATTAGCTTCCTGCTCTGTTCTCAGTCCATATGATCCATCATTAGATTACAGGCTCATAATTTTCCCCAGTGTGCCTATCGTACCAACTGGGGATTGTTTGGCCTGCATGCATCAATTGGTCAGAGTGGGAGGAAGAACAACAGCATTCCATGCGCAGCTGCCCATTTAGGGAGCATGTTGTCTAATCATGTTTTTGCAGTGGTGTTATTCTCTGGCGTTGGGGGTGGAGGCGGAGGTAACAGTGCTGTTGAGCTGGTAGATCTTGGTGTTCCACACCCCATTTTTGGTTGCCTAGGCAGCCGTGGAGAAGATGGGATGTGATTGGCATGTCCATAAAAACCTTTTCGAGCTGTGGGTGGACTTCTCTGCCGGGGCTCCATGTGTGTGATGCTTGGGTAAATGTGATAATGGACTGGGGTGTCTCATTCCTGCAGGGAGAGAAATGATGTTTTTAGGCAGGAGGAAAGCTAAACAGCAAGAAGAATAGATTAGAAAACCAATTAAGAGCAGCAGAAAAGATTTTTCCTGGGATTTAGGAAAATAACAGAAAATTGCCAGATACTGATGAACAAATGTAGGAGGGAAAGAGAAGGGTCCAGGGAGATGGGAAAGAGAGAGGCGTGCATCCATTGGGGGCTGGTGGAAAGAAGAGCCATAGAATGTTGCTTCCTCTGTCCCAAGTCATTTCATACTGTTCCAGACCTTGGTGTCTCTTAAAGCTGTTCTTGCTTTGGAAGTGAGTTAGAATCCTCTAACTATTCAAGTTAGAAGAGACCACAGAAATCATCCATTCCAGCTGTCTCATTCTGTGGATGAAGAAACTGAGATCCAGAGAAATTATTTACTCTGGTCGCCCTACTAGTAAGTATCAGGGCTTGAGCCCAAGTTCTCTGATGCTGGCTGGAGCTCTTCCATTTTATGCCACACAGACTCTCAAGAACTCCCAGATTAGTTGAGGGAATAGGAGTTTGGGGTTTTTTCCAGTGCTTTTTGAGAGCAGTTGAGGTTAAGTGACTTGCCCAAGGTCACACGGCTAGTAAGCGTTAAGTGTCTGAGGCCGCATTTGAACTCAAGTCCTCCTGACTCCAGGGTCGGTGCTTTATTCACTGCGCCACCTAGGTGCCTAGTATATTTTTAAGGAGAAATATAAAGCAGAAATGAGCAAAGTACAGGGCAAATCCTTTGGACTTAGTATCAGGGAAAAGGAGACAGTGAAGGGAACAAAATGGAAATTCTCCTACACAGGAATCTCTTGATTGTGGCTTAGGTAAGGAGCTCATTAGATTGAATTAATCAGACATTTCCTAAGTGCCTGTGATGTGTCAGGACATAAGTGCACATTCAAAGTAAAACAAGACCCTCACTCTCCAGAAATTTGGTGGTTTAGTGCTTCTTTTTTTTATTTGTACTTTTGGGGGTTTGGGGTTGTTTTTTTTTTTTTTTTGAGGCAATCGGGTTTAAGTGACTTACCCAGGATCACACAGCTAATAAATGTCTGAGACCAGATTTGAACTCAGATCCTCCAGATTCCAGGGCTAGTGCTCTATCTACTGTACCACCCAGATTGCTCTCTAGGAGCCTGCAATCTAGAACGTTAGATTAAGTATATTTATATCTAGATTAACGTATATTTATAAAGTTGTTGGAGGAGAATCCAGAAGTGTGTAAGGTGGCATTATTCAGAGGTAGTTTTACACAGGTTCCAATTCATTTAGTTCCATCCCTACGTAATTTTGGACTCTCATGTTTGTGACCCAAAAGGCTGTTTTGAAAAACATACCTTTACAACTATTTTTGTGGTGGCTAAGAATTAGAAATTGAAGGGATGTCCATCAACTGGGGAATGGCTAAACAAACTGTGGCATGTGTTTGTAATGGAAGATTACTGTGCTATAAGAAATGACAAGCAGGATGATTTCAGAAAAACCTGAAATGACTTGCCTGAACTGATGCAGAGTGAAGTGAACAGAACCAGGAGAAAGTTGTACAGAATAACAGTAATATTGTTCAGTGAAGACCTGTCAATGACTTGGCTATGTTCAGCAATACAGTGACCCAAGACAATTCCAAAGGACTCATGATAAAGCACACTATTCACCTCCAGAGGAAAAAAAAAAACTGGTATTGTTTGAATACGGACCAAAGCAGATGATTTTCCTCTTTTTTTCTTTTATTCTAGTCTTCTTGTGCAAAATGACTAATATGAAAATGTTTTACATGATAGCACATATATAACCTGTATCTGATTCCTTACTGTCTGAGGGATGGGGTGAGAGGTAGGGAGGGATAGAATTTTAAATAAAAATGTAAAAGATTGGGGGGAAAAAACCACCTCATGCTTTTAGATGCAGCATGATATAATGATTAGAGCGTCAGCCTTCTAACGACCAGGATTTAAGTACTACCTTTAACTCACACTAACCCAGGGATCACGGGAAGATGGCTTAACTGCTCAGAGATCTACAACACTTTTTTCGATTAGGTGGATATTTATGGGTTCTTCATTTGCTTTGATGAGTTGCCAATCTACCTTGATAGAATTCATTTGTGATCCATCTGATCCCGGTAGGTTTTTTTTTCTTTGAGAGTTCATTTTTGGCTTGTTTAATTTCTTTTTTTGAGATTAGATCCATTTACCTTGGTGGAAGAAATTTCTGTACATATTTTCATCTATCTGTCTGTCTACCTACCTACCTCTTCTATAAAACTTTATTACCATAGCAACTAGGCCTCAGAAAATAGACACATTAATTCCATTTACCAAGTGTTTTTGAAATGCTTACTGTATGCTAACTGTTAGTTTATACTCTGGTTTCAAAAACAAAACAAGAACAGTGGCCACCTTTGAGTAACATGTGTTCTCCTGGGTATTGTGAAGGCATGCCGTCTATAGCTTCTTTAAATAGGTGGCTACTTGGTTAAGTGGTACCTACATTCTCTAGCTTTCCTTAGGGGCCCTGGGCACTACCTAGTTAATTTTTTTTTTGCTTTTTTTTTTTTTTTTTGGAGGGCAGTTGGGGTTAAGTGACTTGCCCAAGGTCACATGGCTGGTAAGTGTTAAGTGTCTGAGGCTGGATTTGAACTCAGGTACTCCTGACTCCAGGGCCGGTGCTCTATTCACTGCGCCACCTAGCCGCCCCTACCTAGTTAATTTTTGAAGAACTTTCTGAGATAATTGGTCTTGGTGCAGCAGGATAGATACATGAATTTTGTTTTAATGGAGTATAATTGCTTCATACTGTGTTGCATCGATTGGGTTCCTATCAGGTGTTAGGTTTGTATAGGGAGATGGAGGATGCTAGGCCTTGATGGTTAGGTTCTGGGGCATTGGGTGCCTGGAAAAAAAAAAAAAGGGATATGCATGTTTTATGTTTGATGGTGAAGGAACACTTGCCCTCCTTTCTCTGGTCTGCTTTCAAGATGACATGCCCACCTCCTGTATAATCCCAAGCAAACCTATCACTGAAGGCTTACGACACGTCCCTCACTAGCCCCACTTGGAAGAGGTCTCACAGATAGATGTAGTTTTATCAAGGCCCAGAGACATGAGATGACTTATCCAGTCACTCCTACGTGCCAGACTCTGTGTTAAGTGCTGAGGATACAGAAAAGACAAACAATTTTCTGCTCTGAAGGAATTTACAGTCTAATGAGAGACAACATTAAAATAACCGTGTACCAGATATATACAGGATCAATTGGAGATAATTGACAGAAAAAAGACTAAAGGGGCTTCAGGACGGGCTTCTTGCAGAAGGCAAGCCTTGAGCTGAGACTTGACCTGACGGAAGCCGGAAAACCAGGAAGTGGACATGAGGGAAGGAGAAAGTTCCATGAATAGACAACATGATGAGTTAGTGGCAGAACCAAGTTATTTTCCTGACTACTAGTCCAGGGCAGGCTCTGCCACGTATCTGTGCTAATCTGGCAAGAAAAATAGAGGCAGATTTGATGTCTTGAAGCAGCTGAGAGACCAAGAAATCAAGGAATAGGAAGTAGGGGAGAAAAGTCTCTATGATATCTTGGGGGAAGGGAGGAAGGGAAGAACATCGAAGAGCAATGTCCTATCTGCAATGCCTCGTTTCTTGGACCATATGTAGGAAGGACTTTGGAATGGCCTAGAAAGGCAGAAGGAGAAAAGGTCTCTGGGAATAACCACTCTTATGAGAAGCTAGAAGTCAGACTTAGGGATGGGGAAGGGGGAAGGCCTGCCCTGAGGTATGTGAACATGGTTTCTTCTGAAACATTTGCATATAAGATATTGTAAATTGAGTTCTTTGTTTAATGGTTTGCTCCAGATTCCATTACTAGATAATTTCCTTGTGATGCCTTATCCAGAATCTTACAAGGCATTGAAGTGGAGCTTTTGAAACTGGACTGGGGAGGAAATGCAAATAGGTGACAAAACTATGACCTGAGAATTAGGAGAGTTAATTGAAATCCCTCATTTTTTTTTCAAGATTCAGTCCCAGAGCCCCCCTTTTCTAATCTTCCCCCTGTTAGCTCCATCCTCTCCATCCAAATAACCTTGTATTCACTTGTGTCTGAGTGTTCTTTCCCTGGACAGGAAACTGCTTGGGAGTAGAGACTGTTTGAGTTTCACCCCTGTTACCTCCTGAGCTTGATCTCAGCATCCGGCACGTGGAAGGCTCTCGATAAATACGTATTGATTTGAGATGATCAATTGGACAACTGTGTGGAGGGAGGCTGGAGTAGAGAGGGAGAGATAACAGGAGGGACAGACCAATCTATTGGTCCAGATGAGAGGTGACTAGGGTTTGAAAGAGGTGGTGGACGGCATGAAAGAAGGGAAAGGGATAGTTCTGAGATCATGGAGGTAGAACCAAGGGGCCTTGGCAGCTGATTGGATATGAGGGGTCGGAGGAGGGCTGAGACAGGGCAGTTCAGAAGAGGACTGGAGGTCCCATGAGGGCAGGGGCTGAGACTTCATCTAAGCTTTGCCTCTCCCTCCATGCTTAGCTCACAGTAACTATTAAATATGTATTGATAGATTAACCAGTGCATGCTTCAGCATTCGGTGTTGACGGCTAAATTCTCTCCTTTTGTGTCTACAGTACAGTTTCCTTCTGCTTTCTTTCCATGTTGTTATGTCCTTTGCTGTTTGAAGTTCTTATTTGGTCTGTTTGTAGGGTTTTTTGTGGTGTAGATCTACTGAATTAAATAGTCAGTATGTGATGTTTCCATGCACCTTTTTCCTAGAAAAGGGCTAATTTCTCAGATATTTTGAATTCCATATTTTTCTGGTTGGAAACCTTAAGGTTAATAAATATGGCCTAAGAGAGTGGGAAAGTAGCAGTTTTAGCTTATCTTTTTACCCCTTGAATAAGGGGACTTGGTAGATCAGGCCCAGTTATGTGACTCTTGCCAGCAGGAAAATCATTGGTGCTTTGGGCACTTTCTGTAGTTGGTAATGAGCCTGCCTTAGAGGAATAGACATTAGTAATTCCTGCCCTGTCCTCATCCCCTGCTGCCACATTATTCTGGGCATTATTTTCTTTACTTACACAACAAATACTTGTTCTTGGAGCCAGAAGGATGTTGACCGCTATGGGAAACTATCTAAATTCTTGAACACAGCAAAAACTGACCTGAGACAAGGTGTCCCAACCACAAATCCCTACAATGTCCGACCTGAAAAGCCCCTCAAAAACCCAATTCAACATTTTAATTTTACAGAGGAACAAACTAAGGCCTAAAGAAGAGAAATACCTTGTCCACAGTCACACAAGTAATGTCAGAGGCGGGACTAGAACCTGGGTCTTCTCTCTTCTACTTATGTGTTTTTATACACTCATACCCCCCCCCCCCACCTACTCCCCAGGCTAGATTTCTTTTTTTAAGTGATGAGTCTTATATTCAGTTCTCATTTATGTTGTTTGCCTTTAAGGAATAGCCAATAGCCTAATTAGAAACCCACAGATAATTCATGCCCTGGAAAACCAGAATCACCAACCAGGAGTAGATTAGAGTACTTTTGCCCTCTAGCCTGGGGGTAGGGAACCTGTGGTTTTCTAGGTCCTCAAGTGTGACCTTTTGACTGAGTCCAAGTTTTATAGAACATTTTCTTTATTCAGGGGATTTGTTCTGTGAAGTTTGGATTCAGTTAAAGGGCCATACTTGAGGACCTAGGGGGCTAAATGTAGCCTTGAGGTCGCAGGTTCCTCACCCCTGCAGTCTAGTTCTTTTCCTTAAGTAACTTTTGGGAGCTGTGTCTGAGAGCATTCACATGGCCAGAGAGCAAGTGAAGAAGGAAACAGAAAGACATGGAAAGGACATGGTTCATCCTCACCAGAATAATTGAGAGTTGGCCATGTTTAAGCAAGTCTCCATAAAGCTGAGGACTCACTGGGCAGCATTCAGCAACTCTTTGTGACCAGATCCTTTTCCCTTCCCTTTGAACCAGGAAGTGGGGTGGGGGAGAGAGAAAGGGAAAGAGAGAGAGAGAGAGAGAGAGAGAGAGAATATGACATTAAAGAGTTGAGGGACAGCTTAGCTTGAGAACAAACTGCAGTTTTTAATTAGATAGATAGAAACATTATTACTTCTATTTGTATATAGGCTTCAGTTAAGGATACCTGCCTTAAGAATCCCCCTCTCAGGGATGCTAATTGTTCTGATCAGTAGATGAGGTCCTTTGACCCAGCCTTGCCCTCTACATCCTCCATTCCAATTTGAAAGGTCATCTGTGTGGAATGCTCTTGGATTCTTTCCCAGCTATTACCAAGATATGCAGTTCAGTAGATATACCCACACAAAAAAAACCCACAGAAAAGGGATGTGGTGCCAGATTAAAGGGGAGTGGGGTGGGTGGAAGGAGACAGTCTGAGTCCAGCTACTTTCATAGTGATGTTGCTGTGATTCAGTGTGGTCAGTCTTAGTGGGGGATGAGAACTAGTGCTAACCCTGTTCCTGCCCTTCTGAATATAGTAGTATTTTCCTTTAGTGAAATTATTTTTAAAATGTAGAACTTGGGAGTCAGGAGATGTGGAATCTGACGCGACTTCGGGAAAGTAACTGGACCTCTTTGGACTTCATTCTTCTCCTCTGTAAAATAAGAGGCTTGGACGAGAAGATTTTAGGATCCTGACTTTAGATCTTGGTAGTATTGGTAGAAGTTGGCCTCAGTCATCTTCCAGTTACAAAGAACCAGAGATGTCTATCAGTTGAAGAATGACTAAAGAGATTGTGCTATTACATGAATGTAATGGACTAGTATTGAGCTGTATGAAAAAGATGAATTCAGAAATGCATTGGAATGTCTTATGAACTGATGCAAAATGGAGTATGCAGAATCAGGAAACAGTATACACAATGACCTCAAAAATGTAAATAGAAACAATAAGAATAAAATGGTGAAGTGCTGTGAAATTAGAACGATACAGTTTGGGCCCCAGAGAAGAGAAAGGAGAATGTATCTCTCTCCATTTTGCAGAAGTGATTGACTATGGGATTAGAATGTTGCACGTGACATTGGATGTTGGTTAGTTTTCCTGAATTATTTTTTTCCCTCTTTATTTTTCATTAAAAGGGATGACTTTCTGGAAGTTGAAGGGAAGAAATATATTTGAGAAATATTTGAGGTTATATGAAAATAAAAGATCAGTAATTCTTTAAAAGTCAGGCACTTATTTCCCTGAAACAACTCTCTAAGGCTATATTTTCTAGATGAACCGTGATCCTTTTTGATGGAGAGAGTTACCACATTTGTAGCACAGGTAGGGGAAATCCCAGGTTGTTATGACAGGAGGATGGCGGTGCTCTCTACAGTAATTGGGGAAGGTAGGAGGGAGGGAGGATTTAGGGGGGAAGATAATGAGTTCCATTTGGACATGTTGAGCTTAAGATACATGCTGGACGTACAGTTGGAGATGTGAAATTGGAGTTCAGCAGAGAGGCTGGGAAAGGATAGGTAGATTGTAGAATATAGTAAATATTTATTAAGTATTAGTTGAATACAAAACACTACGCTTGGTTAATAAAACTTATAACAGTATAATATATGGCATATACTCAACTGGACCTATTTTTTTTTTAATTGATGTATCTTCTCCAAAATACAGATTCCAGCCCATCTGTGCTGCCCCAGCTTGCGCAGTGCTTGTCCATGTCCCTTCCTGGGCTGTAGAAATATTATAATGTGGAATACTCATGCAAAACAAGTCTGTAAGCAAATACCGAATCACTTACTACAATGTAGGCACCGTGCTACGTGTTAGGAATAGAAAAAAAAATACCTTGTCTAAAGGGATAAGCAGTTTGCCATTCAAGATCTAAGGAAGAAAGGACATTTTTGACTAGGGCAAACCTAGGAAAGGTATGTAAAAGAGGTGACTTTTGAATTTGCTCTTCGAGGATGGATAATATTGTTTAGCAAGTGGAAGATGGCTTATTTTTTAGCAAAAGAAAACGGCGTGGACAGTCACCAAGTTAAGGAGAGCACAAGGCCTGAGTGAGAACAGTTCTCTTTGGCTAGAGCATACAGGCATTGTGTGAGATGACGCTGGAGACTTTGAACATTAAAGTAAGGAATTGGGATTGTATTTGTTAGCAATCCCGGTTGAAGACTTTAAAGAATTCAAATTCGGATTCCCTTACTCCAGAATGAGGACTCCTTTCATTTGTTATTGCTCTAAGAAAAATAGCTCAATTTCTGTAGCCTTTTAAGGTTTTAAAGTACTTACCTCCCAGCTCTGAGAGACTTGGAATGCAAGTGATGAGGGTGGACATTTTTGGAGGGAGTACAGTGTAAGTGGAGTTTATTCCTCCATGTCAGCAGCCAGGAGTCAGTAAGTTCAGGGAGATGAAAGCTCACCTTATTTAACCTCCAAGCGATGGATTTTTCTCCCATCTTCCCTGGCTGCTCCTTCACTTTTCAGGCTGGAAAACCATTATTTACATTGAAGGGACTAGAATATCCTAAGAAACCTCAGCATATAAAAACCACCCGTATGGAAAGTAAAATTAGGACTTCCTTTTAAGTCAAAATTCCTTTAATACTTTAAAAAAAAGGAATTTATCAAAAATAGATTTTTAACACAGCTCTTTCACAATACAACTCTTCAAAAAATCCATGCCTGCTCTTCCCTTGTTTGTTTCTTGTCATGTATAAAATGGGAAGTAGAAGGAAAAGCTGGGGGAGGCTTGAGGAAGGGTCGGAGAACCCTGTGTCCAGAGGGTCTGGAGGAGGGGGATGACAAAAAAGGGCCTGGGTGGGTTTTCTTTGGGAGTCTTCAGAGGGACAAGATGGAGATTTGCAGGAGCAGCAAATGGGCAGCTCCTTCTGGTTCTCAGCTTTCCATTTGTTGTGGCTAGGATCGTGCCTTTGTCCCAGCTATTTTGGAGTCATTGAAAACTCACAGAGCTCACTGAGCCACTCTCTTCCTTGCTCTTCTCCTCTTACTCACCCTCCCTCCCCCCAGCACATTTTCCAATATCCTCTTGGTTACTCTGGGACTGGAAACAGCCCCTTCAGTATGTTTTTCTCTCTTTTCTTTTTTCCCCTGGGCCGTGGGAGTATCTGTAGACCTCACCCACTCAGCTGGGTCTTTCTACAGAGTTGGGAAAATGTGGAAATAAAGATTCAATTAGGCATCTGTCCAATGTTTGGAGAGGGGTGAGGGATGGGGGTGGGGGTGGGGGGAGGGAGGCCATGTCCAAATCGAGGAATGCCTGAGAAAGCTTCAGGAGCCTTAGGCAACCTCTGAGGTTGTGGGCTTCCCACAGATTCTTAGGCCTGTACTGACCAAGAAGGGCCAGGGGCCTGGGAGCTCAGTTCTGTTCCCACATTAAATGTTAAGAACATGAGCCTCAGATTCCAGCCAGCAGAAGGAACATATGACCAGAAATGGGGCCGACTTCCCACTCCCTTCCCTAATGTGAAGCCTTTAGTCTCTTTCCTAAAGGAAGGATATGCTGAAGAAAGGAATAGCTGTCTGTTTCTCCTCTCCTTCTCTTTCTCCCTCCCCCTCTCTCTGTCTCTCTCCTTCCCCCCTTCTCTCTGTCTCTCTCCAATCTCTCTCTGTCTCTCCCTCCCCTCTCCGTCTCTCCCTTTCCCTCTCCTTCTCCCTCCCCCTTCTCTCTGTCTCTCTCCCTCTCCCCTCTCTCTCCCTCCCCCTTCTCTCTGTCTCTCCTCTCTCTCTGTCTTTCCTTCTCCCTTTCCTTCTCCCTTTCCCTCCCTCTCTCTCCTTCTCCCTCCCCCTCTCCCTTCTCTATCTCTCTTTCCCTCTCCCCCTCTCCCCTTCTCCCTGTCTCTCCCTCTCCCTCTCTCCCCCTCCCCCCTCTCTCTCAGTCTCTCAGTCTCTCGCTCTCTATTTCTCTGCCTCATGTGTCATTTTCTCTCTTCTCCCTCCCCCTCTTCCATCTCTCCTCTGTCTCTGCTTCATATGCCTCTCCCTCCCCACCTCTTCATTCTTTGTCTCTCCCTTTTCCCTTTTTCCATCCTCCCCTTTCTCCCTATCTGTTTCTCTGCCTTGTCTCCCCTTTCTCCCTTCCCTCTCCCCTTTATCTCTCTCTCTCTGTTTCTCTGTCTCTCTGTGTGTCTCTCCCTCTCCCCTTCCCACTCTTTCTTGTGTTCTCTGATTCATGCTCTTTTCCTCCTCTCATTTTTCTCTCCCTCTCTCTGGTTCTTTTCCCAAAGAAGGGATTGTGACACAGAGACAAAGTGTAGACTTCAGACATAATGGCAATTCTCCAGACCTGACAAAGACTTAACTTGGAAATTCAGTGTTTGATTCGCTTCTGAGCCTAGAAGAGAGTGGATGAGAGGCAGGTCTGATTTCATCATTGAGTTTGGGGATTTGGGTGGGGCTGGCTTGTTCTGGAAAAGACAAATATTTTAAAGAATCAGGAGCTAGGAAAATATAGGTGACCCTAAAAGGATTTGATGTTTATTGAGGGAAGGAAGGAGAGGGGACTGGATGGAAAGAAAGAAAAAGGAAAGGAAGGAATATGGAGAGAGCTGAAGATCCGAATGAACTGGTGGTGAATGAATGAGGCAGAAGGAACTGTTTCAGCCATGTTAGGGGCAAGAGGACTGCTGGTCAATTGTATGGGATAATGATAAAAAGGAACCACTATTGACCGAGCCACCTGACCCTTTATTTTCTTTCTCTGTGATATTGGAGGCCAGGGTACTGGCTTTGGAGTCAGAAGACTTAGGGGACCTCATTGTGATTCTACCTGTGACATTGTCAGTGTGACCTTAGGTCATTTAACTTCCCTAGACTCAGTTTTCTCACCTGTAAAATGGGGGTGGAGATGAATCTATATAGCTTCTTAGGTTCCTTCTAGCTCTAGTTCTGTGATCCTTTTATTCTAAGGAGAAGCTTCAGATTAGGAAGGACAGGACAAAAATGGGTCATAGAACTGACACCAAAGATAACAGAGAAGAAAGGAGCAAGGTTGTCTAGTTCCCCTCGGTAAGTTGAAGTGTTCAGACCCAGGGGAAGATGGGAACAACAACTGGAATCCCCATTTCATTCACAGGACTGCTGTAGGATGCTGGTGAGATGATGTCACATTGTAAAGTCCTCTAAACTTGAAAGTACTTCATAAGGCTGGTACAGTCAATAGAGCTTCAGACCTGGAGTGAGGAAGATCTGAGTTCAAATTCATTCTCAGCTGTGTGACCCTGGGAAATCTCTTAAGCCCTGCCTCAGTTTCCTCATTGGTAAAATGGGGAGGATAATGACAGCACCTTCCTTCCAGGGTTGTGGGGATAAAATGAGGTAACATTTATCAAGTGTTTTTGCAAACTTTAAAGCGAACCTGAGTTTTACTTTGATTTTTCCCAAATTCTAGGACATATTCAAAGGATAGTTTGTGAGTGCTTAGAAAGAAGGTTAGTAGTCACCAAGAGACCTGTGGTCAAGAAGCAACAGTTAGAACTGCCCATTGAACGACTGATTGGTTTAAGACTAAAAAAGGAGCATGAAGAGGCTATATACTGTCACCTTATTTATTTAACTTATATGCAGAGTAGGGCATGTGAAATGCCAGACTGGATGAATCAAAAGCTAGAATTAGGGTTGCCAGGAGAAATATCAACCGTATCAGATCTGCGGATGACACCACTCTGATGGCAGAAAATGAAGAAGTCTCTTGATGAGGGTAAAAGAGGAGAGTGTAAAAGTTGGCGTCTAGCTTAACATTAAAAAGCAAAAAAATCCCCCCAAACCACTAAGATCGTGGCAACTGCCTTCATCATTTCCTGGCAAGTAGAGGGAGAAGAAACGGAGGCAGTGTCAGATTTTGTATTCTTGGACTCAAAGATCACCACAGATGGCAACTGCAGGCATGGAATCAAAAGGTGTTTGCTCCTTGGAAGGAAAGCTATGGCAAATCTGGACAGCACACTAAAGCACAGGCATCATCTTTCCAGCAAAGGTCTGTATAGTCAAATCTATGGTTTTCTAGTAGTAACGTGTGGCTGTGGGAATTGTACTGTGAGGAAAGCTGAGTGCCACAGAATCAACGCTTGTGAATTGTGGTGTTGGAGAAGACTTTTGAGAGTATCTTGGATAGCAAGGAGAGCAAATCAGTCAAGACTTAAATTAGTTCAGGCTAGTCATTGGAAGGATGAATACAGAAGCTTAAGTACTTTGGCCACATAATGAGAAGACGAGACTCATTGGAAAAGACCCTGATGTTGGGAAAGATTGAAGGCAAAAGGAGAAAGAGATGGCAGAGGATGAGATGGAGAGATGGTGTCATGGAAGCAAGGAACATGAGCTTGGACAGACTGAGAGAGATAGTGGAGGCTAGAAGGGCCTGGCGTGCTACGTTCCATGAGGTCATGAAGGACAGGACTGAACAACAGGAGAGCTGGAAGGGAGTTCATCTCAGCGTTCATCTAGTTCAGCCGCTTTGTTTTACAGATGAAGAAAGTGATGGTCGAGCAGGTTCTGACTTAGCCAAAGTAGTACAGCTAATGCTAGGGCAGAGCATGAGGAGAACAGCATGGGCCAGTCTCTGGCGTTTGACTAATCAAATCCTTGTCCTTAAAGCATTTGTCTCCCCAGAGCAGGGAAGTAGGATTCAATTTTAGGGCAAACATGTTCATAGTTGACACGGCCTGTTTCTGTATGGGGCTTCTTTTGTCCCTTCCTTTTCCTGATCTGTGACTTGCTAAAATGAAACTGCTTTGAACTTGCATGTCTCATGTCATTGTTCCCTCCTGTTTTTCTCGGCACAGTCACCTCCAAGGTCAGGAGTGGAATCTGAGTGTGTAGAAGGAGGAACAGGTCCTTTCCAGAGTGCTACAGTACTGAGTTAGCTGGGCTCAAGTATGAGAGGTGTCTGCCTTGCCTAAAGAGGCATCGTTTCCCTGCCTTCAATAAAGGAAGACCTGGTAACTGGGTCCTTAGGCTGCTTCTGAGATAACCTCGGTAATTGCTTCCGTTTTGTAGCACGTCAGGGTTTACAAAGCATTTTGTTCACTTCTAGGCTGGTGATCCAAGTATCTTTCCCATTTTTCAGATAATCAAACAGATTGAGAGGCTAAGTGACTTACCGATAGTGACATAGCTAGGCGGGATCAGAGTCAGGACTCCCACCCAGGGCTTGTGACTTGGGATTTGTCTCTTTTATACCAGGTTGAGCTGCTGTTCCTCCTGACCAGCACTACTGTCCAAGCCTTAAAACCCTGGAGATCCTTCCTTATCAATACCAATGAGAAGATCAGCTTTCCTCTGCCCCTCCTCTTAAATGGGACATTGTTTTTTATTTAGTTTTTTAAATTTATTTTTAATTTTATTTTCTCAGTTTTAAATACTCATCTTTAAAATTTTTGAGTTATTCCCCTCCCCTTTCCTTGAGAAGGCGAGCAATTTGCTATAGATTGTACATATACAGAGAACATCGCTTTTTTAAAAAGTTGTTTTTCTAAAAAAAATAACTCCTTGATTTTCCTGCTTCCTTGTCTGCTACTTTGCTCACCCTTGCTTGGGCCTCATTGTGAAATGATGTTGGATCTGTTCCTTGTCAATCCTTCATCTTTATAAAAATTTCAGGGTAGTTCCATAGGCTGGATAGTTAGTGCTGAGTCTGGGTAGTATGTCCCTCTTCAGGGGCCTTCCTACAGGTTAGCATATACTGGCTCCAATTTCCTAGTTTCCCACGTTGTTTTTTTCTCCTTAGTGAAATGGATTTTCCAGAAAGATATTTGTAATCCAGACAGAGATTCGAAAGAAACAGTCATTAGACATGTTGTGAGGCATTTTGTGACCCAATTTGGGATTTTCTTGACATACTGGAGTAGTTTGCCATTTCCTTCTCCAGCTCATTTTACGGATGAGGAAATTGAGGCAAACAGGGTTAACTGATTTGCCCAGGGTCACACAGCTAGGTAAGTGACTTTTCCAGAGTCACACAGCTTGTAAGTATCTGAGTCCAAATGAACCCAGGAAGATAGTCTTCCTACCTCTAAGCCTGAGCATGTGATAAATGCTTAATAAATGTTTTTTCATTGATTCATTGACATAGGGTAGTGGCGAGAATTATTGTTGTTGTTGCCGGTGGTGGCAAGACCGGACTGCTCAATACCTAAGAAACACGCTTTCCCCAACCCATTAACGTAAATAAATATTGGTTGGAAAAAAATAAATAAATAAATAAACAAATAAGCAAACAAATAAATAAATATTTGTATGTGTGTATATATATATGTGTGTGTGTGTGTGTATATATATAAATATAATTGGTTGGAATAGCCGAGTAGGGGATTTCTAGTGGGTATTATAGGTCTGAATAAGCTTTCAAGTCAGTTTAACTCTTTTTAAGGGATTTTCATCTCCGTGGTCTCCCCTGGTCCTTTTAATAATCCTGGGTGGCAGAGAGGGCAGATATTATTTCCCTAGGTGTTAAAATAACTTACCCAGGGCAGCAAAACTGGTTATTCGCGCTACTAGAGCCAGAATCTGGTCTTCTCTCTTCTAATCCAGGTCTAATTTAAAGTCATTCCATACACTGCCTTTTGTCTGGAGTTATAACTAACTCATAGGGTGTCAGTGGTCTGGAACAAGAAGCAAGGACCCTGAGAATGTTGATTTCTTCTTTCCTAATGGGATGAGTTTATCAGTCTGGGGATCATGATGAGAGGAAATAGACACCTTGTGGAAGAGCGAGCCAGGAAGTTGGCTGGGTCCCTTCCTAAGGTTGCTGATCTTGCTGGTGTTTTGGTTGCCTGGAACTGGCCTCTGAGTATATATGTATGTATGTGTGTGTGTATGCATGCATGAGTGAGTGAGTGTGTGTGTATGCATGCATGAGTGAGTGTGTGTGTTTATGTGTGTGTGTGGGGGGGGGGGGAGCAGTGGCTGAGTGGGAGGGGCCACTTGTAACTAAACCGGTTCAGTTATTTGTGGCTAAAACTGCCTGTTTAGAAAGAAGTGAATACCACAGCTCCAGGGTGGAGGAGAGACTGTAATTGATTCTGTTACGGTAGAACACTCCTGACAATATATCCCAGGTGAGAAAGAGGGGCTTTAACCCCGTGAAGGCTGAGGACCTGGAGCGGGGGAGGGAAAGCTGTCAACTGTCTTGGGACCCACTTTATTGATACTTTTTAATTTCTCTGTCTCCTTTGTCTTTAACCATTCCCAGAGCTCTCCCATCCTTTAAAAAAAGACAAAACCAAACACCTTGCACCTGACCTTGTCATCCCTGCAAGCCTTCAGCTTATAGCTCTCATCAACCAGCCAGTAAACATTTATTAAGCACCTACTACATGCTAGGCGTTGTGCTTAACATTAGAGATGCAAAAAAAGGGCAAGGGTCGGTCTCTTCTTGCAAGGAGCTTACAGTCTAATTGGGGAACAACAATAAATATGGACAAACAGAGGAGGGGCACTAGAATTGAGAGGGCTTAGGGAAGCCTATTTCCTAACTAGGGCTTGAAGGGAGACTAGGCGGAGATGAGGAGGGAGAACATTCCGGATTTGAGGGACAGTCAGAGAAAATGCTTGGAGTCCAGAAAATAGAACATCTCGCTATGGGACAGCCAGGAAGTCAGTGTGCCTGGATTGAAGCGTCTGTGGCAGGTTCACTTTCTCCAGTAAACTCCTAGAAAAAGTTGCCCTTATGCATCACCTCCATTTCTCAATCCCTTGAAAATTTTTTCTTTCAAAAATTTTTTTTAATGAGCAAAAATCTGTTTTCTCCCCCCAAATCCCTACCCACTCAATAAAGAGGAAAAAAAGAGGGGCGGCTAGGTGGAACAGTGAATAGAACACTGGCCCTGGAGTCACAAAAAAAACTAGCTGTGTGACCTTGGGCAAGTCACTTAACCCCAACTGCCCTCCAAAAAAGCAAAAAAATAAAAAAATAAAAAAAAAGAAAGAAAACCCCTGTAACAAACAATCATTCCAATTTATATAGCACTTTTAAGGTTTGTAAAATGCTATATATAGATTATCTCCTTTGAATCTCACAACAATCCCCTTTTACCATTTTATAGATGAAGACACTGAGACCGGAGCTTAAGGGATTTGTCCAAAGTCACTTAGTAAGTACCTGAGTTGGTAGCTCCTGTGCCCCCCATCTCCCTCAGATGGGTAGAACTCAAGGAAAGCTAATTCCCACACTAGCCATGTCCAAAAATATATATGGGCATGTGAGTCTGTATATTCGAGTCCATCCTTTCTTTTCGTCACTGGTCCTCTGGAATGGTGGTTTGCAGGGTTTTCTCCTAACTGTTCAATCCAGTTTCTTGCCCTGTCTGTGGCTTTCTTTGCCCTCAGCCACTCTTTCCTCCCAGATGCTTCCTCCTCCCTAGGTTTTTGTGACCTTTAATGTGTAGAAGAGAATGATGCAAATTGTTTTGAGACCCACTTTGTTGATAAAGTTTAATTCCTCGGTCACATGACTCCTGGTTCTCTTCCTTCTCCCTATCTGTGGACTCCTGGATCGTCTTCCATGTTTGGAAGCCGTGGGTGTGCCCTCGGGCTTTGTCCTGGGCCCTCTTTGACTCTATTCTCTCCTGGTGATCTCATCGGCTTCCTTGGGCTTAATTCTCTCGATAGAGGGCACCCTTCTTTCTCCTCAGTTCTGTTCTCACGCCATCTGCCTTTGGTCATCTCCACCTGTATGTCCCTTCCCCTCCACTCATCGCCTTCCTTTCTACTCCCTGTGACACTCACCGATTCCTTTCCCCAGCTTTCTGGATTTTTTCAAGGGTTCCACCATCCTGGCAGCAATTCAGGTTTACAACCTCAGACTTGTTTTGAATGTTTCACTCTCCTTCACACCCGCATTCGGTCTGTAGCCAGGTCCTGTCATTACAGACTTCTCATTGTTCATCTCCCTTTCTCTGTGCTCCAAAGCTGCCACCTTCATAACGCAGTAGCCTTTTGATGGGTGTCTCTGCTTTGCTAGCCTCTCTCCCAGCCAGTCTGTTGTCTTTTCTGTACCTACCGTGATTTTCATACAGCTCGTGTCTGACCTGTCATTCCCCTACTGAAGGGATCTGCTGACTGTCTCCCATGTAGAGGGTAAAATGCAAACTCTTCTATTTGGATTAGCAAGCCCATCACAGTCTGCCTTTCCAGCTTCTTATGCAGAGCTCCTCTTCATGTTCTCTTCCTCTTTCTCAGACCTGTCTCTTTGCTGTTCCTTTCACACCATGTCCCATCTCCCATCGCTGCACCTTTGCATAGGCTGTATACTCTTTTCCTGAGTCTTGCTTTATAAGCTCTCTGACTTTCTTCACAACATTCCCTCCAATCCCCAGTTCCCTAGGCCTGTTGTGGTCTTTCAGTTACTAGGGCACTAGAGAAGATCCCGTATACTCTTAAACGACATGACATTTTTAATATTGACATATCTGTACCCCCTCCCTTCCTTCTCCCTCCTCACCCCACCTTCAGTTTTTGTCTTTGAATCCTTAGTACCTAACCCTGTGCGCCCGGCACATAGTAGGGTCTGGGTAATTTTGCTGAATTGAGTTGAATCAGATTTTGCCATGACGTTCTGATCTGAGTGGTCTCTCCCATGTCCCAGCATCCTTTGGGAGCTACATTGCTCTAATATGCCTATTTTTTGTAGCTTCCCCTTCTACAACCAGGGTGAGTCTAGGCTAGAATAATAGTAGTTAACTATTATATTCTTTGTTAAGGTTTGCAAAGTTATCATCTCACACTGCCCTTCATAGCAATAGTATGAAGGAGGCAGGAGGCAGTGGGGTGCAGTGGCTCTGGAGTCAGATACCCTGGGTTCAAATCCCCCCACCCCCCAATACCTGTCTGACCATGGGTAAAGCTCTTGGACCTCACTTTCTTCAACTGTAAATTGAAGGCATTTGACTAGAAGACCTTCAAGTTCTAGATCTGTGATCCTTTGATAAATGGTAATGCAGGGATCGAATATATTTCCATCATGTATAAGAAGCTGTGGAAGCTGGAGGCATCTGGAGATGAGGAGGGGCCGGATTATACTTTGCCCTAGACGGGCACTGGGAATTTGAACATCCTTGTGTTCTTCGTGGGAAGAAGATTCATGCTTTGGGTGAATTGTGTTGGGGAGAAAGGAGGTGGAGTTACTGCAGTAGACAGAAGGACAGACCTTATTGTTCTCATTTTTTTAAGCAACGCTTTTTTTTCTTCTTCCTGTAAGTCAGAAGGTCAAAAGGAATTTCCTGGGGAGATTTCAAGACTGTTTAAGCAGTCAAGCTGTAAATGACTGTGCCTGAATGTAGGGACAGAGTAGGAATCTCTGCCCCCTTCTTGTAGAGGAGAAAGGCACCTGGGCAGAAGACTGCATATGCTCGCACACTTGGTGTGGAGATGGTTGCTCTTCCTTAGCTCTTTCTTTGTTACAGAGGAATCAAGCCAAGGCTGAGATTAGGCACAAAAATGACAGCAGTGTCAGAACAAAGGATAGTGATAAAAAATATTTTTGAAAATTAAAAATGAGGATTTAGAGTGACAGGCAGGTTCTGTGGATAGACTGTGTGAAGGAAGAATTAACATAATTAACTGAGCATTGGCATGAGCCTGTTCATTCATCTAAATGGCCTCTGTCCTTGGAACAGGAAGGAGATGGAAGGTCAGGTGTGGGCAGGGGGTGTTGATGGTGGGTAGGTGGTGGGGTGATGAGAAGAGTCAGCTTGCTTTTCTGGCCCTAACCCAGGATTCAACTTTGGCTCCAATTCAAAGACACAGAAGGGGAATGAGACCTGAAGTGTCCAACAGGTTTTGAGGATAATATGTGTGGCCCTTATAGAGACACCTGCTATGTTGATGAAGGGGAAAGGGCAGATCCTTGTCATGTGTTGCATGGGGGATAGAGAGATATTAGAGGGCTATTTAGAGCTCCGAGAGGTTAAGTGGTTTACCCAGGGTCACACAGTCAGGCAGAAATGGGATGTGAACGCAGGCCACCTCTCTCCACTGTGACATGGTTTTGTGTAGCTTGCACAGTGCCTGTTGTAATTTTATGCTGGGAATGTTATGTGTTCAGTGAAGAGCTTTCAGATGGCATGACTGGTGAGTTGAAATGGAAATGGAAATCTCTCTCACCAGTCAATCAGCAAGGTCTTACTAAGCACCTGCTTTGTACCAGGCCCTGTACTAGGTGCTGGGAATTACAGTGACAAATTAAATGATAATCTCTGCTCTCAAGGAGTGTGCTGTGAAAAAGTAAATCCGCAGTCATGTTGGTCGTGGACAGGGAGGTTCTTCTAGGTGGGCACAGGGATTGTGAGTAGAGCCCTAGAATTCTTTCCAGTAGCATTGGTAATTATTTTATATTACATTGTATTTTTTTAATGAACAAAAATTGCTTTTCTTTTTTCCTCCTACGCCCCTTACCCTAATTGGCAGGGTTGGGGATAGTGCCGGGACAAATCAAAGAAAACCCAAATCCCTTCAATAACCGCATACAGTCAAGCAGAATAAATTCCCACACCGTCCCTGTCCCCAAAATCTGTCTCACTCAGGAGGTGGCTAGCATAGCAATGAGAGTACTGAGTGGGGTATGATGCATGGGATAGAAAATGAGAACAAGGTCAGGGGCACACAGAATTCTTAGACCTCTTATGCCAATAGAGGGCAACGGGGGAAGATGCCCAAGGTAAGCACAGAGTGAGTAAGTGAAGCTTTGCAGGACCAATGAGAGGAGAAGAACCTTGCTGTTTTACGGGTCCTGCCTGTTCTTGGAAGCAGTTAAGGAATGAGAATACAGCCAGTGGCTATGACCTTGGACAAGTCACTGTCTTCTTGGACCTCAGTTCACCCATTTGTAAAATGAGGGAGTTGGACTACATGGCCCCCGTAGTCCCTTATAGCTCTAATCTCCCATCCTGTGATGCTCTGACTGGATGATGTAATGAGATCTTGCAGCACCGTTTCACAGCTCCATCAATAATGTATTAGTACGCCTATCATCCTATGACCCTAGAGGGACATTTGAAGTACAAATTAAATGAAGTCCTTCTCTTACAGTAGCTTACATAAAGCATAGTAGAAAAGGCAGGAAGACGTTCTTTCAGATAGCACCAGTTAATAGAATCCTTTCAAAAGCATGTTTGGGAAAGAGTAAGTCAGTGATTGGTTATATGGGTGGTTTGGACTTTGGTGTTTAGGAAGATCTTCAGACTCTGTGCCTCAGTTTCCTCAGATGTAACATGAAAGTGTTTTTCATGGTGGCCTTGCAGGGCCTTTCCAGTTCCAGAGCCTTCAAGTCCCTACGATTCTGCCATATTTGCTGTGTAAAGATGGGACAGATGTGATTAATACTCCTTGAGACTCTGGGTCGCCGGCTAGCAGTCACTTCTCTCCTGGCCTCTGGATAGCTTGTATCAGATTTTCTTCTTCAATCTTTTAAAAAGATGTAATTTCTTTTTAAAATGTATATTGATATCTTTATCATGTTGCTTTCCAAATATATTATCTTTCTTAAAGCACAGTTTTAAAAAGAAGGGAACAAAAGCAGTTCACCCAAACTAGCCTGACACATCAGGTTAGTCCAGCATCTTTTGTGGTGTTCCATACTCATGGTTCCCAAGTCTACTCTTTGAGCCAATTGCTTAGTTTTCATTTTTCTCAGAATCTTGGGCATTTCCACTCTTCTCTTTAGGCAGCATTAGTATTTAATTAGGGCTTAAGACTGAGGTTCCTTAGAGGTCCAGCTTCTTCATTATACCCAGAGAGAAACTGGAGCCAAAGTTGGTAGAGTGATTTTCTCGTAGTCACATTAGTAGTTGTAAGTAGCAAAGTCTAGATTTGAACTCAGGTTCTTGGACTCTAAATCTTTCTTATTTCTTCTTCTGTGGTCATGCTTTTCCTGAGAGTAAACTCCTCTTTGCCTTCCAGGACTCCTTTGTAAAAACAAATTTGCAAAATCAAAATGATTTCCTCTTACCCCCTGCCACCCAAGCCCGTCTTCCTGCGATGGGAGACGCGCGTGTGTGTGTGTGTGTGTGTGTGTGTGTGTACGTGTGTGTACACGCAGTTTTTCCCCCCTTTACTCTTGTGCCAATTGCTGTTTTTTGACACATCTGTTTAGCATGTGCCTTGGTAGCTGGTACAAGATGTGTGCTAGTAAATAGGAAGGGGCATATTTGTGTAACGTATGCAGTGCGTGCCTGTAGATTTGGGAATGTCTCAGTTTACCAGGCACCCACCAACCTCGGATACTGTGTTTTTAATTAGGTGATTCCCATTAGCTCTACATTTTTATGTACTTTTTCTCAGCTCACTCTGGAAAATGAAGGTGGAGAAGGAGATGGCGAACCACTCTAGTATCTTTACCAAGAAAACCCCAAATAGGGTCAAGAAGAGCAGGACATGACTAAAAAGGACTGAACAACAACCACATGGGCCAAGTTCTGAGTTAAATGGTGGGGATGTAAAGAGAAAAGGCTAAACAGTTCTTGCTTGCAGTGAGGTTACTGGACTCTAACTGGAAGGACAGCACATAGGTGAGTTCAGTTATAGAGACCAGGAACCCTAAAGGAGGAGGGGGCATTCGCTGGTCAGAGGAGCTGGAGGGCACAGTGGCAGGTATGGTAAAGCCCAGCCGACCTCAGGCCCAGGCGAGGGGCTGGAGACTGGCCCAACCCCACTGGGAGGTGAAGAGGAGGGACTGAGAGTTCCAATGGAGTAGGGGATTTTGTACTCTATTCCCTATGCTGGGGTGGGGAGGGAAGAATGAGGGATGTAGGGAACAGTAAGTATATCCATTCAGAAGAAAGAAGCAAAAGTGAACACTGGCAGGAAGGTGGGGAAAGAAGGGACCTTGTTGGTCACTGTTCCCTGGGTTAAGGGAAGAAGGAAGAGAGGAAAGGGTTCTCCACCCTGGTTTTGGGAGACTTGGGTCAAGGCAGGAAGAAAGGGAAGATAGGACTTTCCTGCTGGAAGCCGTACCCATTGGAGTGCTTCTTGGGTGGGATCTGGGGCAAGGGAGGAAGAAGAAAGAGGCTAGCAGGTAGTAAGAAAAGCACTGGCCTAACAACCCCGAGATGACAACGCAAAGATTGTCACTTTCCCACTAATTTGCTGCGTGTTTAGTGTCTTCCTTTGTAGTAAGATGAGGTTGGCTTAGAGAAGCATTTTCCCAAGCCCTGCTCTGAAGAACTGGTGTAGATGTGGATAGACATTGCATGATAGAAAATCTGGTGCTGGTGATATTCCCCTCCTCCATTTTATTAACTATATAAGTATTTTGTGTTATATATGAAATTATGGCATTGAAATCCTTCACGTAGCAGATTTAGAGCTAAAAGGAACTCGGCTCTTTGGACTCCAAGTCTTCATTCGACCACACTGTCACTTTAGTATGTGCAGAATTTTTTTTCTGTGAAAATAAACTTAATTTCCTCTCTACTGCTCCAAAATCAGAGGCATCTAGGTGACTCAGTGAACAGGAACCTGGGCTTGGAGTCAAGAAGACCTAAGTTTAAATTCTGCCACAGACTCTTAGTAGCTGTGTGACCCTGGGCAAGTCACTTAGCCTCTGGCTGCCCTGGTTTCCTTGACTGTAACATGGGGATAATAATACCCCATGTGTCCCAGTGGAGATAATGCTTATAAACCTCTCAGCACAGTGCCTGGCTTAAGAACTCCCCCCCCCCCCCTTTCTTTCCTTCCTGCCTTCCTGCCTTCTTTCCTCTTTTCCTCTTCCCTCCCTCCCTCCTTCCCTTCTCCCACTTCCCATTATCCTGAGTATAGGCCACATTCCCAAGACACTCTGCCTCCAAACCAGGTTTTCCCTATTCCATTTATATCTTTCCAGCCCCGCAGTTTTCAGTGGCAGAAGCGCTGTACACCAGAATTCCCCAAATCCTCTTCTAGCTCAGTGTGGTATCTAGAGCATGAAGCTGACCAGCAAGTTGGGCTTGCAGCTTCCAACCCTGTATGAGCAAGGCAGCCATACAGAGCGACTTTGTTCCATAGCCAGCCTTTAGCCAGGCGTCTTTTTTTAGCTTCTCTGACATTGGTGGCCGCACCAGGGAGAGGTGATGGCTGTGTCTTCGTGCATCATTTCAGATGGAAAAACATTTCAGATCGCAAAGTCTGTGGGTGCGTGGGGCTCTGGGGCTCCATCACAGTGTCATGGAGGGCCATTTGGGCTACTGCTGGGTACTCTTTTGAGCAATCAAACCTAATTGGAGGCCCCGTGGGGCTTAACTTTTTGACCTGATGCTTTGATCGTGCTGTTTTGGCTTTCACTTGGAGCAAGCTGGGTTTTCTGCTTTGTCCATGACCAGAGAGAATCTCTGCTTTGCAGGAGACAGACTTCCCCTGGTCTTTCTCTCTTGAGTGAATTCTATTATGTTTTTAATTTTGATGTTTTCTCCTTCAGGGTATGTTCCCTTCCTCCAAAAGAAATGTCTCCCCTTATCTGCTGTAATGGTGGGGGGAGAGAATGAACATAGTGTGATAGAAAATGTCCCCATCACGCATCCTGCCTTGGATTCTGGTCCATTGTTGCTTGCATAAGTTTTCTTGACTTCAGGTGAATGAATATCTGTGCGCTGCAGCCAGAGGGGTCTGAGGGAGGTTGGACCGAGAATCAGGGGTCTGCCTTCTGGTCTTGGCTCAGCCTCCAGTTAGCAGTATCATCTTGGGTGTTTTTCCTTTAAAATGAGGGAGTTGAACTGGGTGATCTCAACTTTTCTGCTTGGGTCTGATATTCTAGGATTCTTCTTGTCTCAGTACAAGCTTCCCAGTCAGGTGTGTTTGCCTATAGAATATCCCCTAGTGATAACATTTGTAAAGTGCTTAGTAAAATGCCTGGCACACAGTAGGTGATAATTTTCAGTCATCTCCACCTCTTCCTGACCCTATTTGGGGTTTTCTTGGCAAAGATACTGGAGTGTTTTACCATTTTTTTCCTCCAGCTTATTTTACAGATAAGGAAACTGAGGCAAACAGGGTGAAGTGATTTACCGAGGGTCATACAGCTAATAAGGTTCTGAGGCCACATTGGAACTCGGGCCTGGCACTCTGTCTGCTGTGCCCCTTGGCTGCCCTTAGTAGGTGATTGAGAAATACTTCTTCCTTCTCCCTTTCCATCCCTTAGGACACCAGGCACAGTGTTGCCCCTGCTTCCCATCTGTAAATACCCTGCTTCTCCCTACCTGGATGTCGCCTACATCCCGACTCTTTCAGGAAGGCTTCCTTCCCTCTGACCGCTCCAGTCCACAGGGACCTATCTCTGCCCTTTGAACTTGATACTTCATCATTGTCCTCTATGACTGTTTTGTGACTTTTCATGTATTGGCTTGCATTTGTATTGATGTGTGTGTGTGTGTGTGTGTGTGTGTTTGCGTGTTTGCTTCTTCATATCCGCTGCTACTCCAGTGCAGTGATGCCCCTTTCAAAGACAAGGCGCCTCTTCCCTAAAAAGAGACCTGAATGACCCGCCTGTATGTCTGTGGATGGAGCCCTTTACCATCTGAGAGCTGAATGGCCTCCCAGGGAATATTTGTATTCCAGTTCTTTTTAACAAAGAGGCCACTGACTCCCTGACCTGGCTGCTGATTGAGGTCTTCTGTCAACCCTGGTAGGTTGTTGACCATCGCATCCTGGGAACCACCAAGGTTCATTCAGGTATTTGAGGAAGTCCAGGCTACTCCCGCTGGCTCACCTCCCTACGTCGGTCATTTGGCATTTTTCACTGTTCCTCAGGAACTCAGTTTTAAGACATTCCCACTGAGGGAACCCCTTAAATCCTTTGACAGAATTGGGAGTGGATTTACTATTCCCTGTGATTCCAGAAGGTAGACCTAGGGGCTCGGATTATAAAGAGGCAGGTTTTGGCTCACTTTAGGAAGGTGATCTGATCTCAGAGTGAAGAAGACCTCTTTTCAGGTGCTGCCTCTGACCCCAGGAGCCTGGGTGTGTCATTTGCTCTTGTTGCAGAGAAGGGGCTCACCTGCACTGGTAGATGCAGCCCCCTAACTTTCTTTCAGTGATGGAGATCCTCTCCTACCATGGAAATGACAGTTCCAGTTGCATGTGTTCTGTTGTATTCTCTTAAATGGAAGGTACTTCCTAACTAGACTGGTTGAATAATGCATTGTAGGCAGAAGCAATCTGGAGCTGAGGGATCATCAGACTTAGGTTCTCTGACCCCAATAAGAAGAGTCAGCATGGCCAGTCTAAAGCTGGAAGGAAGTTGTATAGAAAGCCTTCACATTTCTTTTTAACCCTTAAGGTCCTAGCATTGGTAATGTATAGGAACCTCAGGGAGACCAGCACAGGTAATGACATGAAATGAAGTTTTGAGCATAAAAACATGATCTTGTAATTTAGCAAGACCAGCAGGAGACTCATGATGCTCTGTTTCTTATATTAAGGAAAAAGAAACAACCAAACTAAACCAGAACAATTCCTTTGGTTGATTCCCCTTCCAAAATATGTTCATCCCCATTGCGAAACAGACTGAGTGGCTGGGGACTGAACCGGCACTGGCTTAACTATAAACTCTCTTGACCTCAGTGACCTTTGACATATGTCCACAATCAAACATAGCGCTGGAAGTCATCTGGTAGGCCTCCTCACACCAGGATGTGTATTCATCCACACAAGAGGACAGATTAAAAAGCAAGCAAAGAGATCATCTCCCTTTCAAGGAAAATCTAACTACTCTCTATAAAACTAGACCTCATGCCTAGGTTCTTATAACTTGTTAGGAGGGGAAAGAGGGAGGAAGGAAGGGAGGAAAACAGGATAAGGGTGCAGAGAGGAGGGGAGAGTGAAAGGGAGGGCCAGAGAGAGAAGGAGGGAGTGGGAGAGAAAATGAAGAGAAACTTTTTTTTTTTTTTGCTTTTTGGAGGGAGGAGGGCGGGACAATTAAGTGACTTGCCCAAGGTCACATGGCTAGTAAGTGTTAAGTGTCTGAGGCTGAATTTGAACTCAGGTCCTCTTGACTCCAGGACCTCTTGACTCTATTCACTGCACTACCTAGCCACCCCTGAGAAACTTCTATAGTTACAGAATCTTAGAGGTGGAAGGCACTGGAAATGATCCACCACCTTCCTTTTGTAGATGAAGAAACCGAGTCTGAGGAAGGTGAAGTTTGTCCCCCATATTGCTAGTTGGTGAGAGAACTAAGATTCAAACCCAGGTCTCTTTCTGATGGTTAACTCTTAGCTTGGAGAGTTCCAAAAGGTAATGCAGGATGTCATTGATTTGGCCCTGTATGCCAAAGCATTTTTGCTCTCAGAGATGCTGGAGGAGAGAAGAACCATGAGAAACATGACCGTGACGGCACATGTGTGTTCTGTCATAGATGCAGTAAAGCTCAAAAGCAGCGTCAGGAAGTTTGGTCGTATATGCTGGGTGGATGTGGAAAGAATGTCTTTTCCTTTCTTTCCTTCATGGTGTGGGATGAATAGGGTGTTTCCTGGGGTAGCAGGGAAAGAGGTATGAGGGTCGTGAGAGAATTGCCTGTTCTCCCAAGTGCATGTATGTTACAGTGGAAAAAGTGCCAGGACCCTTAAGACAAGAGTGTCTGCAGCTCCAAAAGACTCTTGATGGAAAATGCCATCCACATCCAGAGAAAGAACGTTGGAGTCTGAATGCAGAGCGAAGCAGACTGTTTGCTCTTTTTTGGTTTTGTTTTGATTCCTCCCATTGATTCTAATTCTTCTTTACAACATGACTCATGAGAAAATATGTTTAATAGGAATGTATATGTGAAGCCTCTGTCAGATTGCACTTCGTCTTGGGGAGGGGGAGAAAATTTTAAACTCAAAAGCTTATGGAAGTGAATGTTGAAAACTAAAATTAAATCAGTTAATTTATTTTTATTTTATTTTTGGTGTTTGGAGGGCATTTGGGGTTAAGTGACTTGCCCAAGGTCACACAGCTATTTTTTTTGCATTAAGTGTCTGAGGCTGGATTTGAACTCAGGTACTCTTGACTCCAGGGCCGGTGCTCTATTCACTGTGCCACTCAACCACTCCTAAATCAGTTAATTTAAAAAAAAAAAAAAGACCATCTCTGGCTTGAATGCTGGCATGACATTTACTGGCCATGTGGCATTGGGCAGGTAAATTCATCTCTCTGAGACTGCTTTCCTCTCAGTAAAGTGGGGGTCAGAGTGCCCCTGCTGAATCGGATACTCTGTCGATGTGAATTGTTATAGAGAGCGGTGCTGAAGCAACCTCCAATGATTTCTGCCCCTTCCTTGCTTTCTCTGCTTGCCTGGCCCTTGGAGGGGATCTGACTTTAAGGTCTCAGACAGAGCTGCTCTGAGCACCCTTCTCCCATACTCTTTGCCTTTCTGCTGCCAGTTTTTCGCTGCTTCTTCCTGCGTCACAAGGAGACAATGCTGTGATTGTCTTCCTGTGATTCAGTCCCCTCACTTGCCTCCTCCTCCACCTTCATCAGCAGTGACTTAGGAAGAAAATTGGTGATCAGCCAACTCACTGGCTCCTGGGAACTGACCCCTGAATAATGACAAGCCTCCCTAAATCTCCCTTCATACCTTTCTGACCCAAAGAATACCAGAGCACCCCTGGCTAAGGAATAAACCTTTCTTCTGAAAGCTCTGCTTTCTTTTTTCCCTGTAGCTCTTGACCTGAGGAGTGGAAGTGGGTAGGGAGCTGGCAGAGTAAGAAATTGATGCTTTTCTAGGTAAAGCATCATAGCTGAGTGAATCAGGTGCTAGACTTGGAGTCAGGAAGACCTGTGTCAAAGTCCTGCCTTTGAGGTCTTTAGTGCCAATTGTAAGTGAGTTATTATTTGTAAGTTAAATGATTGAACAAGGCATTTAACTTTTCTGAAACTTCAGTTTCCTCACTTGTAAAAATTGAGGGACTGGACTAGAGTCAGGGGTGCTGAACATGCAGCCTCAAGGCCACATGTGGCCCTCTAGGTCCTCAAGTGCAGATCTTTGACTGAATCCTAACCTCACCGAACATATTCTTTTTTTAAAGGGGGGGATTTGTTCTGTGAAGTTTGGATTCAGCCAAAGGGCCACATGTCGCCTTGAGACCTCACCCCTAGACTAGATGGTCTCTTAGGGGCTTTCTAGCTCTATAATTCTTTACATATTCCAGTCTATGATCCCATAATCTTATGGGATGTTAGATTGAAAGCAGTTGGTCATAGGTGGAATGGGAGAAGGGATTCTGTCCCTTTCCCAGCGGCTATTTAGAAAGTATCTTCAGATATGAGAGGTTGTTTGTGATCGGATCAGCTGTCCTTCATTCCCTTTCTTTTTTTTTTTTTCTTTTTGGAGGGCAATTGGGGTTAAGGGACTTGACCAAAGTCACACGGCTAGTAAGTGTGTCTAGTGTCTGAGGTCGGATTTGAACTCAGGTCCTCCTGACTCCAGGGCTGGTGCTCTACTCACTGCACCTCCTAGCCACCCCCTTCATTCCCTTTATTGTCATGAGTCCTTTCTGTTTGGAAAATCTAGATTTTCCCAGGGACACCTAGAAAAAGACTTTGATTGTAAACTGTCATGTGAAGAAGGGTAATACTGTTCAATGGAAGTAGTGAAGTATAAAATATTGTCCTCTTGATGACAGAGGGAGCTGCCCTCAGTCGTGTAGAGCTGATGCCTTATCTGGCATGAGAGAGTCTCGTAGGGGATGATGGCTAAGTGTAGGCTGTATTTTTGGCTCAACCTCTGTAACCTGTCAGAGGTATTTCAGGGAGTTTCTCGGTCATATTGGTTCTAGCCTGGGTGTCCATGAGTCACAGAGTTCCTGGAGGACTAGGGCAGTCCTGGTTGTTGCTTTTTGGCTTATCGTTGATTATTAGGAAGTTTTATCTCATCGCAGGAGAGGAGATTCTCTGAGACAGGCCCATAGAGAGGGTTAAGCTTTACAAAACAACCTTTTGAGGTAGATCATAAAATGTTGTTAGCCCCATTTTACAGTTGAGGAAGCTGAATTTTGGAAAGATAAAATGATTTCCCTCAAGGCCATGTGGTGTAGTACTGAAATATCAGTGATCTTTACATATTCCTGTGATGCCTAAAACCTGGGCAAGATCGAAGATCCTCCTTTCTGTTTAGGGCTAGAGTAAGACCGAATCTTCAGGGGATAGGAGTTGGCAAGGTATTTTTCTTAGCTTAATGATCCCATAGACGGCATTGTTGTGTAGGGGTAAATGGGGAATGAGGCATCAAAGTAAATTATCCTTCGTAGAATTTTAGAAGTTCCCTGTGGTGATAAGACCAGTAGTGATCACTGTCATTGCCTCCCCCGCCCTCCCACCCCCTTGGGTTGGTTTTTTCACTAAAAGGCAACAAAGTAATCCCCAGGATTTGGTTGGCTTGGGGATGAGAACCAATTCTCTTTCTCGCTTGGTGCAGCTCCCAGAGAGCTTCTAATCATACTCATGTGGCTTCCTGGTCACCTAAGGCCAAAAAAGGCCCACCCGCATGAAGCTGGGGCCCTTTAGACCCAGCAGGTGTCCTAAGTAAGACCACTCCAGTTGTTTCCAGATGGAGGTGAGGGAAGCCATATCTATTCAAGCTAAATACTGAAGTATATTTTCTGAGCATCTTTTCTCTGCTCTGGTTATATTTAAACCTCCTTTTATTAACTGTTGAATGCCTAAAAGCGCCTCATATCATCCCAGCATGGAGCCCAGAATGACAGGGTGGTGGCCAGAATCAGGGCTGTTAGTTCAACATTCTTTTTCCTTGGAGTTTGCTGTGGGGCAAGGGAAAGTTTACATATCAGGCCCATTCCAAGCCAAATGTGATGGACTCTGCCAGCCAGCCCTGAGAGAGGAGCTAGGGAAAGCAGGCAGGCTTCCTCTGCTGTCGTTCTGTAGTCTAAGGGAAGTGCTGGAGGGCCTGGGTCTTTTCCTCAATCCTTTGGAATCAGATACTAGTCTTAAGCCAACCTGGGTTTGTTTGCTTAGCAACGTTTAGCCTAGATAAGTCACCTCTTAAGATTCCTTGGCCTTTTTCTTCTTGTCTCTATTTCCTCAATGGTTTTCCTGTCTATTTTGGAAGCTATGAAAGATGTCCCTGTTATCCATCAGATCCTGTCCTGTCCTGGCTTCTTCTAGAGTTAATTTCAGTTCTTTACAAACTCTGAAAGATTAATGATTAGTTAAGGAGAGAAAATTAGGGGAAAGGTTCCCTAGAGTTGGTCGAGTCTCCAACTAGTTACTTTTTTCCTCCTTTTTCGGTCATATTTATGCTGTTCTTTAGCTCCACTGGGGTTACTTGTCAATTCGGGTGGGTTTGGTTGATACCTGGGGAAGGAGGGTGGACCTGCAGTAACCCCAACGTCCCTGTCTGTCCCTTACTGAGAGACTGGTGTTGAGATGAAGCCAAATCCCCTTTGCCAGGCACCCTGGGGAGCGGTGCAGTCTTGTTTGTGAACACAGATGATTTGGTTCTGCTTTTCAACACCCCACCTGTGTTGGCTTGAGCGTGCCTTGCCAGCTTTGTGCTCCAGCCAGACCCTTTCAATTCAGCTAAAGCAGAGGATCCAGACTGAAGACCTGAATGGGAGGGGACATAGGGAAATTTTCTTCCCATGACCGACTATTACTAAGTAATTACCCAAGTGGTCTACTTCTGAATAACTGGCCGAATGGCCGCCATCCACCTCTCCGCCATCCCTTTCTGTCTTCTTTCCACTGCTTTTCTTTAGCAATAGGGTAGTTGTTTTTTTTAAACTGGGTTTCCTTGTGGGATCCTATTACCATGGCAACAGGCTGTTCTGACTCGGATGCCTCTGACTTGCCTTGTCTGCATACCCTGCCTCCCTCCCTCCTTAATTTCTCCAAGATTAATGTCGACTAGAAAGCCCTACCCCCCAACTCCCCATGTCTGCATTTTCTCCCTGCTGCTTGAGGGATTTTAGTTTTTAATTTTATTCATTAATTTTTAGTAGGCATAAGCATTGGAGGTGCAGACATGAACATGGAGTACTATAACAGATTTTACAAATTACTTCTACTTCTCCAGCCCTTTCTGTCCGACCTGTCACATCCTGCCTGCCTTTCCCCTCCCAACAAAAACCAAAACCCACTAAATAGCCATCAATACTGTATGCCTTTTCCCTGCTGAGTTTTAGCATCTTCCAAATGACCTTAATATTATAGAACACGCCAGCATCCTCTGAGTCACTTAGGTTCACACATCACTCTTGATTCTTCACTCTCACTACCTCTGGCCAATCTGTTGCCCATTCTCATGGATTCTGCCTTTCCAGTATCTCTGTACACCTCCCCATCCTTCTCTTCTCTGGATCTGTCCCCACCTTGGTACAGGCATTCATCACCCCAATTTGGCCTGCTGCAGTTGCGTGCTGGCAGCTATCCCTGCCCTCTCTCTCCCTGCTGCAGCCCATCTTCTGCTCGTCTGTCACATTGATCTTCCTGAAGTACAAGTCTGACCATGTCATCTCCCTATTCGATAAACCCTTGGATTAGCTATGTCATGTTTGTCTTTTAAAGCCCTTCATAACCTGGCCCCTTCCAGCTTTCTCGGTGGCCTTGCTGTTACTCTCATAAGAGGTCTCCTGGCCTTGGACATTTTTACCAACTGTCCACTGTAACTGGAGTGTTCTCTGTCTTCTCACTTTTGTACCCTGATTTCCTTGATTATTTCCTGCAATTCTTATCTAAGATCCCACCATCTAGGAGAAGCTTTTCCCATTCCCCCTTCATGCTAGTCCCTTCCCTCTGTGATTCTCTCCAGTTCATCCCATCTGTATCTTTTTGCTTGTTGCCTCCTCCTAGACTGTATTGAGTTCTTTTAGAGCAGAGGCCTTTTTGTTTGTGTGTGTGTGTTTTTTTGGTCTGTCTTTGTAACCCTGGTATCTATCTAGCCCAGTACCTGGTACTTAGCAAGTGCTTAATAAAAACTTGTTGACTGACCTCAGAGAAACCTGAGGATTTATATGATCAGATGCAAAGTGAAATGAGCAGAACCAGGACAAGAATTTATTTAAGGACTGTAATGTTTCAAAAAAAAAAAAAAAAGAAAGAAAAGAAAAGCAATTTTCAAAGACTTAAGTACATCTAATAGATGCTTTTATCAATCATGCTTCCAGGAGGTTGATGATTAAGTAGCTGCCTATCTCCTGAATGAAGGGAATAGATTCAAGGTGCAGAATGAGGCAGTCATTTTTGAATGTGACAAATGTGCGTGTATATTTGTTTTGCTTAATTATGCTTATTTTTCTTTTTCCTTTTGCAGGGAAAAGGACTTAAAAATAAACTTAAAAGTACCTGGGAGGGGGGCAGCTAGGTGGCACAGTGAATAGAACACCAGCCCTGGAGCCAGGAGGTCCTGAGTTCAAACCCGGCCTCAGACACTCAACACACATACCAAAAAAAAAAAAAAAAAAAAAAAAACCTAGCTGTGTGACCTTGGGCAAGTCACTTAACCCCGGATTGCCCTCCAAAAAGCTAAAAAATAAAAAATAAGTACCTGGGAGGAGCAAGAAGACCTGAACTTACAGACTTTAAAGTACCTCTAACTCTAAATCTATGGTCTTGTGACTTTTTTCTTAATCTAGTCTTTTTCCAAATTGCCCCACAAAAGGCTTTATGCAGCTTTAGTTAATGTTGGGATGGACACAAACCTTGAGAATGAACAAACGCAGTAAACTCACTTGTCCTGTGTATGGTATTCAATGCAGTTACTGCACATGATGTGGCAAGTACA
>CM053599.1:210456151-210492620 GCA_028646575.1 Pseudocheirus occidentalis
GCAGTAGAGTGAGAGCTTCCTTGGCCTTCTTTCTTCCTTTAGGCCCTAATAACAAGATAGAGGAGAAAGGGAAAGAGGAGTGATGGGAAGGAATCACCTTATTGAGACTGTCCTAAATTATCCTGTTCTCTTTTTTACATACTGTTTTCTCAAAAAAATCAATAGAAAATTTTATTCTCTGGGTCCTGAGTCGACTCTCCTATGACCTCCTTTTACTACCAGGAACAATTAGTAAGTGTAGTATCTTCCCTTGTAATTTACTCCTTTCTCAGAAACCTCTGTTCTTTGCATCAGGCCTGCCCATCAGTCCAAAGAGGAGCCGAGAGCCTGAGCTCCAAAGGCCCCTCCCATGTGTCAGGGAGTCTCTCCTCAGCGGGAGGTCACTTCTTTTCTCTTCTTGGCTCCCCCGATTTCCCACTTCATCCTCAAGATCCTCTGGGATTTAGCTTCAAGGACAATCTGTGGAGAACAGAATTTATGACCAAATGAGAGAGAACGTTGTGAAATACAAAATGGATCATTTTGATTCCATTGAATTAAAAAGGTTTTGCAAAGACAAAGCCAGTGTACCCAAGATTAGAAGGGAAGCAGAAAGCCTGGAAACGATTTTTATAGTCAGTGCCTCTGATAAAAGCCTCGTTTCTAAAATACATAGAGAACTGAGTCAGATTTATAACAATACAAGTCATTTCTCAATCTCTGATCTAGCTCCACTTTTCCATAAGAGTGTCCATTGTTGTTGTGGAGTTGGGATTTATTGGCAAAGATACCAGTGTGGTTTGCCATTTCTTTCTCTAGCTCATTTGACAGATGAGTAAACTGGGGCAAACAGGGTGAAGTGCCTTGCCCTGGGGTCACACTGATAGCAAGTGTCTGAGGCTGGAGTTGAATACCGGTCTTCCTGACTCCAGGCCTGGCACTCTGCTGTGCCATCTAATTTCCATTAAGGGCTCTCTGAGTGGGACAGGGCTATAGGAATGGGCAGAAAGCATGGCCACAAAGCTGCTTCCTTCACAGTCTCCAGAATCAAAGAATAAACCAGTAGCCTTTAATCATTTTCTGATACAAGAGTTTCTTTGTAGGATGGGAACCTCAAAAGTTAGACCTAGAAAAGCGACCTTAGAGGTCGTTTAGTACAGCCTTCTTATTTTACAGACAAGGAGACTGAGTCAAGTTCCAGGGGACATTAGGGGCAGCGGTAACCAGAGCCTGTGTCTCTGACTTGGTCCAACAGTTTCATGGGGCATCTCTGAGGTCAGGCAGCTGTGCTCTGATGGGCATATATTAAGACTCAGGCTTAATGATTAGCCAGAGTTGCATAAGTCTGACAGTAGGAGGGGTGTTTATTAGTGAAAAAAGCCCAGACTGGGAGTCAGGAAATCTGGGTTTCACCTTCAGCTCAGCTATAGGCTGAAATCTTAGGCAAATGGCTTCTCATGTCGGGGCCTCAGCCTTTCCTTATATAATTATGGAGCAGTGCTAGGTCACCTGAGGTGTCCTCTTCAGCTCTAGACTTCTACAGATTCAAGGGGACTCCCAGTCTCTCCCCCTCCCTTCTTCCCAGGGGTCTGCTTTATAGGCCTCCATGCTTCCCACCTACGTAGGAAGTCCTGGGTTTCCCAAGCACAACAGGTTTTCCCCTCATTGTCTTTCTTTGCTTGACCCCACTGGTTGATTTATGGTTACTCTCCTGTAAAGATATAGTGAAGGTGGGGGAAGCTCAGGCCCTCTTATAATCGGCGTCTTAGATTTAGAGCTGGAAGGAACGTTTAAAGGTCATTTTTTCAGATGAGAAAACTGAAACTCAGAAAGGTTGAGTTGCCCCCAGTGCCGTAGGTGGTAAAACAGAGCAGGGTTCTCAGGGTCATAGGATCATAGGTCATAAGAGTTAGGAGGGTCCTAGAGGTCAACTAGTTCCACTTTTTCATTTTATCAGTAAGGAAGCTGAGACCAAGAGACATTAAGGGGCTTGCAAAGAGAGGATTTGCACCCAGGTTCTTCAGTTCCACATTCTCTGTTCTTTCCAGGGTGCTGTGCTGTTTTAATAACTCTCCCATGCTTCAGATGTAGCATCTTTTTTTTTTTTTTTCCCTTTTTAGAGTGGGGAATGTAGGGCAGTTGGGGTTAAGTGACTTGCCCAAGGTCACACAGCTAGTTTTTTGTGTTAAGTGTCTGAGACTGGATTTGAAGTCAGGTTGTCCTGACTCCAGAGCTGGTGCTCTATTCACTGCATTGCCTAGCCACCCCTTGTAAAGCCTTTTCTAACATTGAGGTCCCTGGTACAGCCAGTTGGGTTCACTCATTCCAGCTGGAGATAGGTATTTTAGGTATTTATAGGTATAATAGGTATTTAGGCCATGAACTTTCTGACATGGTGATGACTAAAAACTTCCCTTGTAGCATTCTATTCCCACCCCCACCCACCCCCTCTTTCTCTAAAATAGCAAGTTGCTTCGATCTCTTAATTCACTTTTATGTAAGGAAGTTTGGTTGGTATTTCACAACCCAGATGACTCTTACAAACGCACACATGCCCACATTCCAGGCAGCCTCTTGACTCCTCTTCTGTCCCTTCCCTTCCCCACTATATCATCCCACAGGACTTGACCCTGTGTATTCAACACCTTTCCCCGAAGTCTCCCTGAGTTAAGACATTTGGAAAACAACTCCTAGCAACTGCCTAGAAGCTTGTTTCTTTGTCTCTTCTATTCTTGCCTTGTCTGTCTCCCCTATGGGACTAGATCCAGTGCAGAGCCCAAGCATCAGGGCATCAGCTAAGTTCCTGAATCCTAACGATTTTGTCCAATTTGTCAACCCCCTCTTTGTTCTGCTCTTCTAGATTTGTCTCTTCCCTTCCCTCCTTCGGGTGTCATTTCTCTTTGGGTTCCTCCTGTGTCCCTTGCTACCTTCAATTAGATAGTGTCTTAATTGAGCTTTAAAAGGGGGCAAGATGAAAAAAATGTCACTAACTTGCATACCACTACTAGGCCAGTGTTAATCAAAGAGACTGACTGTCATTTATACAAAAATATTTTTAGTATTTCTTTATGTTACAGCAAAGAACTGGAAACTCAGGGAGTTTTCATTACTTTGGGAATGGATGAACAAATTCTGTTTTGTGAATGTAATGCGGTAGTTATTACGCTGTAAGAAATGACAAATGAAGTTTCAGAGAAACTTGGGAAGACTTGTCTGAATTGATACAGAGTGAGAATTGAATAGGACCAGGAGATCAGTGACATTGTTAGAAAAAGAATAAATAAAACTGAAAAACTTAAGCCTGCTTTCAGAAGATTGATAATAAATCAAGTTGTCCGGTAACTGACAGGTGATGATCTTGAATGAAACATAAGACTAAGACGTACATTTTTGGACATGGCCAATATGGGGATTTGTTGTATTCATTATAGGTATTTGTTAAAAGGGGGTTTTGGGTTTGCTTTTTGTTTTTCAGTTTGGGTGGAAGGGAAAGAAGAGGGAGACGTAACTAGTATCTGAAAGAGAGTCATTGAAGCATTTTTTTTAATGCACAGAAGAGAAAAGACAGAAGGTCAGAAAGAATCACAGATACAAGCAGGACAGCTTTGTGAGTTACATGTTGGATTTAGCCATTTTAAAAAAAAACCATTGTACATATATTACAATCCTTTTCCGTTCTACTATGTATATGAAAATGCTGTTTGGTAAGTTTAGAATAAAAAAATTCAAAGCAGAGAGGGGTGGAGGGGAGAGAGAGAGAGAGGAAGGGGGAGGGGGAGAGAGGAGAGGAAAGAGAGGGAGAAAGAGAGAAAAAGAGAGACAGACAGAGGGAGAGAGAGGGAGGGAGGAAAAGGAGAAAGAATAGGAAGAGGAGGGAAAGAACAGGGTAGAGAGAAAATGAGGAAGAGGAAAAGAAACAGAGAAGAGAGGAAGGGAGTAAAAGGGTGAGGAGGGAGGGAAGGAGAGGAAGAGAAACCTTTTTGTGGAGACTTTGTCATGATCCAGAATGTATTGTCACCAGCCAAGGACAGGATTCTCATTAACACTCCGGATCAGACATCCATTATAGAGAAGAATTGTATGGCACCTGTTGTGTGGACCTGAGCAAGGTTACCCTGACCCCTTTCACAAATATTCAGTTCTCTCTGGGAATAATAGTGAGGCCTGGTAAGAGTCCTCACCAGCCTCCGTTGCCTGCCTTGGAAAAGAAAAAAGTGTGATGCCAAGAAAGAGCACTGGCTTGGGTATCTGGAGACCTGTTCCTTTCTCACTGCACTGCTACCCAGCTGGTTCTTGCTAGTTAACTTTCCTTCCCTGGCTCTCCTCTCCTGTAAATTAACTTTCAGCTGGATGACCTCTGGCTTGACCGACAATGACATCGACTTTTCCTGCTTGCCTTCTGCCTGGCTTTTTGCCCTCCCAAAACACACCACCTGCTTTTCTGCTTCCCTTTATCAATATCCTGATTCAGCCTGAATTTTGGCTTCAAACCAACGACAGTAACGTGATCACAGTTGAGTGAATGTCCCCTTCACCACCCGGCTTCTGTCTCTCTACTCTCCTTCTCCCTGCTTCCTCCCCTCGTCCCACCGTAGGACACAGGGAATCAGCTTTTCATCTAGACTTTCCATAAAAGCTTTAACTTTCTTTGCCTCTCAATTTTTGTATTACATAGTGTGTAATAACCAAATAAATAATATAGCTACATCTAAGATAGCTTTATTTGTAGTTTTCCCAAGTCTGAAACGTATTATGTCTCTATCTATATGCAATTCTGTAATGTTAAAAAAAAAAAAGACAGGTCTTCAAGTTCAGTTTAAATGAACTGAGTGGTTAAAATGGCTCTCCATTCTTGGTGGCTGTTTGTCTCCTAGGCAGCCCTTGTAGCCCTTCCCCAAGGCTTCCTCGCCCTTTGCACTTCTTTTCTACGCAAATCCACAAAGAATCAGCTCAGGGAGTCCGCAGAGCCTCCTTCTAGTTCCTTGTACATTTCTGGGGTACCAGTGTACCCCTCAGGCTGTCCATTTGGTTTCTCTCATTTTTCCTATCACACATTTCATGGATGATTTCTCGTGTATACAGCCTGTCCCTGGATAATGTTTTATGGTCGAATGAATGTTTATTATCAGACATGATCACTTTTGCTATAAGGAAAAGTTAACTTGGGGGTGGGAGGGAGCTATTCCTCCCCCCCCCCCAAAGCCTGTAATATGAAAGGAAAAGGCATCTATAAAATTTCCTTTTTAAAAATATGACAAAGTTTAGTAGTCCATCCCAGGGTACTTTGCACTTGGCCTCATGCCTGTCTGCTCTGGCTGATGATGAGGATTATGGAAAAAAATTTATTAAATGCCTACCTATTAAATACCTATAGAGAGCCCTGTCCTTGCTGAGTGGTGATCAGAAAAAAACTGATCTTTGCCCTTTTATAGATAAAGGAGGTGATATTAGAGGCAGTTATGTGGTGGAGTAGATAGAGTTCTGAATCTAGAATCAATAAGTCCTGAATTTAAATCTGGTCTCACACTTACTAGCTGTGTGACCCTGGGTAAGTCACTTAACCTTGTTTGCCTCAGTTTCCTCACCTGTAAAATGAGCTGGAGAAGGAAATGACAAACCACTTCAGTGTCTTTGCCCAGAAAACCCCAGATGGGGTCACGAAGAATTGGACGTGACAGAAAAATGGCTGAAAACAACATACTTCCCACCACCCCTTTTTCTGTCTTTCGGGGAGTGCCATATTTGGCTTCTTTCTGATGTTCTCTGGAGAGTGACAGATCTTTGAGTGCTGACACACTGAGGGATTGAGTGCCCTCTCAAGGTCACACAGCTGTGTGGTGTCCACGCACTCCCACTCCTGGGCCAGTCTTTTCAAGCTCTTCCTGTTAGAAGGCTTGCTTCCTAAGGGGACAGCTGGCACTTGTCAGATGCCTCACTCCATTAAGCTTCCATGCAAAAGTCTGAAGTTTCATTCTTTTTCTACCAACGTTCCTGCAGTCAGCCCCAGAGCATCGCTCAGGCTCATACGCCAATACATATACCATCAGGGCACCGGCTCCTTGTGAGCAGGAGTTTTATTTATTGTATTCGTATGCCTAGGGCCTTCCTCCATGCTTGGCATAGAGTAGATACTTAATGACAAAGAACCACTAGCATTTATCTAATGCTAGATGGTGAAGTGGCTGGAGTGCTGGATTTGGAATCAGAATGACTCATCTTGGTGAGTTCAAATCCAGCCTCAGGCCCTCACTAGCTGTGTGACCCTGGGCAAGTCACTTCACCCTGTTTGCCTCAGTTTACTCATCTATAAAATGAGCTAGAGAAGGAAATGGCAAACCACTCCAGCATCTTTGCCAAGAAAACCCCAAGTGGGGTCACATAGAGTTGGACTCGACTGAACAGTAGCACCAATCAAGTTTGTTTAGTGCTTTACCCAACTTCTCTCATGTGATCTTCATGACAACCCTTTGAGGCACGGTCTTTTATTATCCCCATTTCACAGATGAAGAAACTGAGGCTGAGAAAGATTAAGTGAGTTGCCTGAATCATAGAGCTGCTTGGTCTCCAAGGCCTGCTTGACTCTAAATCCAGCATCCTCTCAGTGCTGCCCCGCTGTCTTGCTGCCCCCAGAGCGCGTAAAGCAGACGATCTGGCATTGCTGCTTGGGACCTGAGGCTGGCTGTCCAGACCTTCCTGAGCTCCCTGTTTAGCCTTGTTTAGGGCAGCCCCTGGCAAGGGCTCTGTCCGTCTGCCTCCCTAGGCTACTGATCAAGATGAGATGGGTCTATGTTCTTACATCCCCTTCCTTGCTTTCCACTTTTTGCTCTATCAGCCTAAGAAAAGCTTTGAAAGAGGGATGGATTGGCTAAAGCACCAGAGGGAGCCTCCTTGGATGGGCTTTGGGAACCTGTCCGGGATGCAACTAGGGAGGAAGGGGACAGGTTGAAGAGCGTCTTTAAGTATGCTTTCCTTCCCCTCATGTCCTAGCGGGGATGGGGAGCCAGAGCTAGACAATGTATTCATGCTCTTGCCTCTGACATTTAGCACCCGTGCTGCTTGTCCCTTAGTGGAACTTGAGCAGGAAATTAGTCAGATCTCAGGTTAGACACCCTGGCTTGGAAAGGTTCTCCTAACGAAGGACCCAGAATCCACAGCCTAGGGGATCAGTCAGCCTGGGCATAATGGAGAGTTTCCTGGAAGCCCTTAGGAGAAAGGAGTCAAGGACTAAGTCTGGTTCAGGGCTCCCTAGGATGGCATATCTATGTGTCAAATGAGCTCTTTGCCTGCTTTGCAAAAGGAGCTGCATGCTAAAACAAGGAAGAATTAGATAGGATAAAATCTTGCTCTAGATTTTCTCCTGTTGAGGGCACCACCATTCTCTTAGTCCCCCAGTCTCACAACCTCAGTGATATCTGTGATTCTCTCTCTCACCCCATATAGCTGGTCCATCCCACCAAGTCTACTATTTCTGCCTTCACAACGTCTCTTGTAGGTGTCTTCTTCTGTGTGTTCGTGTTAGACCCCATCCTGAATCAGACCCTCATAGCCTCTAGTCTTCTGATCAGTCTTTCCTGCTTCAGATTTCTTCCCCAACTCCAGTCTGTCCCCCACTCAATGGTGTCAGTGGTACTCCTAAAGAGGTCAGATCGTGTCATCCCACTGTTCAGTAATAGCTCATTATTACCTCTAGGATCAAATATAAAGTCCTTTGTCATTGAAAACTTTTTCTTCTACAATCCCAGAGGACTCAGGATAAAAAATGCTATCTACCTTCAGAGAAAGAACTATTGGCTTCTGAATACAGACTGAAGCATACTGTTTTTCTCCCTTCCTTCCTTCCTTCCGTTTTCTTCCACAAAATAACTAACATGGAAATGTTTTACATGATTGTACATGTATAACCTGTACCAGATAGCTTGCCATGGTGGTAAGGGATTTGGAACTCAAAACTTTAAAAGAGATGAATATTAAAAATTATTTTCACATGTCATGATAAAATATTTTAAAAAGAAAAAAAAGCCCTCTCTCTCCTTACGATTTCCTTCCCTCTGCATACTTGTTTTTCCCTCAAACAACAGTAAACTGCTGTCTGCTTTCATCCTTTTGCCCTGGGCTGCCCCTCGTGCCTGGATTGCTCTTCCATTTAAACTCCTCCATCTTTAGCTTCTCGGACTTTCCTCAGGTTCAGCCCCAATTCAAGCTCCCGTAGAAGGCCTTCCTTTCCTTCCATACTCCCTTCGTCTACTGTGTATCTGTCTTGTATGTGCCTAGTGATACATGTGTTGTCTTCCTTGTTAGAATGTTACCTCCTTGAGGGCAGGGGTGGGTTTTTTGTTTATGTTTTTGGTTTTTTTTGGCCTCTCTTTGCATCCTTAGGGCCCAGTTCAGTGTCTTTACAAATGCCTGGTAGTTAACATCCAGCCATGCTTTCCGTTCTTACCTCTACCTCTTAGAAAATTGAATTTATTTTGAGATGAAGCTCAGGGTGTTCTGTTGGAAGCTCTTCCTTATCCCTCCATTTGTGGCAAAGGAGAAACCCGCCTTTTCCTTCTGTTGTCTCTCTGCATGATGGATCCCTGATCCCTAGGAGGTCAGTGGCTCGGCTCTCTCTTTTTCTTTGTAGCCCCATCTCCTAGTATAAAGCCTGGTATCTGGTAGGAACCTAACGTTCATTCAGTTGAATTGTCTTCCCTTTCGCCATCTCTCCCCCTCCCATTTCCACTAGAGAATTTTCATTATGTTCAGGGTGTGTGTGTGTGTGTGTGTGTGTGTGTGTGTGTGTGTGTGTGTGTGTGTGTCTGTGTCTGTGTGTGTGTCTGTGTCTGTGTCTGTGTCTGTGTCTGTGTCTGTGTCTGTGTTCAGTGTGCAGTGTCTGCCTGTCTAGCACTCCCCAGCCTCAGTCCATTCCCTGTCTCTGTTTCCAGGCAGGGGCTACATGAGTAGCTAAGGGCAGGGAATGCTGGGGGCTGTAAATACCCCAAGCTTATGCTTGGAGGAAACTGGGCCATGGGGGTGGGGCTGCTTGGAAAACCAGCACTAACAAAGCAGTAACAATAATCCTGGGAGCCTAAGAATAGAATGGGTGGGACAAAAATATCTTTGAGCCTCTTTCTTCCTGTTTCCTGCCCTCTCTCCACTAGGTCTGTCTCAGAAGACCTTGTTGTGTTGGTCAGCATATGGTTCATTTGACTCTGTGACCCTGTTTGGGGTTTTCTTGACATAGATGCAGGAGTGAGTGATTGACAATTTTCTTCTCTAGCTTTGACAGATGAGGGAACTGAGGCAAACAGGGATGTATAAGTGATTTCCTAGGATCACAGAGCTAATGTCTGAGGTAAAATTTGAACTCAGGTCTTCCTGACTCCGGCCTCAGCACTCTGTCCACTTCACCACCCAGCTGACCCTTAGTTAGCATATCCACTCTCCTAAATGAGGTAGGGCAGCCAGGCAAGGTAGCCACTGTCAGGATGGAATCTGTGTCATATGTACCTCTCTTGATAAGATCCCTTTTTCCAGGATGGACCGAAACCATATGGGCCACTAGAGAGCAAATAGGGGTTGAGGAATGTTGATAATTGGACACAGTGCCGTCTCCTTTCAGAGACTGGATGGTCATGCTGTCATTTCCAATATCGGGGAAAGAATTCTAGGCTGAGAGCTGCATGCTCTTGGGTACATCCCTGCCGGCGGCTGTTGAGGGAGCCGTTTCTCTGTGACTTCCTGCAGTGAGGAGGATGGGTCCTAGAAAGTTCACTCCTCCCTTTTATCTTACAGGTGATGAAACTGAGGGCCGCACTAGAGCCCCAGTCTCTGAATTTAAAACCCATTGCTCTTCCTACTATGTCCATACCTGCAAATGAACCCCACTTTCCTCCTTATTTTCCTGCCTTTGAACATTTTGGAAGGAAAGGACTGCCTGATTCTGATATCCTTCGTTTTACTAACCTCATGAGTAAATTGGAAAAAGCAGAGGGAAAAATCCTTGTGGCGCCTGGTTTTCTATTTGGATCTGCCTGTGCAAATTGCTTCTACCTGGACAGCAGAGCTTGTTGAAAGGAAGGAAGGAGCCAAGCAGACACAACAGGGGACCTCCTCCACCCGGGCCTGGGGCTTCCTCCTTTTGCCTGTGAAGCAGGGAGGGGCACTTTCCCAAGTCCCACCTAGCTGGGTGCTCTAGGGAGGGGCAGGCAAGAGGCTAGTGTATGTCATGGATTTTCCAATAGATCATTGGGATTTCCTGTCCTCTTCCCCTGGGCCCAAACTGGGGCATTGTTTCAACCTGCATGTATAAAGGGGGTTTCCGGCTTCTATCCCTGTCTCGATGCTCTACCATGGAAAATCAGAAATTATGGCCACAGGGAAAACCTTCCCTGCAGGCCATGTTCCCCACCAGAGATTCCAAAGCAGAAGACAGGGTTAGCTCTGGATTTAAGCTCTAGGGGTCTTATGAAAGCCCTTTGTCCCATTTCTCCATTTCCCCTTTACTGTGCCTTTCTCCCTCAGGCTTTAAGGCTTCCTTTAAAATTGAAGGTGATCTCTAGAGGCTTTTCCACCACCAAATCAGTGATCCTAGCTAAATGTTACATAATCTTCGTGTTTTTCTGTTGGGAACAGAGAAAAGCTTTGGCATGATGGAGGAGGAATATTGGGTTGTGGGCCAGAAGACCTAGATCCAGTCTTTGGTTTTATGCCTTGCTTATGTGAACAATGGAGAGGACCCCTGTCCTGCCGATGTCATGGGGCTGTTGAGAAGTTACATAAAGCCCTTAATAACCCCCAGTTACCATTTTGGGTGGTGGCAGGAGCAGCAGTCCTTGGAAAGCTTGGCTCCTGCTCTCACGTGCCTGTTTCTGATAGCGTCCTTTACCTACCACAAGTGATTTCTCCCTCTTTCATCGAGGAACTTCTGTTCTCCCCTTCTGCCCTTGTTTTCATTGGCATTATGGAGACATGTGTTTCCCCTAGGTTATAAGGTCCTAGAGACCAGGCGCTGCTTTAGTTCATCTTTGTCTTTTAGGACCTAGAGTAATTTGTGCATAGGACAGTATTTATGGAATGTTTGAATTACCTTTAGACTAAGAAGAGCTCGGCTGGCGCAATATTCCGAAGATATGAAAGTGCTGTCCGCGTGATACTGTGCCTTCCTCAGGTCTGGTAGCAGCCAGCGGCTACAGGGAATAATAGACTGCAGGAGTCAGCAAGACTTGGAATCTCAGGACCTGCACCCCTCCCACCCCCCCAATATAAGGTGTGAGGCCTTAGACAAGTCTCACTTCACTTTTCTCTGCTTCAGTGTCCTCATCGGCAAAATGGAGATAAGCACCTACCTCACAAGGTTGTGCTGGTGGTTGTAAGGAACAAATGAGATTTTACAGTCTCACTCTTGTGCTCTCTCTCTCCCCCTTTCTTTCTCTCCCTCCTCTCTTTTGCTTTCTCACTCTCTCCCTCTCTTTCCCCATCCCCCCCCCCCCAAAGTCTTGGTGATGTTTTAAGCTTCTGTTGTTCAAAGTATTTTATGGCTTAAAATGCATGAAGACTTTTGAGACACCTTGTACATAGCACTTTGCAAACTTTAATATTAACTTGTTATTGTTAGGTTGTTGAAACTCACTATTTGCATAAGAACTGAACTTCAGCTTACCTTTTTAGGAGATTTAGAAAGGGGCAGCTAGGTGGCACAGTGGATAGATCACTGGCCCTGGAGTCAGGAGGACCTGAGTTCAAATCTGGCCCCAGACACTTACTAGCTGTGTGACTGTGGGCAAGTCACTTAGCTTCAATGCCTCCCCTAAAAAAAATAAACAAAAAAAGAGATTGACACCCGACTGAGTCACTAAAAGTGATAGAGTAGAATGTTATTAAGAAATAGACAGTTAAACTTGGATTTTATTTTTAACGTCAGTAAAAAAATTGCAAACTCTCTACTTTGGTGAAATCTAAAAGCAGAGCTTCTGAAAGGGGAGAAGAGTTCCTATGAGCAACTTGACTTTGCTAACTGGGCATTCCCTGAAGTTAGATGGGGGTTACAGCCTGTTCTTTCTTTTTTTGCTCTTTTCTTTGCTAGAAGTTTGTCTGACATGGAAGACTGACGTATCAGGAAACCCACAAGAATTTCCTTTGTACTCAAGGACTTCTGGGAATGGAAGTGGAAGTTGGAAGGCACTGGTACATCAGAAGAGGGAGTAGCTAGGCAATCGTGTTGTCTTGGGCCACAGTGAATTATCCTGATCCTCCAAGCCACTCTGAAAGTCCTTTACCAAATTCACTTTGATATTCTTTCTTTGGAGGGCTGAGGGGAAGGCGGGGCAATTGGAGTTAAGTGACTTGCCCAAGGTCACACAGCTAGTAAGTGTTAAGTATCTGAGGTCAAACTGAACTCAGGTCCTCCTGACTCTAGGGCCGGTGCTCTATTCACTGTACCCTCTAGCAGCCCCATAGCCTTACTAAAGAAACCTTATTGCTTAGGTATTTTTGAGTCTGTATTCAGACATCTTACAAGTTTGTGGCACCTGCTTAGGGAATGACTTACCCCTGGCCGCTGCTATGAGAGATGTGATATGGTCTCGGTTCTCAAGGGGGCTACAACCCAGTTAGGCACACAAGGAATTCTCAGAGGGGTCTGCCATCCCCTCTGCGTGGGAGTTCTCTTCAGTGATGCTTTCACCTCTTATACATGTCCTCTCAAAAGTTCATCACAAGGGGTCCATCCACCCAAAGTGCTAGCAGACAGTTGCTAGGAGGTGGATTGTGACTTTTTTCAATTCTCTGGTCATATTGCTGACACCTAGGAACAACCTTGGCAGGAAGTGGTAAGGTATGGTCCTACAGAAAGGATTGTTTGAATAGTTCTGGGGTGGAGGGATGGCGAGAGACTTAGAAAGGGAAGAAGTTGGTTCAGTCTCTGCAGCATTACCTGCCTTTGGACCTTTGCGAGGTCATTGAGAATGCCGGAGCACTTGGGTTTAGTTCGGTCCTCACACTACCTGGGTCGTGTCCCAAGTGGCTTTGTCTTTGTGAAATGGTATGGAGAACCAGCCCCACTTTACAAAAACATATTGAAGATGGGTGGGCTAATGGTAGAATACCCAGCCCTGCTCAGACAGTGGCAATTTGTTAGTTTAGATGACGTGAAGAACAGGGCTCAGAGATGCTAATTAGGGAATAAAGCAGTCAGATGCTGACTGGAGCAAGGAGAATGTGTGTGCCCTCCTCCTGCTAAGAGGTGCGTGTTCCGTTATGCCCTCATTCATTCCACGTAGCCCCTTCCCTGGCACTGTCTCTCTCAGCCTCCAGAAGGCTGATGTGAGGCTGACTCCTTGGTGATTGCACTTCCCCAGGTGTATGTTTTGTGTCCATTCAGAGGGGACTGTAGGTTGCACATTCTATTCTTTAAAAAAGATATTCTTTAAAAAAGGGACGTGCTCTCCACCAAGAAAAAAACGTCTCAGAAAGTAAGGCGACCAGTAAATTCAAGATATGGCATAAATTAGGTTGGGGGACAGGTCCTTTCTGAGCGACTGATCAGAGGAGCGGGTCGGGAGCCACCATTGTTGCCTTTTCAGGGAAGAGGACTGGTCTAAAGGAGTGGAGGGGTGGGACTCTGGCAGCCAAGTCGAACTGCTTTTGTTGTTCTTATTACGGAGTCTTCTCAGTTGTGTCCGACTGTTATTCCATTTTGGGGTCTTCCTGGCAAAGATACTAGAGTTGTTTCCCATTTCCTTCAACAGTCCATTTTTGACAAATGAGAAACTGAGGCAAACAAGGTTAAGTAATTCACCCATGACCACATGCCTAGTCTGAAGTTGAATTTGAATTTAACTCCAGGGCCAGGATTCTATCCATTGTACCACCTAGCTGCCCCGGTAGTGCTCATATAACCCTTTAATTGGAAAAGAAGGCAGCCTTTTCCCAGGAGGCATTTCAGTTTCAGTCAGGTATCACACCTTTCTTATTATCATCAGTGTGTGTGTGTGTGTGTGTGTGTGACAGATTGACACCATGGTTGTCGTCTTTTTTTTTTCCTTTCTGGTTTTTTACAAATAGAGAGGTTTCTATTAATAGCCCCTTCTATACCAATCTCTGTGTCATTATTGACCCTGGAAGAAGTTTGAACTTGGGAGAAAATGAGCCTTTTCTAACTGACTGGGTAGTGGGGTTGTAAATGACCACCTCCTCACGCCCGTCCCCACCCCTTCCAGTCCCTCCTCATCTCTCCTTCTTGGATCATGGGCTCAGAGCCTCAGAGTTGGAAGGGACCTTTGGGTCCAGCCCTGCTTCCTCCTGTCTTTGAGGTCCTCCCCTGAGATGTGCTGCCTTTTGTCCATCATACTCCTCTTTGCTTTTCTTCAGACTCTGCCACAAGCCCTTCTGTGAGGCTCTGACTGTGCCAGTGACAGCTTAGCTAGCAAATTTCTTTAAATCTGTTGAGGGGTGGAGTGTCTTTCATTATTAGTAACAATGACTGACATTTGGTATTGTGCCTTAAAGTTTACAACGTACTCTGTATAACTGATTTCTTTGGAGCCTCACAGTCGCCCTTTGCAGTAGGTATGACCAGTATTTCCTGTATTTCACAGCTCAGTTTCCTTCTGCTGTTGGTCTTGTTCCATTCCTTTTTTCCTGCTAATAGGCCACCCCTCTAGTTCAGGCCATCTCCTGGCTGATGTCTCTGATTTGCTTCTAGTTTTTCTCTTCTCCAATTCATCACCCATACGGTTTTTCCCAAAGTGATTTTCCCAGTTGTATTTCCTTGTTCATGAAATTCCAGTGTTTCCCTATCACCTCTAAAATCAAGAGCAAACTCCTCCTTGGTTTTCAGAGCTCTGGGCAACCTGACTCCCCCTTTCCTCCCCAGCCTTATTTGCAACATTACCTTCCTTTACACATTGGTCTGCCAAACTGATCTTCACATGGTCTCCATAGATCTGGAGCTGGAAGGAACCTCAGGGGCCATTTACTCTAACCTCCCCGTTTTCCAGCTGAGGAAGCTGAGGCCTCTGTGTCCTAAGTGTCTTAATCGAGATCAGAGGGGCAATCAGTGGCAGAGGTGGGATTTGAACCTCATCTGACTCCACATCTGGTTCTCTTTTCCAATGTACCAACTTCTTATTTTTTCTCATAAATAACATTCTGTGATCTTTGTATAGTCTGTCTTGCTTGAGTGCCTAAAATGTACTCTTGCCTCACCTTTATTTCTTAAAATCCCCAGTTTGGGGCAGCTAGGTGACACAGTGAATAGAACACCAGCCCTGGAGTTGGAAGGACCTGAGTTTAAATTCGACCTCAGACACTTCACATTTACTAGTTGTGTGACCTTGGGCAAGTCACTTAACCCCAATTGCTTTGCCTTACCCCCTCCAAAAAAAATCCCTAGTTTCCTTTAAAGCTCTATTTGAGCCCAGCTTTCAGTTGAAGTCTTTCATGATCCCCTCAGCTGCTGGTGCTTTTCCCCCACTTGTACCAGTTACCTTGGCTTCACTTTTCCTGCATATTGAATATAGTTATGTGGACGCGTTGTCTTCCTCAACAGAGCAAAAGCTCCATGGAGCCTGTTTGATTTTTGTCCTTGCCTTAGAACTTAGTCTAGTTCCTGGCACATAGTAGATACTTGATGCTTGCAGAATTATTGAAGAGACTGAGGTTTGGAAAGATTGAGTGGTTTGCCTATCTTCCCAAGGTAGGAAACATCTGGGTCAGTCAGTCAGATGGCATCTATCCTGTTTGCCAGGCACTGTACTCAATGCTGGGGATACAAAGAAAGACAAAAAACAGTTTCTGATCTCACAGCTCACAGTCTAACGCAAGCAGGATATACCTAGGATAACTTGGGAGTGATCTCGGAAAGAAGGCGCTAAGATCGAGTCTTCTTGACCCCAAGTCCAAGATATTCTCCTGCTTCCTCTCCTTAGCCTGTGCCATTACAGTGCCCAAATCACTCAGTGGCAGCTTGTTAATTTGGATGATGTGAAGGGCAGGGCTCAAAGATGCTAATTAATTAATAAAGCAGTCAGGTACTGACAGGAGCAAAGAGAATGTGTGCACCCTCCTCGTTCTAGGAGGCACGTGTTCCATTATAAATAACCCTCACTCATTCTCACTCTGTGTAGTCCCCTCCTTGGCACTCTCTCTCAACCTCAGGAAGGCTGATGTGAGGCTGACTCCTCGGTGATTGTAATTCCCCAGGTATATGTGTGTTGTCCATTCAAAGGGGACTGTGGGGTGCACTTTTTTTCTGTAAAAAATACAGAAAAGGCAGGTAGGTGGCTCAGTGAATAGAGTACTGACTCTGGAGTCAGGAGGAACTGAGTTCAAATCCAGCCTGAGACACTTAACATGTACTAGCTGTGTGACCCTGGGCAAGTCACTTAACCCCAATTGCCCTGCCTTCCCCACTCCAAAAAGATTTTTAAAAAGATAGAAAAAGAGACATGCTCTCCAGCAAGGAAAGAACTTCTCACAAATGTCTTCTTGGCCAGGGATGGTTTCTGCCCCTAATCCCTAACCCAGTCACTCCAGAGGTCTCTCACTTCTGCCTCCTCATCTTTTTTTTTTTTAAAGCCAGTCCAAGCAGTGGCTTAGACCACAATGACTATTATTAAAAAGGAGATCTCATGATAAGTAAGTACAGATACCAGCAAACTTACTGTTTCATTAATGTCAATGGGGGGAAAACCCCAGCAACCCAGGACTCTTGATCTCTGGGCCACCCATTCAGATTAAAAGAACTCTTTTTTTTCTTCTCTTTGGGGCCCTCACCAGAGCAGTTATGCCTGTTTATATTGAGTATCTAGAATAAAGCTGTGAACAAGACTGTCCCTCTCAGCTGGCCCCTCTGAAAACAAAGAAAATTAATTGTATATTTAGATAGCCACACTGTTGTCCCCACCTTGAAAGTTGTCTCTACTACCCAGATCCCTTCCCTTGCTGGCTTTGGCTCTAGGCTAGACCTGAGATATTGGTCCTAAGAAGAGTTAGTAAAACCTTGAGTTAGTTTATAGGTGGTCTAAAACTGAGCGTCTCACCCTTTTTGTCTTTCTTTAACACTCTTTTGGAAAATGAGTTAGATTTAGGATTAATAAAGTCATCTTTCCGTTTCCCATATGTCAAGAACTGTTCCGTCAGGGAAGGAGCCATACTGACCTCTACGGTCAAGGATGGAATGATGAGGATGGTGGTGAGGATGAAATTCATATGATTATCAAGTAGACAAAAAAATAACTCATTTAATAGCCAAAAGCATGTTGGGGGGAAAAGATCATAGAAAGTTTTACTTATCATTTATAAGCTGGATCATCCTGGGAAAAGTTGTAGATGGAGCTAAAAATTGAACAACAAGTAGATGTGACATGGAACAGATCAGTGTTTATATAATCATTGATGATAATGCAAATGCCATAGTTGGCTTTTGCAATCTCAGTGCTTAGTGAAAAGAGCATGGAAGGGTCAATCAGGAGGACTAGCTGAGCCTGACAATTAAACAGAGAAGAAGTTCATGCTGGAACTGTTAAAATGTCAAGAACTGAAGGAACTGATTTTCAAGATACCAAAAAGGAAAAGATTCTAAACAAATGACAAAATGCTCTTTTACCAGAAAGGGACCAGGAAGACACCAGCAAATACTAATACGTTTTTCTACTTCATTTCTAAAAACTCTTTTAAAATGATCTATGTATAGATTGAGGATCTTCTTGATGAAAACAGGGGAAGGGAATTGCAAACATTCTCATGTTCCTACAAAATAATTCTGCAACTAACTGAAAGGCTCAGATAATATAAGATCCTGCTCTGTCTGATGATGGGGAAAGTAAACGTTTGATAAGGTAGAGTAGAATAAGATTCTTCCTAAATAAGTTGTTTTCCAGATATATGTGCGTGTATACACATATGTGTACATGTATATACACACACGAGATCTTTATATACACACATACCTATACATATACACATATATGATCATTGATTATTAGATGACAACTGTAGCTTTAGAAACACCTTTGTTCAGTAATTGACTGAGTGGGACCATTAATCAAGGAATAAAACAGGGAGGCATTTTCACCAGAACTGTTCAGCAGTGCCATGGAAGATATATTGCCCGGGCTCCGGAGAGAAAGTTCCCTGTTGATGGTGAGTTTCTCCAAATCTTCCATGTAGAAGATTAGCATTGTTCTCATTGTACAAGCTTCCTTTGAGAAGATTAACCAGTTGCATAGATCCTCAAAATAGTTCTTAAGTTCAATGCATGTTATTTGAAAGAGATTAGTTTATCTCTCCACATGTAAATCAGTTGAATGAAAAGTGCATATTGTCTATGTTTCAGTATGAAGCCTATCCTATTTTTGTATTTGTGTTTATTTTTTGTACATGAGTATATACATACATCTATGTGACCTCTTTAGAAAGCCATAATGAGGAGAGCAAAGGAGCCCAGAAATTCCCGTAGCTGCAGTACATCTCATCTTCTCGTCAAGTACAAACAAGTAGCAGCCAAAAGAGCAAGGCCAGTTTAGAATAAAACTCATCTGTCGGGTCTTAGAACAAAAGATGCTGATAAAGATGTAATATGGGAAAAGTGAGGGATAAAAGATGAACTACTGAAGTATTTCACTGGTCCACACTCACGAACGTTCAAAGACCTAGAAGTGTTCTCCAAGTGATTGGATGGATCCTTTATCAATGATAGGGAAAGGAATTTATATGGGATAAGAAGGCATAGAAGATTGTGATAGGAACCAGTAGAACAAACACTTCCATGTTGATGGTACCCAATCCAGCAAGTATTTCTTAGACAACTAATATGTATAAGGCACTGTGCCAGAAGGAGGGGATGCAAGGTAAAGTCAAAAGATGTCTCCCACCACCGGGAATTTTATGTTCTACTTGGGGGTAAGGGGGATGTAAAGGAAGGAGACAGCATGAATGATTTACCGTGATATTCCAGATCCTTATTTCTCCAGATGAATTTTGTTGTTATTTTATCAAGTTCTCTATAGTATCCCTTGTTTGGTATAACATTAAAATGACAAATTAGCTTTGTTAGTATCGTCATTGGCATGACCCAGCCATGAGCACCAAATATTACTTACAACGCCCTTTGTTTAAGAAGTACTTTGTTGTTGAATCTATACGTGTATTTTGTGTGCCCTGGTAGCCTGATCCCCAGATGCTTTGCACATTTTGCGGTTATGGAATGGCATTTCCCTTCTCAGATTCTGCTTCTTGGATTTTGTTGTTATATAGAAATGTCAGTAAACTTTTGTGGGTTTATTTTATAACCTGCAACTTTGCTGAATCACTTATCTGAATCAGTATATTTGATGATTGTCTAGGATTTTCTAAGTAAATTATTATATCACCAGCAAAAGGGGGATAGTTTTATCTCCTTTTTACCTGTCTTTGCACCTTTTACATATTTCTCTTGTCTTGTGGGGGCATTTAGGTGGTTCGCTGAATAGTATGCTGGACTTGGAGTCAGGAAGACCTGAGGTCAAATCTCACTTTAGGTACTCATTAACTGCATGACACTGGGCAAATCACGTTTACCTTTCAGCCTCAGTTCCTTAACTTATACAGTGAGAGATAGTATTAGCACCTGCCTCAGAGAATTGTTGTGGGTCATCAGTGAGGTCATATATAAAAAGCTCTTTGCAAATCTTAAACCAGTTTATAAATGCTAGCTCCTGTGAATATTGTACTTCGCATCATCATCATTAGTATTGTTGGGATTTTCCCAACTCTGTGGCATTTACATTTCATATTGTCCATAGCACCCAACCTGTTCTCCTCTTGACGCCTGGAAGCGTTAAAGCTCAGTTGGCCCATTCTTAGGATTAATGGAAAAGCTGTTCCATTGATGGTCTTTTTTTAGAGCTCTTTGTTTCTGGTGTCTTCTCCTTCTTCTTTTGAAAAATTTTTTTTAACATTGAATCTAATTTTTAAAATAAATAAACATCTTTTTTTTTTCCTTCTTTCCCTTTCCCCCCTCCTTATTGAAGAAAGAAAAACAAAACCTTTGCAACAAATTCGCATAGTCAAGCAAAATCAGTTCCCACATTGACTGTGTCCAAAAAAAGTCTGTCTACTTCTTGAGTCCGTTACTTCACTGTCTGAAAGTGGGGAGCATGCTTCATCCTAGGTCCTCTGGAATTGTCATTGGTCACTGCATCAATCATAATTCTTAAGTGGTTCAAAGTTGTTCATTTTTATCATATTGTTGTTATTGTATAAATTGCTTCTTGGTTCTGTTCACTTTATTCTGTATCAGTTCATGAAAGTCTTGTAAGGTTTCTCTGAAAATATTTTTTACAGCACAACGATATTCTATTAAATTGTATAACTTAATTTATTCATCCATTTCTCCAGTTGATATGCTTCTTCCCCCCCCCCCCCCATTAGTTTCCAGATCTTTGCCCCACAGAAAGATCTGCCCAAACACCTTACTGTGTATGGATTCTTTTGTTTTTCCTGGCCTGTTTGGGGGTATAGCCTATATTGCATCAATACCATTGGGTCAATGAATATGCAGTGTTTAGTGACTTTGGGGTCCCAGTTCCGACTGCTTTTCAGGATAGCTGGACTAGGTCACAGTTTATAACTTGCTCAGGTTCTCAGTGGTTCAGATTTGAACCCAGTTTCCCTGACTCCAGAGCTAGCCATATCTCTACTGTACTGTACTTTCTCCCTGTTCAGAGGTGCTGCAAAACATCATTTCTATTTTATAGATCAAGAGACTGAGGCTTAGAAATCCTGAGTGATCTGCCTCTAGTTCAATGGTTCTCAACCTTCCTAATTCTTTGACCCTTTAATACTTGTATGTGGGCGTATCTGCATGTAGGCAGATCTGCCTGGAGACAGATAGAGGAGTGGTGTCTTGGTTCCTAAGACCATCGGAAATATGTGTTTTCTGATGGTCTTAGGTGACCTCTGTGAAAGGGTCTTTCAACCCCCAAAGGGGTTGTGACCTACAGGTTGAGAGCTGTTGCTCTAGTTAAAGAGCTGGGAAGTGTCAAAGCATCATTAAAACAAGTTAGTAAGCTTCTGTTAAGTGTCTGCCATGTGCTGGGTCCAGGCTCAGCTCTGGAGATACCCCTCAAATGAGTCCTCAAGGAGCTCATAAGCTAAAAGGGAGACAATATTGCAGTCCACTACAGACAAAATGCATACAGGCTAAATTGGAGCCTATAACAAAGAGAAAGCCCTAACATTAATTACAGAGGACCGGAAAGGCTTCTTTGGAAGATGGGATTTTTAGCTGAGACACGAAGGAAGCCAAGAGGCCCAGGAAGGAGAGTGTTCCAGGCGTGAGAGCAGCCTGTGACAATTCACAGAGTTGGTTGTGGGAGGAGCTGCAGGGAGACCAGAGTCACTGGATCAGAGTCCATAGTGGGGAAGAAAGGTGGAAAAAACTGGAAAGGTAGAAAGGGACTGGGATCCTAGACCTGTAAGATTCACATCTAGGAGGGAGAAAAGGGCAGCCCAGAAACCATAGAATTCCAGGAGCTGGAATTATTCTTAGATTTTATCCTTTAATGATTATAAGGAAGATTGCCTATGATCAGCCTTCCTAGAGTTACTTGATGAGTTGAAGGTGCTAAGCCAGAATCTTTGAGAACTAAAGTCAAGTTTTTAAAAGTTTTTCAAGATTTTTATTGCTGTCATTGATACTAACAAATAATAATAATAAGTATTCCATCCCCTCCAATGATCACCCACACTGGTGTTTTATAGCCTTTGCTGTTGGGAAGATTTTAGTGGGGTGGGATAGGAGGAAGCATCTAAAAGTAACCTTACCAGTGCATTGTGTCCCTTTGCCAAACCCTTCTTGGAAGACTCCGTGGAAGATCTCTCAGAGCCCCTGGGAGACAGTTTCCTGTGCTGTCCCTAAATGTATCTAATAGAAGCTTAGGTCCATTTTGGGTCCTGTGACCTGTGGCCAAGGCTGTGGTCTCTCCTCTCTGTCTCCCTGGCCCCTACTCTGCCTCTAAAAATAGCTCTGCTATTTAAAAACCATCTCCTCTAGAGCATTGTTTTCTTACTTTCTTGGACTAGTTGGATTTGGCTGTTCTGAGTCTGGGACCTTTGCCTGCTTAATCCTGATTTTCCATGTTCTGCCTGGTTGGTCTCTACCCTTCCTGTCTCCCCTGGGGCATTGTCTTCTAGCTAGAAACAGAGGGGAAAAGAGCCAGGTTCTGATTCTCCTTTGGGTGAAGCAAAGTGATTTTTATTTCTTGCTACCTGAGAATAGAAGGAGGAAAGAGGACCATCAGGGAGTTGGCATCTTTAAGCTGCCCAAGTTCCGTGATTTCTTTCCGCAATATAAGCTATGAAATTATGAAACTCTTGCAGTTCTTGAGTGAGATGTGATTAACATAGATGTGGTCAAATTAGGATGGTTGAAAAATAACTTAATGTTAGTGATTTTAAAAGAAGAGGCCCCGTATATTCCAAGAAATTTACAGCGGTGCTTCTTGTAGTAGAAAAGAACTGGAAGCAACCCAAGTACCCTCAGTTGTGGAACGGCTAAACAGCTTGTGGGTCATGAATGGAGTGGAATATTGTTGTCTGGGAAGGAGAGATGGGTAAGATAAAAATGAAGAAGCATGGGGAAACTTATTTGAACTGATGCAAAGTTAAAACAGAACCAGGAAAACACCACTGCACAATGACAACAGCAAGATAAAATTTTTTTTAAAAATTGAATGCTGTGAAATGATAAAGATTAAGCTTTCCTTTTCTGACCTTTCCTTGTGGGTGTGGGTGACTGTGGGCATATAATGTTAAATTTTTGTGATCTGTTGGTCACCTTTTCTGAACTTTTTGTTGTTCTTTTTCATTAAAGAATTACTCTCTGGGAAGGGGGGAGAGAGGAAGAGGTTACATTGAGGAATGAGGATGATATATAAAAAAAAAAGCTAACAGTAAAATTTTAAGAGAAAAATAAGTTACCTTGACATGCCTTATCTATTGCCTTAACCTATAGCCTCTGCTGCTTCCTATGAATAAGCCTTTCTACTTTTCTGTTTTTTGTAGCCTACAACCCTTCCTCAGGGCACCATCAACATGAACCAGTGCACAGATGTGGTAGATGGAGAAGGCCGCACGGGCCAAAAGTTCTCTTTGTGTATTCTGACCCCTGAAAAGGAGCACTTTATCCGGGCAGAGAACAAAGAAATCATCAGTGGGTAAGTGGCATCTGAGTCATGGAGAGGGCTTCTGAAAATAAAGCTCTACCCTGGCATGCTGAGCCTAGATGCCTTGAGGGAGTCTCTGTGGGTCACCTTCATGGGTACAACTGTTCAGACTCTGTCAAGCATGTAGGATCAGGTGCAGTGGGACATTAACTATTAAGAGTTAGGAGTCTGGCCAGTTCACCCAAGTCTTGAGTTGAAAGCCTCCCTTGTATAAACATGACTCGGGAGAAGCTTATGAGCTGTGAGTGAGGGGAGTACAGAGGATTCTTGGGGTCACCAGGGTGTTAACTGCACAGGAAGTCTAATGATGATGATAATAATGGTGAAGGTGATGATTCATCCAGACTTTGTGGGAACTTCTTTTTTTTTTAGAGGGGGGAAGGTAGGGCAGGTGGGGTTAAGTGACTTGCCCAAGGTCACACAGCTAGTTTTTTTGTGTTAAATGTCCAAGGCTGGATTTGAACTCAGGTCCTCCTGAGTCCAGGGCCAGTGTTCTATTCACTGTGCCACCTAGCTGCTCCTTTGTGAGAATTTCTACAGAGGAAACTCCTTATTTTAACGTCTGTCGGCACTGAGTCTGCAACTTCAAGTTCCTTTAGATGGCTGAGAGGTTAAAGGACTTGGCTAGTATGTGCCAATGCCAAGGCTTCAAACTTGGTCTGCTTGACTCCATGGTTGACCCTGTGTCTGTTATGCCAAACTACCCTCTCCCTCTCCCTTCTCTCCACAAAACCATGTTGCTTCGATAATACAGTGATTTTTAAAAAATTAACTAGTCATCAACACAGAGTTTTTTTAAGGTTGTTACAAAGGACGTAACATCTTTCTTGCTGTTTAACCCCAAAAGAATCCCCTTGTGAGAAAGCTGGTGAGAGATATTATCTCCATTTTACAGCTGAAGAAAACAAAGTTTAATGAACTTGACTTGCCTTCTGTTTTCAGCATTAAGCATTTCTCAGATATCCTGCTTTGTGCAAGGTACTGCCATATAAAGAAGTAGAAGAAGTGATGTGTCCCCTCAAAGAATAGGTCCGTGATTTAGGGACACTAAGGGGAGAGGTTACTACACATTGGAGTGTTTCAGACCTTTACAAAGGAGCTAGAACTAAACCTTGCTCTTGGAGTTTGTCCGACCTGATCAGAGAGGACAAGGTGGGGGCCATCTACAGGGCATTGTGGCTTTTATGGGAAAGAACACAAGACCCTTTTGGTCAGGAGGTGTGATTTCTAAATTCGGCTCTGTCACATACTTGTTTTGACATGTTGAGAATGTTATTCAGACTCTCTGGACCTCCACTAACTCATCTATACAATGACAAGTTTGGACCAACTCTCAAAAGCTGAAAGGGCCCTTCCAGGTCTACCTTTCTGTGGTTGTATCCTAACCAGAAGGGTGTCACCAAACCAAGGAGGCATGTGTATGTGTATGCCTTGTCTCCTTAGTTATAGCTTGTTACCTCTTGGAAGGCAGGGAATGTGTTTTGCACATATGGTACCCCTGTTGGGAACTACCTTGACAGAGCCTGAAGGGTGCAAATTGGGAACCAAGTCCTTCCCCCCCCAACACAGACATTTCCAGAACCCTGTTGATTTTAGGGTTGGCTTCCTGAGCTTCTAATGGCTTAGAGATGAGTGTGGAAAGATTTCCAGCTCAGTTGAATTCAGTATGCATTTATAAACGTGCCTAGGATGTGCCAGGTGCCTCTCCAAGGCTCTGAAGGCACAAAGACAAGAACAAACACAGACATTTTCCTCTGAGAACTTAGATTCTACTGAAGAGGAGCAACACAGATAAGTGGATTTGAAATGTGAGTCCAAGGTAACTTCAGGGGAGTGGCAGAGAGAACACTAGGAACTATGGGAGGGATGTCTGTCAAAGGAGGCTTTCAGTCTTAAGTCCAAGTCATAGCACCATCTAGCTTAGACTCTTCCTTGGGTGGGAACATCGGTGCTGCAGAATCTTGTGATGAGGCCGTGCAGAAATAGAAGGTCATGCGTGGTATTTTGGGTCTAAGGGAAGAAGTAGGACCAGCATAATTAAAACATGCATGAGAACCTCTCAAACCCAAGCGTAAACTGCTATACTTCGGCAGTGTACTTAAAACCTACCCAACCCCAACAGAAACATTGTAGGGGAACAGGCCCCGAAGGACTCCTCTGATGCCTCATTGGGGCATGGAGGTGACCCAGGCCTCTCAAAGGCTCTGCCCTGGCTTCTGACAGGTTCCACCATGCCAGCTGGGCTTCCAGGATGAGTCTGAGAGGGATCACCTGTCCTTGGTTTCAGGAACAGCCCAGTCACAGGCAAACAGCAGTTTGGCTGCAGGGGGATAGATTGATTTTCGGGGTACAGATACTATTAAGGTAGCATACCAGATTGCAGAGGGGCTGTGATCTGCATTGGCAGGAGGAGAATCTCCCTGTGTATGAATTTTGGTGGTTTCTTGATGTATGTGGAGCAGCTATACAGAACTGTCTATGCAGAGTAAATTCTGTTGGCTATCAGAGTAAATAAGCTAATTGGTAACATGGAGTAGTCTGGGAAGGCTTCATGGGGGAGGTTATTGTGGAAGTCAGGGAGGCAGAGCCATAGTTTTTGAGAAAATGGGAGACTTTGGTAGGGAAATGATGAGAGTCAAGATCCAAGGGCATCTTCTCACCCCATTGTTAAATATTGGGTTACTTCTGGTCTAGATTGTATAATCTAAGACCTGGTTCCTTCCTTCCTCCCTCCCTCCCTCCCTCCCTGCCTTCCTTCCTTCCGTCCTCCCTCCCTCCCTCCCTCCCTGCCTTCCTTCCTTCCGTCCTCCCTCCCTCCCTCCCTTCCTTCCTTCCTTCCTTCCTCTAAGGGGGGGGTATGCATAATACAGTCCACCCAACTCATAGCTTTGAAATTTAAGAATAAAATCCTGCTGGAGCTGATTTGACAGGAAAAAAATGATGGGATATATGGCTCTGTTTTACTTTAAATTCTCTTCAGTCCTCTGAGATGAGAGGTTTTAGACATGTGCCAGCCTTGTGCTCTGCTCCCGTGTTCTTAGCCCTGTGACCTCTCAAAGGTTGGTCTCAGGCTGTGATAGCTCAAAGCTAAGTGAAGGCCTTTACCTTATTTTCAGGTCAGAGCTGGAATTAGATTAGAAGGCATCTAATCCAACACCCTCATTTTATTTTGATTATATTCTTAATTAATTAATAATTTTGATGAATTAGTTTTATTTTTATAACATAATCCATTCTCAATAATTCCCCTCATACTGTCCTCCTTCATAAAATCAAAATAAGATAGTTAAGCAAAATGAACCACTATAACAGCCTCAGCCGATAGAAGGCATATAACACTCTGCATCCATCATCTACCCCTTTCCTCTAAGAGCGGGAAGTGGATTCTGAAATCATGTCTCTGGAACCAACATGTCAGCCTCTTAATATCCAGCTAGACTGCACAGGGCCTAGAGTGCTTGGTTTAGAATCAGGAAGACCTAAGTTCAAACACTTACTAGCTATGTTTTGCTACACACGAGGAAGCTGGAGCCCAGAAAAGTTAACTGACTTGTCCCAGGTCTCACAGGTCATTCAGTGAAGATCTGTTAAGTTCCTGCTGTGTGCTGAGCTCTGTGCTGATAAGCAGTGGGGCTACAAGGAGAGTTTGGAGAAGGTCCTCACAGTCTAATAATGGGGGAGACAGTATAATGTGCAGGCAACTCTCTCCCAACAAGTCTCCTACAGGAGAGGGTGGAACTAACCCACAGAGGTGCTCGCATTATGGGGGATTAGCAGAGTCTTCCCATGGAAGGCTCGAGTTTCACTGAGGCTTGGAAAAAGCCAGGGAACAGAGGAGGAGGGCCAGAGTTCTGCTCTCGGGCCCAGGAAATTAGCCCAGGTCATCTCAAGCCCAGTCCAGGGCTCATGTACTTTGAAACTATAGAATATTATATGAGTCATGTCTTAGGGCCGTGATCAGTTTACAGATGAGGAAATTCAGGTCCAGAGAAGAAGGGCCATCACACAGCTGGTACATGACAAAAACTCGAGTCTGCATTTTTGTTTATTTTATTTTATTTGCACTTACATTTTTGGTTTAAGATGCTTTTATACCCATTATTGTATTTGAATCTCATAACACCTGTGTGAGGAAAGGTGGTAGAAGTCGATATGATGATCCCTATTTTATAGATGCGGAGACTCGGCTGCCTCATCTCTGTCTCCAGTGTGATTTGGTCTTCAGAGTTCACTGTGGTATCTCAGGGATTTGAGTGTCATTTCAGGAAAAGAGGAGGGGGGAGATCTTGGGGGTCGTGGAAAGGAAAAGTGGACAAGACCAGGCATGTTTGCATTTTGAGGACTCCCTCCATGAGATGTCTGAATTTACTGACTGACGTTTGATGAGTGGTAAGTTCTTTAACTTTGGCTGTGCTTATCCTCATTCCTCTGGCAGGTAGCTCAGCTCTTCCTGATTAGCAGATAGTGTGTACCCAAGGAGCTGATGGGCCTCTGGGGGGCCTCTTTCTCCCCTCTGCAGCCCCTGCCTTTTTCCTCTTTTGTAGCCATAATTGGGAGATGGAGTGAGGGCTGGGGACACCCAGACAGTGTTCAGCAGGTAAAGCAGCAATCCAGCAGAGTGGTATGGGGGCCCAGAAGTTCTGCCAAGTCTGGGCCCAGAGGCTCACGAGCGTGCCTCAAGTTGCTGATTCGTGAGCTCATTGCCTCTTTTTTAAAAAAAAAAATTTACTTTTAGTTTACAACATTCAGTTCCATAAGCTTTTGAGTTCCAAATTTTCTCTCCCTCCTTCTCCTCTCCTCTACCCCCGCCATGGCGGCATGCAATCTGATAGATAGAGGTTTTATAAGTACCTTCACATTAAACATTAGTCAAGTGGTAAAGAAGGATTATGACCAATGGAATGAACAACAAGAAGGAACAAAACAGAACAGAAAAGAACGAGTAGTTTGCTTCCATCAGCATTCAGACTCTGTAGCTCTTTCTCTGGATGTGGATGGCCTTCTCTATCATGAATCATTCGGCGGTGTCTTGTAGCCCTGCATTGCTGAGAGGAGCCCAGACTATCAAGGTCGGTTGTCACAGATACAATGTATCTGTAATTGTATACAGTGTTGTCCTGGTTCTGCTCTTCTCACTCAGCATCAGTTTATGTAAGTCTCTCCAGGTTGTTATGAAGTCCGTCTGCTCCTCATTTCTTTTTTTTTTTTTTTTTGCTTTTTTTTTTTTTGGAGGGCAGTTGGGGTTAAGTGACTTGCCCAAGGTCACACGGCTAGTTTTTTTTCGTGTGTGTGTTAAGTGTCTGAGGCCGGATTTGAACTCAGGTACTCCTGACTCCAGGGTCGGTGCTCTATTCACTGCACCACCTAGCCGCCCCTGCTCCTCATTTCTTAGAGCACAGTAGTATTCCGTTACATTCATATGCCACACCTTGGTGAGCCATTTCCTTCCCTCAGTTTTTACCAGGCTCCCTTTGCTAGTTTCCTTTAGTGTCTCTTCCTTTATCTCCTGGGACCTTGTGAGGGGTTGAGCTTGCTTCCCTTTGGGTCACACTGAGCTCGACTTAGTAGGACAGTCTGCGTTCTGAACGTGGTTTACTTTTTGAAGTTTATTTTTTTGTTAGACCTCCTTTAATGAAAGCTATTTTATTTTGTGTCCCTCTGAATTGGAAAGGCTCTGAGTTTTAGGAAGAACATCAAGGGGAATAAGTATCGTGAATCTTTTTTTCTTTTAACCTGTCTTAAACAGGAGGGAATAATTTGTCCTCAGATGATGGAGTTGGGCTCAATGATATCCGAGGTCATAGAATCACAGAATTTGGGTTGGGTGCCATCTCAGCAGCCAGTCTAGCCCAACCAGGACACAAAAGGAGTCCCCACTAGTAGCCCGGTGTTAGACATCCCACCTCTTCTTGAAGACCTCCAGGGAAGGAGCCGCCACCCACAGAGGCACATCTGGATCCACATCTGGACTGCTTTATTCCTTAGGGCTTCCTTCTGACATTCAGCCTGAAGCAGCTTCTTTGCAATTTCCACCCTCTGGGGCCAAACAGGAGTTTAATTCCTCTTACCCCTGAGAGCCTCCAAATACTATATAAACACAGCTATTAGGGAAAAATGAATGAATGAATGAATGAATGAATGAATGAATGAATGAATGATACATACATACATACATACATACATACATACATACATACAGCTATTAGGGCCCTCTTTCTTCTCCCTCCCCACCCCCAGCCCGCAGTCTTTCCTCCTGGCTAAACATGTCAGGTTTCTGCAGGGGATCTTTCTGTGTCACAAACTCCAAGCCCTTTCCCATCTTACTTGTCTTTCTCTAGGCACTCTCTGGCATCTTGTTCTTAAGCTGTGATGCCCAGGACAAAATCCAGTCTTGCAGATGAGGTCTGTCAAGAGCAGAGCGTAAGGGGCAGAGCCAAGATGGCAGAGTAAAAGAGCAGAGGATAGTGGGACCTCCCTTTTAGCTCTAAAATTGTGTGACTTCTTTTATTCCATTTAGAAGAAACTCTTAACTCTGCGTTTTAAATTTAGGGTCCTGAAGCTACTGTTTGTATGTGACCTTCAGTTTGTCACCTCCTTTCTCTGCACCTTATTCTACCCTTCTGTGAAATGGTCTAGAATAAGGGGCAGTAGGTCATACATTCTAATCTGAAGAGGACTCTGTCAGTTCATTGAAATTGATCCTTCATCCATTTATTCAATAATTCATTCAGAAATATTTGAGCGCCTCCTTTGTGTTCCTCTTCATTATCCCTTTTCCATATAGTGCCTGTTCCCTTAACCCATTCTCACCCTCACATTTTCTCTTTTGTAACAACAGCATTAGGCACACAGACACCGGCAAACCTAGGGTTGTGTGCCCTGGGTAATGTTTTTGCCACCTGTGTCTTCAGGCTCCTTCCATAAAAGAGACCAGGATAGTCTTGGATTTAAATCCTTCCCTTGCCTTTGATCTTTTCTGAATTTTTGGTTTTGGTGGGGTGTTTGGGGGCTTGTGCTTGGACCCCAGTTCCAAGATCACATTTGTCTCTAGCCTCAGAACACCATCCCTGACAGTTTTCTCCCCAGCCCAAGGACACTCACTATGCTTAGCAATAACTCATGAGTGGGCCCTAGTAAAACAAACTCTCTTTCCCCATCACAAGAACAAGCTGACCTCTGAAGAAATTCTCTTGTAAAAACAGGACTATCTTGTAACCACAGAATGATCATGGTGATTTCCAGAGTTATCATATTCAATCCAGAGGTCAAGCTATAGACATCAGTCCTCAAAGCTATCTTACTGCAGACATGGCAGACCAAAAATACACCCTTGAGAAACCCCTTCCCCTCGTTTCCAGGAGTGAATGATGCCTGTGACCAGGGTTATCAATGATCACCTAATTAGCATATCTGCCAGATAATCTGCTACTTTTCCTATATAAGCATTCCTGTTAAGTGGCAAGTTCCCTAAGGGCTTAGACATATTCTCTTTGGCCCTAGAGAGGAGCTCTAGGAGATGTGGTCCCAAGTTATACAGATGCAGATTTTTCTTCCATATAAAGAGAAACATGAATGGAATTTCTGGTGGAAAGTTCACTCTCCAAGAGAGTGACGTGGGTTCCAATCTTCCCTCTATACCTTAGTAGCTATGTGATCACCTTGAGGGTCCTTAACTTACCCAAACTTCAGTTTCCTCATCTGTAGACAGAAAAAAATAGTAACTGGTACCCTTGCTTCACAGGCATGTTAGGATTAAATGAGATTGTGTAATATCCTTCGCAAACCCTATATGACAACCATTCTTATGTCATCGTCTATGAGAACCATCCAAAAGTGGAATCGGCCACCCTAAGTCCATCACTGGAAGCGTTCAGGTGGAGGCCAGAAGATCGTTTAACCAGGATGTTGTAGACAAGATTGCTGATTCACATAGAGTTTGGACCCAGCGACCTCAAGGTCTCTTCACACTCTACAGACCGTTTACTGAGCATCTGCTTTTTGCCAAACCCTGCTCTAAACTCTGCGGGAGATAGAGAGATAATTAAGATACGGTCTTGGATGCTCAATGTTGTTATGCATGTCTGGGATAGGACAAGTTGTTCTGAAAGCTGACTATGCCTGGACTTGCTAGCTGTTGTCTGCTTTATCAAGTGACCCTGACTAAGGGTTCTCTGTGTCCAGCCCAGATAGAAGCCTAAGGAAATGTGCCTTCTTTCCAGTATCAGGATCTCACATTCCTCTTTGGCTTTTTAAAGAGCAATGGCTTCAGGACCTGGGTCCCCGGAGGCCCTACTCTTCAGCATGAGATTGGAAGCTTCTTCCTGCCTCGGCCAGGGGGGCTCGCCCTTCCCCTCACAGGCCTTTTTCCCTGGCTGTGGGCCAGGGTCAGCTCTGCTCTCAAGTCTTCTTTTAAATAAACTCTCAACTCCATTACTCAGTAAGTCTTCTTCCTGCCAAAGGAACCAACAGCCGTGGCTTCTGTTCTCAGGACAGAATGGGATCCTGGCTCCAGGGAGGGAGACAAGAAAATGCCTTCTATTTCCTTATTCATACTGTTCAGATTTGTCTAAACAAGCTCTTTGATCTCAGCTGGTTGGGAGAAGTCCAGGCCAGGCCCAGTTCCAGGATCAGAGGAAGTTGAAGAATGGTTTCCCTTGAGGACAGTGACTAACTCGAAACCAGCTTTATTTATTTATTCATTTATTATCTGTGGTTCTCCTTTAGCAGAGCATCTTCTCAGTACCCCATCCTTCTACACTGGCCAGTCTGGGCCATGACTTTGTGTTTTGTATTAACTGGTCTTTGTACAGAGAGGCAGAAGTGGTAGATGGGATAGAGAGCCACTCTTGAAACCAAGGAGACATAGGCTGAACTCTCGCCTTTGACGCGTGACTCTGACTGATGGGCAAGACACTTAATCTCTCAGCGGTCTAGGCAGCTCTCTAAGATGCCAGCTTACAGAGAAGAAGATACTGACCTGTGCATACATGGAGGGAGGTTCCTCAGCCAGGAGTTTCTTATACCAAAGAAATCATGGGGGGAAGAGGCAGCTAGGTGGTACAACGGATAGAGCACCAGCCCTGGAGTCAGGAGGACCTGAGTTCAAATGCAGCCTCAGACGCTTGACACACTTACTAGTTGTGTGACCTTGGGCAGATCACTTCACCCCAATTACCTCGCCTTCTCCCCTCCCACAAAACCCCAAAAGAAAACACTCCAAAGAAATCATGGCTCCAAACCCTATTCCTGTCCTGTTTATTCCCAGTACAATGACAACTCCTTGACAGTAAGAATTGTTGGCTTTTGGGGGCGCCGGGTTTGGTCCTTGTATCCCTAGGATCTTGCCTAGTGCCTTGCTCTTCAGTGGGTGATTGATAAATGCGTGTGTAATTAAAGACTGAGGGATGTGACCGAGACTTTGCTGTAAATATTTACATGCAGATCTTTTCCACCCACGCTTACCTGAGTGTGTGTCTTCCTTCTGTTTTGAGATTACATCGCCGAAGGAAGGGATCAGGGTAAATAAAGGAACTTGTGATGGGGAGCATTACGAAGACGTTGGAGTGGTTTACTAGGAGAGTCATGGATTCCCCATTTCCTAAATATCTTTAAGAATATAATTTAAAATCGTAGAAAGCAGAAGCAGGAAAATAATGTACGTACCAATTAGAACAATACTTAGGGCAGCTAGGGGGCACAGTGGAGTCAGGAATACCTGAGTTTAAATCTGGTCACAGACGCTTACTGGCTGTGTGACCCTGGGCAAGTCACTTCACCCTGTTTGCCTTTCATCATCATCTATTAGAACCATTTTTAAACCATTTTCTGATTAAATTTCTTCATTTGTAAAATGAGCCAGAGTAGGAAATGGCAAATCACTCCAGTATCTTTGCCAAGAAAACCCGAAATTTGGTCACAAAGAGACAGACATGATGGAAACGGCTGAATAACAACAAAGAATAATCTAAAGATGACAGAAATTGAGTCAGTTGAAATGTTGAGTGTTGGTTCCCGATGACTGATTTTGGAAAATGATACTTTCAGCAGATCCTGGGTATGAGATGTTGTGTTCCCGGAGCTAGGTAGCTGATGCAGGGGATAAAGTTCCGGTCTTGGAGCCGAGAAAACTCCTCTTTCTGAGTTCAAATCTGGCCTCAGAAACTTACTCTCTGTGTGACCCTGGATAAGTCATTTAACCCTGTTTCCCTCTGTTTCCTCATCTATAAAATGAGCTGGAGAAGGAAGTGCAAACATCTCCAGTATCCTTGCCAAGAAAACCCCAAAGCGGTCACAAAGAGTTGGACAGGACCGAAACCACTTCTGTCAGGCATGATTGCTTTTACTTAGCTGTTTTGGTTTTCCATTATAAATAAAGGTCCTGTGGGACAAGGATTATTGGGAAGTGGAGATGGTATAAGATGAAAAAGTTTTTTTAAAAAAGGTTTAGGAAGAGTGACCGGCTACAGATCGGCGGGTGGACAAAGAATAGACCTCATCCCCCCTAAGAGCTCTTTTCTGTCCATTGATAATTCCGTCTTCTCTGACTACTTAGTAGAGTCCGGCAGACTCGAGTCCACAAGGGCATCAGTGCTTTCCTCCCAGACTCTGGGAGTCAGATCTGGAACATTCTCTACGTGGATTAGCTTACTTACTGTTGGTGTTTTTCTGTCCTTTTGCAGAAGGCATTGGGGTGGTGAAGCTGACCCCTGATACCAAGGATTTCCTGTCTCTTGGGAAAGCAGCTGAATGACTGAGGATTGCAGCCTGAGATGGCCCTAAATGGCTCCAAAATGCTGCTGTAGTCCTGTGTACTTGCCAAGTCCTAGCTAGGAGGGAATTTTTATGGTTGTTATAAGCCCCTGAAATAAGGGTTAGTAATGGAAACACTGACGTGCCCTGAACTCCCAGGACCCAAAGCTGCTTGGCTCAGGACCGGGCCCTGGTGTGGGCTGCCTGTGGTCAGGTTTGCCTTTAAACCAGCCAGAGGGGCTCCTTAGATCTGGCCCTTATTGTCCTTTTATGGAGGACCAGGCAGAGATAAGAGAAAAGATCCTTTGGGAGTGAGATGGGGCCTCTGGCTCGAGGCCTAGGAAAGCCTCATTCCTGCTATGGGTATTTTGAAATCGCTGTCTTGGACCCCCACAGGCCTAGAAGAAAAATGGACCTTCTCAGCTGGTCGCTCTTGCCCAGGCTGTGCTGCCATGCAGGCCTTGGCTGGTCCAGGACTGAATGCCTCTCTGCTCAGTAGGCGGAGGATGTGTGCCTGTTTGCCAGGCTTTTGTGGGGAGCTTCCCAGGGTTTGTTGGCATTACTGATGTTCTAGTCATTGGCCTCCCCCCCCACCTTAATTCCATTAAGGTTGCAGCTGGACAACTTACCAGTGGTCTTTTGTGGTCGCAGAACCACACCTACCCAGCATTCCCCCCTTTAAACCTTTTTCTGCAATGCCAAAGGGATGGCAGTGGCCTGTTTGTGAATATATCCAGGAGGCACGCAAGTTACAGTGGTAGGCTGGGAGCCTGATACTCCTTTCTTCCAGCACTGAGAGAAGCCATGAGAGGCTTACCTGTCATCTCTGTTTCCCACAGATGGCTGGAGATGCTCATTGTCTACCCTAGGACCAATAAACAGAACCAAAAGAAGAAACGGAAGGTGGAGCCCCCGACTCCTCAGGTGAGTGGCCTGCATCTGTTTGTTTGGTATGAGAAGGGTTGGAGGCACAGGTACTAAGGAGAACGTAGGTCATGAGCTCTTGATCTTCTTTGTGTTACGGACCCCCTTCGACAACCTGAGAAAGCCTATGTACCCCTCCTCAGAATAATGGTGGGTTTTCTAGGAAATGCTACATTTCAGGTAGAGATAAATTTAAAACAAAGATGTAGTTCTGTTTTTTTTCCTCATTGTCATTCCTGTCCAAGCTTATGGACCCCCTGAAATCTACCCATGGTCCCCAGCATAAGAATCTCTACCTGAATGTTTACTTTTTCATAGGAGAGCCCTGGGGAACCATAAGAGGCTTTAGACACTTCAGTGCTTAGGGGAGACAGAGAAGTGGTGCTAATTGGGGCTTTTAGTCAGTGTAGGCCATCGAAGCATCTTTTTGCCGGGATATTAGGGGGAGGGGAGAAAAACTCCCTAATGCCTTTTAGCTCTTACAGGTCATTTCCGTCTATATAGGACTGACTTAGTGGTCTGAATTTTTCTAGTAAGAATAGCTGGTGGGATGGGCCTGTCATTCCCGGAACACTAGGTGCAGTCTTCTTCCTGCTCCATACCCTTTGCTGTTCAGTTTTACCTAGTCCACTGTGCTTCCCTCTTAGCTTAGCCATGGGGGATTGGGGGAATGTGATGATGGTATGGATTCTCTTGGGGTGGGGGAGTGAGAGGGAAGTTTGTAGCCAGCAAACAGGGTAGAAATGTTTGCCTTAGGGTTCTCCTAATGAAAACTTGGGGTGAATGCGTGTCTGGTACTTCACCTCTCTGGAGAATGCAATTTGGGGCTTGTTCTCTTCCCCAACCTCCATCTGACTCCAAGAATGGGGTGAGAGCCAGACTCATGGGGCTTGTGATAGTGGGCATGTTTGAGGAAAGGAGTAGGCTCCTTAAAAAGCAGCTCTGGAAAGAATTTGCCTAGCCTCCACTTTCCTTACAGGAGATGAGATTGGAGATAACCGGATAACTGGATGGGACTGGGGGAGAGAACTTCACAGAGCTCAGGGCCTAGTTGGAGCATCAGGGGACCAGTAGTGTGCCCTCTGGGGACCTGACCCAGCTCTGTGCTCTGTGACTATAAATGGTAAAAGCTGCCTGTGACTCACTCTCTCCTTCCCTCCCTCCTGCTAGGGGCTCCCACGTGGTCTGAGGGGGCGGGAGTGGGGATGGGAATCCCACCAGCTCAGATTTCTTCTCTATGGCTGCAGCCCTTGAGTTCTGGAGGACAAACCAGGCTTTACATCTGTTTTCTCATCTGTAAAATGGGGATAATGATATCGTCTACCTCACAGGACCATCAGAAAGATCAAATAAAATATGTAAAGTGCTTGAAAACTTAAAGTGCTATATAAATGTTTGCAATTATTATTAGGCTTAGCCTTCTAGAGGTAGAGTCTGGAAGCAGCCCAGGGCGCCTGGCATGGGGGCTTGCTCACATGTTCTCTCTCTCTGTCTCTGTCTGTCTGTCTGTCTCTGTCTGTCTCTCTCTTCCCCCCCTTCTCCCTCCCCTCCTCTTTCTTTTTCTCTCCCTTTCTCCTTCCCTTCTCTCTCTTCCTCCCCCTTTCTTCTTCCCCCTCCTTTCTTTCTCTTCT
>CM053599.1:210498678-210514798 GCA_028646575.1 Pseudocheirus occidentalis
GGCCATAGCTTTTGCATAGGGTGTCTTATCTGGTGCAGGGAGGGAACCCAGGAAACATTAACCTGCCCAGAATGCAAAGCAGTCACTGAGTACAGCAGTGATTTGGTGATAAACAGGAGCCTGCAGAATCTGTCCATCACTGCCAAAATGCTCAGACCTCATCTACTGCAGACCATCGTGGGCCTGGTCACCTGTGATCAACATGGAGAAAAGCAGAAGCTCTTCTGTGAGGAAGACCACAGAATCCTCTGTGATTCCTGTTCACTGGCCCCAGAGCACAAGGATCACCAAGTCCTTCCCTTGGCAAAGGCTGCTGCCAAGTGCAAGGAGAAGCCCTGGGAGACAGAATATCTTAAAAAGGAAAATAGTAATTTCAAATTGCATTGGACAAAAAAAAATTCGAAAAATTTGAAAATTGTTTAAAAATTGCTTAGGATAACCTATATTATATTGCTTGCTGTATCTGGGAGGGGAAAGGAAAGCGAGGGAAAGATAGAATTTGGGATTCAAAACTTAAAAAAAATATCAACAAATGTCAAAATTTGTTACATATAATTGGAGAAAAATAAAACAAAGAAATTATTAATAAGAATACAAACAAATGGGAAATATAAAATCCCTGTCCCTCAGTCTCCTGAGTCTTCATCACCTACTCCTTCATTTTGTGATTGATAACTTGTAGTGAATTTTCCCCATTCTGTAACATCAATCCAGTAGGCCTAAGTTTAGAAGTCACCTGACCTTAGGGGAATCTGGGACTTAGAGCAATGGAGACCCTCCCCAGGGCCGCCTCAGCACAAGATATGCCCAATAAGGACAGAACCTCTTTCCTGGCCTTGCATTGGATACCCATGTTTCCATGTCCTTTGTCTCCGAGATGGATTCCTATCCTTAGATTGTGAGCCACCTCCCCTCCAATGAGAGTGAAGGCCAGTTGGGGGTTGGGGTTTCTGTGTCGGGGGTATAGAACCATGGGGTGGCTTCCGTGTGTTGCTCTCCACTCTCTCCCTGCAGATGCCATGTGGGTGACAGGGGGCAGGGTCCTTTCTCATGAGAAAGAATAAAGACTTTTTCTGATCTCAGACTCTGACCCTGACCTTTTCCATCTCCATAATACACGCAAAGATCATTATCCTTTTGGTTTTGCCATCACTTAGAAGTGCTCTACTTCCATACTGATCATAATTTTTATCATTCCGACTTTCTCTATGACTTCTGTTTCTTAATCTTCATCTTTATCTTCACTGTGACCTTTACTCCCTCTGCTCCTCTGTTTTTTTAACTGGCAATCACATCTACATTGGCTTCACTTTCCTTCCTTCCCTATCTTGAATCCTTGGTCAACCAGTTCAACTCTTTTTTAAATTAAAAAAATTTTTTTGGGGGGCAGCTAGATGGCACAGTCAATAGAGCACCAGCCCTGGAGCTGGGAGGACCTGAGTCGAAATCCAGCCTCAGACTCTTAACACTTACTAGCTGTGTGACCTTGGACAAATCACTTAACCCCAATTGCCCTGCCTTCCCCTCTCCAAAAAAATTTTTTTAAATTATTTAAAAAATTTTTATTTTCAGTTCCAGATTCTCTCCATTCTTCTACCCAAGAAGAAGGCAAAAATATAATACATACTTTACATATGAAGTATACACTGTGTTGCTCTTAATAGGCCTAAGGGAACTTGGAGACCTTCCCAGCCCTTTGTAACAGTAATTAATTTAGCAGATACTTAGCCCTTAGTAACTTAGGGCTAAGTACCTTTTGAAAGCAACAAGAGGTGTGAACTCTGTCCCCTGTTGCTGACATAACAGAAAGGAGTTGGCTGAGACAGGAAGCCAGTGTGTGTGTGTGTGTGTGTGTGTGTGTGTGTGTGTGTGTAAGAAGAGGTCCAGAGGACAGTCAGAATCAAGAATTTTCCTCCTGATGGCTCCTGGTGGAGGGAGCAGAATTTTCACAGCATCTGGAAGCTGCGCTGCTGGACTGAGAACTGAGTTGGAGTTTTCTATGAAACCAGAATCTGGCAAGGCTGAAGTTGCCTGGAAGGCTGAGAGGGCCTCCTGGAAGGCCACCTGGAAGGCTGAGATTTCTTCTGGGTCCTAGGGATGGCAGAACTGCTGGAGAACTGAAGAAGCATGACCAGGATAAGATTTTGTTTGTGGCTTGGCTGATCCTTGAGTTCCCAGCAACAGAAGTGGTGAAAGGTTTGAGATGTGCTGGACCCTGTGAACTTCAGTGTGTAACAAGAACTGCCCAGAAGACTGGACAAGAACCTGGGAGCTGTCTGCCTCTGAATGCAGGTGACTGGTGGATTCAGGAGGGAACTGGGACCCATGGAAGGGGATCCAGGGAATCTAAGAGACCACCCTGAGTCAAGATGAAGAGAAGGCCTCCCCTTGGACACATGATGAAATTGAAGTGTGCTAGACATGGAGGGGTGGAGGGTTTGTGTAATTTTCTAATGATTGTATTTAGTGATTAATGATACTTATTGACTGATTGCTAGATAAGTGACTGTTTAAGTTAATCTATAATTGCCCCATGAGTAGAATATTGATTATTGTATTGTGGTATGACTGAATGATTAAGTAAGGAGGTTTTCCCCCTTAGGGAATCCAGATAATTATTCTTTTGATGTTTTTTCTAAATACTGTGACCACTGTAGTGAAAAGTAGGTGACCATTCTAATGTTCATTTGTTGTGAACATGATATTGTGATTTTCTGTGATAAGATGTAATGTTATGAATATTATATTGTGATTTGTTGTTAATGTTTGCCTTGATTTGTAACGGAATAAATAGAGTGTTCACTATACTGTGTAATCAGAAGCTTAAAAGCTGTTCACAGTAGCATTCTTTTGGGAAGCTGCTCATACATGGCATTACACCCTTAAGAGGCCAATGTCATAACATGGAGCCCACCGTGGGAGGAACCTGCTGAAAGAGTGGAACAGGAAGGAGCAGAGCAGACAAAAGCTCCAGTATGAGCTGGGACCAGCAGAACTCAAAGGGAGAATGCTTGTGATTTCTGTTCTCTGTATCCATCTGTCTGTTAGTCTGTCAGACAAAAGCCTTGTCTGTTGTTTTTAGACAGGAACAGTTTATTGCTGTTTACAGAAGTCCTGAAAGAGGCCTTTACTGCTATTTACAGAAGTCCTGGGACTTTCCTGCTGATTTGTGTTTGATCTCAGACAGAGGCTTTGTCTGTTGGTTTGTGTTACTTTGTCAGAACGAAAGTGAATTGAGATGATAGTGCTGTCAATGTGTGTAAATATTATTGTGACTCTGTTAAGCTTTGTCTTCCTAGAAACAGATATATCAAAGGGCTGTCCCCATAAGCTGAGGTATGAAACAGGGGTGGAGAGCTGACTACCTGTAAATCCAGGCAAGAGCTGGAAGTAGTCAGCCCATGGAAGAGGAGTCATGGGGTTGGGAAGTCAGTCTAAAGTCAAGATGAAAGAGAACTTTACTTGGGCACTCAATATTGACTGATGATGTTATAATTTACTGTAATCTAGGGGTGAACGGCCTTTGTACTTTCCACTACCCCTTAAGGATGATTGGCTTAAGGAAGACTGGAAGCCAGCCTCCAAGCAAGATGAAAAAGAATTTTTTTTTGGTCTTCATTAATTTGTTTGTTTACTTTTAGTTTACAAGATTCAGTTCCACTATTCCTTGAGTTTCAAATTTTTTTCCCCTACCTCTTTCCTCCCTCCCCCCGTGGTGGCTTGCAATCAAGTATAGGATCTGCAAAGAGAAAGAAGACTTTAGATGGGCACTCTATAGTGATTGAGGAGATTGTGACTGACTGAATGAAAGGTTTTGTTTAAGACTGTGGCCACCCTAGTACTAAGTTATTATGCTACGCTCTTGTGAATGTTGTGCTTTGGTTTACTGCTGAATAAATAGAGAGTTCACTATACTAGGTGATTAGATCCTTAAAGTTATTCAGAGCAGCAGCCCTCTGGAGAGCTGCTGGTGACTGACTTTACATCACCTCTTCCTGGATACTCTCTCTTCCCTAGGTTTTCGTGAGCCTTTTCTCTGTTGGTCCTCCTCCTCCCTGTCTGAACATTGATTTGTCTACATTATTCCCTTCAGTTCTCACATTGGCTTTTTTTCCCCACTCTCTATCTCCCTTGATGATCTTAGCCCTTATAAGTCCAGTTATCATCTCTATGCTGGTGATTGCTAATTCTCTACCTATAATTCTGCACCTACTGACTGCCTTTTGGACATCTCAAAGTGGATGTCCTGTAGTCATCTTGGTATCAACATATCCAAGAAAGAACTCATAATATTTCTTCCCAAGCCCCTGCCCTCTTCCCAAATTCCTTTTTACTTTCTTCTACCATCTTCTCAGTGTCCCAGGCTTACAAGCTTGGTGTCATTTTTGACTCATCTCAGAGATCTAAGCTGTTGCTAAATTTTGTCATTTCTACATCCACATTTCTCACATACATTCTCACCTCACACAGCTTCCAGACTTCATCGCTTCTCTCCTTGCTTGCTACAGTAAGTCTTCTCATTAGTCTCTCAGCTTCAGATCTCTTTCTTCTCCATCTTGTTCTCCACTCGGCTGCTAAAATGATTTTTCTAAAGCATAGGTCTGATCCAATCACCCTCTCTTATTTAATAAACTCCAGTGGCTCTCTGCTATCACCAGTATCAAACAGAAAGTCCTGTGTTTGGCAATTAAAGTCTCTTTACCACCTGACCCTTGTGACCTTTCCAGATACACGGGCTCCCTTACTGCTCCTCATACATCAAATTCCATTGCCTGAATCTAGGGTTGTGCTGGGGCCAACTTCTTTTTTTTTTTTGGAGGGGGGAAGCAGGGTAATTGGGGTTAAGTGACTTGCCCAAGGTCACACAGCTAGTAAATCTTAAATGTCTGAGGCGGGATTTGAACTCAGGTCCTCCTGACTCCAGGGCCAGTGCTCTATTCACTACACCACCTAACTGCCCTTTTTCCTTCCCTATTAGAGCAAGATTCCTCCCCTCCCCCACCCCCAACTCATTCACAAGGGCCTACCAGGAGTTGTCCTCTGTATCTAGTCCTGGGTGTCCCCTCAGGTCCTACTCCGAGTCTCCTTTTCATTCAGAATCATCTTACTTGGTGATCTCCTCAGGTCCCATGAGTTCTATCATTATCTCCATGCAGATGATGCCCAGCCCTGAAAAACAACAACTAACCCCCTGAGCACCTGAGCATCCGTGTGGCTCCTAGGGAGGATCCCACAAACATCAAAGAGCTGGGGATAGAGAGGAATGCTGAAATGTCAAGAAACAGAGAAGAGAGTCCTGCAGGCAGCTGCATTAGGCAGACTCATGAGAATGAAGGACAGAGCTAAGGGAGACTGAGAACCTCAATGACATAAAAGCCAGAGAGTGCTGGGCCTGGGATTGAGACCAGTGGAGGAGAGAGCTGCATGTACTCTGAATATTGACCAGACAAAGTGCTACCTTTTTTTTTTTTTTAAAGTTCTTGCATAATTTCTCCTAGGAATTCTAATTATCTGGTGGGAAAGCTATGTTTTTCTTTGAGGCTTTCCTTGCCAATGTTTAGGAGTTATTCTTTTTTTTCTGGGTCAAGTAGCAAAAAGGCAAAATTAGACTAGATGTCAGGGGGAAAAAATCTCAATAATTACTGTTGTGGTGGTTGCGGTGGTTGTTAGATGGAACACTTCACTTGGAATCAGGAAGACTCATTTTCTTAAGTTCAAATCTGATCTCACACACTTACTAGCCATCTGAGCTGTCTGGGCAAATCACTTAACCCTGTTTTCCTCAATTCCTCATCTGAAAATTAGCCATAAAAGGAAATTATAAATCACTCTAGTGGTTTTCTAGGTAGAAAAAAATCCCAACAATTAGGACTATGTTACAGTGAAATGGGTCGCCTCAAGAAGTTCCCTGTCCTTGGAGGTCTTCAAGCTGGCCGAGCACTAGTTGGGTATGTTACAGTGGGGATTCTTTTTGACTTTGGGTTGTGTTAGATGGATGCTGAGGTCCTTTCTACATCTTGAATTCAGTGATTCTGTGAAATACAGAAAAAGAAAAAAACTGCAGAAGAAAGAAGCCTTCAAAAGAAAAGTAATTACAGAAAAACCGGGGAAACAAATTAGCAAAAAAGTCTTATTACTTTGTTAATGACATATTATATGTTGTGTAATATTACATATTACAAGTGTACATATTACAATGTAAATATTCCTATGTTTTAATTACCTATTACTACTACTATTGCAGGGTAAATAGAGAATATCAAGAAGAAAAGATTGTCTGCAAAAACAGTTATGCCTCTAGAAGAGAATGGACAGATCTCCATGAACTTCCAGAATGGTTTAGTAAGAGATAAAAGAAGATCATGGATGTAGAGCTGGAAAGAATCATAGAGATCATCCACTCTAGCCCCCTGAATAATAACTTCAGAGAAGTTAAGAGGTCATACTGGTAGGGGCAGGTGGGTGGCGCAATGGATAGCACACTGGTCCTGGAGTCAGGAGGACCTGAGTTCAAATCAGACCTCAGACACTTACTAGCTGTGTGACCCTGGGCAAGTCCCTTAATCCCAGTTACCTAAAGAAAAACAAAGTCATACAGGTAGTAGGCAGCAAAGTGAAGGGTTCCTCAAAACCCTTCAAGACTTCATTTGGTGATCTCATCAGCTCTCTTGGTTTCAACAATCATCTCTACACAGATGACCCTCAAATGTCCAACCCTAACCTCTCTCCTGACTTCCAGTCTCATATCTCCAACCTCCTATTAGACACCTTGAGCTGGATGTCCTGTAGACATGTCCAAAACAGAACTCATCTTAGCCCAAACCCTCCTCCTTTTGTAATTTCCCTACTACTGAGAGGATATTGTCAACCTCCCAGACCCCCAGGCTTAAAACCTAGGTGCTGTTCTTGAGACTCGTTACTTATTCTCACACCCCCCCCCATATCTAAGTTATTGTCATTGTCTCTCTCATTCTCCCTGGAATAGGCCCTCATCACCCTGTAGCTGGACTATTTCAATGGAATTTTGGTTGGTCTCCCTGCATTGAGTCTGTGCTCACTCCAACCCATCTTTGACTCAGCTGTGACAGTCATCTCCCTAAAGCATATTAGATCATATCACTCCCCTCTCCTCCCATTCAATAAACGCCAGTAGCTCCCTATTACCTCCAGCATAAAATATAAAAAACCCTCTGGCTTTTAGTCTTTCATAATCCGGCTCCTTCCTATCTTTCCAGTTTTCTTACACCTTACTTCTCTCTGTGTAATCTGACATCCAGGGACACTGGTCTGCTTGGTGTTCCTCTCACACAACGCTCCATCTCCCATCTCAGAGTATTCACTCTGGCTTTCTGCTGTGCCTGGAACTCTCTCCCTCATCATCTCTGCTCCCGAGTCCCCTGGCTTCCTTCAAGGCTTCGCTCAAGTCTCACCTTCTGCAGGGGAGGCCTTTTCCTCCTCTGCTAGTGCCTTTTTCCTCTGAGACCATGTTCCACTCACTTTTTATGGATCATATATTAAAGTTATTTACATGTTATCACCTCCATTTGTCACCTGCTCCAGTGAGGGCAGGGACTATTTCTGTCATTCTTTGAACCCTTGGAGTTTAGCATAGGGCTTAACTGTTAGTAAGCACTTCCTAGGTCCTGATTAGTGTAAATAAGGAATCCCCTGACATGGTCATGCACGTTCAAATAGACTCTACTTAAACATATAGTTATATGAAAGATAGTCATTGATTCCAGTCTAATAGGAATATGTAAGGTGAATTTTTTTAAAATGTGGCTGCATTAGGGGATTCATTATTCACACTAATGGGACCTAGATGTAAATGGTTATCGATCAGTTGAGTAATCACTTAAGAAGCAAAATGGCCTTGACAGAAGAAATGGAACTCTCAACTGACCTGATACTGACAACAAGTGTGAGGATGGGCAATGGTGGCTTCTCTGTTGTACCCCAATGGAATTTCATTTGAGAAGCGTGCTGCCGGCATGTAGCTGTGATGCTTTGCTATTCTGAGAAATACCAATCACTGGCTCCGAAAATCTAGACTCTAGCCTTGATTTCAATCCCTAGACAGATGCTGCTTTTATACTGGTCTTGGTTTCTAGTAAAATATTTGTCTCGACCACACGTCTGCCAGGTCTGAAGAGCCAAGGGTGCTGTGTACAGATAGGCACATAGTATGTGGTTTCAGCTGGTTAAGCTAAATCTCAGTAATAGCTAATATTTATAAAGCGCCTACTATGTGCCAGGCATTGTGCCTAGTATTTTATTGCTTTCTTATTCGAGCCTCACAACAGCCCTGGAGTTAGGTGCTATTATTAGCCCCATTTCACACATGAGGAAGCTGAGGCAGACATGGGTTAGACTCACCAACCGTTACCTGAGGCTGGATTTGAACTCCTCTCCCTGACTCCAGGCTGGGTACTCTGTCCTCTGTGCCATCTAGCTAGTTCTTATCTCTGTAGGTTTGACTAGGACTCATGCAATTCTATGTATTCTTCCCCTTGGTTTCATCCTTTGGCTTTTTGCTTATAAAAGGAAATTTGGCTATTCTAAAAGTTGACAAATAAGATTCACTGTATACATCAAAATTTCAAACCTTTAAAACTTAGGACAAGAAAAATCATCAGCTCTTCATATTGTTGGCAAAGCAGGTTCTTTGGAAGCAATTAGTAACAATCAAATGAAAAGCCCTGTTGTAAAAGAGGAAGATTATCTTTAATAGCACATATACATTTTAGGGAAAACCATGCTAATTACTAATAGCTCTCATTAAAATAGAAAATTGTTAGTTATGTAACACAATAACACAAAATGTTTACTTCAAAAGATAGAATCATAAATGCCCAAACAATAGTAATTTATTATATAATTATGATACTTATATGTGTTATATAATTTATATGTATATAAGTGTTATATATATATAAAACGTATCCTTAATATTAAATACCCCAACATGTGGGAGGCCTAATCTCTCCCCCACCTCCCCCATTTGCTCCATCTCAGTCTCTGGAGAAGGGACCAGGTTCATAATCTAGCTCAGTTCCCACAGAGCACAGTCCCAGTTCCAAGTCTCAAAGGCCCCCTGGACTTGAATCTCAGGCACCTTGGCATCTCAGGGCCTCCATGTTGGGCTAGCTGGTTGCAGCATCCTTCCTGTCTGTGTTCCTGGCTCCAAGGGTATCATGGCTTGAGCTCCCAGGTCCCTCAAAAATCACCTATGGCACCTGAAACTGAGGAGACGAACAACACAGAGGAGAAGCGAACGCCCCCAGACCCATTTCTTGTAGCCAGAGTAAAATAAGGAGGAACAGAAAGTCCTTCCCCTCTCAGCATTTCAGTTCATAGCATTCACACTATGGGTGAACCATCATCTTCACCTCTAGAAGCAGCAGATGAGAGTGGCCAAAGCAACTAAGTTCAGTCTTGCCACTTTTAAAGATGCCGGTGGCCAATCAGAGGAGACTACCCCCCTGCCGTGTGGCAGGGAATGAAGAGACCTCAAGGTTGGGCACTTTGGACATGCTCCAAAGGTCCCTGAAGGGCTTCTCCATGTTGGGTTCCTTCCCAGACATGTCCAGGGTTACCTGAATCAGTTCTGACCTATGTGCCCACTCTCGAGAGTCATCCATGCAGAGCTGAGGAGATCCTTGAGGAGTATATGAGTAGGGACCAAGCAGGGCTTCATTTGCAGTGCTCAGCTATAAGAGGGGTGTCTCAGTAGAACTCCAGCCGAAGCCAAACGTCTTCAGGGGCTAAAAGACAGAAACATCAATACGTAAAGAGGAAAGGATGTGAAATGAGAAAGGGCAGGAGGTTTGAATACCATAGTTCCATATGAAGAAACCAATAAAGTGATCAACTTTTCTCCTGAACTTAGATTGTATTGATATCTTCCTCTGGCCCCTTACATCCCCCTCACCTCTCCTTTGTGCCAGAGGATTTTGGGCCACCAGCAAAAAACATAGAGGATGTTTTCCTCTACGTTCTTCTTGGGTGGGGGGGCAGCCTGAAATCCTTTGGCATACCTACCGGATGTAAGGTTGTACAGGCCTGCCCTAAGGCAACATGGAATTGCTTTGAGAGGAATGGGGTTTGTGAGTCAGGAAGAATTTCTTGAAAAGAGAGGCAAAACTCCCACCTTCTGCCTAGAGGTGACCTTTAAAAACCTTCAAGCTAAGGCTCTGAAGGAGTCAAAGGGAAGATGCTTCCACCAATACTAAGCTATAGCTTAGATAAACACTTCAGGTAAAGAGAGTGAAGTGCCACCTGGCCAACGCTGTGACTGAGGGGAGAAAAAGATGGCAGTTTCTCCTTGAAGACAGAACACAGGGCACCAAAGTGTCAATCTGTTCAGCAGACATGCAGAGAAAGGAATCTAATAGCCAAGAAACTTTCCTGGCCTAGGTTGAGCAGCTGCCCAAGCAGCAGAACAGCCTTCTTGGCCTTATTCAGGGGCTGCTGCCAAGCAGCATAATATAATACTCTCCAATAGCTTCCTAGCCCAATCCAGCAGCAGCAGAGCCTGGTAAGGAGCTAGCACAGCCATCAAGCGAGTTGCCCAACCCAGCCTAACAACAGATTGGTCCATGTAGCTTAGACATTGCAGGACGGGAGGAGCAAACCCAGAGGAACCATTAACAAGGTGAAATCATGCTTCATGAAGAGCCACCCTAGGTGGACAGTGTAATGACTGGTAGCAAGCTTGTTGAGGACCCTCTGGAGAGAGAGCAAAAAGGACGGAGAAGCCTGTAACTTCAGAATTAAGCTTCTTTGGCCATATGTTTCCTCCTGTAGTACTGACTGCACCAAGGTTCTGACATCCTTTAGGTCAGGTATGCACAGTAATATCCCTAAAGACATGTGAGTGATTAAAGATTCTCTAGAAGACCTTTAAGATGTTGTCACCAAAGGGTGAGATGTAGTAGAAATAGTATTTCTAAAGGCTTTACCACATAGGTGGGGATAATTCTTCTTAAGGACCTACCCATGATTAGTTCTTCCTTTAAAAGTATTTTATATAAGTATTTTAAATCACCTTTAAGACTTAACTGGTTTAGGGTACTAAGACCTGAATCATTAATGTAGCTTCTTGGTGGCCCAGACATAAGGTGTCACTAGTTCTCCCTCAGGCTTGACCAAAGGTTGGGCAATTTGGACATGCTCCAAAGGCCCTTTAAGGGCTTCTCCATATTGGTTGAAAAGAGCATGGCCAACCTAGAGGCAGGGAAGCTCTATGTAACTGATTCAGTACTTTATCAGTACTTTATTCAGTACTTTATCCTTATATTCCTTTATTTAGCTAAATAAACCTCTTTTTGTTAAGTTTTAATTGTTATATGAATGACTCATATAGTTCCAATTTTAAATCTGAAGCATCAGACTGGCCTGACTTAGGCCCAACCAACAATGAGTGGTCTCAGAGTTCCCATCATTTTTACCTCAGCATTCAGTTTCTCTCTGTTAGCAAAAATCATAATAAAATTTCCCCTTGTTGGTTCCTCCATCTTTCAAAGCATAAAATTACCATGAAGACAAGTTAAGAAGTTATTAGTTACTCTACTTTCACTGGAGAGAAAGTTCCAACAGATGTCCATATAACCAAAGTACTTTATCACTACTATATCATTTCTCTATTGCAAATTTGTGGTCTGTGGCATGGAGCCCCAAGTGGCAGGTTTACAGAGTTTTAATCTTTGGGGTTGTCTCTCAAAAATAAAATCTTGTTGGCCTGTTTTGTCTTTGCCCAGAATCACCTGTGGTAACTTCAGAATTTAGCTTGAATATTTTCTGTTGAGGTTATTACAGATATGGGTAAAAGGGTTCCCAGGTCCCATGCCAGCCCGCAAGGTAACAATGATATTGGATACTGGACAACCTTTAAATCACCTCCTAGAAAATGCCAAAGCACATAAAGTATTCCAAGATGTCTGTAAACAGTCAATATAATTTTGATTTCTCTCTAGTGCTTATGGCTACCTACCTTCCTTGGTTTGACTACCCTTAAGAGAAAGAACTTGAACATTATGTAATGACTAACTTCAATAGACTTAGCTCTTCTCAGCAACGCAATGATTTAAGACAATTCCAAAAGACTCATGCTGTCCACATGTGGAGAAAGAACTATGGAGTCTGAATGGAGACTGAAACATAGTATTGTTTTTTCTTTCTCATGGTTTTTCCCTTTTGAGCTGATTCTTCTTTCACAACATGACCAATGTGGAAATATGTTTAATGTGATTGTACATGCATGGCCTATGTCAGACTGCATGCCTTCTTGGCGGGGAGAGGGGAGGGAAGGAGAAATAAATTTGGAACTTAAAATCTTATCAAAGTAAATGTTGAAAACTATCTTTACATGTAATTAGAAAAAATAAAATACTGTTAAATGGGGAAAAAAAGAATAGAGAACTTGAAGCGGCTAGATAGGTGGGCACACACCCCTTTTCACATTCAGGCTGTATCAATCAATTAATCAATAACCATTTTTTAAAGCACCTGCTATGTGCCAAGCATTATGTTAAACACTGGGATACAAAAAGAGGCAAAAGGCATCTCCCAGTCTTAAGGAATTTACGGTTTAACAGAGGAGACAACATGTAAACAAATAAATGCAAAGCAAGTTATATGCAGGATAAACAGGTAATAATAAACAGAGGGGAAGGCACTGGAATTAACAGGAGTTAAAGAAGGCTTCCTTCAGAGATGTCTACATTCAGAAAAAGATCTAGAAAGACCAGAGTTTAAATGGAGACTGAAGCAATACATGCTATCGTTCCTTTCTGTGTTTGGTTTTGTTTCCTCTTTCCCATAGTTAACTCCATTGGCTACAACGCTTATACAACCAGACTATTGTACAATGAGAGAGTTTGCAGATCCTATACATGATTGTATGCCACCATGGTAGGGGTGGGGGTGGGGAGGAAGGGGAGAAAAATCTGAAACTCAAGTGATTCTGGAACTGAATCTTGTAAACTAAAAGTAAACAAGTTTACTTTTTTTAATAAAAAAAAAATTAATGTAAATAAAACATGAAAAAAAGTAACGGAAAAAAAAGAAGAAGGCTTCCTTGATTAAGACACAAGAGTTGTAGGAGAGGGCAAACTGCAGGGGTTTTGCTCTTCTGTCTTAAGAGTTAAGTCCCTTGTTCCTCCAAATTCCGGAACTATATTTGTGAACTTCTTCCTCAGAAACTGACATTTCAGAAATTCTACCTTCCTTTGCTAGAAAGCTGGGTCCCCAAACTCTCCAGGAACTTGACGCTACCCAGGAAATCCTCTTGCCTACAACATCTCTTTTCTACTAGGGCCATGTGCTTGAATTTGAAACCCTAAAGTGCTTCTGAAGGTTCCTCTCCACGGCTGTAGAGGTCCCCAGGAACTCTTGCTTACTCTACAATTATTCTTTTTTTGAAGCAGAAGTCAGGTCACAAAGGCTCTGATTTTTATTTGTGATATTTGTCATTTATATAATTTTTAAAACATTTAAACTTATTTTCACTGATGGGGTTTTTATATCACATTAATTTCTGAATACATTCCTTCTTTTCCCAGCAAGTCAGGCATCCCCTGTGACAAACATTTGGAAAAGAAAGAGAAAATAAGAACTTCACCCAAGCTACAATTTGATGATCATATTATATGGTATGTGTAACATAGGTTTCAATCAGTGCTTCCCACCATAATTATGGATATACTTACTATCTCTCTCTTTAAATTTTTTTGATGTTTTGTTTTTACATTACATGCATTATAGATTATTCCCACTTTGTGAGAGGCCTCTTTTAACAAAGTGAAACTATATACAGTCATTCCTCAGTATTGCCCCTCTAACTTTCCTGCCTTCAAGCATTCCAGTGATTTTATGAGTAACCTCATTATCACTTTCAGATTGGCAGCCAAATACATTCAAGGTTAAATTCAATAGAGAAAAAAGATGATTGTACATTCACAGTTTCTAAGTTTGAAGGGTGGTTTGGCATAATGAACCATCTGGCTAGAGACACAGAGGTTGTTGATCCTGTCATCAATTGCAGCCTCAGGGTTAAACTTCAACTTGACTCTGCTATGTTTCTATAGTCTGAGATCCTTAAAGATCTCAAATGGCACACAAAACATAGTTTGCTGATGGATTTTAGTGTGTTGTGTTCATCATGCCATCTACCAACTATGAAGAAAAGAGTGTCAGAAGTGATGTCCAGACCATGCCAGTTTAGGCATCTTCCAACACCATCAATGAAAATTGCAGCAACCCTTCCCTTGGTTTCCAGACATCCCCAAGGTAGAGAGATTTACAGCAGTATATTACATAGTACAATGCCCTCACATCACTATCTGACACAGTGGAAAAGTAAGATTCAGGTTGAAAAAATGTTTTAGTTTTAATAATTTATTGTCTAGTTTTCATGTGTTATGAAAAATGAATACTGTCTGAAATCAGTATTGTTATTTTCTTTAAATTGAGAAGTTAGCACAAAAGGGCACAGAATTCTAGGCAATTGCTAGCAAGGGAAAATGTTTTGCATGTTGCCAATTTTATTTTGTGTGTTACATTTTATGGATATTATGCATATTTCATGGTTACTGTGTTAGGAAAATATTCAGATTGCTAGAACAAGAAATTTGCTAGAACAATTTAAGCAACCTAACCTCAGAAAGAGCTCATCAGTCAGTCAATAGATATTTATTAGATGCCAAGTATGTGCCAGGCACTGTGCTAAGGACTAAAGATATTAAAAAGGAAAAGAATCCCTGTCCCTGAGGAGCTCACAATCTAATGAAGAAGACAATTAGCAAATATATACAAACTACACTCAGACCTCAACTTTTGTGGGAGTAATGTTTCTATTTTGTCTACAACTAACTTATCTACAACTCTATTCAAGTTCTTCTTCCTTGTTTTCTTTTTGGTTAATTTGTCTGGGTCCAAAAAGTTTATATTGAGATACCTGTGCTATTATGATTCTGCTGCCTATTATCCCCTCCAACTTCTTTAGTTTTTCCTTTAAGTATTTAGATGTTATTCCATTCAAGGCATTTATGTTAGCTACAAATTGTCTATGCTACTTTTTAGCAAAATGTTCTTTTCCTACTTATATCTTTCAGGTTGAGTCTATATTTTCTTATTAGCATGTCTGGGATCACATTTGTGACTATTTCTCTCTTTTGGAGTGCAGCTTGAGGCACAATTGATTTTCATCCAGTCTCATATATATATAGTATGCTATTTTCTAATCCATCCTGCTATCCTCTTCTGTTTTATGGATGGGTTAATTTTATTTACAGTTATGGTTATTAATTGTGTATTTCCCTCCATCTTCTCCTCTTATGTTTATAACCAATTCAAAAAGTTAAAGTGATGGCTGCTATCTGGGCTCCTTCCGTGTTTCTATGAACTTCAGTTTGTACACCTAGATTATGTTAGATAAGTTCTCCCAGAATTTCTCTCCACTTTTCCCCTCTAGTATGTCATTTGTCCACTCTCCTACCTTTCTTCTTTCAAAATCATCAAAATATAACAAAACTACTTCTAGGCCTTCTGTCTTATTTGACTACTTCTCTGATCCCTCACCATATTAGGGTTCTGAAGAGCCTCTTTTATCATCTTCCTCCATTAGCAGGTAAACAACTTATTCTTTTAAAGTCCCTTCTGACTACGCATTTGTATTTACCTTTTTGTTTTTCTCTTTATTCCTGTTTTTGTATTTCAGTTTCTATTCTGTTTATCCGAAACGCTTAAAAATCCTTGAATATCATTCCCCCTCCCACCCTTTTATGATTAAACTTAATTTTGCTGGGTTATTCTTGATTCTAGAACAATATTTTTGTCTTTTGGAATATTATATTCCTTTGCTTTTTTATAGTTCTAACTGATAAATCTTGTGTAATCCTGACTGTAGTTCCTCAGAATTCTTTTTTTTTTTTTTGGACAAGAACACTCTGGAATGTATATCTTTTAATAGCTATTTTCATTTCAAGACAATAAATATAGAAAACAAAGGCAATACATGTAACAGCTATATTTTTGCAGATATGGGAAAGGACTAGCTTTTTAAAAGGTAATTGTTACAATTATTCAAATGATACAATTTAACAAATAATTACTTTCACTA
>CM053599.1:210515298-210535583 GCA_028646575.1 Pseudocheirus occidentalis
GACAAGAACACTCTGGAATGTATATCTTTTAATAGCTATTTTCATTTCAAGACAATAAATATAGAAAACAAAGGCAATACATGTAACAGCTATATTTTTGCAGATATGGGAAAGGACTAGCTTTTTAAAAGGTAATTGTTACAATTATTCAAATGATACAATTTAACAAATAATTACTTTCACTACAAGACAGCTTAAGAAGAAAAAACTGGGGAGAAGAAATATCTGCATAGCAGGAAGTGAATACTACAAATAAAATCATTTACTCTTGAATCTAAATATTAAGATTCACATTCCAGTTACGCCACTGTACGAAGAGTTGGAAATGTTGAAAATGGACATCACTATTCAACTTCTTGCAGTAGCTATTTGAGGTTGTTCTGACTGTAGTTGTTTACTAAGATATTCCCAGTTGTGAACCATTAACTTCTGCACAGCCAGAAGAGCATTATAGCAAACCTGCTGATCCTCATGATGCATATGGTTCATTACCAGCTGCTTCCCACCAAGCTGCTCAATCACCCATTTGCCTCGTGGGTAATGTCATACATATTCTCCCACATCATGAGCAGCAACAGCTAAAACCTGTGGATTATCTGACACCTCCAGAAGCTTTGTCAAGATCTTCAACAGTTCATAGTTCTTTTCATTTAACCTCGCAGCATTCTCCCTCCAAAATTTCTCTGATTTATGAACAGGGCTCCATTCCAGTCTTCCTGACTTGAGTTCTGAACTGTATTCATCAAATGAGCTAAGATTCTGGACACTTTCACCAAGTTTGTCCAAAAGAAATTTTATATCTTCACTTATATCTTCATCATCATACTTTTACTGATCCAAGTTCTCCAACTGTTTCAGAACTTTGCACTGAATCGTAGCCAGCGCATATTCTTGGAGAGTTTCCCTTTCAGTTGATTTTTCTAAAAGGTTCCGGAATGCTGCAAGAATGATTCTCGTTACTTTTTCTTTAACTGATTCTTGAAGGATATCAGACAGAACGGGAATAATGTTATATCGACTAAGATGTTCACACATTTGAGGACTAAATGCCAGTAGCCATATTGAGAAAATCATTTGATATTGGAGTTGGAAGCCACATTTGTTACTCAAAACTCCCATTATACAGTTGACCCCATCAGCTTCTACCCATGCAAAGCGATATTCATTAACACGGAGCATCAGCTGAAGACATCCAGCAACACACTGCACATACTGGGAACACTCACTTGTAGAGACTGTTCCTGTTTCAACAGCACTTCCACTACCACTCAGTTTCTGTGAACTCAACTGAGTTTTTATCCAGTTGAAATAATAATTTAAGTCGCTGCCTTCCATCAATTCTTTTCCCCATGCTGCCAATTTGGCAATAATTCTTGCTGCCATGTGGACAGTGAAAAGATCCTGGCGATTCAACATTGGCAGAAAGTAGGACCATGCTGTAGTCTTGCTCCGTTTAGCATAATCAAAGAAAATGCTAACTCATTGGTGATTTTCCTGGAGCATATCATCAACCAGGGTTTGTATGTATTGAACCGTCTGTTCTTTGGAGATGTGAGTCATCAGGTTTATAAACGTTTTAGCACACTGGCTGCCTTCATTTTGAAGCATTTCTTGCTTCTCTTCTGGACTTCTTTTCATTTCAAACCTTTGAATAAATTCACAATCTTCACTTGAAATCATCTGTCCCTGAAGATAGGATTGCCAGTTGACTTTGTTGGCTCTAACTTCTGCTGCTTTGGCTGCAATGATGTTTGTTGGGACAGCATTATCCACAGCACCTTGAATATCCATTTTGGTCATCTAAAACTTGTAATCTTGAACTTTTTCAACAGATCTTCAATAATTAAGCAGTTAAATCCGGTTCTGGACGCGCGGTCTGCACAGGTCCGAGAGCGTGGGTGTGAGCTGCCCTCAGAATTCTTTCTTTCTGGCTGCTTGCAGAATATTTTCTTTCACCTAGCATCTTTGGATTCTGGTTATGGTGTTCCTGGGAGATTTCACTGGTCTTTCTTTGAGGTGACCGGTGGATTTTTTCTATTTTTACTTTGCCCACTTGTTCTAACATATCTTGAAGTTGGGTTTTTTTTTCCATGATTTCTTGAAACATTTTTCCTTTCTGGCTCATGATTTTTAGGTAGCATAATGATTCTTAAATTATCTTCCCTTATTCTATTTTCCAGGTCAGTTGTTTTTTATGCCTCATATTTTTTCTATTTCTTCCAGTCTTTTGATCTTGTTTTATTATTTCCCATTATCTTGTGGAGCCATTAACTTCTCTTTGGTTCATTCTAATTTTCAGTGAGTCTATTACTGGAGAAAGATTTTTGTACCTCGCTTGTGCTAAGCTGTTAACTATCTTTCATACTTTGAATTTCTTTTCCAGTTCTTTCCTTTATCATTTCACTTATAATTTTAAGCTTTTTCTTTTTTAGCTCTTGTATAACTTCTCCTAGGAATTCTAATTATCTAATAGGAAAGCTAGGTTTTCCTTTCAGGTTTTCTTTGCAAGTATTTAGGAGTTATTCTCCTTTTGGAGGTTTATATCTTGAGTATCTGTGGCATAATAAAAAAAAATAAAAAATTTGTTTCAATCAGCTAAGATCTGCTTTTCACCCTCCCACCCTGACTTCCTACTTTGAGCCCCAGAGCCCTCTACCCCCCACCCCACTCCCACAATTGAGAATACAAGAAAACTAAAACCAACTTATGAACACATATAGTCAATCAAATTTTTATGTTGGCCATGTCTCAAAAATTTTGCCTCATTCTATATTCTGAGTATTTAGTATTCTAAATTCTGAGCATTCTGTATTTCTTCATCTCTTTTCATGAGGTGGGTGACATATTTCATCATTAGTCCTCTGGAATAATAGTTGGTCATTATGCTGATAAACATTCTACAAAACAGTATTATATCACATTTACATATATGTATCATAACTTGTTCATACATTCCCCTATTTTATGGATGCTTCCTCAGAATCCCATTCTTTGCTATTCAAAAAAGAGTTACATTTTTGTATATTTTTAGAATTTATTTTGCTGGGACTAATCCCTTCCTTAATCCATCCTTCTAACTTCTTCTCTTCCCTTCTTTCTTTTTCCTCTTATTTTTCCTGTTGAGTGAAATGAATTTTTAAAAACTCATTCTTAATAGCTTTTTATCTTCTTTTGTTTACTCATCCTTGGGCATTGGAGTGACTATGGCTGAGGCCCTGCTCTTTGATTGGGAATGATTCCTGAATCCTTTCTCTTTCAGGGATCAGGATCAGAGGCCCTGTTCCTATAAGGGTAATTAATTTAGCAGGTACTTAGCCCTTTATAACTAAGGGCTAAGTACCTCTTGAAAGAAACAGAAGGTGTGAATTCTGTCTCCTGTTGCTGACATAACAAGAAGGGGTTGGTTAAGACAGGAAGCCACTGGCTGTGTGTATATAAGAAGAGTTCCAGAGACAGAGAATCAGAATCAAGAATTTTCTTCCTGGTGGCTCCTGGTGGAGGGAGCAGAATTTTCACAGCATCTGGAAGCTGGGCTTCAGGACTGAGAACTGAATTGGAGTTTTCTATGAGACCAGAGTCTGGTGAAGGCTAAAGTTGCTGCCAAGGAGGCCACCTGGAAGGCCACCTGGAAGGCTGAGATTTCTTCTGGGTCCCAGGGCCAGCTGAACTGCTAGAGGACTGAAGAAGCATGACTAGGATAAGACTTTGTGGCTTGGTTGATCCTTGAGTTCCCAACAACAGAAGCTGTAAAGATTTTGAGATGCGCTAGACTCTGTGAACTTCAGCGTGCACTGAGAACTGCCCAGAGAACTGGATGAGAACCTGGGAGCTGTCTGCCTCTGAATCCAGGTGACTGTTTGGTGGATTCAGGTAGGAGCTGGAACCATGGAAGGGGATCCAGGGAATCCGAGAGACCACCCTGATTCAAGATGAAGAAAAGGCCTCTCCTTGGATATTGAACCTGATGAAATTGAAGTTTACTAGACACTGAAGAGTGGAGGGTTTGTGTAATTTTCTAATGATTGTATTTAGTGATTAATGATACTTAATGACTGATTGCTAGATAAGTGACTGATTAAGCTAATCTATAATTGCCCCAGGAGTGGAAGATTGATTATTGTATTGTGAGATGATTGAATGATTAAGTAAGGAGGGATTCCCCCCTTAGGGAAACCAGATGATTCTTCTTTTGTTCTTTGTTCTAAATACTTCAGCTGCTTGGGTGAAAACTACTTGGCCATTCTAATGTTAAGCTGTTGTGAACACTATATTGTGATTTTCTGTGATAAGATATAATGCTGTGAAATATTATATTGTGATTTGTTGTGAATGTTTGCCCTGATTTGTAATAGAATAAATGGAGTATTCACTAAACTGTGTAATCAGAACCTTAAAAGCTGTTGACAGTAGCATTCCTTTTGGGAAGCTACTCATGCATGGCGTTACAGTTCCTCACCTGGGGGCTGAGTTTCAGATTCATCTTCTTGGAGGGTCAGGGCTGCCACCACCCCACACTCCTTCTCCCCCACCCCTGGCTGTCTGGGTGTCAGGTCTCAGATCTCCCCTTCATTGGTGACTGAGAGCAGTATGACGAGCCGAGGCACCAATCCTTGCCTGGTGTGAGATCTCTCCTGCTCTGAGGATGGAGTGACTACACAGAGGTCCTTTTCCTTGCCTCAGAGTCTGACTGCAAGGCCTCCCTTTATCTCCTGAAATCAGAATTAGAGTGACAGAACTGCAGCCTCTATGCCAAGGAGTAAGTCATTAGATGGTTGAAGGCTGAATTGTGTAGTGATGGGTGAACTGGGCTATACTTGGTAATTGTTTGGGCCCTGATTGGGTCAGAATGAATGTAAATAGCAACTGTTTCTGTTTTGGTCAGAAACCTTGAGGGTCTTCCCCCCTCCCAGGTCTTTTTTTTTGAATGCCATTCGTGGCCTTATTTCTTATTAACCTTAATCACCAAATAGGTGTTGTCTCAGTCAAACTAAAAACTATTAAAGGCCTTAGCTTAAAAAGGCCAAAGTTCCCCCACCGTATCCTGGGCCATCTCCATTTGTCCTGACGGACAGTGGACTCGGAGGAGAAAGTGAGGCTGGTGACCCTGCACAGTTCTCCCTCACTTAAATCCAACTCACTTCCGTGTCCCGGCATCACCTCCCTGATGTCACGGTCTTCTTTGACAACAAATGAGAAACAGCAGCTGTGTGACTCTGGACAAGTCACTTACCCTCTGTGTCTGCCTCACTTTCCTCAATTATAAAATGGAGATCATAATAGCACCTGCCTCCCAGGGCTTCTGTGAAGATCAAATGGATATTTGTAGAGCACCAATCATGGTGTTTGGCACATAGTAGGTGATTTAAAAATACTTGTTGTTTCCTTCCAGTTTTCCTTTTGATAACAGATACTTCATAAACTTTTCTAATTTGGGCTTTTTTTTGTTACTTTATCTTGTTGTTGTTGTTTTTTTTGTTTTTTGAAGGGGGGAAGGCAGGGCAATTGGGGTTAAGTGACTTGCCCAAGGTCACAAGGCTAGTGTTACGTGTCTGAGGCTGGATTTAAACTCAGGTCCTCCTCACTCCAGGGCTGGTGCTCTATTCACTGTGCCACCCAGTCGACTTGATCTTACTATTTCTTGTCTCCTTGAATCATTACGTTTTCTTTGCTGCATTCTGTTTTTCAGGATCTCCATTCCTTGGGTGAACTTTCTCACCTTATGTTCTAAGCTGTTGATTCTCTTTCCAATTTCTCTCTTTTTAAAAAATCTCTTCTTTCATCTTTTCCTTCATTCCTTTCATCCCTTTCTGTAGTCCTTGTGGACAATTCTTTGTTCTGGGGTTCTACTTGTAATTATTGCAAGGTTATCATCTTTGTTCTTGGCTCAGTTCCTGGGATTCTTTTAACCCATAGTATTTCTTCATTGTATTTGGAATTTCCCTCTTTCTATTCATGTTCTCACTCAATCTGGGACTTTCTGCCAGGGCCAAGGCTCTGCCATTCTCCTGTTCTCTTGGGTGAGGTGGGTAGGCTTTGGTCCTGTCTCCTCTGGCATGGGATACCACTATGCTGGAGCTAGGCCCTAATACATTATATACATTCTGAATTTGAAGGCTGGTCCTAGTTCTGCCTCCCCTTCTACAGCCACTTGCTTGTGAAGCAGCCTGAGGCCAGACCTTGCCTCCTTTGCCATCTAGGTCCTGGATTTGAGTCAGATGTGGAGTTGGGTTAGTTGTGTTCATTGCCTTTGTCTGCTGCTTTAGTCCATTTCTTGAGGACGTTCCTCCATTTCCAGTTGTTTGTGTGGATCTTGGTCTTATTTCCCAGTAAGTATAGTCACTGGGAGTTCCTCAGCTTTGAGTTTCATCTAATAGGGTGGCTTTGACTGGAGAATGTGTTAGTTTTGGGGTGGTCTGGTCTCCTGAGGCATTTACTCTTATGAGCCTAATGATTGTTGGGGTTTATGGGAGATTTCTTTCATAAGGATCATGACTTAAACCCAAATCACTCTGGCTCTCATTGATGGGCCAACAATAGGTCCTAGGCCAAGCCCCACCTGGTCACTGTTTGGGCACTGACTGGCTCAGTGAATGCAAATGGCACTTGTTTCTATTTTGGCCAGAAATCCTGAGGGTCTTTACCTCCCAGATTTTTTTTTTTTCAGACTAGGTAAAAGAGGCCATTCTTTCCCTCATTTCTTTATCTAGCCTTAATCACCAAATGGGCTGTCTCAGTCACACTGAAACCTATTAAAGGCCTCAGTTTTAAAAGAACAAGACTTCTCTCTGCATCCAGGAACATCTCCAGTCATCCTGATCTATAATTGGCCACTAGACCCACATGACTCTGGAGAAGATAGTGAGGCTGGTGACTTTGCACAGTCCTTCCTCACTTAAATCCAAGTCACTTCTATGTCATGGCATCACTTCCCTGATGTCATGGTCCCCTTTGAATACAAAGGACAAACAACAAAAGTCTTCAGAGATGTGGGAAATTCTCCTTCCGCCTTTCTGCCAGCAGAACTATCTGAAGCTGATCTGTCTGATGCACAAAATACTGACTAGACCACATCACCATCACTGCTTATTAGTAGTGCCAATGCTGTTTCTACCAAATGAAAGGTTTTTTTTTTTTTAATTTTTGGCAATCTTTCTTCCTTGAAAGGTTGTTGGAGGATCAAATGAAGTATTTGTCAAAAGTGCTTAGCAGAGTATTTGTAACTAGCTGCTATAGACATGTTTATTCCCTTCCATATTCCCTTTCAATTCTGTACGCATTACATCAACACACACAGCCGTCTTTTTTGATGTCAGACATAGTTTTTGAAAGTTTTTTAAAATTAAAACCATCTAATTTTCTCTGGAAAAATCTCTTTTCTTCCCAAAGTGTTCTGCATGGCTAGTTTCAAAATGCCATCTCAATTATTTAGATTTCTTGCTAGCTGCAGCTAAAGCATTTGTGGGAAGGAAGCAATGTGACCTTTTCTCCCCAATCAATAATAATGTTTGTGAATGATAAATACAGCGGATTGTATTTACTGCTTTTTGCTTCGTTTCATCATTTTTGCTACTTAAACTGTCTTTGCCTGTAAGAGGTTCAGCTGCTCTAGCAGATTTTTTTCTTCCAACCAAACTTTCACTTGTTTATACAATATGGAAAGATATTTAATTTTTTTGAATATAAATTTAATTATAATTATTCAAGTCAACCGGCATTCCCTAAGTGCCTTCTATTTTCCAGGCACAGTGCTAGGTGCTGAGAATAGAGGCAAAAATGATGATTACCAGATCATGACATGTTGTCATTAAATTAAAAATAAAATACATACAAAGTAATTTCAGGGGTAGGGGCATTATCATTTAGAGAAGAGGGATCAACAAAGCTTTCCTGTAAAAAGTGGCATTTGAGCTGAATTTTGAAGGAAACCACAGTTCTGTGAGGTAAACATGAGGAGAGAATGAATTCCAGACATGGGGAAGGGAGCTATTTGTAGAAAGGTGCAGAGATAAGAAGTGATGTGATGTGTATGGGGTACAGCAAGCTCATCAGGTTAGCTGGAATGCAGAGTGTGTGAAGAAAAGTAATGCACAGTAGGACTGGAGTTAGATTGTGAAGTGCTTTAAATGCCAAGAAAATCTTATACATTTAATTTTATGCATTTGATTTTTAATTTGCTTTTTGCTTTTTTTTGGAGGGCAGTTTGGGTTAAGTGACTTGCCCAAGGTCACACGGCTAGTAAGTGTTAAGTGTCTGAGGCCGGATTTGAACTCAGGCCCCTCCAGGGCCGCTGCTCTATTCTTTATGCATTTGAAAACATCATTTGGGAAAGGGGTCTATAAGTTTCCGACTGCCAAAGGGTCTATGACACACATGCACGCACACACACACATGCACGCATGCATGCACACACACACACACACAAAGACCTCTGATTTAGAGTTGGGGGGGGAATTTGGGGTGAAGCTAATGATGTTTCTTGAGCAAGGGAGTGAGGAGTACTTTAGAAATAATAATTTGGTAGCAGCGTTGAGGATGGATTTTGAAGGAGACTAAAGTCAGAACAATCAGTTAAGGGGCTATTTCAATAGCCCAGGTAAAGTGTGATAAAGATCTGAATACAGGCAGCGGTCCTTCAAGCGGAGAGAAGGGCACACATGAAAGAGATGCCGTGGTGACGTATGAGAAAGGGGGGAGAGGTGACTGTAACTGGGAAGGTACCAACTTAGGTGAACGAAGGATGTGGAGTCCTCAAAAGAAAGAAAAGGCAGGCACAGAAGAGCATTTTGAGGGGAAAGAGAATGAGGTCAGTTTTGGACGTGGTGAACTTGAGAGCCCTACCAGATATCTATTTGGAGATTCCATCAAAGAAAGAGAATCATTCACAGAGCACTAGGTTTGGAGTCAAGAAGACTTAGGTTTGAATCTGACTTCATATTAATCGTGTGATCCTGGCAAAGCCAATGAACTTCTCTGGGCTTTTGTTTCTTCATCTGAATGATGAAGATGGATTCATCTGTGGATGGATTCAATGACTTTCCAGTTATAAATCTGTGAAATTGTATCCAAAAGGCAATTGGAGAGGTGGATCGAGAGTTCAGGAGAAAAAATGAGGCTGCATATATAGATCTGGGATTCACATATCAAATAATTGAATCCATGAGCACCAAGAACAGGATTAGAGAGCACAGAGACATAAGAAGGGGTGGAACAGAGTCCTGGGACGTAGCCCTCTCTAAGGGAGCTGGACAAGAGTGGTGACCTTGCAAAGGAGACCGAAATCTAAATAGAGTAATGAGATGAAAACCCAGGGAGGAGATGATGTCTAGGAAAAGGATTGATCAGCAATAACAAATGCTACACAGAGGTTAAATGAAAGTTAAGGGCTGTGAAAAGGTCACTGAATTTAGCAATGAACAGATCATGGGCATCTCGAATCAGATTCAGTTGAGTAAGATGGGAAGCTAGATTGCCAAGGGTTGAGAAGTTAATGTGAGTTGATGAAATGGAGGTGCCAAGTAGAGATAGATTTTCATAGAAGTTTGGCTGTGAAAGAGAAGAGATACAGGATAGAAGCTTAAGGGGAATAATAGCATCAAATTTTTTTTTAATTAAGAATGGGAGAGACCTGGGCATGTTTGTAAGTATATGAAAATTTTTCATGATTATCTGTGACCAATTTAGAGTTACTTCAAGTTTTTAAACCAGGGGGGAAACAAATAAATAAAGCAAAATGAATGATGTTGAGAATTAGGACAGATATTAAGGTCCTTTTAAGTCCACAAAGATTATTCAGTTTTGAATTCACACATTTCAAATTCAACTGCAATGAAAAGTCTGAGTTACTCCATTTAGACTGCCTCAGGCACTTCTGCTGATTGATAGTGGAGGGGGCAGATTGAACCAGTTGAAATTACACATGAGCTGACCTTTTTTGGTGTAGTCTATTAAATAAGCAGTGTTTACTCTCTATTGGAGTGAGTTTGTGTGTATTAGTCTTGATTCTGGTGACTTTGATTTTAAATTCATTTTCAATGGAATAAAGTAGTTTTATTTTTGTGGGAGTTGTACTAAAAATATTCAATAATGTGGGCCACTGCCTCTTGCTCTCTCCATCCCTGGGGAACGGAGTGAGGCCCCCAATCATAACTGGGAAAACTGTCTTAAGGAAAGTTTTCTTTTCATGTTGGAGTGCTTCAAAGAGCTTTGAGAAAAGGCCAAATGCAGATGTGCTTACTCTATGGAATCACATAGAAAGTTTTGTTACTCATAGACACATACCATGATTGAAAATACTGATGTAAATCTGAACAAGTCTATAAATCCTTACCTTAAGAAGATAATGGGTCAATCAAGGGGCACAGAAATATAGATATCAATGTTAATTTGTCATTTCTGTGGGACGAAGATGGAAAAGGAAAACTCAATTTTCATGGAGGAGTGGTTATAGAAGCCATTACTTTTACAGAACTTGACAGTAAAATAAAAAAAAAAAACAACCTATAGATTTTAAAAGTAAATTTTAGACTAGTAGAACAAGAAATCCTGGAATAACATTCCTAAGTTATATCACATCTCTGGATCTTAGTTTCTTCTTGTATAAAAAAAGGCTTTAGGCTAGATGGCCTCAAATGTTGCTTGCAGCTCTAAATCCTGTTTGCTCAAGCTACCACAGCTGCTTTACATCTAAATGTAAAAAACCAGACTGAGCCCTTCATTTGTTCAGTTTTGTCCAACTCTGTAGTAAGCTGGGTCCTATCCTTCCCTACCAAAGTTCCTGTTTGTTGCTTTCATGACACCATCTACCCATCTCATCCTCTGCCAATCCCCTTCTCCTTTTGCCTTCCATCTTTGCTGACATTAGGGTCTTTTCCAATGAGTCTGTTTTTCTCATTATGTGGCCAAAGTATTTAAAAGCCTTATAAAAGTATTGAGTACTATTAAGATTAGGGTAATTAAGCCCTAACCTTGAGTCTTATTTCTGCTGCTGCGAATTACTCATTTTTTATGACGGTGGAGTCAAACTCAAGAGAACAACAGGAGCCAATAAACCACATAAGGATCCCTGCAGGTAACACATTGTCTTAGAAAACCACAAGTTTATGTATTTCTTTTTTTAATAGCACATCGATGCATTAAAATTAGATAGGAACTACATTTTAACGTGGTTCAAGTTGCATCTGGGATATGTTGTGGGTCCAAATGTCAGCCAAGTGTTTGAAGTCTCTGCTCCACAATATGATTTTAATAAGTCAGCGTCTACCTGTGAGGGTAAGAAAACGAGGTAGGCTAGCACAAAACTAATTAGGGTTGCTCCTTCTTTCCAGATCAGCATAGGGTTACATATCTACTCTACAGAGTGGTTTGGCAACACGAAAAACCCTGATCTAGAGACCTGTTTTATTTACTTTAAAAAAATGATGACCCACTTTCCCATCTCCCATTTTTGTGCCTCTGAGAAAGCAAGAAAAGCAGAAACAAATTCTTGAATTGGCCATGTCAAAAAAAAAATCTCTCTCTCTTTGGACATAAGTCCATGATGTTTCAGGAAGTGAGTAGCTTGTTTCATCATGACTCCGCAAGAACTTATCAGAGCTTTCCAGCACGTTCATTTTATTTCTTTAGGAAAGAGTACAGCAAAGTCACTATTCTACAAAAACACAAATCCTGTGGAACATAGGTCTATCCACTTCTCACGCTTTACAAGGACATTTACATTTAGACCTGACCTGGAAATCCTCATCAATTCCACCTTATTCCAATTTATCACGCACCTATTATGTGCCAGGCACTAAGACAAAAATGATACTTTTTCTTTTAAAGTTTAGTCGTCCCCCGACAAAGGACTGCTTCAAAGTATCCCAAATCATAACTTCTTCACTATAACTAGTTGTTGTATTTTGTTACTCGTAAAAAAAAAAGTATTGTCTGCATATGGGCTTGCTACAAGAGATAAGACAGACAGAGGGAGGGAGAGAGGCAGAGAGGGGGAGAAGGGGGGAGAGGGAGGGAGAAAGGGAGAGAAGAGTTAGTTAGAGATGTCGAGATGCCTCCGTCATCGCTGACCTCACCGGGGGACTGGCCGGCCCTAGGGCGGCAGCTAGGGGGGCCTGAAGTCGAGGGGCAGTGGGGGCACCTCCCGGGCCACTGTCTGCAGCCTCGGGCAGGGGCGCAGGCGGCTGAGTCAGTCCAGGGCCGGGCCGGGCCGGGCCGGGGCATTCACAACATTTCCATTTCTGCCCGGTGCGGGGAAACCTTCTGCTGGGGACGCGGGCCGTGACCTTGGGCGAAGCCCTGAAAGAGGTTTCCGGGGCTTTCTGGGAGTGGGACGGGTCTCTCCTTCCCCCACCCCCGCCTCTTGCAGAGCGCAGAGGCCCCCAAACTCGCCGAAGCAAGTCCCGGAGCGCGGGGCCTCGCGCATCCCAGGCACGCACAGGCCGCCGCACCCGCCCCGGGCGGGGTTAGACGGCGCGGCCAGGTAGCGGCGTGGTTGGCAGCGTCAGAGGGAGGGGAGACCGTGAGGGGGAGAGCGTGCGGGGGAACGTCAGGAGGGGGCAGAGCGTAGGGGGAGCGTCGGGAGGGGGAGGAGCGCGCGGGGGAGGGGTATCGGGAGGCGGCAGAGCGCGCGGAGGAGCGTCGGGAGGGGGAGGAGCGCGCGGGGGAGCGAAGCAGAAGAAGGGGAAGGCTAGTGAGGATAGCGTCCCAGGGAGAGCTCGGAGAAGGAGCGCCCCTCCCACGGCCGCTTTCCCCGGCTCAGGTGGAAGGGAGCGGCCAGGAGGGCGGGGTGAGGGAGGAGCTCCGTGCGGCCACGCGGCCGCCGAGGGGGCGGGGCTACAGGGTTCTTTCCTTTCTCTCGCCTTTTCCCTCCTTTCCCCGCCCCCTCCCTTTCCGCCCCCGCAGTAGGAAAAGCGGGAGGCAGGGATAAAAAGGGGGAAAAAAAAAGGGAATAAACGAATCGAACTATGTCTTTGGCCGCGTGACCGGCGGTTGCGAATGAAACGGCTCGGCGGCGCAGCCCGGGGCTTTCCGACTCGCGGCCGGGCTCCTCGTCGCCAGCTGGAAGCCTCGGGTCCCGGGGGCTGCACCCCGCCAGTCCGAGCCCTCGAAGCCTGCGCAGGCGCAGTAACCGCAGCGGCGGCGGCCGCCAGTCCCGGGCCGGGTCGACGGTCCCCAGGCCGAGAAGCCGCGGCTTTTATGTGTCCGGCGGGGACCGAGTCAGTGCGGCGCTGAAAGCCTCCGGAGGCGGAGGGTGAGTGTGGTCCGCGGTCCGGGGCGTGCCCGGCTCCGCTCTCCGCTTCCAAGGTGAACGGGAAGCCGCCCGGGCGGAAGCCGCGTCCTCGCGCGTCCTCCCCGCTTCGTCCGGGGGTGGGGGGGAGGGGTCACGGTGGCGGGGAGACCCCGGAGCCGGCCGGCCGTGCGGAGCCGCGCTCTGGGCCCGGCCCCCCTCCCCCCTTTCCCCTCCCCGCGGCCCGGGCGCAGAGGCGGCCTGGCCCAGGCTCGCGCGGCCGGGTGGGGTCGGAGTCTGCGCGCGTGCTGGGGCGGGGGGAAGGGCGAGGTGGTGCAGGTGAGCGCCGCGGAGGCCCCTTGGGTCCAATAAAGAGGATCGGGCAGGTGAGGGCTCCGGCCGCAGAGGCTGGGAAACAGCGTCGGTGGTCTGTGCCCAGCCTTTATCCTTAAGTTCTTCGTGCCCTCCTGGAAAGGGGCGTCCCGAGGGCCCCGACATTTCCTCGCCTCATCTTATTTTTATTTATTTTGCTTTCTTTTGGAGAGGGGGGAAGGCAAGGCAGTCGGGGTTAAGTGACTTACCCAAGATAACACCGCTAGTAAGCTTCGCCTCGTTTTAGACCAGACGGCCTCGGGAGGGGGGTCCTTTGCAGCGTGATGTGCGACGGGTCGGCATTTCGTCGGTGCCAGCCGTTGGTGGCAGGCGCCGCTCCTGCAGAGACATGCCATGGGAAGCCTGCCAGAGTCGGGGGCGAGGGGCAGGACCGACTCCGTCCTTGTTTCACTTTTGCTTTAGAGCAGCTGCCAGAACCGGCCCGAGGTGAGGGGTCACTGGGCTTGCCTAGCTAGGTGCCCCTCCCTCGGAGCTGACCTCCCCCCTCCGGAGGATGAAGGGATGCTGTATGAGGGGAGGGCATGCGGGCGCCCCGTGGCTCGCCTTTATCCTTGTCGTGTCGTTGAGGCTTAGCACTTGTTCGCTTGTTCATGTGCGGGGCTTAGATTGTGTTTTGGGCAAAGATACTGGAGCGGTTTTGCCATTCCCTTCCCCAGCTCTTTGTGCAGATGGAGAAGCAGTGTTAAGTGACTTGCCCAGGGTCACACAGCATTAGCTGTGAACGTCCGATTCGTGATCCGGCCTTGTTGCCTCGGTTCTCCGTGCCGCTGCAGAGCGCTGGACCCCGGCTGGACCCCCGCCGGACCCCCGCTGGACCGGCGCAGTCCTTGGGGACCCAGCGGTGTTCATAGTTAGGAGAGACTTCTCTGTGACGTTCACGTGAGTCACAGGGTGTGGGACACTTTCTGAAATCACAGTCACACTGACCGTTTGAATTACCCCAATTACTCAGTTGCCCGCACACTTGAAGACTTGACATCTGACAGTTTTTTCCCCTAGTCCTGATTGGTTGAAGAAAACCCTTCTCTACTTTGTCCATCAGTCTTCTTGCCCGAGGTCACAAGTTTGCAGAATGCTGGCCGGGCTCAGTGGGCCCAGTCTGTCCTGTCTTATCCTCTCCTAGGATTGCTCTTTGTGACTGCCTCATATGACAGCTGACCCTTGGCTTTAGTACTTATTGAAGCCATTTAGAGCTGGCCTGGATTATATAAAAACTGGGCTGTTAGGAGTGCTGGGAGTCATTCACTTCTGTTTAATATGTAAACAGCTGGATGTGTTGCAGACTTGAGCTTTTAGCCATGGAGCTGAGTGGGAGTGTGGAAGTTGTTCTTAAGTTACAGAAAACTTCAGTGGGGACTGTGAGAAATCATTCTCTAATGCTTGCTTAAATGGCAGGACTTTAAGGCACATAAGTATTTGGAATAAAAGGTAACTTGTAAGATAAAGAAATGTTGCGTGTCGTCTATGATCTCTGTATGTCTTCCAGTTAAGAAGGAAACATTACATTTATGTTGTTTCCCTTCTGCCGAGATAAATGTTAGTTTCTTCCCATGTACTGTACAACCAGCAGGTCTTAAGTGTATGCTGTAAAGGGGAAAAGCTGCTGAGTCAGAGGCGTGTTGTCTCATTTGGCCTGTCTGATCTGTAAGTGCAGTTGCTGCTTGTGTGGAAAAGTTCGGTTTTGTGAACTTTACTTTCCTAAGTTTTTCTGCACTTACTGTACATCTGTACTGCAACTGTTTATGAAGGGAACATAAGTCAAACCTTTCCCACGGTGAATTGGAAAGTAATTGGATTAGTGTCCTAGGTAGAAGTAAACTTGTTTAAAATGTACAACTCTGGCATGAGAATATAAATTTAGATACCAGGGATCAGATCTTGTGCTTTGGTTAAAAAAACCACAACAATGTAGAAAATGGTTGACCTGTGTCCTTCAGTATCAGGTGGTATGAAATACCCAAATCATTTTGATTTTAAGATGTTATTTTAAATTTAGCATCTAGTATAAAGAAGTCAGCTAATTTGTGCATTTTTTTTGTGGTCCGGTTGGATAGTATATAATAAGTCATATATAGTTCTTAATGTTACATTTAAAGTGGAATGGCATCAGTTGGAAACCTTCAAGGATACATGTGTGACTCGATGACCTGATTCTACTGGTTTCTTAGATGTGTACCTTGAGTCATTCTTGTTTATTTTTACCCTTTCTATCTATTTTGCCCCCTCTTGATCCTGCCCCTTCCACATTATTTGTATCCCGCCTTCGAGGTTTACTGCCTGTATGACTTGAGTGGACAGAATGCTAGCCTCGGAGTCAGGGAAACATCGAATGGTTGAACCTCGTCTCAGACACTTAGTTGTGTGGCCCTCTCCTCTATAAAACGAGAACGAAAGCGTGTAAGATCGAAGGAGGTGAAGTGAAGAGAGCTAATACTGTAAATCACTATACATGTTATTATGACTGATAAACATACTAAGGCTCCTGGATCAGATCCAGTTCTAGACGTATGATCCCTTTTCACTCCATTCAGCTCGTTCAGCGAGTCCACCACCCTTATCACCTTTCCCTTGGACTATTGTCACAGTCTCTTACTGGCTTTCTTCCCAGTTTTTGCCCTCTCCAATCTGGTTCCTTAGGCAGCAGCTGAAATGCTCTTCCAGAGTCACAGATCCGATGCTGCCACTGTCCTGTTGAAAAACATTCTGTGGCTCCTCATTACCAGACTCTCTGTCATTGAAGATCCTCCAGGTATTTCCAGCAGATCTTTCTGGACTTGGTTCACACTTGTACACTTTTATGCATTTTTTGTTGCGTTCAAATGGAACTAGCCGTTCCTGGAACAATATGCTCTGCCTTCTGTGCATTCACAGAAGCTGTTCTTTTTGCCTGTAACCTTATTTCTGTTACAGACATTTATTTGCCTGTTCCCTTATTTCTGTCTTTCAGAAGAATCCTTATTTTCTGTCAAGACTAAGATACCACCCTCTTTGAAGCTTTCTCTGACCCCTCTTTTCCTAACGAGTTAGTTGTACTCTTCTTCAAATTGATTTGCCGCTGCCACACTTGTTTCAGGGCCTCATCCTCATGTCTGGATCATTGCAACAGCCTGCTTGTGGGTCTCTTTGTCTCTGCCTGTCTGTCACTACTCTGTTTGATCAAATCAGTGATCTGGTCAATCACTGAAGTGATTTTCCTAAAATGCAGGAAGGGACGTAGCAGTCTTCACCTCCTGTAAAGTCCCGTGGCTTTCTATTGCCTCTAGGGGCCAATATAAAATGCCCTCTTTAGCATTCAAAGCTCTTCTTCATTTCCTAGTCTTCTTCTACTTTCTGCACTGTGCACAGGTTCTTCCATCCAGGGGTTCTGACCTCCCTCCTGGCTGTTGTGCAGACAAGACCCTCTGTTTCTCCACTCCTCCACCTCTCTGGCTTTCCTCCAGTTGGCTGCTGACCTCCCTGAGTTTCTCGAAGTTCCATCTAAAGTCAGATCTTTTCTTGTAAACTTTCTCCTGCCCCTCTTAACTTTAGGTAGCTAGGTAGCCCAGGGGATAGTGTATTTGGTCTGGAGTCTGGAAGACCTAAATTCCAGTCCCACCAGAGATACTGAGTAGCCATATAACTCTGAGGCGAGGCACGGTCTCTCTCTGCCTCAGTTTCCCCGTATTTAAATGGGGAAAATAACAGCATGTACTTCTCAGGATTGTTGTGAGGGTCAAATAAAATAGTGATTGGAAAGTGTAGATCAACGTTATTATTAATAATAGCATTATTACCTTTCCACTATTAACTATTTCTTATTTACCCTGTGAATAACTTGCTCTGCATATTGTTTGCATATTGTCTCCCCCTTGTAAGTGCCTTGAGGGCAGGAACTGTCTTTTTCCATTGGTAATGTCTACTTTAGGCCCTTCATAGATGTTTCTTCTTTAATTGGCAAGGGCTGTGGATTAAAAAGTTTGTGTATCCTTAACTGCAGGCTCAGCAGCTTGTACTTAGTGTAGCCTTTTAATAGTTTGTTGAATCTAGTGAGGAAAAGTAAGGAAACAGGAATTCACTATTCCCTTTTTACTAATTGGTTCTTTCCAGTGTTTTCTAACTTTCTGTAACTGTTAGCTTGAATATTAGAATGGGAACATAAATAGTTCTTACCTACCTTATAGATCACTGGAGGATTGAAATATTACAAAATGGCCTTTTAAATTATTTAGAATTTTAAAATATTACGAATGTAAGCTTCAGCAACTATGAATAGTGTCTCTCGCTTTAAGAAAAATTGGTTATATGAAAATTCCGTATTTTAAAACAAATTATCTTTAACTTTTAGAATTCATAAGAGCCTAAGCCTACAACAGGGCTTCTTCACTGGGGATCCATGGATTCTCAAGGGCTTTGTGTCTAGATCTTAGAAAGTCTTTGATGTTGTATGAGGAAAAAAGTGGCATCTGTTTTCATGTGCCTCTAACAGAAGTTGATCATTGCGTTCACTTCTGAATGTAGCTAACAAACCACAGGAGTATTAGCAAAACTCCTGACTTTGCCACTAGTAGAAATCAGGTATTTTTGTATTACATTACAATCACTTGTAAAATTTCAAAATATTGTTTACTTATTACTATTTTGAAGTTTCTGTAGTTGTTACTCACTGCTAGATTATAGTGATTTTGGTCTTCTTGTCTACAGTATGACAGACTTGGCATTGGTGGGTATCTCCAGATTCCCAAAGGAGTCCAGGACACAAAAAAAGTTAAGAACTCCTGATCTTATTTTAGCTAGAAGAGATCTCCTAGGCCATCTGGTCCACATGGCCCATTTTATAGAGGAAGAAATTGAGGTCCAGGGAGATTGAGACTAGCCCAGGTAGTAAGTGTCAGAGATGGTATTTGAACTCAGGACCTCTCATTTCAGAGCCAGTGGTGTTTTTTTTTTCTTCCATTGTACATAATGAAGCTTTAAAAAAAAAAAAAGGCATTGAAATCTGGACAAAGAAGAGCAGAGTTACTTAAAGCTTAGGTTTTGGGGAGTTACCATTAATTAAAGATTAAATTAAAAAATGAAAACAAACCATCTGTAAAATTTTATTGTAAAGAAATAAGAAAATTGATTTTTGAACCAGCTCTCTTGGAACTATTAAACAATGATCTTTGACTATCTTGTAGTTGGACAGCATGTACAGTATAGTAGAGAGACCTATAGCCTTAATTCTTGCTTTGAGGTTTTTTGCTTAATAATTTTTATATATTTATTTTTGGTTTTCAGCATTGATGTCCACAAGATTTTGAGTTACAGTTTTTTCTCCCTGTCTTTCCCCTACCCCCCAACCCAAGATAGCAAGCCTACTGAAAACCCTTACCCCTATCTGCTCTCTTATATCCTCCCCCATTACCCCTCCTAACCTTCTAGTAAGGCAAGATGGATTTCTATATCCCAGTGCCTGGATATCTTATTTCCTAGTTGCATATAAAAAACAATTTTTTTTAACATGTGTTTTTAAAATTTTGATTTTCAGATTCTTTCCCTTCATCCCTCTTCAGCCACTCCCACTGGGAAGAAAAGCAATTCAATATAGGCTGTACGTGTGTAGTTAGCCAAATTATTTCCATAGGAGTTATATTGTGCAAGACTAACAGTATTTCCCTCCATCCTGTCCCATCTCCCACTTATTGTTTTCTACTTTGACCCTGTTCCTTTTCAAATGTGTTTGCTTCTAACTACCTTCTCCCCCAATCTACCCTTCTTTCTGTCATCCCTCCTGTTTTATCCTCTTCCCCCTACTTTCCTGTAGGGCAAGATAACCCAATTGAATGTGTATGTTATTCCCTCCTTAAGCCAAATTTAATGAGAGTAAGGTTGTGCCATTCTCTTTCACCTTCCTGCTCTTCCCCTCCATTGTAACAGTTTTCTCTTGCCTCTTTTATATCACATAATTTACCCTATTCTATCTCTCTATTTCTCCTCCCATTATATTCCTCTCTTACCTCTTAATTTTATTTTTTAGATGTCATCCCTTCCTATTCAATTGATCCTGTGCCCTCAGCATCTAAGTATATATGTACATACATATACACACTCACATGTATATTTTATACACGCATACATCCTCCTATATATTCATCCTCCTATATATAAATATGTGTGTTTGTATATGTGTGTGTGTGTGTATGTGTATAAACCATCTTCCTACTGAGAAAAGTCACATGAGTTACAATTATCAATTTTCCATGTAGGAATGTACATAGTTAACTTCAATAAATGCCCTATGTTTTCTTTTTCCTGTTTACCTCCTCATGCTTCTCTTCTTGTATTTGAAAGTATAATTGTGTGTTCAGCTCTGGTTTTTTCATCAGGAACACTTGAAAGTCCTCAATTTCATTGAATAACTTGGTGATCCTTGTGCTCTGGGGCCAGTGAACAGGAATCACAGAGGGTTCTGTGGTCTTCCCTCACAGAAAAGCTTCTGCTTTTCTCCATGTTGATCACAGGTGACCAGACCCACGATGGTCTGCAGTAGATGAGGTCTGAGCATTTTGGCAGTGATGGACAGATTCTGCAGGCTCCTGTTTATCACCAAATCACTGCTGTACTCAGTGACTGCTTTGCATTCTGGGCAGGTTAATGTTTCCTGGGTTCCCTCCCTGCACCAGATAAGACACCCTATGCAAAAGCTATGGCC
>CM053599.1:210536083-210621630 GCA_028646575.1 Pseudocheirus occidentalis
GGTATTGTTTTCTTCAGTTAGGTTGTTGACTCTCTTTTCATGACTTTCTCGCATCATTCTCATTTCTTTTTCCAATTTTTCCTCCACTTCTCTTATTTGGTTTTCAAAGTCCTTTCTAAGTCGATCCATAGCTAGTAGGCATTCTTCAGTGTCTTGGAAGCATTTGGTGAGGGAGTTCTGACTGAGTTGTCTTCCTTCCGCTCCATGCTTTGATCTTTTTTGTCCATAAAAAAGGATTCTAGAGTTTTACTGCTGTTCCTACCTTGCTTCTTTTTTTTCATGTTGACCAGTCTATTAATTGCTTGGTTTTTTAGCTCTGTGGAACTCTGCTGCCTGGAGGGGGATAGCTCTGTTCCAAATTGCTGGGGCCTTTACAGCTGCCGGAGCTATTAGTGGGATGCTGCAGCCTCCCCCAGCTTTGGCTCACTGAAAGCGCACCCCAGGACCACCACTCAAGACCATGATCCAGATCCAGGCCTCTCAACGCAAGAGCCCTTGGCCCTGATCAATTCCCTCAGCCCCCCTGCTATCTTCAGGCCGAGGGCTCTGAAGCAGCCCAGTGGAGGCTGCTGCTGCTCTCAGCCTTTCCTGCTGCTACAGCTCCCTCCCACTGCTTCCTTGCCCTGGGAGCAGTTTGGCCGGACCCGCTCTTCTCCTCCCGAGTTAGCAAAATCCACTGACCTTTCTCTTAGCCTTTTTTCTTCTGGCCTGATAAATATGGTAACTGTGCCCCCAGTGCAGCCTATCTGCTCTCCTATAGACACGGCTCCCTGCCAGATGCCCTGGGACCTGAGCTGGCCGGGGTTTCGGCCGGCTCGGCTCCCAGACTGCTGCAAAGAGCCCCACCTCCTGAGCTGCCTGTAGCAACAGATGTGCTTTCTGTCTTTTGGAGAGTTTTGGAGCTTGAAAATCTGTTTAGCGTCCCATTTTCTGAGTTTTTGCGTGTTTGTGTGGGAGCTGTGGTGCTTTGCTGCTTCTATGCCACCATCTTGTCTCCGCCCCCCTAGGTCAATAATTCTTAAATGATCTATCTTTGATCTATTTGCTAGGTCACTTGTTTTTCTGATGAGATTTCACATTTTCCACTATTTTTCACTCTATTGGCTTTGTTTCTTATTATTTATCCAGTCCTAATTTCCAAGGAAGTATTTTCTTCAGTGAGGTTTTTTTTTTCCCCCATATTTCCTGCTTTTTAAGGAGTTCTTTTTAGTGTGGCTTTGTACTTTTTTGATGATTTGGCCAGTTCTATTTTTTAAGAGTTATCTTTAGGATATTTATGTGCCTCTTTTTACTAAGCTATTAATTTTTCTCCATAATTTTCTTGCATCAGTCATTTTTTTCCCCAGTTTTTTCTCTATTCCTCTTATTTGATTTTTAAAATCCTATTTTTGCTTTTTTTCTAAGTTCTTCTAGGTATTTTTGCTGGGCTTTTGTTAACTGTTTTTGAGTTTGTGCCTTGATCTTCCCTGTTGCTACAGTAACTTTTTATGGTCAGGTTCTTAGTATGTTTCCTCCTTTTTCTAGCCTATTTCTTTACTTTTATGTTAAAGTTGGTCTCTGTTCACTTTGCAGGGAGAGGGAGCAGCAGGATCATTTCAAGCTTCAAGCTTTTTTGTCCTCTTGTTTTCATAGCTAGCCCTGGGGGTCTATTAAGTTTTTAGTGCTTCCAAGGTAGCATGCTCCAGGGTCATGTCCAGAAGTGAACATAAATTATATATAAGGACTGATCAGTACAGCGGAACTATTGTTTCTCTGGTTCTGGATGCTCTGTTCCTTGTAATCCTTTTTGATCACCATGTTGAAGCCCCCAGCCATGTTGAGCTCATAACCCACTCAAACTCCCCAACTCTTTTTCAGATACATAACCTACTCTCCCATTCTGCCCTCTGCTCTGTTGCATTTACTAACAGTCCTCTCCGACCTAGGAACTATTACCACGGCCCTGCTCCCTTCTGACCACAAGTGCTGTTCTCTCCCCTTGAATTGTGACCTAGCTGGTATTGGGTGTGGGCACTGAAGCTGCCAAACAGCACCTGATGTGAGGGTGGGGATCCTGTCTAATCTCTTTACCATCTCTGACTATCATGGCAGTTCCAGGCTGGCCTCAACTTCAGTGGTCACAGACCTTTCCTGCTGACCTTCTAAGTAGTTTAGGCTGCAAAAATATCTTTCTCTGATTTTTTTATTGGCTCTGCACTCCAGAATTTGATTTGGTGTATTATTTCAAAGTTGTTTGGAGGGAATGGTGGGTGGGTGCCATTGGCTGATGTGCTTTCCTTTTTCTGCCATCTTGGTTCTCAGACAGTCTTCCAGGGGTTTTTTTCTAGTGGGTTATAGGAGGTTGTTTTGGAATTATCCTGTATGGCAGTTTGTATGCTTGCCTTCAAATATACTTTTGCACATTGGTGACTATACAGTTGTCACAGGAGTGATTCTGAACCTTTACCTTTTATTTCTATCCATTGTCTAAAAATCAAATAAACAAAAACCTGGGCAGACCACTGCTAGTTAACCCCTTTTTCTGTGATGATAATTTTCAAGTTGAGCTATGATAAACCTATTTTGTAAGTCATTGGCTTATTTTAAATTTAACTTTTTTTAAAAAACAAAATCTGAGGCAAGATAAATCTTGGATTTAACTAATATCCGTTTCTTTTTCTTCTAGACAGTAGAATAGCAGTCATGCTAGAAGACAAAGGTCCAAGAGTAATTGACTACTTTGTAGTGGCAGGCCTCACTGACACGTCTACCCTTTTGGATCAAGAAATAAACCGCTTAGACACAAAATCAACTGGACCCAAAGCTCCAATTACAGACATTGCTGTTATTATCAAGTCAGCAGGGGAAACAGTCCCGGAAGGTTTCACCTGCGTTGAAGCTACTCCATCGGCTCTCCAAGCAAATTTGAACTATGGAAGCTTGAAAAGCCCAGAACTTTTCCTGTGCTATAAGAGGGGAAGAGACAAACCACCTCTCACAGATATTGGGTGAGTTATCCATTATTTATCCAGTTAGTGTGAACTTCAGTCATTTTATGGTATTGTTGAATGCTTTGGTGGAAGTCTGAAAGAATGGGTTTTGAAACGGGTGACTATGTGGTAATGGGAGAAGTGAGTAAATGTTGCAGTGTGATTTATTAGAATTACGTTTTAGATTCAAATAAGGGAAACATTGCACTTCTCTACCAAGTCTTAGTCCATTTTGTAGTCATTAATCCAGTGTCTGTCTTTGGAAGGAGTAATGTTGTGGAAATATGAAATCGGATTCCTTTCTTGGTTGTAGCTACTAGACTTGCAGGCCAGAAATGGTCATTAGTATTCATTGAGTGTAAAGAAACCAGAAACTCTGGGAACTCACATTCTATCAGGAAGGGGTTGCTTCAGTTGATTGCAGTTCATTGTTGTATAAGGTACTATCCTGGGCATTAGGACAGAGGTAGAAATGAAGCCATCGCAGCCTGAAGGCACTTGGATTTTATTGGGGGGCATGAAGGAATATACTATCGCATGTAGTCAGCCTAAGTAGTGCTAAGTCATGGTTATTAGAGACATAGTGAAAGTGAGAATTCCCTTCTCAGAACTGACTTTTTGAAAAACATTATTTTTGTGTGTGATCGTTCTGTTTGGTGCTTGGGATTGAATCAGTCACGGCATCTTGAATTAGAAGGGAACACAGTGATTGACTAGTCTGAATATGAATCCTCTTTACCACACGCATAATGAAGAGCCTCTGCTTGAAGAACTCAAGTTAGAAGAAAACCGACTGCTTTCCCAGGCAGCACATTTCACTTTTGTCTAGGTTTTATCGTTAAGAAATTTCTTCTCTTACATCAAATCTCAGTCATTGTTACAAGTTATGCCCAAGTTATGCCCATAAGGTCCAAGTAGAAGAACTCTAATCCCTTTTTTGGTGATACAGCTTTTCAGATACAGTCACCTATCATGTTGTGTCTCTAAGTCTTGGCATTTTCAGAGTGGACATAACTACAGATTCTGTTCCACTTGTCATACAGCATAGTCCTCCGTTCTTAATTGTCCGCACTTTTCTTCAGAAACTAGCTTGTCAGTGTCCTTCCCAAAATGTCATGTCCAGAAGTGAACATAAATTATATATAAGGACTGATCAGTACAGCGGAACTATTGTTTCTCTGGTTCTGGATGCTCTGTTCCTTGTAATCCTTTTTGATCACCACGTTGAAGCCCCCAGCCATGTTGAGCTCATAACCCACTCAAACTCCCCAACTCTTTTTCAGATACATTTTTAGTTAGCTGGATCTCTCCTGTCTTATACTTGTAAAATTGGTTGCGTTCTTTCTAATAAATTATTTGAATTTTCATTTATCATTATTAAACTTCATCTTATTAACTTGGGGACACTGTTGTAGTTTGTCAAGATCTTTTTGGATCCTGTCCTCTAGTTTATTAGCTGTTCTTCCCACCTTTGTGTTCTCTGCAGAATGGGTAAATATGTCATCAGTACTTTTATTCATGTCCATTTGATATTATCATGTGAAATCATGCAAAAGACATTTTAACATTAGACGCATTGTAAAAGAAAACACAGACCAAAAAAACCAAAGACAAATAGAGAAAGTAAAACAAGTCTACATCAGTCTGCCTTCAGAGGTCAGCTGTTCTCTCTCTAGAAGCGCATGGTGATTTTTTTTAACCATGGATCGTTGTATGGATGAGATTAAGTCTTTCATAGTTGGTCGTACAGTATTGCTGTTACTGCGCAGATCTGGTTCTGATCACTTGGCATTTTTCTGAAACCATCCCATTCATCATTTCTTATTCCATCGTGGTCACATACCGCACACAGACCATTTAGCTGTTCCCCAGCTGATGGACATCCCCTCAGTCTTTTTGTGATGGATTCTTTGCCATCACAAAAAGAGCTGCTATGAATATTTGTACAAATAGGAAGGACCTTATCATTGTGCTTGGGAGAAATGGAAAAGGAAAGGTGATGGGCTGGGTGTGGGTGAAATGGAGGAAAAAGGTAGAGAAAATTCTGCCAGGGCGGGGAACCTGCTGCCTCGAGGCCATGTATGGCCCTCTAAATCCTAAAGTGCAGCTCTTGGAGGCCAGACTTAAAGAAAGGATTTGTTGTGTATGGACTCAGTCTAAAGGCCTCACCTGAGGACCTAGAAGGCCGCATGTGCCTTCGAGGCCACAGATTGCCCGCTCCTGTTTTAAGAGTCAGGAGAGGATTCTCTAGAGGAGCCCTGAGAGCAATGAGAGTGAATATGACTGCCCTGGGTACTTTCTTTTTACTTTTTTTTTGAGGGGGGAAGGCAAAGCAGTTGGGGTTAAGTGACTTGCACAAGGCCACACAGCACAGTTTCAAGTGTCTGAGGTCATATTTGAACTCACGTCCTCCTCCCTCCTGGGCTGGTGTCACTGAGTCACCTAGCTGCCCCTATGGGACATTGTTTAAAGTGGAAGTTGTGAGAGGATCTGATCCTTCAGCCAGAGGCTGGAGGGGCTGAGTCAGTCTTAAACAACATTAAGTCACTTTTCCTGCTAGGTACTGTGTTATGCTAAGCGCTGGGTGGGGGATACAAGAAGAAACAAAAGACAGTCCCTGCCCTCAGGGTGCTTTACATCCAGAGAGAGAGAGAGAGAGAGAGAGAGAGAGAGAGAGAGAGAGAGAGACAGACAGAGACAGAGAGACAGAAGAGAGAGACAACAAAGAAACACTTTTTCAAAGTTTCAAAGAAATACTATTTGTGTTATACAAATAGTATATAACACAAGCCATTATCCTGTATGTTGGATGAATAGGAAATAATTTGAAGAGAGTGAGCAGAGGTTCTGATGGACTTCTTGGATGTATTCTTTTAGTTGGGACCTGAAGGAAACAGGAAACCAGTAGTTAGAATTGAGGAGGGAGAGTATTCAGGCATGAGGGAAAGCCAGTGAAAATGTATACCCGGAGAGGAACGTGTCCTGTTGGAACCATAGCTAGGACAGAGTCTTTGCATTGAGTAGGGCTTGGCAGGTAATGATCCACAGGACCGGAATAGTAGGAGGGGCTAGGCTTTGATATTTGATCCTGGGGGTGAGAAGAACCAGTGAAGTTTATTGAGTGAGGCTGGGGGAAGGATGACATGGTAGTGATGAGGTGCGGCTCTGAGACCCCCCCTTGAGCTCTCCTTGAATCTTTGAGGTACAGGCTCTGGGACCCCGCCTTGAAGCCTGATTGAATTTTCCCACTTGATGAGGCATTTGCAGAGGCCATAAGTATTTCATTGTGGCTGGGCCGAAATCTCTGTTAACTAGCCTGGCCCTCCATTGTGCATCTGCTTCCCACCCTGGAGCCTATCAAAATAGCAATCTACTCTTGCATTGACCTCATTAACTCCTCCTGAAGACCTTCCCCAAACTCATTACTGGAGTCTGACCTCATTGACTCCTCCTGAAGACCTTCCCCAAACTCCTCCTCTAGACCACCCCTAGATGCCTCTGTATATAAGAATCCCATCTCCCCTCCATGTAGAATGACCTAGCATAGACTGGCTCCTTAAGAGTCTACCCTATGGTGAACTTTTAATGAACTTTCAATAAACTTTACTTTTCTTTGGCTGAGAAGACTTGAGTCGAATTCTTTCGGCAGGACTCGGCGTGTTGGTATTCTGGGGTCTCCGGCAGCTCTAACCCTCTTTGGGTACCCTCTTCAGTTTTAGGAAAATTCCTTTGGTGACTGATAGCAGGAAGATGGAGTGGAGTAGAGAGAGGCCTGAGGCAGGCAGACTCCTCAGCAGGTTATTGCAGTAAGACAGTGAGGGCCTATACCACCATGGTGACAAGTGTCAGAGGAAAGAAGGGAGTGTATTGGAGAGCTTTTACAAAATCAATAGACCTTAGCGGCAGGTTTCCACTTTTTAATATAGTTTGAAATCGGGCACCATTAGGCTGCCTTTTTTTTTCATTGATTCCCTTGAAAGTGTTGACCTTTTGTTCTTCCAGATGAGTTTGGTTATTTTTTTAGCTCTGTAAAATAATTTTTTGGTAATCTGATTTGTATGACACTGAATAAGTAAATTAATTTATATAGAATTGTCATCTTTTTTATATTGGGTCAGCCAATCCATGAACCATCAGTATTTCTGATTGATTTATAGATCTGTCTATATTTATTTATGGATTATTTGTTTATAGATTTATTTTATATTTTATTTATAGATCTATTTAGTTAGATCTATAGTATATAGATAGATCGATCTGTAGTTATTTATAGATCTATATTTGTGTGAAAAGGAGTCAAAGATGACATGTGGTTTGCAAGTCTAGGGGACTAGGAATGGTGTTGCTCTCTACAGATTATATATGGGAGAGTGTGAGAGAGAGTGAGGAGTTGAGGATGAGGTATAGATTGCAAGTCTGGGAGCATGATGTTTCTCTCTACAGTAATACGAAATTTTGGAAGGGAGGACGGCTTGGGAGAAAAGATGAATTCAGTTTGGGACACGGTGAATTTAAAATATCTACTAAAGATCCAGTTTGAGATGTCTGAAAGGCACTTAGAATAAGATATTAGAGACCAATCAAAGGGGTTAGGGCAGGGTAGTTGTATGGATCACAACAAAATGGCAAGTTGTCAAAGAAATGGGAGTACCAGGTCATCTTTCTCCTTTCTTGAGGAACTTGTATTCAGGCTAAGAAGCAACAGTTAGAACCAAAGAGGGAACAACTGATTAGTTTAAGATTGGAAAAGGAGTATGACAAAGCTGTATATTGTCACCTTATTTATTTAACTTATATGCAGAGTATATCATGCAAAATGCCAGACTGGATGACTCAAAAGCCAGAATTAAGGTGGCCAGGAGAATGCAGATAATACCACTCTGATGGTATAAAGTGAAGGGGAATTATGAACCCTCTTGATGAGGGTGAAAGAAGAGAGGATAAAAGCTGGCTTAAAGCTTAACATCAAAAAACTTGGTTTCATCACTTCCTGATAAATAGAGGGAGAAGAAATGGAAGTCTCAGATTTTGTGTTCTTGGGCTCAAAGGTCACTGTAGATGGTGACTGTAGCCATGAGATAGAAAGACGCTCCTTGGCAGGAAAGCTATGGCAGATGTGGACAGCACAGTACAAAGCAAAGACCATCACCTTGCCAACAAAGGTCTGCATAGGCACAGCTGTGATTGTTCCAATAGTAGTGTGAGACTTGAACTATAAGGAAAGCTGAGCAGGGCAGAATCGACGCTTTCGATTTGTGGTATCAGAGAAGACTTTTGAGAGCCCCTTGGACAGTAAGGAGATCAAAGCAGCCAACATTTTAAGAAATCAATTCAGACTATTCATTGGAAGGACATATTAAAGTTTAAACATTTTGACAACATAATGAGAATTCAGGACTCAGTGGGAAAGACTGTCATAGGGAAAGATAGAAGGCAAAAGGAAAAGAGGTTGGCAGAGGATGAGATGGATAGAAAGTGTGATGGAAGCAAGAGACATGAACTTGGATAGATTTGGGGCATTAGTGGCGGATAGAAGGACCTTGCATGCTGTGTCCCACGGGGTCATAAAGAGTCAGAGTACAACTGAACAACAGGTCAGTTTGAGAACCATGGGTATAGAAACGCAGTTAAATCATTGGGAGCTGATTAGATCACCAGGTGAAGACATTTAGAGGTAGAAGAGAAGAGGATCCAGCCAAGGAGACAGAGAAGGAGGGGTCAGATGCATAGAAGAACCAGGAGAGAGTAACATCCTGAGAACCTAGTGAGAAAAATGTGGTAGGGAAAAGAGGCTGCAGAGAGCTCAAGAAGAATGAGGTCTGAGGAAAGGCTGTTGCATTTGGCAACTATTGGTAATTTTGGAAAGAGCAAGTTCAGTGTAGAATGGTGAGGCTGGAGATTGTAAGGGGTCCAGAAGCGAGAGAGAGGAGAGAACATGGAGGCGTTGAGGAAGAGGGGAGAAACAACTTCAGTTAGAGGGTGGGAGGAGGGAGGTAAAGGTTGAAAAGCTCCTTTCTGGAGAAGAGGCAGCGAGTCGATAAGGGAGGTATAGAAGGATTACCCTAGTGGCAATGGGGGCCCAGTGGGGATTGTGTAACATGAATTTGTAGTCAGTATGGCTGCATGATTTTTCTAACTTCATTTAGCAGCATGTATGTAAGAGCTAAGATAGCAAATCACAGGAGTGATCCAAGTCTGAAGCTTATCAGATCATAGTCAACAAAATGATAAAGGAGTTGGCGTTCAAGAGAGGCACGTGGTGTAGAGTTGAATTCATTTACCAAGGGGCCAAGATGGAAAAAAGAGGAGAGATTGGCCAGTGTGTGGGAGATGGTCACAGTGCCTCTGAAAAAGTAGGGTTTGGCCGGAGAAGGCAGAGAGGTCGTGGTGAGAGAAGGGGATTTAGAGATTCTTGAATAGAATTGAGGAGATTGATTTATGGGTGATGGTAAGATCAAGCGTATGACTATCTTTGTGGTGGAGTAGAGGAGTAGTTCTGGGAGATGATTGGATCGAGGAAGCGAGTGGTTAGGGTGTTTGAGGGAGACTCAATATATTGAGGGCAGAAGTATGAGAGGAGAGAAGACTTATAAGCCATGGACCAAGCTCACTGAGGAAAGAAGGGGAGTGACCTGGGAGTCTCCCGTATCTTTTATTTCTGTCATATCTTTCTAAGAATCACACATTATTTCTTAACAAACATCAACAGGAATTTGAGTGGTACAGACAAGTTGTGTAAAGCTCAAAGGACAGGTGACTGAGTATAGAGGTAGGAAGAAAAGCCGAAAGTGGCAATAGGGAACAAAGATTATTCCAACTCCCCTTCCTTGCCTATGTGAGTAAAGGTGCAGCCAGTGTGCTCAGAAGGGAGGTGAGGGAGCATGTGTCATCAGGGGCCGCAACGTGTCATTGATGGCCAGAAGTTGAAAGAAGAGGGCCAGGACATGACTTAGGATGAAATGGAGTTGTTTTATTTTTACCTGTGGGACAGGTGTTCCAGAGGGCACCATGGAGGGAATGGGTGGAGTCTGGCTGGGACTTTGGGGTGGGAGCGTTAGGGAGGATGGAGAATGGGGTTTGCATGATTATCTATAGGGGTTCAGAATCACCAAACTGTTTAGGGAAAAACCAGGTGCGAGAGAATGTTCATCAAGTGGAGGCACCAGTCTTCCCAGAAGAGGCTTGGGATCAGGCAGGAAGCAAGTACACACAATCCGATGGTTTGTCAGATGAGAGGCCCTGCTTCACTCCTCCTTTTCCCTCCCAAGGCTCCAGGTCCGGCAGGAGCAGGAGGTAGCATTTGAACCTGCACAGTCACGGAGTAAACTTCCATGCTGCTGTGCCATGTTGGAGAAAGTCCAGAGAGTAAGGAGTTGCTTAAAGAGAAGAGTAAAAGAGCTCTGGGTTTAAGTGCACTCACTTGTACTGTTTTATCTCAGATACAGACACCGAAGGAAAAGCTTTATGGGCTGTCCCTCTTAAATGCATGTCATTCAGTCAATAAGCATTTATTAAGTGCTTGCTGTTTGCCAGGCAGTGTGCTACGCACTGGGAATACAACTACAAAACAAAAAAGTCAGTCCTAGAATCTGGTCTTTTCCTTTGGGGAAGATCACACATAAAAAGAAACTAAAAAGCCAAGGGAGGTGGGAAGGAGGTACTGCACAGGAATGTAGCCTTGTGGGAAATGAAGAAATTACTGGTCTGAGTTGGCTCATTAAGTGGGGGTTCTGAGAGGAGCCCCCCGATTAGAGGGAGGGGCCTCAAGGACAGAGGGCACTTCTGAGGTGTGAGTCTTTCAGGATAAAAAGGGCTCTAGGGCATGGTGGAAAAGTCCAGAGTGCAGCCTGGTAGGAAATGGAGAGACGGCTGGTCTTGGGCACTGTCCTTAAATGTTATAATTGGAGCAATAGACGTTCTCCACTTGGTCTTTATTGTTTGGATGGTCGGGCCAGAATATTTTGAATAGTTACTGCTCCACTCTAGGACCCTGTGCAGTGTTTAGGGCATTGTTATCCTCAGCAAGAGCATCTGAATGGCTTTATCATGCCCATAGAATCTTTCTTAAACTTGGATTTGTGTGTCAATATTTCCTCCATCAAAGTGATCAGTGCTATTGGCAAGCACAACAAATGCCCCTTTTTTTGTGAAACGAGGAGGAATAACCTGTTTATGATCATAAAGTTTTTGAACAGGTTTATTTCTGGCATATCTTTCTGAGAATCTTAAGTTGCTTTAAAAATATCATTTCTTAACAAACATCAACAGACATACTTTTCCACATACAAAGAACAGAGAAAGAGGGTTATATACAAAACCACCGACTCTTTGCTCTTCATACATGTTGTTCATTTCAAATTTAAAAGGTCAGTGCCAGCACTTTCCAGGCCGGCTTGTTGTTCTCTATTCTCAGCTGCCTTTTTCTCCTTTCTGTGTGTTTTTATAATGAGTCATTGGTACTCTTTTCTTTAATCACAGTCACTACTGCTCTTCCATGTTAAAAAAAATATATTTATGCCAAACACAATTATACACTTATGAAATCTGAAAATGTAGGTCTTATTGCTTACCTCTTTCACCCCCCTTCCAAGAAGTCCATTATATTCATATAAAATGATTTATCCAGCCATCCCCAAATTAATGGGCACCTACTTTACTTCCACTTCTTTTCTATGACAACATTAGCATGTGAATAATTCATTTTCATATAGCCCCTTCTAGTTGATCAGTCAAATGTGTATACTTTTCAGTGTTATCCAGATATCTCTTTTGAAATCTCTGCTAAAAGGTGAGTAGCTAATAATTTACTGAATGGCCTGACTGGTGATTTTATCCTTAAGAAGGCAGAGCAGAAAAAGAGATTGATTCTTTACTGGATTTTATTCTCACCAACAAAGAAGAACTGATTGTTGAGGTGGAAACGATGGGAATCTCTAGGGAAGTGACTATTGCTTTTGAGAGTTTGTGGTAGAGTTTCCTGCTGTGTCCTAAATTTTGAGAAAGCATATTTAAAGGGTTTAGAGAAAGGACAGTTAAGATGGCACGTAAAATTTTACAGAGGAAATCAACCGTGTCTGATTCGTAAGTAAACACATACTAAACGTTTGTCAGTTGACCAGGTTTGATATTTGTTAAATTCCCGTGGTTCTCTATCGCCTCCAGGATCAAATACAAAATGTTCTGTTTAGCATTTGATGCCCTCCCATGACCTAGTCTTCTTACACCTTACTCTCCCACGTGAACTCTTCAACCCAAGGACTCTGGCCTCCTGGCTGGTCCATGAGCAAGACTCTCCATCTCTTGGCATCCGGTATTTTTTCTGACTATTCCCCATGCCTGGAACATTTTACAGTCTCCCAACCCAGTTCAACCTACTTCCTTCTCTGGCTTCTTTAAACTCAACTAAACGAAGCCGTTCCCACCTTCCCTTAATCCTAGTACATCTTGTACCCTAATTCCTTCCCATTTATCCTGTCTGTCTCTTTGAACATTGATGTTTTCATGTCGTTTCCTCTATTAGATCGTCAGCTTCTTGGGGGGGGAGGCATTCTTTTGCCTCTTTTTGTAAACCCAGAATTTATTGAGTACGGTGTACAAGTGGGTACCAGGATTGTAGTCCAGCCTAACAAATGGTGAAATTCTTTTTTATGTATAATGAACTCTGCATACAAAGACAGAATAATGAAAAAGGCCCTTTGTTCAAGGACCTCAGGTTTTCCTTGGGAGAGACAACATTAAATGGATAAGTATAAATATGATCATTTGAGGAAGGGACATTAAGGTAAGCTGATGGAAAAGCAGGCTTGGGCTTGAGCTGTAAAGGAGGAAGCCAGGGATTGTAGCAGGTGAGTACAAAGGGAGTGTATTCCAGGCATGAGAGGTAGCCTCATAATGCCTACTTTGAGGAGTAGCAGAGAGACCATTTTGGCAGGAAAGTGTAATAATGAGCCTGGAGCAGGGCCCAGGTGTGAACGTTTTACTTGACAACTTCTGCAGCTTGGATTTTTCTCCTTAAGTTGCATTGCGCTGGAGAGTGACATACATTGTCTGACTTTTGCTTTAGGACAGTGTGGTTCAGTGATCCCTGGGAGTGCCCAAGACCCTTCCAAAGGATACATGAGGTCAAAACTATTTTCCTAATGAAACTGAAATTTAAAACATTTCTAATATGATAAATACCAATAGGTCTAAAAACTCTTTGTGGAGGATTTTCAATAATTTTTTAAAGAATGTAAATGGATTTTGATTCCAAAAAGCTTGAGAGCAACTCTTTTAGGAAGATTATTTTGGCAACTGTCTGGAAGATAAGAGAGAGACTGAAAACTTGAGCGTCCATTTCAGACACTGTTTCAGTAGGTCAAGGGAAAAAGTGAATAAGGGTGTTGGCCACATGAAGGACAGATGTGAGAGAGATTGGAAAGGAGAAGACAAATGTAAGAGGTATTATGGAGGTAAAATTGTCAGGGCTTGGCTTCAGATTGGTTATTGGAGATGAGAGGAAAAAGGAAGAGTTAAAGCTAACTGAAGTTTTTTAATAGGAGCAAAGAGACATAAGTAAGGAAGTTTGGAGGAGAGAGGTTTAGTTCTGGTGCAAGGAGGGGTGGTGGGGACGAGAATGAACTTCATTTTGGTGTTGATCCCAAGATGTTTATAGTACCTTCATTTGGCTCTGTCTAATAGGCAGGTGATGATGTGGGACTAATTGAGGACAGAGCCTACAGAGAGAGAGAAAGAGAGAGAGAGAGAGAGAGAGAGAGAGAGAGAGAGAGAGAGAAAGAGAGACATGCCTATGGGAGCAGAATTTTCAGCTTTAGTACTATGAGTTCAGTTGAGCATACAATTTTTTTTTTGTAGCACAATTCAAGTTTATTCCATTTGTTCTTGCAACACAAAACTTAAACACAGTATTATTTAGCATTCTGATCTTCATGAACTAGGATAATATGAGAAACCTAACTGTGTCAAAAGAATTACATTGTGGAAAAATGAACTCAGATATATCAAAATGAGCATACAATTTAAAAAATGTTTCTGAGTTAATTTTTTTAAACCATTTTTACTACCTTTTAAAATTTTTTCCTAGCATTTGAGATATTAACCCAAATTCTCTTGTTCCAGACACTGATAATTGATTTTAGTTTGCAGTTTCAGTTAAGAAGCAACTTGTACATCTATGTAGGCAACTAATAAAAGGTAAACCTAATTTTCCCTCTTTGTGTTGCAGGGTATTATATGAAGGGAAAGAACGCCTTATTTCAGGTTGTGAAGTGATTCAGGCCACACCCTATGGGCGCTGTGCCAATGTCAACAATAGCTCAACCAATTCCCAAAGAATCTTTATCACTTATCGAAGGGCTCCTCCAGTCCGGCCTCAGAATTCCTTGGCTGTAACAGATATCTGTGTTATTGTAACCAGTAAAGGAGAAACTCCTCCTCATACGTTTTGCAAGGTTGACAAGAATTTAAACTGTGGAATGGTAAGAAAACAATTGGATTGATTTGCAAGTTGTGTTTTAACGAAAAAGGGGGGAAAGAATATTGGAAAATTTGGGGGTACAAAAAATCTTTTTCTCCACACATTCTACATATTATATTCAGCTTTTAAATTTGTATCTTTATGACTGTGTAATAAAGTAAGTAAACTGAGGAACCTCACTTGCTGGCATTTCATTATATTGCCTAGATTACATTAATGCAAGAAAATGGTGGATTTGGTAGAGGTAGCAGGGTTTGAAGAAGTAGCAGGGAAGTTGTTTCAGTGAGTCTTCTCTGCTCCTCCCTCTCTCTGTGTTTGAGCATCAGAATGTTGTTTAAATGAGAGCCCTCAATCATCGATTTATAGTCAGGCTAGCTTTCTTAGGAATCCTGGCCAGCCAGAAGACACTTAGCAAGACAGCTTGAGCAGGGGGGCCGCCTGGCCTGTTATTCTCCAAACTTAGCTTTTTATCTGTGACTCCAGTCTCTTACGTTTTCTTATTTGGGTACTCTCTGGTTATACTAGTTCTTTTTTTTTAAAGAGGCATTTGAGGTAACCTTTATTTATTTATTTGTTTTTGCTTTTTGGAGGGGGGAGAGCAGGGCAATTGGGGTTAAGTGACTTGCCCACGGTCACACAGCTAGTAAGTGTTAAGTGTCTGAATCCAGATTTGAACTCAGGTCCTCCTGACTCCAGGGCTGTTGCTCTATTCACTGCGCCACCTAGCCACCCCTGTACTAGTTCTTTGAGGCTCTGACTTTAAATGTTTATTTCTATTAGCCTCAAATTCGTTCATTTTGAGGGAAGTGCAATTTGCATACATTTTTCTGCTTCCTTTCCCCCCAGTTACAATCCTCACCTTCATGGGTTTTTACTTCAAATTTGGTAGTTGTAGGTGTTTACATGTATGTGATTTTTAAATTGCTCCTCTAACATCATAACTAAAATTTCTAGAACATCTTATAAATTCTGAATTTGTTTTTCTGCTATTTGATTTTTGTGAAATTTAATTTCTGTCTTATAGTGGGGTTCCAATGTGTATCTATGTTACAAGAAGTCTGTACCTGCCTCTAACTCAATAGCATACAAAGCTGGTAAGTCATTTTTAAACTGCCCCCTGTTAGTATGTTTATTGGCATGTGGTAATATCTCTGTAGAAGGTTTTCCTTGTTTCCTTGTCAGATTATCTTTTGTATTGTATTTTTTGTTTAAAATGGATAACTGAAATAATGTTTAAAAAATCAAAATCTCTACAGAGTACATGAAACATTTTCTTCTGAAGTGCTTATTTTTTTCTTTTTTTTTTTTTGGAGGGCAGTTGGGGTTAAGTGACTTGCCCAGGGTCACACGACTAGTTTTTTTGTGTGTGTTAAGTGTCTGAGGCTGGATTTGAACTCAGGTCCTCCTGACTCCAGGGTCGGTGCTCTATTCACTGCACCGCCTAGCCGCCCCCTGAAGAGCTTATTTTAAATAAGATCTTTCCTAGTAAGAATGTGTGGTTAAAGTCTAGTTTTTTTTCCTACTTTTTTCATTCAGTTAAAATATCTCTATCTTATTGTGCAGATTGGGAATTGTTCATTGTCAGATTGTATTTTGGAGCTCAGCTTATGTTTTTATGCTTTTCTGTTTATGTTGATTGATTTGATTTCTTTGATTTGTAGCCGTAGTTTTATTTTCCATATTAAATAGATTTACTTGCTTTCTTCCCATCGTAAACCACCCCAACCATTGGAGAGGGAGAGCTGAAGTGGGAATAATGGCTTGAAAAACTTTTCCACCAAGAAGTAATCCAGACGTCTCTCCCTGCTGTATTCATTGCACTATGGAATGCAGTGGGTTGTAAAGATTTTCATAGTGTAACTTCTCTTTCCCATTGGCACCATGGGATTAGAACAGAAGATGCAATTATAATCCAGGTGTGAAACGGGACACATTCCAAACTATTGCCACATCACTGAATGTGTGTGATTCTTTTAGAAAGTGAAATTAAAGAAGTAGTTCATGTAATTGAAAAGAAAGTTAATCATCCAGGTAGCACTTAACATTAGCTCCTTACTATGAGGTTTTCTTTCACCTTTAAAAAACAAACCGCATTTTAAAAATTAACCTCATAAACCTACTTTATGAAAGTGTTCAAGTTTTAAGAGCAAAACCATATTAGAATCGAGGCTTTTAGTGGTGTATTTTTAAAAATTTTAGTGCCAGGAAAAGCTTAACTGAGTCAGTAGCAGGTTGTTGTCTAGTTCTTGGCCTTTACGTATACCAGGCCTCATGAGAGGATTTTTGTATTAGATATTCTGAAGGTTGCTAGTGATAACAGTAGGGTAGGAGAAAATGGCCTCCATTCAGGCTGTGCCGTTTTCCTCCCTGACTGCTCTGAAGCTTCTATGTTGGGTGCCCTTGTTTTGACACAGTTTCTGTTTGAAGCTTTCCCAAATGAACTTCGAGGAGTGTCTGGCAATGTTTATTTCATCTGGCTTCTGCTAGAGTCATTTTTCAGTATCCTCCCCACCCAAGTGGAAGGGAAGGACCTTTGTATATTTTCTACTCAACTAGGTGGAAAGTCCTTCTAAATATTTCTTACCATTCTTCCCTTACTAATAATATGTGACTGTATTATGATGAAATTTATTGTTTCTCTGAACCAATATCCTAGTGAATGCATCTGGGGCATTATTATTCTTTGCATTTAATTTTACTTAAATTAATAATCTCTTTTCTCCTTTTTTCTCTCCCCATAAAAGAAAAACAAGGGCCATGTAATAAATATGCAGTTAAGCAAAACAAACTCCTTTTTTTAATGACTGTCCAAAAAAGTTGGTATATGTTACTAAATTTTTCTTAATAGAACACTGAAGAGATTTCTTAATTTTTCTAAGTTAATTTGGTATTTGATTTTGATGTTTCATATGGATACCTATGTCTAAAGTTGTAGATTTGTTTTACCTAAACTGAATTGTATATTCTTTAAAAATACTAATCATTGAAATTTGTTTTTTTACCTCCCCTACACCCCCCAGGGTTAATTTTTAGATATCCTGAAGAAGACTATGAATCTTTTCCACTCTCTGAATCTGTACCTCTCTTCTGTCTTCCTATGGGAGCTACTATTGAATGCTGGGATCCCCAAACCAAATACCCACTTCCAATTTTTTCAACTTTTGTTCTGACAGCTTCTTCTGCAGAAAAGGTATATATTAAAATAATTATCTTTAGTATAAAAAAGTTTTTCCTTTCAATACTAATCTATTTTGTATTTTCTTTCTGAAATGTAGAAAAAGCATTTAGAAAAAATTGTTTCTATTAATGTAGAAAAAGCACTTCATTTTTAAAATAAGCATTACTTTGGCCATGTGGGGATTGACTTAGCTCGGTAAGTTATTAATACAAATAAGATTGACAGGAAATATTTCGAGAGTCAAAAGAAGCTTTAAAGCCCTTTCCAGATTAGCACTTTAAAGCATCAATGTACATAGAGATTCTTATATCAAGGTCCTGTGTTGTTATTGGTTGGTTTTTTTTTTTTTTTCAAATCAATTTGAATATTCAGTCTTTTTTACAGATTATGTAGCCTCTTTGTGACTTAGTTGTTGAGAGTTGTTTTGGCCAATACTATAGCTAATCGATACTTATTTAATAAATCAGTCATAGTTCTTCATAGAAGCTGGCCTTCCAAGGACATCTGCTTTATTTCTTTTATTTCTTATTTAATTAATAAATTTTTTAAAGGTAGTTCCTCATCTGGTGGATGATCATCATCAATGTAGTATAGCTTGAAGTTTAACCACAAATTATAAACTTCCATCAAGTACATGAAACCTTAAAGTTTTAACCTTCAGTGAAATATTGAGAATTTGTATGCAAAATAATGTGCTCATCTGGTAGAATATGTTAGGTGAATTGCTGTTCTTTGACATATTCAGTATTTTTGGAGGACTTTTGGATCTGGCAGATGGGAACGTAGGAAATGTGATAGGATTTGTTCTCTGGGTCCCTTTTGAGGCTGATGAAATTTGTATCAAGTGTATAAAAAGTAATAAAGCTGCCAGAGAAGCTGTTTTAAGAGTTGTGTGATGCTCAGCGCATTTTCTAATAATGTGTGCTAGTTTATGGTGGTGGTGTATTGCTAAAAAGCAAACTCAGTTTTCTGCTTCACATGATTGTGCCATGAAAAAAATTGATGCGTTTGTTTTTACAAAAAACAGATGTGAAGCAATATCTCACAACAGCATTATTGTATGATGGCATTTATGATTTTGCAGGACTAAAACATTTGCAGAAAATTAGATTAAACAGAACATAAATAGAATTGAAATTTGCTGCTGCTTATGAAATTTCCTTCTGTTTACCTGTGGAAATTCCATAGAGTTCAGCATCATATTCTAAAACTCTGTAATAAATAATCCAATAAAGTTTTGCTTTGATGCTTCATTGCTGTGTAGGTTCAAGTTTTGACTCCCAAACTTATCAACTGTGTGCCCATAGGGTTGACCTCTCTGGGCCTGACTTTTCTCCTCTGCAAAATCAGGTAGTGGGACAAGAATGGCTGGCCTTTCACGTCTTTTCTGACTCTAATTATATGGTCTTATTATGAAAGGTACAGAATGAGACATACAAATTTGTGTCTTTAATGTACTTTTTTATTTATAAATGAAGACAGGGACACAGGCAAACTAGATGGTATTGTTACTGTCATGTTAAATTTATTATCACGGTCTGTATGCAATAGACATTCAGAGTTTCATATACAGTCCTCCTTTTTTCTGTCCTTTGTACGCAGAAATGTTCATGCTTGTTGATGTTTGTCAGATTCATAATAAAGAAAATTTGTTTTTAAAAAGGGAATATGTAGACAATATTCTACAGTATACCATATCTTTACAACCACATAATTGACTGCATGATACAAAGTATAGAATACTCCAGTCAGCTTATTGGGAGACTCCAGACAGGTTAAAATTCTACTTTAATGGCATTCTTCTAATAAGGTGTTTCCCACGTGTATGTTAAAATTGTACAAAATTCCTTAAGAGTGGTAACAACAGAGAGAACTTTTTTTATGATCTTTTGACTTATTTAATATGAATGTGAAGACATAATATTATGTGCCCAATAAAGGAGTTTGCCACTTTCCTGGAAGATGTCCAGCCCACAGTCTCTATGGAAGTTAGAATCCCTGTAGATTGCTTCTTTTGGCACATGGCACTGTATTAATTGCATCAAGCCCTGGGACATTGCATAATCACCCAAAAGAGGTAGAGATCATGCTCGTTTAAGAGTTAACATGTAGCTATCCACAGGAAAATCCTAATGGATGGATAAAGTCTATTTTCCAGACTGAGTGAATGTAGTTGATTCGGATTACACAGATCATTCATATCTTTGGGATTTTTCTTAACTAAAAAAAAAAAATTTATTATTTGTTTAAAAAATGTTTTTGAGTTCCAAATTCTCTCTGCCTACCCCCACTCATTGAAAAGGCAAGCAGTGTTAAGCATTCAAAACCATGCAGAACATTTTCCTATTAGCCATGTTGCAAAATGGAAAAGTGAAAAAATTCTGCTTCAGACTCCTCAGAGTTCATCTGTTTACTCTTTGGAGATGGCTTGCGTTTGTCATCATGAGTCTTTTGGAATAGTCTTGGATTATTGTCTTGTTCAGAGTAACCAAGTCTTTCGCAGTTGATTATCATTGCAGTGTTGCTGTTACTGTGTGGTGTGTTCTCCTGGTTGTGCTCACTTCACTTTGCTTGAGTTCATATAAGCCTTCCCAGGTTTTTCTGAAACCATCTTGCTTGTCATTCGAAGTTTTGAGTTCCAATTTCTGTCTTTCCCTCCCTGAAATGGTAAGCAATCAGAGAGAGGTTATACATGTGCAGTTATGTAAAATATTTCCACATTAGTCATTTTGTAGAAGGAGACTCTAATAAAAGAAAAAAATGAAAGAGGGAAAATGAAAATGGCGTGTTTCAGTCTGTATTCAAACAATGTCAGTTCTTTCTCTGGAGGCGGGTGACATGTTTCATCATTAGTCTTTTTTGGGATTGTCCTGGATCATTGTATTGCTGAGAATAGCAATGGCTAAGTCATTCACGGTTCTTCATCAAGCAGTATTGCTGTTTACGTTCAATATTCTCCTGGTTTTGTTCACTTCACTCTGCATTAGTTCAGGCAAATCTTCCAAGGTTTTTCTGAAAGCTTCCTGCTTGTCATTTCTTATGGCATAGTAATATTCCATTACAGTCATATATATACACAGCTGGTCACCAATTGATGGACATCTTCCTTGATTTCCAGTTCTTTTCTACCACAAAAAGAGCTGCTATAAGGGCGGCTGGGTGGTGCAGTGAATAGAGCACGGGCCCTGGAGTCAGGAGGACCTGAGTTCAAATTCAGCCTCAGATACTTAACACTTACTAGCTATGTGACTTTGGGCAAGTCACTTAACCCCAATTACCCTGCCTTCCCCCCCTCCAAAAAAGCAAAAAATCAAACAGAAAGAACTACTGTATTTTCATACCCAAAGATCTTTTTCATTTTTCTTCATTCCCTTTGGGATGTAGACATTGTAGTGATATTGCTTGGTCGAAGGGTTTGCATGGTTTTACAAACCTTTGGGCACAGTTCCAAATTGTTCTGGAGAATGCTTGGACCAGTTAACAGTTCTGCCAACAGTGCTTTAGTGTACCTCTGCTTCTTTTTTTTTTTTCTTTTTGGAGAGTCATTGGTATTAAGTGACTTGCCCAAGGTCACACATCTAGTAAGTGTCAGATGTCTGAGGCTGAATTTGAACTCAGGTCCTCCTGACTCCAGGGCTGGTGCTCTGATTCACTGCACCACCTAGATGCCCCAGTGTACCTGTTCTTAAATATCCTCTCCAGCATTTTATCCTTTTCCTTTTCCTGACATACTAGCCAATAACGTATATGAGTTAGTACCTCAGAGTTGTTTCAGTTTGTATTTCTCTAATTATTAGTGATTTAGAACATTTTTTCATATTCCTACTTGATAGCTTTGATTTCTTCAGAAAATTGTACATATCCTTTAACCCTTTATCAACTGGGGAATGGGTCTTATTTTTATAAATTTGACTCCGTTCCCTGTGTATTTGAGAAATGAAACCTTTATCAGAGAAATGTACTATAAATTTTTTTCCCAGTTTCCTGCTTTTGTTCTGATTTTTGTTGGTTTTGTTTGTGCAAAATAACCTTTTAAATTTGATGTAATCAAAGTTATCCGATTTACTTCCGGTGATCTTCTGTCGTTCTTGTTTGGTCATAAACTTTCCCTTATCTATAGACTTATTAGAACAAATTTTCCATGCTCCTCTGATTTGCTTATGATGTCGCCCTTTATGTTTAAATCATGTACCCTTTTTGAGCTTCTCTTGGTAAACTGAGGTCTTGGTCTGTGCCTAGTCTTTTTGGTCACATCCTGAGTTCTCATCCCCAAAACTTGGATCTTTGTCGCTTTCCAGACGCTTGATTGCTGGGCTCATTTACTTCTTGCACGTGTGCTTAATCACTCCCATTGCAGGTCATTAACAAGGTAGCGTTACGAGTTTTGTCACCATAACGTGCAGCTAGAAACAAAGTGGATTTAAGGGAAGGAAAAGATAAGTCAAGAGAACTAGAAGAAGGGATCTGTACATGGCATCGATTGCAGGGGAGGGAGTATAGGAATACATGAGCAGGAGTCACAGAGGATGAGCATATATAGAAAAGGTTCTTTATGCATTTTCTGCAGTGAGTTCCACAGCAAGGACTCAGCCCTTAGCAGCAGCTTTGTTGTGGGGACAGTGACCTCAGGAAGGGGTTGCCATGATTTACAAGTGAATTGGATTTAAGTGAGGCAGGGCTACCCAGCCTTACTTTGTCTTCTGGAGCCTTCTGGGTCCAGTGGCAAGATAGAGATCCGGACAGCTGGAAATGGCCCCATGGCTAATAATGGGGGAGATTTAACTGTAGTGAATAATACCTGATGGTCCTAGGCCTGTGGGATTTGGACAGGGTGGTTGCTACCCTATGAGCACTTCTATGGTTGTCAGGAAACGGGCAGCCTTGCAAAGTACCTTGCTGTTGTGCCCACTGAACCGCTGTATTTTTCCATTTGCTCTGAAACTCAATCCTAAGATTCTCTAGGCTTTTCTGTCCATACTGAAGTTGAACACTTGTATATTTATTGTCTCCCCCAGTTAGAAATGTGAACTTTTTGAAAGTGGAGACTTTATTACTATTGTTTTTGTATGGTTGGTACTTATATTTAGCTCAATGCTTGGCACATAACAAGCATTTAATATGTTTAAATTCATCTATTTATCACAGTTCCATAAAAATCAGAAATAATGTTTTTTAAAAAGATTTTTCTTTAAAAATATTATTTTAAAAAGTTAGTTTTCTTTAGGTTTTTTGGTTTTTTTAGTCAAAAAATTCAAAATCTTCTCTGCACTACAACTCAGACTGATTATTTTTAGTAAAGACGATAGGAAAATATTGAAAATATTCATATGTCTTATGAAAGAATATTTGTACCATATAGTTTTTGTTCTTTCTAGCTTATTTTTAAAAATTAATTTTAAGTATAGAGTTATACAAATCCAGAAGAATATATAGAGTATATATAAATGCAGAAGAGTGTATAAAGAATATCCAAGAAGGGATTAAAGCCATTTATTGAAAATTAACTTCATTTAAGAAAATAAATTAGCTTTTATTAATAATCTCAAAATGAATGATGTGCTCAACAGGATGAATATTCGGTTCTCTTTCAGGTCTATGGTGCTGCTATCCAGTTTTATGAGCCATATTCTCGGGAGCTGCTAACAGAAAAGCAGCTTATGCAACTGGGCCTTTTGACACCTGTGGAAAGAAGAGTGGTCCCCAAATCCATCAATTCAAACAAATGCATTTGTTTGCTCTCGCGCTGGCCTTTCTTTGAAGCTTTTAGAAAATTTCTTATGTTTATCTACAAACTTTCAGTTTCTGGACCTCATCCTCTTCCCATTGAAAAGTATGTATGTCTTCAAGTATCTTTAGTGAGGATTCTGATATTGAAAACATGAGACCTTAGGTGTATATGTGTATATATAGATATATGGATCTGTATAAATTTCTATTTCTTTGTTAATTTTCAGTGTAGCAACTAGGCAGTGTTCCTCAGCACCATAAACTTAGTACTGAAAGGGATCTTAGTGGTCCTCTCTCCATCTACTCTCCCAGCCTCAGCCCCTAGAAAGCAAAGCAAAACGTAGAAATCTTGATTTAAAAAAAGAAAAATAGTAAAACCTGAGAAAATGATCTAGAAAGGAAGGCCCGTGCTGTGCTGTGTATGTATATTCCAGTATTTTTAGATGTGCTTCAGAATGTATCTTCTCTAATGTCTGTTTTCCATGGGTCTGTCTTCATCTATGTAAAGAGATGATTAATGAGTGGGAAAATTGTAACTATTCAGAAGGAAATTCAGGGTAGTAACAGAATTATTAGCATTACAGAAAAATACAGAGACTCCTTGTGCCTAGTAATGCACAGGCACAAAATTCTAGTACTGACATTTTACAGGGATTGTGATGATAGGAGAGTTAGGGGAAACAAGTTAGAGCCAGAACAACGTGGTTAAGTTTAGCACAGGCTAGGCTGCAAATTTCACCTGTGATACGTAAGCAAAGCTCTTTAATGTAGAAGTTGTCAGTCACAGTAAACATAAAGGTGTAATATCTCTTCTTTTAAAAAAAATCCCTCTTCTGAGCACTTTGTATCTTGTTTTGCATGACGTGTGTAACTTTATGTACCCTGTCACAGGCCCGAGAAATACCTTTGGCTTTATTAAAGCTGTTATTACCATAAAATCATTTTCTATTTATGTTCTCCATAGTCTTGGAGAATCTTCTTTTGTCTTCCAAAATGAGATACAAATGTAAGAGTGTACTGAGTAAGATAACCCTTACATTTATGCCGCAGAGTCAGCTCTGCTACCCTGGTGTGTAGTTTTTGTAGCACATTGACATGGTGCTAAGTGAAATGATTTCTCAATTTACAATAAAATTATCACTTAAAAGATTAATCCCTTTTTGGATAATGTTACTATTAGTGATATCTAGAAATAGACTTTTATGTTCTCATTTTCTTAAAAAATTTGGACATGTTTAATACAACAAGTGAAGATTTATTCTGTTGTTTGCTACAAAATTTCGTTTTCCTGGCATACTTTGGAAGTAAATTTTCACACGTTTGGGTTGCTTGGCGGAATTACGTCGCTTCTCCAAGAATCTTAGTTTGTGTTTTATGGGACCAAGATAGTCTTTTTGTTCTGTTTTAAAGATATATGTATATAGTCTCCTGATCATGTGCAGATGGAAAAAATTACTACATCAGTAATAAAATCTTTGAAGTAAAACTTGGTAATTGCCATTCAGAGAGTTTCCAAGTAAATAATTGACTCGTGTTTCTTAAAAACGATGACTGTGTAGTAACAAAATCAATGTATAATAGAATAAAAACTTGATCAGTCCCATTGCAGGTCATGTAAGGGGCACTCAAGGTAGTGTTAGTTCTGGGCACCACACTGATGCTAGTGATAAACTCGATTCAGTGGAGTTTTGTACTTCCTTTTTTCCTATAATGATTTCATAACTGTGATGTGAGAAATAAAACGTTTTGTTTTTTAAAAAAGTATTCCCTTTTTATAAGTAGAGAAATTGAGGCAGAAGTGAAGTGGCTTCTGCAAGACCGTAGTAGTAAAGCAGGACTAGAATCCAGGTCCTCTGACTCCAAGGGAGCTTTGATATGGAGAGATTAAATAGATTGCTGGAATACAAACAAAGTAACTGGAGGTTCCAAAAAGTATCCCAGTTCTTTGGGTCCATCATTTTTCATTGACTTTTGCATCATCTTTTAACACTAATGCTGTTTTCAAGTGTTTCATCAATTTGATTTATTTTCTATATTCAGTTTATGTTTATATTTATATTTATATTAAGAACCTTTTCAAATTTGAACGAAAGTGGTGGGGAGGATTGCTGGCTGGGATGGTAGGTAACCTTTCCGTAATGAAATCTTCAATTTTTGCATAATTATCTCTGAGTATATTTTACCACATAATTTTCCACACTTATTTGTTGAAAGAAACAAATATTAACTTTGTGCCCACCTAAAACTATAAAATTTAGAAATAGAAGTAAAAGCTAATATTTTATTGTGATTAAATGGAATTTTTTAAATTAACTAAATCTAAGGGGGAAGTCTTATGTTTTGAATTTCTTTTCAGGCACATCTCACATTTCATGCAAAATATCCCTTTCCCATCACCACAAAGACCAAGAATTCTTGTTCAGGTAATAGAAAAAGGGTGTATTGCAGGGGTGGGGGATGCTGATGTGAAATAGAGATGTCTGTTGTTAACTTTCTTTTCTTTATTGAAGTTATTTCTTTGGGAAATTCAAGGGTTTACTGAAGAAATGATAGTTGCATCCAAAGCATCAGAATGCTTTTTATCATCTCCTTATTCATTTTAATTTTACATATTTATTCTGTACTTTGTAATTGTAAATTAGGACGAGATATTACCCAGAATCAGAAAGTAGAGTAGGTTCATGGAAAGTCTTAACACAATTTTACACTTAGTTTTTTATTTTGGCTCTTGTGTGTGTGTGTGTGTGCGCGTGTGCGCGTGTGTGCGCGCACGTGCGATCTCATCTCACTTACATTCAGATTTAAATGTAGTTAAACAGAAAGATTTCCTCTTTCTTCTGACGTAGGTATCCTATTATTGTCTTGTCTCGGATATTTAGGTTCTTAGACATTAGAGCCTCTATTGAGTATTACACTTGGAACATATGGGCTATATTTTCAGAACAAATCCCTTTATGCAGCAAATCTAGTCCCTTTCTCTTTTGTTTTAATAGTGAGAGAAGCTATTAAAAAGAAAAAAATGTAACTTGTTGAGTTCCCTTATAAACACTGTGCATGGCGTGATAGTGAGAATCAGTCTGTCAGTGATCTGATAGCTCTTGAAGGATTTATTGGAAACATTTTGTACTCAATCCCATTGATAAAATTTGAGATGCTACAAGGCTGTGTAAACTTAATGTCAAAACTATTTCCATAAAACAGAATTATGGTGGCACAGAATCTGGACTGGAAGGGATGTCCAAGAGGGTTTCTTTCAGATGATATCTAAACAAGAATGCCTTTTACCAGGGTGCCCTACAATTGGTTATGCAGTCTTCACTTAAAGACCTTCAGGGAGGGGATACCCACACATTCTGGAGTTACTCTGTTCCGCTGTTGCCTAACTCTGGTTTTCCATCCATTAGGCCTAAGTTGACCTTGTTGTATTTTCCATCTTTTTCTTCTGGTATTGCCTTTTGGGGCCCAGCAGAGTCAATCTGCTTTATGTGTCAGCCCTTTATACATTTGAAGACTCTTCTTTTAACCAGGTTGAATATCCCCAGTTCTTTTTCACTAATTATCGTGTGGCATGAGGTTTTGACGCCTTGCACCATCTTGGTCATGCTCCTCTGGACATGCATCATTAGTATGGTGCCCAGTATGGTGCCCAGAACTAAATTCAGTACTTGAGAAGTGGTCTGACCAGGGCAGAGTATGAGAAGCATAATGTTTCTTTAAGTCCTGGGTAGTATTCCTCTCTTCATGTAGCCTAACATCACATTGATTTTTGGCTCTCACATTTTCATTGTTTGTTTTTGTTTTTTTAGAATTAGCTCAGTATTCCTATCTTTTAAGATTCTGACTCCATTATGTAAACTACCCGGCCTGATTTTGTCTCATCTGCGGATCCAATAAATATTTCATCTAAGTTATTAATGAAGAAACTACATGTCACTGAGCTAATCCGAGATCCCTGGAGCGCTGTAGTGGAAATCATTTTGAAATTGGACATTCATTCTTTAGCTCCAGATCTACCGAATTACAATATCGTCTCACCTGTACTTCTGTTTTGCTTTTAGAGCAGCAGATGCAAGAGGAGTTTTTATCATCCATTGCTGAACATTCTGGGCTTCAGTATTTTTTCGTAATTGGATTTTGTTCTTTCAGTTACTAAAGCATTTATTTGTCTTTCTGGGTGTGGAGGTGTGGGGAATGTGGGGAAGGGGGATGAAACAAAGCCACTAAAACAAGCCTGTGTAGTCCAGTAGGGCAAGAACAAGTTGGCCCTGTCCGGAAGCTCCCCGTTCTGCTTCTTTAGTCAGGCACCTCTCTCTTAGCAGGTGTGTAACATTCAGTTCACTTTCTTTGTCTCATTCTGATCTTTAGCACCCCAAATACTATTCTTCTGTTACTATGCTAGGGTTTTCTGTTTGTTTTCTGTTAATTAGCTTTCACTTGTCTTTTTTCCCCCCAAGGTGGTTGGGATCAGGTGACTTTCCCAGGGTCACACAGCTAGCGTTTGAGGTTAGATTTGAACTTCAGCCCTCCTGATTCCTGATTCCATTATATATACCACCTAGCTTCCCCATGTCTTTTAAAAATTTCGGTTGTTTTACTTTGTTACAAGATAAGTTTGAATTGTGATGTATAAAACAGAAACCAAAAGTAGATGTCAGATATCATGCTTTAAGGTATTCCCTGTCCTTTGATCCTTTTGAAGTCTGCTCTTCCCAAATCTAGGATGTGTAGCAGAGTATGCTTCGCTTTCCTTTTCTCTTTCATAAATTCCGTGATTGAGCAGTTGCTTACTCATTTCTGAGAATTAGGTCCAGAACAGACATTCCCCTCATTACTTTCTCTGTGGGTTGAAAGGTGAGAGAGCTCTAAATCCTAAAAGCTGATCAAGAAATCATGGGCCGCTCTACTTGAAATAGAGACAGAACTCTTAACAGACGCCCATATACTTGACATCTCTGATTCCTTGCTGTGTCTCTGTTATCTTTGTGATGTTTTTCCAACTTCTTAGCTTATTTCCTCTTTCTTTCTGTATGGTCTCTACTATAATGAAAAATATCTCTTTTGTTTGTGTTTCCATTGATTCTATCAAAATACTATTTACCGTTCTTTCCTCTTTAGATTCTTGAGTTTTGCCCTATGAATTTATCTTCTTTTTAAAATAAATTTTTATTGATGTGTTCTATTTCTTACACCATCACAGTTATTCCAAATATTCTCCCCCCCCCCATAACAAATAGTATATTTTAAAGAGTACAAAAAGTATCAACCCAGCTGATGAATAACACTGAAAAATTCTGAAAACATGCAGTGTGAAGCCTCTGTGGACATCCGACATCCGTAAATGAATGGGTTCGGAGCGTACTCTTATGTGTCTTTATTAAGGACTGCCTCATCTTTATAATTTGTTCCATTTACTTTTGCTCTTTTTGTTGTGTGGTATTTTAAATTTATGTTGCTTTAGTTATTAATTTGCACTATCAGTATGGGTTTTTAGCAAACCTTTCTGCACTTAACACATTTCTCAGTTTTTACAGCATAGAATGCTATGACATTTATGTACCATAACCATTGTTTACCCATTACCCAACTGATGGGTATCTGTATCACAAAAAGTTCTGCTACAAGTATTATAAGTATTTTCCTGTGTGAAGACATTTTTCTTTTTCTTTTTTAAGGGAATTGGGGTTAAGTGACTTGCCCAAGGTCACACGGCTAGTTTTGTGTTAAGTGTCTGAGGCTGGATTTGAACTCAGGTCGTCCTGACTCCAGGGCCCGTGCTCTATTCACTGTGCCACCTAGCCATCCCAGTGAAGACACTTTTTCAATGGCTTCCTTATGGGTATAAGCTCAGTAGTGGAATCTCTGGTTCAAATATTATGGACATTTTAGTCATGCTAGTAAGCATAATTCCAGATTGCTTTCCAAAATGCTTGCACCACTTCTCAGAGCCACTGCTAATACATGAGTGAATCCTCGTCATTCCACAGCTCCTCCAGTGCTGCTTGTGCATTTTGTCATCTCTGAGTCTAGCTTAATGCAGTGATATTCTGTTCCTCTCTCTGACCTCTCCTTTATGAAGTCATTTCATTTGAATACAGTGTATGCTTTTACTGTCATTCTAGTTGTAGAACTAAATGGTTATGCCCATTCATAGCTCTGCCAGTACGGACTTAGAATGCTTATTTATCTGCAGACCCTCCAGGACTGAATTTTTGCAGGTTTTTTTTTACTATCTTTTCTAATTTGTTAAGTTTGTGGTGATAGTGCAGAGATTTTTTTTAGTGCAGAGATTTTTTTTTGAAGTGTGTATATTTAGATTTCTGATTTTTGTGGCTATATAATTTAGTAGTAATTTTTGATAATTTTCTTTGTTGTTTTTTTACATTTGTTGTGAATTTCTTTTCATTTAGTTAATACATATTTTCCTGTTCTTAAAAATTAACTTTATTAAATGTTTTTTGTTTTTTTAGTCTTTTTAAAAGTTTATTTTGTTAATAACTTCTCATTTCAGCTTATGTTTCCTTGAATTTCCACAATCTCCTTTGTGCCTGTTGTGACATTTTCATTGATTTTTCTGTTTTTAAATTTTAATTAATTTTTTAAAATTGACAAGCTTTTATTTTTTTCTGCCTTATATTTTCCCCTGCCATTGCAAAACAAGAAACAAAAGAAAACCCTTGTACCAGATATGCCTAGTCAAGCAAAAGAAGTTGCCATTTTCCAAAAATGTATGTCTCATTCTCCATCTTTACTCTCTGATCTCTTGGTCTGGAGATTGGTGACATTCTTCATCAGTGGATGGTGGTTGATCATTGTGCTTAGTTAAATTTAAGTCTTTTAGAGTCGTTTGTCTTTACAAAGTTGTTGTTACTATTATATATGATTCTGAATTTCTTTATCGCTAAAGCAAAGTTCATCAGTCTCTCCAGATTTCTTAAGGTATATGAATATATATCAGTATAATGGAAAGGGAACTTCTAGGTTTTTTTTAGTTGCATGCTTTGTCAGTCATTTTTTCTGTTTTACTGATAGGCCTTCAGATACATACATTTTTCCTTCTAAGTACTGTACTGGCTACCTTCACTGTCTGGTATTTTGTTTTATTATAATTCTCTTCAGTATACTTGTTTGTTACCGTTGTTTGTTCTTTTACCTTCACTACTTAGAATAACAGTTTTATTATCTTTTTAGCCCTTCTGTTAATAGACCTTCTATTATTTTTGTTGTTTTAAATTATTTTTTAGTGCATTATAATTGGTAAAGGCAGTACTCAATGATTTCTGCCTTACTGTATTTATTTGAATTCTTTGTTCCTTAATGTACAGATTCCATGGGTCCTTGCACATAGATGTTTTCTGATTTCCATTCTGACGGCGCCTTCTATCTAATTTCCATCTTGTTTATCTTTGTTGGATTTGTCAGACTCTGAGCACATGCTGTTACGGTCAGCTTTAATTAACATCTTGCTATTTAGATCTCTTCTGTCCCACTCTTTAAGACCTGGACTATTTTGCTGTTCACTGCGTCTGAGTTTAGTGGTGAAATTGTTCAGTTATCTTCGTTACTTTTCATTACATGTAGTTTCCTTGTCTTTCCCAATGTTATCAGTTTGCCATTATGAAATCATGATTTGTATTTAAGCTTTTCAGGAATCATATGAAGTCTATGAAGTCTAAATAATTTTAATTACATCCCATAATTTTTCATGTATACAAATCCTATGGAATAGGAGACTTTATCTCTTATTTCATTAATTTAGGGAACTTGTTGATTAGATAATTTAGGTACCAATTGTAGGTGATTTTGTCATATAAACTGGTTAAGAAAGGGAGGACAGGTATACTGTGATAGTTAGCAACGATAGTAGAATTTCATGAGGGTTTTTTTTTTTTTTTTTACGGATGGGGGACATTTGTGGGCATCAGAGAAGTAATTTATAGAACAAGTTTCAAAGTAAGGATAAGTGGGGATAGTTAGTCATACTGGGGTCAGGGAGTGTGGTTGAGAAGATGGGAAGCAAGTGGGATCAGATATAAGTGTAGAGGGCTTGATCTTGGCAGTGAATGAGAAGGTCCAACTCTTCATTGCAGACTAGAGTAAAGGAGGAAATAGGGGATGGTGTCAGGGATAAAATGAGAAGTGAGAAAGTCACAATATTGTTTGCTGGTAATTGAAGTAGGTCAGTAGCTGAGAGATTGGTTATCTTATTGGATATTTTGAGGATAGAAGAAAAGAAAAGCCTTGGAAAAATTTTTGTGGAGAAGGTAAATGTTAAGGAGAAGTAAAATTGCTGCAGTAAGAGCCCATTTGAGACTAGATAATACACGTTTGCATATAGATTTGGGGAACATGATTATGTGATTTCCTTTGGGTCTCAGAAATAAATGAAATGGAAAATAATGGCAAAGCATTTATTACATATTTACTATGTGCTAAACTCTGGGTTTTGAAGAAAAGGGAGCCAGCACCTGCATTTCAGGAGTTTACATTCTAATTGAGAGAGACAGCACGTAAAGTAGGGTTGAACTTTATGGCAGATATATAGAGCAGGTGTTAGTAAGGAAGTGGCAGGCAAGTCATCGGAGCAAATGGCCACGCCCGTGAGAGCCCAGTGCCTGGAACATGGTAAATGCTTCATAAATGCTGTTTGTTTTTGTCCTTTCTTAGAAAATGTTGGCAGGGCAGATTGTCCCTGCTAGTGACTGTTGTTAAAGAGGTAAATAGTCCAAAGGTGAAGCGTAGAATGGGCTCCATCTTGCCTTTCTAGAGGTGTGGTTGGTGGGGGGTGGGGTCAGTGGGGTGTGTAACAGTGAGTAAGAATTGAGCTGTGGGGGACTGGGGAAGGGGAAAGTCCTTATCCACCTCATCTGTTCTCATGACTGTCAGTCTTGGTCTTGATGATGGAAGTAATTAAGTATCACAGCTTGAGAAGGCAGGATCTTTGATAATCTTGAACTTTCCTTTTACTTTTTGACATGTTTTATTCTGGTCTCTTTCATTTCTTATCCTGGTAAAGTATTCTTGTATTATTCACATTTGTCCTTGTGTCTTTGAAAATTACTTCTTTCTGGTTGCTTACAAAATTTTGTCCTATATGAAGACCTGTAATTTTTTGTTTATTCTCTTTGACGTCTTACGCATTCAGTGAGTTCTTTCCCTTCAAATTTTTTTTGGGAGACCATTAATTCTCAGCTTGTCTTGTGGGCTTGTTGGGCAAGCTGTCTTGCTTTTGTTTGTAGATAATGACGTTCTCTAGAAACATTATTTTGTGTGCTACTTGCTAGACAAAGCCTGTTCTGACTTCCCAGCTGCTCGTGCCCTGCCTTCTGAACCACTTTCATGTTTTTCTTGTTTTTCTTCTGCATGTACACATTTATATATTTTCTGTATTCTACATTATAATATTATCTGTCTAATCAGTGTTGGAAGAGTCTCGATAGCCAAGATTGTTTCTTCAGTCTTCCTTTTACTATGTTTTTCTGTTATATTTTTCTGATAGTCCTTAAGGGCAGGGACTTTGATTTTTATCTTTGTATCCTCAGCACTGTTATGCTGTGCTTTTCTCATAATAGGTGCTTAATAGCTGTTTGTTTTTCAGTTGTATCTCTTTATTTTGCTTTTTTTTTCACCTCTCAGGTTTGTTGTTTTATTATTTATTTTTAGTTTTCAATATTCATTTCCATAAGTTTTAAATTTTCTCTAACCCAGTCCCCAAGATTGTGTACAATCTGATATAGGTTCTACATATACATTCTTATTAAACATATTTTCACATTAGTCATGTCGTATAGAAGAATTAGAATGAATGGGAGGAATCATGAGAAAGAAAAAAACAGAACAAAAGAAAAAAAGAGCAAATAGCGTGCTTCAATCTGCATTCAGATTCCATAGTTCTTTCTGTGGATGTGGATGGCATTTTCCATCACAAGTCTTTTGGAGCTGTTTTAGGTCCTTGCATTGCTAAGAAGAGTGTACTTCACCAGTCTTTCCAGGTTTTTCTGAAGTCTGCTTGCTCATCAGTATTCCGTTACATCCATATACCACAACTTATTCATTCCCCAGTTGATAAGAATCCACTCAGTTTAGAATTCTTGACTACCACAAAAAGAGCTGCTATAAATATTTTTGTACACGTGGGTTCCTTTCTCATTTTTATGATCTCTTTGGGATACAGCCCTAGGAGCGGTGTTGCTGGGTCAAAGGATATACCCTTATTTATAGCCCTTTGGACATAGTTCCAAATTGTTCTCCAGAATGGTTGGATCAGTTCATAACTCCACCAACAATGTATTAGTGTCCCAATTTTCCCACATCTTCCCCAGCATTTGTAATTTTCTTCTTTTAGTCATGTTAGCCAGTCTGATAAGACTTGTTTTGATTTGCATTTTTCTCATCAGTAGTGAATTAGAGCATTTTTTCATATGACTATAGATATCTTTAATTTCTTCCTCTGAAAACTGCCTCTTCATATCCTTTGACTTTTTCAGTAGGGGAATGACTTGTATTCTTATAAATTTGACTCAGTTCTCTCTATATTTTAGAAATGAGACCTTTATCAGAGACAGTAGTTGTAACAATTCTTTCTCAGTGTTCTGCTTCCCTCCTAATCTTGATTGCATTTGCTTTGTGCAAAAACTTTTCAGTTTAATGTAATCAGATTTCTCCATTTTGCATTTCATAATGTTCTCTATCTCTTGTTTGGTCATAAGTTCCTCCACTCTCCATAAATCTGACAAGTAAACTATTCCTTGCTTCCTAATTTGCTGATGGTATCAACCTTTATATCCAAGTCATGTGCTCATTTGGACTTTATTTTGGTATATGGTGTAAGATGTTGGTCTGTGCCAGTTTTTGCCACATTGGTTTCCAGTTTTCCCCGCAGTTTTTGTCAAATAGTGAGTTCTCATCCCAGAAGCCGGGGTCTTTGGGATTCTCGAGTAGTAAACGACCATAGTCATTGATTGCTGTGTGTTGTGTACCTGGCCCGTTCCGCTGATCCACCCCTCTGTTTCTTAGCCAGTAGCTAGTAGTTTGGATGGTTGCTGCTTTATAATATGATTTAAGATCTGGTCTGGTTAGGCTACCTTCCCCAGCATTTCTTTTCATTGATATTTGGACTCTTATTTTGATATTTTGGACTCTTTTGTTATTCCAGATGAATTTTTTTTGATACTTTGATTGGTGTGGCACTGAATAAGTAAATTAACTTGGGTGGAATTGTCATTTTTACTCTATTAGCTCAGCCTACTCATGAACAACTGATATTTTTCCAGTTATTTAGCTCTGACGTTATATGTGTAAAAAGCGTTTTGTAATTGTGTTCATGTAGTTCCCGGGTTTGTTTTGGCAGGTGGACTCCCGATCACTTCTCAGTTTTTTGCTGTCTTTCTGATCACCTCTGTTCCTCACAGAGATTACTTACTGCTCCATTGAGATCTTCTGCCACCTTGCCTGCTTGCTTCTTAGGATCATTGTCTTGTGTTTTCTTCCTTCCGTCACCTTATTTCCTATTTGTGGATGTCCTGGATTTCTTTATACCTCATTGTGAGTCTATAGCATTCTGGAACCTCTTCCCAGTATTCCCCTTCTCTCTTTCTCTGTCCTTCATGTTGCTAGTAGTTCCTGTGACCTCACTGTGGGAGCTCGAGCTCTTCTCCCTTCATTAGAACCTTTGCATTCAGATTCTTTTGCCCTGTTTTTCCACTTCACCCTCTTTATTACTCTGCCTTCGGGGCAGAACCACCTCATTCTTCATCTGGATCTTCAGTCAATTTTTCAGTCATTTTAATAAGCTGCGTAAATATGGCTTGGCTCACTGGTCTTCCTGTGTTAGATATTCCACTTGGACTCCACCTTCCTGCCTGTTATATTGGCAAACGGTTTAACTGAAATGTAAATATTTAGTTTATAAGGTGGGCTCTGCCAGTTCACATATTGTCTTGCTTTTTCACAGCTGTCGGTCATACGTACGCATATGTACACATACACATACATACATGTAGAGACCTACACACACCTATATCTGCATACAGACATATACTTACACATACACACATGCATATACTGAGATATCTCCTTATCATTTCCCAAAGCACAGCAGTGTCCCCCGCTCATACTGTCTAGCTGCCATTTTCGTTCCTTATTTGGAGAGTTCTGTTCCATTTTCTCTACAGTATTTGTTCTTACATCTCCTTCGAGGCTTCCTTTCCTTTCTTCTCTTTTCTTTGTCGCTGTCCTTTGTCCTTGTCCCTTATTTGGATCCTTTTTGTTGCTTTGAAGTGCTTTCTGTGTCTCTAACATTGTGCCAAGGCCTAGAGGTAGAAATGGAAGACAGTTCTTGCCTTCAAGTAGAGATGTTCTAAGGGGAGGTAATATGTAAATAGATACATAATGTATGCACAAAGCAAGCAAAGGCCATGTGGGTGGGGTGTATCTGGTGTATCTGGAAAGACTTCCCCAGGTTACTTTTTAAAAAAAAAAACTTCTTCACCTCCTCAAGCCAGGATTCTCCTAGGTGGCTTCAAATTTCTTGTTTACCTATTGAAATGTTGTGCATTTTGTTTGAAGAAATGTTTCGTTCTCCATAATAGCCTAGAGAGTGGAGAAGTGTTCTTTGAGCCCCTTTCCCTTGTCTAAACTTTGAGCAGAGATGATAATTCCTTGGCTATTGTTCAAAGACAACAAGGTCTTTGCAGTCATGTCACTGCCAAATTGCCCCTTCTTTGCATACTGGGTGGTTTCAAAATCCTCCAGCCTTCATTTCTTTGTTGCTGGCAGTTCCTGTGACCTCATTGTGGGAGCTCGAACTCTTCTCCCCTAGTTAGCGCCTTCTCCCTTCAGCAGAACCTTTGCATTCAGATTCTTTTGCCCTGTTTTTCCACTTTGTCCTCTTTATTACTCTCCCTTCATGACAGAACCACCTTATTCTTCATCTGGATCTTCAGTCGTTTTAATAAGCTGAGTAAATAAGGCTTGCTCATCTTCTATGTTAGATACTTCACCTGGACTCCACCTTCCTGCCTGTTATATTGGCAAACTGTTTAACTGAAATGTAAATATTTAGTTTATAAGGTTGGCTTTGCCAATTCAGATATTGTCTTGCTTTTTCACAGCTGTCAGTCCATGATGCATTAATATTGTCCCAGCCGGTTTTTACACCTTTACCACTAAGGTAATTAATGATATTTAAAATTATGTATCACTAATCAGAAGGCAAAATCTTAATGTTTTAAGGTCTGGGTTAAATAAATTAAATACTTCTCTGTCAAACCAACAAAAGGAGTTAAATTACCAATCTTTCTAGGACAGCATTCCAGTTTATGCCATATTATTGTCATCTGAATTGAATTGTGAGCATAAGAACAAAAGCTAGTGATTTTTTTCCATGGCTGTTCTGATAAACCTGCTTCTTAACATGAAATTTGCCCATGTATGTGCTATGGCAAGTAATATGACTGATTTTTTAACGTGGCTTACAGATATTCCATTGGTTTAGTCGGAATCTATGTTGTATGAAAACATGTATGGATTATGAGCCACTCCTAAAATCTGCCCCTCCCCTCGCTGACTTGTGTCTCAGAACAAGTGTTGGTGTGAACAATATTATTTTTGCTTAGAAATAAGTAATCCACAGCAAAAATCATATTAATTAAGGACTCAAAATGGGATGTAAGCCCTTATTCACCCAAGATTTTGGATTTACAACTTAGCTTTTAATATACCAATTTTCAGCATCACTTGGGTTTATAACATGAAGGTAAAAAAAATGTAGTCATTTTTGTAACTCCTGCTGATGATCTAGAAAATGTTTAATGTAAAGTGAATTTTGAAAACCTTCTCAATCATAACAATCTTTTTGGAAGACTTCCTTTCTTCCCCCCCAACCCTTATTTCTTTTGGAGGCAAAAATATTCAAAATTTAAGCCTCATTCTTAATTTTGTCATTTACACGTAATGCCACAAGCAACTTTATTTTTCATCACTAATAACACAAGGAAGTGAGAAGAAAAAATGTAGCCTCTTTCAGTGGGAGTGATGGATGCAAACATTCGTTTGAAATACCTGAGTCAGCCTGCCATGCAGATAGTTTTAAACAGGGATCATTAAGAATAAAATTAGAGTAAATACCTAAGTCCTGTCTTTGTGTATTTACATTCTGTGTCATATATTGACATCAAGATAGAGCCCATTGTATTAAATTGTTTATTTCCAGGAAATTAGTGCTGTACTTCAGAGTTTTAAAAGAAATCAGAGTCCCAAATGTGTTTTATGTCCAAAGGAAGTCTTTAAAAGTGTTATTCAATTGTTATCCATCGTTTTTATTTTTAATTTTTTCCAGTGGAGCTGACTTCAGCACATTGTTGATGAATTTGGGTCCTGAAAATTGTGCAACTTTGCTTCTTTTTGTTCTCCTGGAGAGTAAGATCCTGCTTCATTCTCTGAGACCGGCTGTCCTGACAGGGGTGGCCGAAGCTGTCGTCGCTGTAAGTGTTCTAAGAAATTTGAGCATTGTCATTGTCTGTTCATAGGAACTTATCCCAAAGCCAACATTGTTTTAGGTTTAAAAACTCACTCCAGTGAAACCATATTACACTGTACTAAAGTGGAATTTAGGATGAGCAGGAAGCCCAGCGAGCAAGGAGGTGTCCATTTTGGCACGTTGGGGGTGGGGCTACAAGATCCAGATCAGTTTTTCAGTGTTACTGTTGCCATTTTTTTGAGATATTTAGAGAGCAACAAGTCATTATATTTACTTAACATTGGTCAAATTAAAGACTCGTTTAACCAAGGCCATTAATGACCTCGTTTCTTCTAACTAGAAATTAGTAACAGTTAAAATGGTTACATACAAAATTTCAGTAATACTTAGCATAAAAAATGACAGCAAGTAATTACCGAGGACCTTTCAGGGAGATGTGGAGCAGTAGAAAGTGTCTACAGGTTGTTATCAAACCCAGCTGGGTTCTTCTCCTGTCTTTGCCACGTAACACAGTCCCCCTTAGTAAGTACTTAATAAATGCTTTAGCTATGCGTTCTTCAGTAAATCATTTTGAAACAAGTTCTTTTAACTTGTTTCATGGGTAAAATAAAATGCTTTATGTTCTCTAAGGTCCCAGCTAACTCTTGTGATGAACTGTGGAGAATAAAAAGAAAACATAAGGCAAGAATTCTGCCATTTAGGAGTGAGTGTGTGTGTGTGCGTGCGTGCATGTTCGCGCACGCGGACACACACAAGACGGCATGTAATAAGTGACTCCTTTAGGAGTGTGGGAGTATAGGGTTTAATGGAAGAAGAAATCACTGGGCAATTGGAAACGGTTTCTTGGAAGAAATAGAACTTGAGCTAAATGATAAAAGACAATCAGGATTCAGATAAGTAAAGAGGAACAATTCGTGGTTGTCATTAAAGACATTACACTCGCTAATCCGTTCAAGATACTTCTTCAGTGTTTGACATCTGTTACTAGGACTTGTATGTTTCTTGAAAATCAGATCCCTCCTATATTCTTTCAGTCCCGTTTTCTTTTGGTTGCCCGGCTTAAATGTCGCTGTGACCCCTTGGTCTTCCATTTTCCTTTTCCAGATTAGAAAGTGATCCTTCTGTTCTTGGATTTTTTCACAGCACTTATAAAAATACATTGACTTTGAGTGCTAACTTTTGTTTTTATAGATCCTCTCTCTCCTCCCTCCCAGGTGCCTATCCTTTGTAAACAAAAAAAGTTACACACACACACACCCTAAAAAAGAGGAAGAAACGAATTGGCAAAATCATAGTGAAAAAACCTGACATTTTCTGCAATGTTTCATACCTGCAGAAGGGAGATGCTTTTTCCTATGTCTCCTTTGGAGACTAGTTTGCTCTTATTATTTTGCGCCATTCAGGTTTTTGTTGTCTTATGATTATATTTTATAGTCAACGGTGTCTATTTTTGAGCCTCACGTCACTTTGCATCAGCTTTCTTTTCCTACTTATCTGAATATTTCTTAATGATTTTTTTCTCGTAGCACACACTCCATCCATTACATTCGTGTACCATAATTTGTTTAGTTCCTTCCTATTGGATGCCATTTATCTTGTTTCTAGCAGTTTGCTACCAATCAGTGCTAGTAGAAATATTGTGCTGCACGTAGAACCTTTCTTTTGTCCCCGGCTCTTTGCGATATATGCTCGCATAGCACTTTTTTCTCTCTCCTTAAGGTGTTTTGATACTCTCCTTATCCCACTCATTATTAACAACCCTGCCTCCCAACCACCATCGCTCTCAAAATTAAAAGTTCATTCTGTGCATACCCTTTAATCCAGCAATCCCACTACTAGCTCTGCATCGCAAAGAGATGACAAAAAAGAGAAAAGGACCTATATGTACAAAAGTATTCCTAGCATCTCTATTTGTGGTGACTAAGGATTGGACATCGAGGGTGTGCCCATCCATTGGGGATGGCTGAACAAGCTGTGGTCTATGAATGCAATGGAATCCTATGGCGCTGTAAGAGATGGGGAGCAGAAGCAGAGCGCTGCACACAGTAACAGCAATACTGGGGGATGATCAATTATGAATGACTCAGTTCTGCTCAGCAGTGCAATTTTCTAAAACAATTCCAAAAGATTCATCCTGGAAAATGCTCTTAACACCCAGAGAAAGAACTAAGAGAGTCTGATTGTGGATTGAGGCATAATATTTTCACTTTTTTTGTTGTTGTGATTTTTCTCTTTTGATCTGTTTCTTCTTTTATAACAGGCCTAATACGGAAATATGTTTTGCATTATTGCACATACATAACCTATATCAAATTGCTTACCATTTTGGGGAGGGGAGGGACAGAGAAAATTTGGAACTCAAAAATTAAAAAAAACAAAGAGAATGTTAAAAATTATCTTTATATGTAATTTTAAAAATACTATTTAAAAAAATGGATAAGCTGCTTGAAGACAGGGCCATGAAATTCATTATTAGTATTCTCTTCCACATCTTTTCACATGTCCCAAATTGATTTTCTGATCTAGATCTGAAAGGGACCTTAGTTTCACCGTTTCATCTTACAGCTGGGGAAACAGGTCCAGAGTAATGATTTGCCCAAGGTCACGTAGGTCATCAGAGGTGGGATTTAACAACCTAGGTCTTTGATGTCATATCTAGTAACCTTTATATACTGTACTACGGTCTTCCTCCCTAATTCCCAGTTTCTGTCTTGAGGGCACTGTCACAATCCCAGTCACTCACTGAGGTTTGAACCTCAGAGTCACTCTTGAATTAGTTCCTCCTCCTCACCCATGGTCTCTAAGTATTATTGATTCTGCCCCTTTGTCTCTTGCCTCTTCCTTTTCCCACTTACACTGCATGCTTTCCTTTAAGCTCTTCTCAACAGTACTTACTCAAGCAAAGACTGTTGTAACAGTTCCTGATTGGTCTCTCTGCATCTAGGTCCTGCTGTTTCCAAACTGTTCTTTGCGTGGGTACCCAGTGGTTATCCCAAAGTACAAATCCGATCCTCTTGCTCTACCCCAAAATCTGTGTCTTTGGGATTCTTTTCTGTGATTGGGCTTTTAAGGCCAGTCACAGTCTAACACTAGTTTACCTTTCCAGCCTTTGTTCACCACTTCACGTTCCTTGAACGTGACATTCTACCTCTTTCTTCCATAGGTTTTCATGGGCTTTGTCTCATGCCTGAGACATATTCTGTTGTCTTTGTCATCTCTTCCTTTTAAGGCTACCCTCAGGTGCCATCTCTTACCGAAGTCTTCTCTGATAACTTTTTCCCAGTTCCAAAAGTATTTTCTCCTTCCTGGACCATTACCTTTCTTTATATCACATTCATTTGTGTATTTGTACTATTGTCCCATTTTATAAAACCAGGGTCCTTCCTCAAAACCAGCCTTAGAACCTTACACACTCATAATTGGCACTTAATAAATGTTTGTATAATTCAGTTAGTGTTGGGAAAAGATAATATTGCTTTATTTGAAGTTATTTTCATTGAAACTTTCAATTAATTGTCAAGTGTTAATTTTTTTAACCTTTAGATAGAGCATTTTTTTCCTTTTTTTTCTTTTTGGAAGGGCAGTTGGGGTCAAGTGACTTGCCCAAGGTTACACAGCTAGCAATTTTTAAGTGTCTGAGGCTAGATTTGAACTCAGGTCCTCCTGACTCCAGGGCCAGTGCTCTATTCATTGTGCCGCCTAGCTGCCCTGATAGAGCATTTTCAGTTGTGTAATAGTACTTGAGAAGAGAATTAAGTTGTTTCATAAAATTAGCCCAAAATTTTCATTGAACTTCTATATTTAGTTTAGCTATTTTCCATCTGAAAAATGGAGCTGCATAGAAAGTAGGAGAAGAAATATTCAAAAAAGCACCTAGTATTTGTGTTGCACTAGTATCACAGGTAACTATTTGTATTATACAAGTAATAATGGTAACTCTTTGATAGTAACAATAATAAAAATAATTATTTGAATCATGTATTTCCATAGTAAGCTGCTTTTTTATGAGAAATTCTAGTGAGGTTGCTTTTTGGAGTGAAATGATCACTTTGAGGTAAACATGGAAGGAAACGTGAATCTACCCCTTCCGGTTTTATGGAAGTAATCAGTTAATTATGTAAAAGGTCTGTCTGTCTGTTGCTGTGAAGTTTCACATTTGTTTCTCTGGCACTTCTTTTCCAGATGATCTTTCCATTTCAGTGGCAGTGCCCGTATATTCCCCTTTGCCCTCTCTCTCTGGCAGCGGTGCTCAGCGCCCCCTTACCGTTTATAGTGGGAGTGGACTCAAGATACTTTGATCTCTATGATCCTCCACAGGATGTTGTTTGCATTGACTTGGATACCAATATGGTTTATATGTAAGTTTACTTTTAAACATTTTTTTCTGTTACTTAAAACTTTAAAGAGTATCTGATAAAACAGTAGGTAATGTAAAATTTTTAAAAATGTATAAAAATTCGTTTAAATGATATTTGAAAAGGAAGAAATGTAATGCCCAAGTCCTGGAAATTGTGTATTGAAGGTTTTTCTTTTTCTTAGTTCTGTAAAAGTGGATGAGATGGTTTTTTTGAGCTCAGCTTAAGGTATACTTTCTCATAAATAGGAGCCAGGGAGAAGATACTTTAATCTGCACGTTAATTATGTCACAATTTCCTTCACTGGAAGGGGTTACATTTTTAGAAGTCTTCCCCCTTTGTTCAGAGGTAACAAAATGTTATGGGCACGTTATGCTATGGATCCAGGGAGCAGGGAGTGGCTCTGAACTCAGTTCCTGGGAGGCAGGAGATGTGGGCTCAAATTCCGTTTCTGTCACCATTCTGCTCTGTTATGTCGGATGAGTTGTTTAGTTTAGCTGCGTTTCAGTGTCCTCACCAGCAAAAGATTCTGCTTTATGCTTCGTAAGGCCCTTTATTTGTAAAATCCAAAGAGCAGGGTAGCACACAGATGAAGCCTGCGGCTGATTGTCCTGTCCTTGGGCACCTGTGAGATTAACAGAAGATGAATGAGGAGAGACCAACCATGGGCAGAGAATGCCGAGAGTAGAGAGTAGAATGCAGTTTCTCTTTAAAGGTTTCTGCTGAGCAGAAATCACAGATGATTTTATATAACAGCATCTTTGAAACGAGGTGATGTTGCTTTGGTCAAAATGTCTATATTTTTAAATTTAGTGATTTGAGAAAATTATAGTTGTAAGTCATCCTAGTATTATTACTGTGTGATTCCTTTTCTCACTACTCTTTTTAAGGTGGTTTACATTTGAACTAAAATATAAATTTTTGTAGAGCAGTGGTTCTCAACCTTCCTGATGCTGCGACTCTAATACAGTTAGTTCTTCATGTTGTGTGACCCCAAACCGTAAAATCATTTTCACTGCTACTTCATAACCGTAATTTTGCTACTGTTATGAATCGTATTGTAAATATCTGATAGGCAGGATATATTTTCATTGTTACAAATTGAACATAACCCACAGGTTGAGAACCACTGTTGTAGAGGGACTAACATAGCCACGCATACATAAAGTGGCAAGTCTGGAATTCCACATAATCTCAACTCCATCGAAGAATTTTAGTTAACTCATGTCATTCCTTTTCCCCACAATTTGACACAAGAAAGAAATGCAGTATAAGTCTGTGATTTTTTTCGCAGAAACTGGATAGAGGTCAAGAAATCTTAGGAATTGTTTTGTTTGTTTTTTAACCAAGATTTCAGTATGGAAATGTGTTTGTAAAGCACCTGAGCCATGAGGCCATTTGTCTAGAACTTTTTAAAGATGTAAAAGTTCCAGTTTTCTTTGTGGTATTTTGACAAACTTGCTCAATTTCTTTTCTCAAACTGAGTCAGAATTTCTATCATCACTGAAGTTCTCTGGTACATTGATAAGGATTTTTATAGCTGTGTATCTTGAGTCTGGCAGAGTATTAGAATTAGTTAGAAGAGTACACTGTTGAACCTAAACATTACCTTTTTCAGCAAGGAACAAAACAATCACTAGTAGTTTTTAAGAAAACAACCGTGAAATGGATTTCCCATTGACTCTAGTTTTGAGACACTAAACTAAGTTCCTGTAGTTATGAATGTACTAAGATTCATTAATTGGTCAAGAGCACCGAGTAACTTGCATTCATTCAACGTCCCTTTTTAGCATTTACAGCAAAGTTACTTTGGAAGGGCTTTGGATTGTTTCAGTGAGAACCTCGGTATCTTACAGCCCTGCACACTTTAAAACCGCTTATCCGTGTGTACATTTGGGAAGGTCTCTTTTTTACCCCCCCACCCCCACCCCAAAGGTTGCTTTTCCCAGTTGTCGCTCTTTTCTATTCAGTTACCAAATTGGATAAATTATATATCTTAAATAGCATTTTTAAAATTTGGTTCTGTTTTCAGATTTTGTTCTCTCCCTTCTACCTCCCCTCCCCTCACAATTTTAATTTTAACCATTTTTATTTTATCCTGTAAGTTTCAAATAATAAAATTTCACTTATTTTCCACTGTCACTTTGGATTATTTGTACATTTCAGTCTCTGATGTTTTTTCCAATTCATATCAGTACTTAGATTTGTAAGATTTAGTAAATAGAAGCTGATAAATGTAGTCTTTGTAACATATCAGTTACAAATGCTTTCTTAGAAATGCTTACTGATAAGAGGTAAACCAGGTGTAGGTGTGTTAGAACTTTGCTTTGAGGTTTTAGAGCTCAGAGGTGGTTTTTTGGATTTAGGTCAGTCCTTAAACATACTTTGATGCCTCCAGAGTACACTTTTGAGTACCTAGGGAGCTTACTATAGTATTTTTTTTTTAAGTCATACAGCTTTTCTAGCTTTTTAATGGGTCTGAGAAATAAATACATTTAAAAGTGGAATTTTAGAGTGACCTTGTCAATTCTTCCACGTTCATTCTGAGCAAGCGAGGTTATAAATATCCATACAAGCTAAAATTTTGTTAACTGTAACTCATCTTTAGACGTTACTTGGAGTTAAGTTGTAATGACCTTGTGAGGTGGATAGTACAGTGATAATCATCCCTATTTTATAGATGAGAAAACTGGCCGTGACATGATTCATGTACACTCACATGCCTACTAGTCAGCACTGGCCACCAGGAATTTGAGCCAGGCCTTTTGACTCTATCTCTGACGCTTTTTTCACGTTGAAGTAAAGACCTAGCAATCGAGATTCAGATCAAAAGCAAAAAAGCAGTATTGGCCCTTTTAAGATATAAAAGAACAAGAAGTAGAATCTTATGGAGGCCTTAATTTTAAGTAGAAGAATTGTCCGTAAGTGCTTTTGATTACAATTCCAAGACCGGGTTATTTGCTTTTGCCTGTTTAGAGTTACAGCAAGTTTGAATTCACATACCTTCTAGAAGGGTTGAAAATCAGCGTTGGAAGACTTGCTTGCTGCAGACATAGTTAGAGGAAAGAAAACCAAACAGGGAGGGCCTGCCCAGAGTGAATGTTTTACGAGGGTTCCTACTCAGAAACATCAGTCCTCCCACGACATGCAGATCACAGTGAATCTTGACACTTAAGATGTACTTTTCATCTGTTATTTTTTATAAAACATCTGTCTTATGTAGATGACTTTCTTAGACAGTGGGTGATTCATTTTCATGTTTGTTTTCAAGTATTCCTTGAATTTTTTTTCTCAATTCCAGAAATTCCATTTAATTTAATTCAAATTAAAGAGGCATCATTCTTATTTACATATGGCTTTTACTATGCCACATACTGATAGTAGAGGTCTTTTATCAGATGGCACTTAGGGATTTTGCAGTTGCAGTGATTCTAATCCAAGACAATTTCTTGAGTTCTTGCCTATTTTCCCCTTAGAATTTTGCCTTAAGTCATTTGCCCAGGCTCTTCAGTGATTCTCTACTGCATCTAAAATACTGTGTCTAAAATTAAAATGTTATAATTCAGTTTGTGTGTACAACGTTTTCTGTTTATTAAATAGATCTGATGAAAAGAAGAACATGAATTGGAAACTACTTCCCAAAAAGCCCTGTAAAAATTTACTCAGTACTTTAAAGAAATTGTATCCTCAGTTGTCTTCAGGTAAGTGTGAAATATTTCATGTAATTGTGTATGTAAATAAATAATGAGGCATTTTGATAAAAGATTTATCATCTTTCCTGAGACTATCTGGGACAAATGAGTTTTATTTGTGTTTAGTTGTGTGTAGAAAATTCTATGATTTTTATTCTCAAAAAATAAAATTTCACTTTGTTCACTTTTTATTTTGTTCATTTGATTTTTTAAAGATGAGATTAGTTAATGGTTCATTGATTTTTTTTTTTTTTGGTTAGTTTTTTTAAAAGAACCTTTTAGTTTTGTTTATAATCACTGTGGTCTTATGGTTTTCCAGTTTATTTCTCCTAATGAAAAGATTACTTTCTTTTCCTTTTGGCTTATTTATTTTCTAATTTTTAAATTTCAGAGTTGATTAGAATTCTTTTTTAAATTTTGTTATTACATATTCTTTTCAGTGAAACAAATTTCATATATAAGGCATGTTAAATAATTTTTTTTTTTTGAGGCAGGGAGGTAGGGCAATTGGGGTTAAGTGACTTGCCCAAGGTCACAAGACTAGTTTTGTGTTAAGCATCTGAGGTCAGATTTGAACTTGGGTCCTCCTGACTTTAGGGTGGGTGCTCTACTCATTGTGCCATCTAGCCGCCCCACCCCTTTAATTTCAATGTATTTCATCAACAGTATTACAGTTTTTTTATCTTTCTGTTTAATGATATATTGGGAAGGGTAGTTAAATGTGTATTTTAGTTAGCTAATATAGTAAAGAGCAGCATTTTTTACCTTTATATCTTTTTTAAGTATAAAATATATTGTCAAATTGGTATTGTTACTTGAAATCCCTCCCCCAACAAAAGAGATTGTCATTTTTTTTTTAAACTTAAAATTAATAATTATTTTAAAAATTTTGAGTTTGAAATTCTCCCCTTCCTTGAGAAGGTAAGCAATTCTATATCAATTAGACATGTGAAGTCATACAAAACATTTCCATATTAACCATGTTGCAGAAGAAAACACAAAATAAAACAATGAAAATAGAGGTTTTTTTTTTTTTTAGTATATTTCAGTTTGTATTCAGAGTTCATTGGTTCCCTTTCTGTAGATGGATAACATTTTTATCATGGAATCTTTGGAACCGCCTTGAATCATTGTCTTTAAGAGTAGTTAACGGAGTGGCTGGGTTGCACAGTGAACAGAGCACTGGCCCTGGAGATAGGAGGACCTGAGTTCAAATGTGACCTCAGACACTTAACACTTACTAGCCGTAAAAACAACAAAAGCAAAAACAACCCCCCCAAAAGAGTAGTTAAGTCTTTCACAGTTGATCAGTCACAGCTGTTATCACAGTTGTTACAGTATTGCTGTAATGTTTTCGTGGTTTTGCCCCCTTTACTTTGCATCATTTTTTCAAATCATCCTGCTTGTCATTTCTTACAGTCTTTCATCACAGTTTTATACTGCAGCTCATTCAGCCACTCTCCAATCTGACAAACGTCCCTTCGGTTCCAGTTCTTTGCCACCATGAAAAGAGCTGCTATAAATATTTTTGCAGTTGTAGGTCCTCTCCCCTTTTTTATGATCTCTTTGGGATGCAGACCTATCAGAGGGTATATACAGTTTGATAGCCCTATGGGCATATAATGCCAAGTTGTTCTCCAGAATGAGTTGTTCTTCAGAACGAGTCGTTCATGACCCCCACCAGCACCGCACTGTGTCTTAATTTTTCTACGTCTCCACCAGAATTTTAAAGTTTCTCTTTCTGTCCTGTTGGTAGTTGTGAGGTGGCACCTCAGAGTTGTTTTAATTTGCATTTTTTAAAAATCAGTGATATAGAGCATTTTTTCATGTGACTGTTGATAGCTTTGATTACTTCTTTTCAAAACTACCTTTGACCATTTATCCACTGGGGAATGGCTCTTTATAAATTCAATTCAGTTTCCTATTTATTTGAGAAATGAGATCTTTATCAGAGAAACATGCTATAAGGATTTTCCCACAGTTTTCTGTTTTCTTTCTTTTTAAAAAAAATTATTTATTCATTTTGGTTTTCAGCATAGATTTCCACAAGATTTTTGAGTGACATATTTTTTCTCTCCATCTTTCCCCTACCCCCACCTCAAAATAGCAAGCCTACTGAAGACCCCTTCCCCCAATCTGTTCTCTCTTGTATTCTCCCCCATAAGTCCCCTAGTAGGGCAAGATGGATTTCTATACCCCAGCACCTGTATATCTTATTTCCCAGTTGCATGTAAAAAACAGTTTTAAAAAAAATTGTTTTTAAAACTTTGAGTTCCAGATTTTTCCCCCTTCTTCCCTCCTCACCCACCCCCACTGGGAAGATAAGCAATTCAATATAGGTTGTACATGTGTAATTACCCAAATAATGTCCATAGTAGTTATATTGTGAAAGACTAACTGTATTTCCTCCATCCTATCCCACCCCCCACTTACACTGTTTTCTCCTTTGACCTTATCCTGTTTCAAAAATGTTTGCTTCTGACTACTCTCTCCCCTAATCTACCTTCCCTTCCATCATCCCCCCCTCTTATTCCCTAGCCCCATATTCTCCTGTAGTGTAAGATACCCAATTGAGTGTATATGTTATTCCCTCCTTAAGCCAGATTCAATGAGAATAAGGTTATTCCATTCCCTTTCACCTTTCTGCTCTTTCCCTCCATTGTAACAGTTTTCTCTTGCCTCTTTTATGAGATATTGTACCCTACTCTCTTTCTCTCCCATTCTCCTTCTCCCAACAAATTCCTCTCACCTCTTAATTTTATTTTTTGTAGATATCATCCCTTCATATTCAACTCATCCTGTGTCTTCTGTCTATGTATACATGAACATATGTATGCCCACATTCACATATATATTTATATTTCCTTCAGCTGTCCTCATACTGAGAAAAGTCTCATGAGTTACAATTACCGCTTTTCTATGTAGGAATGTAAATAGTTCATTTTTAATAGGTTTCTTATCATTTCTTTTTCTTGTTTACCTTCTCATGCTTCTCTTTTATTTGAAAGTCAAATTTTCTGTTCAGCTCTAGATTTTTTTCAGCAAGAATGTTTGAAAATCCTCTATTTCATTGAATGACCATATTTTCCCCTGTAACATTATACTCAGTGTTGCTGGGTAGGTGATTTTTGGTTTTAGTCTTAGCTCCCTTGATCTCTGGAATGTCATATTCCAAGCCCTTCAATACCTTAGTGTAGAAGCAGCTCAGTCTTCTGTTATCCTGATAGTGTTTCCACAGCATTCCAGTTGTTTCTTTCTGACTGCTTGCAGTATTTTCTCCTTAACCTGGGAACTCTGGAATTTGGTTATAAAATTCCTAGGAGTTTTCTTTTGGGGATCTTTTTCAAGAGGCGATCAGTGAATTCTTTAAATTTCTATTTTGCCTTCTGGTTCTAGAATATCAGGGCAATCTTCTTTGAGAATTTCTCAAAGGATGCTTTCTAGGCTTTTTTTTTATCATGGCTTTCAGCTAGTCCAATAATTTCTAGATTATCTCTTCTGGATCTATTTTCCAGGTCTGTGGCTTTTTTCAGTGAGATATTTCACATTGCCTTCTATTTTTTCAGTTGTTTGGATCTGTTTTATAGTATCTTGATTTCTCATAAAGTCATTAGCTTCCATTTGCTCCAATCTAATTTTGAAGGATTTATTCTCTGCAGTGAGTTTTTGAAATTCCTTTTCCATCTGGGCAGTTTTTGACTTTTTAAGGCATTCTTCTTGTTGGCTTTTTGGGCCTCTTTTGCCATTTGAGTTTGTCTATTTTTTAAGGTGTTATTTTCTTCAGCATATTTTTTGGGTCTCCTTTAGCAGTCTATCAACCCACTTATCATGATTTTCCTCCATCAATCTAATTTCTCTTCCCCATTTTTCCTCTACTTCTCTTACTTGATTTTCAAAATCTTTCTTGAGCTCCTCTGTGGCCTGTAACCAATTTATATTTTTCTTGGAGACTTTTGATGCAGGAGTTCTGATTTCATTGTCTTCCTCCCGCTCCATGCCTTGATCCTTTTTGTCCTCAGAAAAGGATCCTATCGTCTGTTTGTGTTCCTTTGGCTTGCTCATATTGCCAGTCAATTACTTGACTTTTGGGTTCTTTGTCATGATAGAACTCTGATTCCCTCATGGAAAGAGCTTTGTCCCAAATCGTTGGGGTTTTTGCAGCTACCAGAGCTATCAGGAGGGTGCCGTCTGTATAGCCCCTACAAGCTCTGGCTCACTGCTCACACACCCCAGGACCACCACCCAAGACGGCAATCCAGATCCAGGCAGGTTAAAGCAAGTGTGATTACCCTTTGAGTGGTCTATTGTTTCCCCTATGATCTGCAGGCCAGGAGCTCCCTGGGGTTCAGGGGCCTGACTGTCCGTTCTTCTGTTCTTCCCCCCTTGCATCTCCACTTCCAACAGAGTTCCACACTTACCTTTTACTTTGTCTTTGGCATTTATGTGTTGAGAAGTCAGAAGACTGCCACAGCTGCTGGTGGTTCACCGTCTTGAAGTCTGCTCTGGCCACAGCTGGTCAGGGCTGCCCTGGGGCTGGAACCATGTGGCTCACAGGGTACTGCACTCGTCTCCAAGTGTGCTGTGATAGACCTTTCCTGTCAGCCTGCTGGGCTGCCTTTAGCAGGAGATTTGTTTTTCTCTATCACTTTGTAGGTTCTGTAGCTTTAAAGTTTGTTTCAAGTCATTTTTTTTTTACATGCATTGCAGGTGGTTGTAGCCGGAGCCCACACCAAGTTTATGCTTCTACTCGTCCATCTTGACTCTGCCCCTCTGTTTTTCTCATTTTGGCTACATTAGTTTTGTTTGTACAAAAGCTTTTCTATTTTCTGTAATCAAAATGATCTATTTTATTTCCCATAAGCACCTCTGCCTTTTGTTTTGTAATAAACTCTTCCCTTATCCATAGATCAGACAGGTACGTTTTTTTCTAAGCTCCCCTAATTTACTTATAACAGGGGTGGGAACCTTGGACTTTGAAGCCACACATGGCCATCTGGGTCCTCAAGTGTGGCCCTTTGACTAAGTCTAAGCTCCACAGAACAAATCCCTTCAACCAAAGGCTTTGTTCTGTAAAACTTGGGCTCGTGTCTTACCGATCATCTTTTGTGTCTAAAGCATTAATGCGCTTTGACCGTGTCTCAGTGTACAGCAGGACATGCTGGTCTGTGCTTTGTTGTTGCCAAACTGCTCTCCAGCTTTTCCAGCAATTTTTGTCAGATGTCAGATTTTTTGACCAATTTGAGTTCTTAACCAACTTGGATCTTTGGGTTTATCAAACAGCCGATTCCTGTGGTCATGTACTGCTCTGTATTGGGTACTTAAGCTATTCCACTGATCCACCACTCTTGTATTTTAGCCAGTACCAGATTATTTTGGTGATTCCTGCTTTTAATATAGTTTGAAATGTGGGACCTCTAGGCTCCTTTCTTCACTTTTTTTTCACTGATTCCTTTGATATCCTTGACCTTCTAGATGAATTTTAGTTTTCTAGCCCTTTATCACTAGATGCAAAGAAAAAGCATTTGACAACACCTATTCATATTAGAAACACTAGAAAGCACAGAAATCAATGAACCTTCCTTAAAATAAATGGTGTCTTTCTAAAACCAAGCATTATTTGTAACAGGATAAGCTAGGAGGCCTCCCAGTAAGATCAGCAGTGAAGCAGGGATGTTCATGATCACTGCTGTTACTCAGTATTGTACTAGCAATGCCAGCTATAGCAAGAAGAAAAGAAATGGGCAGTGAGGAAGCAAAACTGGCACATATTGGATATGATGGTACAATGAGAGAACCCTAGAGAAGCAGCTAAGAAACTAGTTGAAACAATCAACAACTTCAGCAGTATTGCTGGGAAAAAATGAACCCACACACACATCAGCCTTTCTGTAGAATACCAACAAAACCCAGTAGGCAGAAGTAGAAAAAGAAATTCCAATTAAAATAACAACTTGCAGCATAAAATGCTTGGGAGTCTGTTCACCAAGACAGATCCAGGGATTATATTGACAAAATGCTCTTCACAGAAATAAATAAAGATAGAACTAAACAACTGGAGAAGCATGAATTACTTTTTGGTAGGCTGCCCCAATATAATAAAAAAGACTTTTTTGTTACTTATTTGGTTGCATACCACTCAGAGTACCAAAGAACTATTTCATAGAGCTAGAAAGAAACAGTAACAAGATTTATCTGGAGGAATAAAAGGCTTTTAAGAAATATTGAGGGGCGGCTAGGTGGTGCAGTGAATAGAGCACCAGCCCTGGAGTCAAGAAGACCTGAGTTCAAATCCAGCCTCAGACACCTAACACTAGCTGTGTGACCTTGGGCAAGTCACTTGACCCCAATTGCCCTGCCTTACCCCCTCCAAAAGGCAAAACAAAAAAACAGAAAAAGAAATACTGAATTCAAGGGGTGGAGATTGGGAATATATCATGGTTTTAGCAGATTGCTTCATCCTGACCCTTTTCTGGTTTTCCAGGCACAATGCATGCGAAGAGTAGGCAGTTAATTACTGGTTGTTGGTTGATTTATGCCAAGCTGTCTTTTGTCGTGCCCTTTCCCTTATGTAGTTCATAAAAAAACACAAGAAGGCTCAGCGGTGGAGATGACCCCGATAGAAGCCGACTTCTCCTGGCAGAAGAAAGTGACTGAACTTGAGATGGAAATCCAAGAGGCCTTTTTACGCTTTATGGCTTCTATTTTAAAGGGATATCGGTCATACCTCAAGCCAATCACAGAAGCCCCTTCAAACAAAGCTACCGCTGCCGACTCGTTGTTCGATCGTCAAGGTGAGTGATGTTGAAAGCTATCATTCCACAGGATCAGATTTGAGTTTTCTGTTGCGCTTCCCTACTGAGTGATAGCCAAAATAAAAGCTTTTCTGAACTATGTTCATAATGCATTTCAGTTAAAAAATCTATCGTATTCTGGGTATTATGGATACAAGTAGGAAAAAACTGTCTACTAGTATATATACATAATACATAATATATACTTATCATCAGTAGTATAAGTATAATTTTTATGCTTATAAATCAGTCATAACGGTTGGTTGGAGTTTGAATGGAGTTCAACTTTACATTTTTCTTAGGTTTTTTTATATCAGCATGTTTTAAATTCTGAAATGAAGCCTTTTGAAGAGAAACAGTACTAGGCCAGTAAGATGAGCGTTTGAATATACAGTAGATAGAGCGTCTATTTAGAGTTCATATTTTGTATTAATCATTGAACAGAGCTTTTTTGTTTCCTTCACTGTAACTAAAATTTAATTCTTTTAAACTTGGGGTATTTTCTAGTAGTTTGGAAAACTCTTTCCAAATAAACAGCCTCGTTCTGGGGCTTGGGGGAGGGAGTAGAAAGAACCATACTAGTTCTTCGCCTTTTTCTCTTGCTGTCTCTCAGGCCTGGGGATCTTACATTTTCATCTTCAGATTGTTTGATTTCTCTTTTTCACTTCTCTTTTTCCGTAGCCGCTTTTAAAATAATTATCCGTATCATTTTTGTCATATTTTGCTTCTCCTGTTTCAAGGTAGCTTTGTAAGTCTCATTGCTATATACTTTATTGGGGGTGGGGAACTGTTACTGCCACTAAACATAGCACACCCGAGGGCCACTGCTGTCAATAACTTTAAGGGTTGAATCGGAAGGTATCATGAGCTCTCTATTCAAAACTAACCCTTATTCAAGAAACTAAAGCATTAACGATTGATAGCAACACGACAACTTATTACCAGGTGACCACATGACCTTAAACAAAGCATATCTTTCATTAGATAACATAACACTCAGGATGAAACATGGCACACCGCATATATCATTGTTTATACAATCAGGGGGTCCCAGGCCAGGGTCTTCCTAGCACAACAGACCCCCTGGCGTAGCAGAGAATACCACATCCTCTGCCCCTAGGTCACAATAGATTACAATCCCATGAATCATAATAGAATGTCCAAATCCTAAAAGTCTTCTTGGGGGGGGGGGGGCGGCGGGGGGCGGCGGGGGGCGGGGTATGTTCTTTCCACCCTGCCTTTAGAGGCTCCCACCTGGCACTCTCAGCTGTGTACGTCTTCTCTTCAGCTAAAGAGTCCTATCTTAACACTGCTCCAGCTTCCTGCTTCCAAGTCCTGGGGGCAGCTGGATGACAGGGCCAACTGGGTGGGTGCCCTGGAATTATGACAGCTTCCTACTCCCACCAGAGACAATTCCACTCCCTAGGTCACAAACCATCCCAGGAGGCATGGTAGAAAAGCACTCTGACTGCACCTGCCTTGCTGCAAAGCCTCCATCTCAACTTGGGGTCCAAGTCCTGAGCTCTGAGCTTATTCTATCTCCTGCAGGTCCAGGAACCAAAGCTCCCAGCTCCTGCCTGGATTCACATGCAGGCAACTCTCTGTTCCTGCTCTGTGTCTCTGCTCATAGGGGACGGAGCTGCTCCATTCCAAGCTCCCCCTGTTCCTGCTTGAGTCCAGGCACAGTAGGCTCCAGGGGCTCCTGCCCTCAGCTTCTGTCACTCTGAAAGCAAAGCTTACTAGGGCAGCAACAGTATTTACACATTGTACTAGCAGCTGGTCTCAGTTTTCTTTCCCAGCCAGGAAGCTCCTTGTCCACAGATCTTAAAAAGGGCTTAAGCTGAGAGTCCTTCCTGTGGGCAGGAGCCGGCAGCAAGCTTCCCTTCAGGGAGTTCTCCCCAGCAAGTTCCTGTCGCTGCTGTGGAGCCAAATGCTCAACATTCAGTGCTTATCTCCTTCTTTCTCTTCATTTTGTCTTCATCATCATTTCTCTTCTTCATACTTGCTTTTCTTCTCGTTTTCTTAATACTCTCTCTATATAGTTTTTCTTGGCACTGATTGACTCAAAGACAGAAGGTGTAAAAACCCTCCTGGCTCAACACCTAAATGTGCTGGAGTCATGAATAGTAGCATTCAAAGGAGAGTGATCCTTCAGATTTTACAGTGTAGCCTGAGCCTGGGAGACCGAAGTCTAAAACAAAAGCCACAAAAATCCTACCTTGCTGGAGCTCGTAGGAGCCTGAGGCCTTGCGTCAGGGCTTGGTGGGAGACATGGTAGAAAAAGGGCGGGCTGAGATGAGGCATGAAAGAAGTGAGTTAAAACCACATTGATGAAAACCTTAAATATTAGGTCATGGAGTTTGTATTTTATTTTGTAAGCAAAAGGGAAACTCTTAGATATTTTTGAGCGTGGAATCAAAGAAATGAAATATTAGCACAAGAGTTAAATACAAGCCACAGGTGTAATAGATGTTACAAGGCAGCAGATAACTGTCAGTTGAGCAATTACAGAAAAATCCTGAGGTGAGAAAAGAGAGTAATGTCTGAGCTAACCTGATTGTTATAAGGATATCAGGGAGGACTGAGCTTTTGGCTTTTATTTTCGTTATTATTATAAGCTTGGCAGAAATAAACAAACTAACATTTCTCCACCAAAGAACAGAAAAAGATAGCTAGCTATAAATGAAAGTAAATCTCAAATACGTACAACTTTTTTTTTTTAAGTATCAAAAGAAACTTTTTGGTTTGGGTTTTGTAGGCAGTAGGGGTTAAGTAACTTGCTCAAGGTTACACAGTCAGAAAAGCTTTTTATAAAGTACACTTGAGATGTGAGGTCTTGGGCTCCACATTGACCTATGCTTTTTTTCTCTTCTGTGTTTTTACTTCCCCTATCCATAACTCTCCTTTATCCCTTAAAAAAAAATCCAAACCTTCTTTTTATCAGTAGGAATAGTTTGCAAACAACAAATCGATGTATTGGTCGTGCCTGAAAATTTGTCTCATTTTGCATCTGCTTTCTGCAAATAGTTGGGAAAAGTGATATATTATCACATTTCTGGCCTTGTGATTGTTAATCTGACTATAGAATGTGTGTGAAGGTAGGATAGGCAAAGAACTGCTCCCAACAGCTCTCCTCCTCTCCACTGCTGTACTCTTTTGAAGAGTAATTTACATTGGCTTTTTATTCTTTATCAAGTAAAGAAAAAAGTATTCGTGACAGGTTCATAGTGTATGGCGTTTGTCCTCTGCTCTTGGCTGTGATGTTTTTCTAATACATTTTTTTTTTTAAAACAAGAAAGGCCTTTATTTTTGTTTTTGTTTTTGTATTTTGGAGGGCAGTTGGGGTTAAGTGACTTGCCCAAGGTCACACGGCTAGTTTTTGTATGTGTGTGTGTGTGTGTGTGTGTGTGTGTGTGTGTGTGTGTGTGTGTGTTAAGTGTCTGAGGCCGGATTTGAACTCAGGTACTCCTGACTCCAGGGCCAGTGCTCTGTTCACTGCGCCACCTAGCCGCCCCTCTAATACATTTTTCATAGTCCTCACCTCTTCCTACCTTGCTTTGAGAATGAAAGTGTATTTTGATTTAATTTGCAAGGTCTAGCCAAACTTTTCTTTGAGTTTCTCTTGTCTTTTCATCATTTTCAACTAATCTTGGCCCACAAGCTACAATTATTTTTGCAGTGTTTTTTTTAAATTAATTTATAATTTTTACTTTTCAACATTCACTTTTATAAGATTTTGGGTTTCAAATTTTTCCTTGTCCTCCCTCCCCCAAATGGCATGTAATCTGTAATGGCATGTAATAGCCTATAGATTATATATAATATATATTATATATGTATAATCAGCATATATAATCATATTAAACATATTTCCATTTTAGTCATGTTGTAAAGAAGAATCAGAACCAAAGGGAGAAACCACAAGAAAGAAAAAACAGGAAAGAGATAGAGAAAATAGTCTGCTTCAATCTGCATTCAGACTTTATAGTTCTTTGTTATTGTCTTTTACAGATGCTTATCATAAGCACTGCAGTATAAGATGAATGTCCTATGAAATGATGTTTCTTCTTGACTTTTTTTTTTAACTTTTTTGGAGGGGGGAATGTAGGGCAGCTGGGGTTAGGTCACTTGCCCGACGTCACGTGGGCTGAGGCTGAATTTGAACTTGGGTCTTCCTGGCTCCAGGGCCGGTGCTCTAGTCATTGCTCCACCCAGCCGCCCCCTCTTCTTGCCTTTTTTAAATGAACAACAAAACCAAATCTATCATTTCTTTTGTTTGTCTCTGTGAGTCATCCATCTGTTAGCTGCAGTTTCCTTCTGTGATTGCTCTGATTTGTTTCCTACATTTGTATGTCCATGAGTTGGTGATTGAAGGACATCATATTGAGAATACCACAGATTAAATAAGGTTATAATGGTATAAAGCTGATTTGTAGCCTCCTTGCTCCCCTTTTGACCATCCTGCTGCCATTACTGCAGAAGCAGAGGGGACCACTCATGTGCTCTTCCCTCTGCTGCACCCCTTCCCCCAGGTCTCCTTGCCATGAATTCCCATGATCAGAAAGTTAATCAGCAGTTGGCCAGCTTCCTGGCCATGCAGCTCTCCTTCTTTAGTCTGAGCAGCCTCTTGCTATGATTGTGCTCTAAGCTTTTCTAGCATAACAAAGTCTAATGGAGTTTACTCTTTTCTGGCATACCCTCCACACAGTGATGAGAGATCTGAAGAAGGCTGCAAGGCATTAGGCTAGATTAAACCAAATGTCTGTGGAGGTAACACAGTTGTGAGGGTATTGAGGGATTTGTTCACCAGGTAGCGGAAAATGAAGAAGATATTAAAGGCTTTGAAAGATCTTAGAGCTTTTTGATACTGAAAGAAAGATGACCTAAAGAACATCAACAAAGACCAGTCTATATTCCTGCTTCCCATCTACATTAACTTTTTAATAAGAAGTATCTATATGTGTGTGGTAGGAGGAATAACAATGTTCCCTGCCTTTTCGGTAAAACTATTTGTTTTCTTTAAAAGGTAGCAAAACTGTCCTCAAGACTTAAGTGGCTCAGGGGAGAAAAGAGGTTTGGACTTTTGATGTTCCCTGGTTGCCTTAGTACGACAAGCTAAGAAGAGCTCCTGCCACTCCCAAATGATTTGACTGATAGAACACTTAGTTCTGAGATTGGGTGATTGATGAATCAACAAAGTACCTCCATTCATGTCCTTGTTAAATATTCTTAACTCTCCTAGGACTAAGTAAAAAATCTCTTTTTTCTTAATTGTCCTATGTCTTATTTTGTTGCTCTGAACCCTAAGTACCTGTTGATTGGCCTTATCAACCCTTCCCCACTATAGCAAACATCAGTGAGACTGTTAACACACTATTAATTATTATACTGCCCTAACCTCCAGTTTCATAGCTCCCACTGCCTTTCAGAAATCTTGAACTGGATGTCAGGTAGACATTTTAAATCTGACGTCTCCCAAGCTGAATTAATTTTTTTCCCTTTGTACAGTTCCTCATTATTGTACAGGGCAATACTATCCTCCAGTTCTCCAGCCTTGCAGCCTCTGTACTGTTCTTTACTCTTCACTCTCTTTCTCATTCTCATGTCTCCTCAGTTGCCAGGGCCAGCCAATTGCACCTTTGCAATATCTCTTGAGTATGATCTCTTCTCTCCTCTGACACTGACCACCGCCCTGGTGCAGGGGTTTGTCACCTCATACTGGAATATTGCAGTAACCTTCTTGTGGATCTGCCTGGGGATTAAGAAGTAATTAGAAAATGGAATTCAAAATGGATTGGAAGGGCCACACTGGGGAGAGTACAGGCAGAGTGGGAGAGCGTGGCTAGAGCGTGGCAAGAGCCTGTGTAAACATGGAGGAAGGAATAAACATCAAGTGGGTCTTGTGCCTTAAGCACCAGGGATACCAGTACAAAAGCTTAAACAGCCCTTCTTCTGAGGGAAACTGCACATAAAGGAAGTTGCATCTGGGCAGAAGTTTGTTTGGTTTGGGCTAAAGGACGGGAATAAGCATTTATTTGTTTCTTTATTATACCTACTCTGTTTCAGCCATTGCACTGCTAAGAGATTTATACACATGCTAGAAAGTAAAAGGGTTGCTAGATGAAGCAATAATGGAGTAGATGGGCACATTATTTGCAGTAATAATGGGAGTATTGACTTAGTTTTTAGAACAAAAAAACCGTTTGGTGTGTGTGCATGCGTGTACAGTAATGGATAGGTGGCAAGAAGATACCCATGGTATAGAATGGACCATGACTGGAGCTGGTCTAGATTGGTTGGTTGATTGTTGTCCTTTGTTCTTGAAGAGGACCAATATGACATCGCTATAGAGTCAAGTTACAGTATGTCCGATTGTGGCTGAACGGCCGATGTGAGTTTAGAATGCTCTGCCACAGGTGGCAGAAACTTCACGTGGATATTTGGGGTTGAGATAGCTCTCAATTTGTCCATACCGTGTTCCTTTTGAGCTACTGCAGTTTTGCCCTGCTCACAGAGCACAGTGCCTTCTTTCATACGGACATGCCATGCTGGGCGCTCTTTTGCCAGTGTCTCCCATGTCATGCAATCAGTTCCAGATTTCTTAAAAGAGACCTTGAGAGTGTCCTTGTATCTCTTCTTCTGACCACCATATGGCCTAAAGAGAGTGAAAGTAGACAACAAATAGGACATAAGTCAGGAATTTCAGGGCCTCAAGGCTTAAAGACCTAAGTTCACCATGGCGTCATCTCGAGTCTAAAAGATACAGCTGCACTGAGGGAGCAGAAAAATGGCTAGAATGAGAACCTAGCGCCATGAGAGGCACTCTGCAGTTTGGGCACAGTGGCTCCCGTGATGGACCCCAGATCTGTGATTAGCGAAACTCATCCTGAGAGTAAAATTGTTACTTAGAAGAGGAAAGACATAGAAATCCATGAGCCAGCATTTATTAAGCACCTACTACTTGCCCTGTATTGTACTGGGCTCCAAGAGTGGACAGCTGGAATTGAAGGAGTCGTCGTGTTCAAGGGGCTTATTATGTTTTGTTGGAGAGAAAAACGTAGACCTGTATCAATATATAGGAAATAATTAAGTTTGTGTAGACCGCTAGATGGTAAGGATATCAGGAAAGGTTTCATGTAAAGGTGCCATTTGCGCTGAATCTTCAAGGAAGCGAGGGATTATAAGAGCCCAAGGTCAGGAGGGATCTGGACAAAGGGGCTGGCTGTGGTACATTGCATATAAAGAACAGAAAGAAAAGCCACTTGCCTCCACTGTGGATTGCATGGAGGGCAACAATGTATAATAAATTTGGAAAGGGACCAGGTTTTAAGATCTTTGAATTCCAAGTAAAGTAGTTTACATTTGATCCTAGAAGTGAATTATGGAGTCATTAAAAATGTAATGTGGTCAGATCTTCCCTTGAGAAAAAAATCCCCTTGGACCTTGTGTGGAAAATGGATTGGATTGGGCATGGAGACCAATGAGGGGCTATTGTGGGAACTTGGGCTAAAGAGAATTTAAACTAGAATGTTGGCTGTGAAATACGGGACTAGATGGTGAGAAATATGGCGGAGACATCAACATCACTATGTTGCAGCTAATTAGACATGTGGCTGTCGAAACCAAAGAAAAACAGGAAGGAAAGCTGAAACCCAGGAACCATAGCTTGAAATATGCCCAATAGGGGCGGCTAGGTGGTGTAGTGAATAGAGCACCGGCCCTGGAGTCAGGAGGACCTGAGTTCAAATCCGACCTCAGACACTTAACACAAAAAAAAACTAGCCATGTGACCTTGGGCAAGTCACTTAAACCCAACTGCCCTCCAAAAAAAAAAAGAAAGAAAGAAAGAAATATGCCCAGTAACATCAAAGAGTTAACAGTGCTTGAATTTCACATTCTCCAGGGTGAGTATAGGAAGACAGGGTTGAGTCACTCATTCTTCCCCCATTTACTGGAACCAGATAAGTCCATTTCAAGAACTATCTGAATTTCATTTCAGTTAAATGAGTATTTTAATAAATCCCTGCTGTTTGTAGGTCGCTGTGTATTGTGGTAACCAGAAATAAGATCCTGTGGTTGTGTAGCTTACTTCGGTTTGGTAGCTGAGTTACATTTCCTTACCTCCTCCCCTTCTTTTTGTCACCTTTGAGCTCCTGATAACTCTGAGCCCATGTCCTCATCTGTAGCCTGAAGGAGACCGTGTATGATCATTTGCTCTAAGCTATGTGTTGAAGTTATATTAAATGATTGCTCTCTCTTAAACTCTTTGTAAGTAGAGATTATTTAATTCTTGTATCTCCAGCACCTGGCATGTACTACCTGCTTCATCAGTACCTGTTGATTGATTTTATATGACCTCTTCCTTAGTAACTGGTTGATTTGTCATCCATTGTAAGAAAGATTAAAAGGAAAAAAGTTGCCTTTTAGAGATGCTATATGTTTTGTAATCCTCGTATGTAGATCAATGAGAGTGAGGAAAATGTAGGTAAAAATTTAAAATCATACTTGGTATAGAATATCTGGTTCCACTTACAACTAATTTTATAGGACACAATTTGATTTCTTTTTTTTCCAGGATTTTTAAAAAGCCGAGATCGTGCATATATGAAATTCTACACTCTTTTAGCTAAAACCCAGATTTTTATCCGTTTCATTGAAGAGTGCAGCTTTGTAAGTGATAAAGATACTGGCCTGGCATTTTTTGATGACTGCGTAGAAAAGGTAAAAAGTATTTTCATGTACCAATGTTAAATAAAATATCTAAGTATAATATGTGTCATAGCCAAGGCTTTAAAAAATCTTAATTGCTGTCCTTTCATGTCACCTTAAATATGCAAATATTTCCTTTTCTTCTCCTCTTCCAACCAAAGTAGTTTTTATAGCAGCAGTTTTAGAAGAGAAAAATGAAATTCAGCAAAACATACGCCCAGTGTATTAATGTACCTACTGCTACATAGAGTATTTGAGGATTTGGTTTTACTGTAATGTTGAATGTTTTTTTCTTCAGAATCCAATGTAAAGGGACTATTCAGTGATGCTTAGTTGTGCTGAATCTTACGTCCCTAGAGTATTATGTTTCTTCTAACTGGTACCAGACAATCTGTTTTCCTTGTAAATGTTTCGTTTTATTTTTATTATACCAGTAAAGACCATTTATAGAGGCTTCTTTTAGTATTAATTTTCCAGTCAATGAGTTAGACTTTTAAGCTCTGGTAGTAATTGGAAGAAATTAATAATATGGGGAGTTTGTTTAAAAGAATTCAGTTCAAAAGTTCCATGTGCTTTCTTTCATTTTCTATGAGTTGCCTACTTTTTGTTTCTTTCTTGTCTTGATAATGTTTGGAAATATTTTAAACTCTAAAGCCTCTAAAGTGCACATTTCCCAAGGGAAGGGAAGAAATTGCCCCTAAGAATAATTTTTTTTCATTTCATGTTCCTTGTTTTGACTAGGATATTTGTTCCTTCATTCAATGGATCTATTAAAAAATTGGTTTTTTTATCTTTGTAACCACTTCATTGTAAAGTTTTAGAATCTCACAAAATAAATACTCTCAAGTTGTGCAGCTGAGTCTGCCTACTAGGGAATTGGCATAATTCTCTGTTACTGGTTTTTTTATCCAGGTGAGGGTTATCTTTTTGGGTCAGGCTTACCTGTACCCACCTCAACAGGCCTCGGGCATCCCCAGCTCCCGTCCACTCCTGGAGAAACAGCTGCACAGAAAAACTCAGGACACAGGACTTGCTTCTAGCTTTTATTGAGAGTTCATCCTCTATCTTAGTGTGGCTGGACTGGACTGGTCTGGCTCCACCGAACTGCCTCTGCCTCCAAGTAGCCTGTATTTTAGTCCTTTCTCCAGGGCCCCTTAGGGCCCCTCCCCTGGCCATGCCCTCACCACTGTGAGCCAGTGTGTCTCACCCCTAAGGGAGAGAGATTATCCTGCTTATTGTAAGCAGGTGCAGCCTTTGCATTCTGCCCCCAGGTGATCAACCCCTGCACTCCTGTTAGCTGAGGAGCGGCTCAACCTGTCCATAGTATCAACGACCCTCTTTAGGAGTCTCCTCCCCACGTGAGGTATCAGAGACCTAACAATTCTCTACTTTTCTTTCAGTCATGTTGAGAATTTTCAGGTGAGAGCTAAAACTGTCCAGTGTTTACTTCCCCCAGAATTAATGTTTTTACAAATAATTGGATCCAGGATTTACATGTGGCGCTTATAAGGTTCAGCCACAAATATAGGATGGAACAGTGAAGGAAATGACTATGTGGGAGCCAGGACCTCCCTTTGCTTCACTCTGATCTTGTTTGTAAAGAAGCATTCATAAAAAGATGAGTGATAGTATCCTGTTTAATAGTAAATGAAGAACAGATTGTGGGAGGGGTCTTACAGTGGGATCAATGTTCTGGGCTGGGGGGTAGGGACAAAAAGGGGAGAAAATTTGTAACTCAAAACCTTGTGGAAATGAATGATGTAGCCAAGAAAAAAAATTAAAAAAAGAAAAAAAAGAAAAAAAAATAGTAAATGAAGAATTTTCTCTTTTCATCTGATGGGAAAAATCTGGTGCTGTGGGCCTAAATTACTGTGAGCTATTCATCTCAGTCACTTACATCTTCTGTGGTACTTGAAGACCTCAGAGGATCTGTGTCTAAAATTCAGTGGGTTTGCTCTCTTCCAGGAGTGCATTTCTTGTACGTATATCTATAAATCCTCCAGAGAGGGATCTACCTAAACTACAGGAGCATAATTCTGATTTTTAAGAATAGTTCATTGATTGTGAAATGTGGATTGTTCTAGTCGTTTAATAGCCTTCACAGAGTCAGGTCTTTTATGTCACTTCTTGTAGCAAGCTGTCTTTGGCAATACTCATCAGCCTACTTTGGCCATGTGCTGATTGTGGGTGTGGTGGGTGACTTATAATTTTGATTCATCTTATAGATCTTGGTATTTTGGGATTTCCAACCACGTAGCATTATTTGTCAAAATTTAAGCAAAGCATTCACACAGTCTTTTGTATTCTTGTCAAAATGATGGAGGAAATTAGTGGTCTAGATGATGGTATGGCACCCTGAAGGAAGGCCTGTTATAAAGTTCCCCAAAGATCTGCCTGGGGATGTACTGTTTAATATTTTTGGCAGTGACTTAGATTTTAAAAATTATGTAGTTAGCAGTACCAGCAGAAGACAAAAAGCTGGGAGAGCTAACTAACGTGTTGGATGGTAAAGTTAGGATCCAGAAAGATCTCGACAGATTAGAACAACAGGTCAAATCTGATAAGATGATATTGAACGGAGAGTCCTACAATTAGAAAGGAAAAGATACGGGGATTAGCTAAGTAGTATATCCAAAATATATTCTGTTTGACCAGATTGAATTTGTAGCAGGAATGCAACCTGAAGGAACCTTTTGGCATAATCAGTCACATTAATGAAAATCTTTAAAATTACATGAGTACATCAGTCGACTCAGAGAAAGCCTTTGACAAAAATTCAGTATTATTCATTTATGCCAAAAATTATTATTTTAAAAACCATAGGAATAAAAGAATCTTCCTATAATATAGTCAGAAGTATTTATCTCAGATGAAGAGCTAGCACACTGGAAGCCATTCCATTGAGATCAAGCTTGAAGAATGGACATCCACTATCTCTTGTTCTTTAACAGTTCTAGAAATATTAGCAAGAAATTAAGGGAATGAGCATAGACAAAGAGAAAGCAAAGTTATTTCTGTTTGCTAGCAATATATTTGTTGGTTTACTTAATGAACTCTAGAGAATTAACAAAAAATTAACCGAAACAATGGAAAGTTTCAGTAAAGTAGTAGAATACAGAGTAAACCTACAAACCGTAATTATTTCTGTGTGCTACCAAGAAGGTCCTGGGACAAAGACATACAGCAGAAAACAGCAAAATGCATTAAATATCTGGGCAGCCAGGTGGTTCAATGGATAGAGCACTAGGTCTGGAATCAGGAAGATTCGAGTTCAAATCCAGACTCAGACACTTACTGCTATGTGACTCTTAGGTCACCTAACCCAGTTAGCCTCAGTTTACTCATGTAAAATGATCTTGTGAAGGAAACAGCAAACTGCTCCAAGAAAACCTCAAATGGGGTCATGAAAACTTGGACACAACTGAACAGATTACGTACCTGGAAGTTATTCTGCCCATGTTTACAAAGGATTTTTATAAATATAATTACAAAACAGTTTTTATGGAAATAAAGATATAAATAATTTTAGGGATAGTGTTCATTACTAGGTCATGCCAAAGTAGTAAAAATTATATCCCTACACAGACTATGCTACAAAAAGATTTTTTAGGGGGGGAAGTAAGGCAATTGGTGTTAAGTGACTTGCCCAAGGTCACACAGCTGGTAAGTGTGTCAAGTGTTTAAGGTATCCTTACTCCAGGGCTGGTGTTCTGTTCACTGTGCCACATAACTGCCCCTACAAAATTAATGTTATCCCAATTATGTTATGAAAGGAATATTTAGTAGAATTAGAAAAATGGGGGAAATAGTTATTAAAAATAATCTGATAGCGATTAAAAATAACAAGTAGGAAAATTGAACAGAATGTATAAAGAAGAGTCAGACACAGTACAAATCAGCCAGTTGTTTCATAAACACTAGACCAGCGGTTCTCAACCTGTGCATTATGTTCAATTTGTCACAATGAAAATACATGCTGGGGGCGGGTAGGTGGTGCAGTGAGTAGAGCACTGGCCCTGGAGTCAGGAGGACCTGAGTTCAAATCCGGCCTCAGACACTTAACACACACAAAAAACTAGCTGTGTAACCTTGGGCAAGTCACTTAACCCCAACTGCCCTCCAAAAAGCCAAAAAAGAAAAGAAAAGAAAAGAAAAAAAAATACATCCTGCATATCAGATATTTACATTATGGTTCATAACAGTAGCAAAATTACAGTTATGAAGTAGCAACGAAAATCATTTTATGATTGGGGGTCACCACAACATGAAGAACCGTATGAAAGGGTTACGGCATTAGGAAGCTTGAGAACCACTGTGCTAGACTATAAACCATTTGGAGTATTCCCTAATAGATTCCCTATTTGACCAAAAATACTGGGAATACTAGAAAGCACTCGTAGATTTATGCCAGCATCTCATACCATATGCACCAATTCCAAATGTATTAAACACCTAAATATAAAAGGACACATTATTTGAGAAAAATGAATAGCTTGTATAACTTCCTAAAGAAAGAATTTTTAGTCAAACGGGATAAAATACATTAGGAGACAAAATAAGCAATTTAAATTTCATGATATTTAAAAGGTTTTTGGATGGATAAAATCATAGCTAGGCTAAGAAAATTATTGAAAGGGAATAAAGTCTTTGCAGCAGATAGTTATGATAAAGATATGTTATCCTAGAAAAATTGTTCTCAAAAGAATTGTAAACTTGATAGGCAGATGAAAGACTTCTCCAGATCAGTAATTGTGAAATGGAAGAGAAGTGCAGGTTACAATAAGCCTGAGGTTTTACCACACGTGCTGATGGTCGGCAAGAGCAACAAAGGATTAGAATCGTCATTGCTGGAAGACCTACAGGAGTACAGGCTTGCAGGCACCTTCTTGTTTTTCCATGTTAGAATTTAAACTTGTTGAAAGTAGAGAAAGTCTTGCACTCTTGGATTTATTTGTTTCTTCTGGAAGTGGAGTAGTGCTTGTCACTTAATGAGCCTTTAATTAATTCTTTGACTATCTCTCTCTGTCATGCACCAGTGTTGATGGAACTGTGAATTAAATTAGTCTGATCGTTTTAGGCAACAGTTTGAAATTGTGAAAGTGAGTAAAAATGCTTATAATTCTCTGCTATATATACCAGATTATTCAAAGAAGCATTTTTATAGTGCTGAAAACCTGAAAATAAATTGGGTACCCATTGATTGAGGGATGTCTAAAAAAATTATGGAACACAAATTTAATGGAATATTATTCTGCAAGAAACTAATGATTAAAGGAGAATGGAAAGGTATCTCTTTCAAAATTACAGGTCAGGGAGACCTGATCTATAGAACTGAATTCCGCATAGGTAATGTTTGGTTTATTGTTTCATAATAAGAGTTTAAGAAATATTTTTTAATTGATTAATTGAAAATAATAAATAAACAATTTAGTATAGATCAGGGGTTCTTAACATTTTTTTATGTCCTTGAACCTTTTGGCAGTCTGATAAAGCATGTGGACAGCTATTTAGCATAATGTTTTTAAATGCATAGTATTACAGAAGAAATAAATTTCCATTAATATTGAAATTGATCTTGAAATAGATGTTTTTTAGGGGTGGCTAGGGAGCACAGTGAGCACCTGAGCACCAGCCCTGGAGTCAGGAGGACCTGAGTTCAAATGTGACTTCAGACTCTTAACTAGCTGTGTGACCTTGGGCAAGTCACTTAACCCCAATTGCCCTGCCTTTTCCCCTCCAAAAAGAGATCTCTCTCTCTCTCTCTTTCTCTTTCTTTCTCTCTCTCTCTCTCTCTCTCTCTCTCTCTCTCTCTCTCACACACACACACACACACGCTAAAGTTCAGACATTAGGTTAAAAACCCTTGTTTTCAACAATAAAGCTTGAAGATTTTGCACAGAAATAATTAGTATGTAGAGATTTTAAAATTTTATTTTTCCTCTAATTACATGTTAAAACAATATTTTAACATTTTAATAAAAAGTTTTGAGTTTCAAGTTCTGTCCACCTCTCTCTTCTTTCCCTCCTCCTTTCCTGAGACAGTAAGCAGTTGAATGTTTTATACATGTGCAATCATATAAAACATTTCTGTGTTAGTCATTTTGTACAAGAAAACTCAAAAAAAGAATGAAAGGAAGTGAAAATAGCCTGCTTCATCATGAATCCTACGGAGTTGTCTTGGATCATTGTATTGCTGAGAAGAGCCAAGTCACTCACAGCTGATCATTGTTACAATGTTGCTGTTACTGGGTACAGCGTTCTCCTGGTTCTGCTCATGTCACTTTGCATCAGTTCATGTAAGTCCAGGTTTTTCTGAAATCATTTTGCTTGTCATTTCTTGTAGCACAATAATATTCCATCACAATCATATACTACAGCTTGTTTAGCCATTCCCTTTGATGAGCACCTTCTTAATTTCCATTTCTTAGCCACCACAAAAAAACTGCTATAAATATTTTTATATAGATTAAGGTCCTTTCCCTTTTTTTTAAGATGTCTGAGATATAGACCTAGCAGTGGTATTGCTGGCCAAAAGGGTATGCACAGTTTTATAACCCTTTGGGCATAGTTACAAATTGCTCTCCAGTATGGTTGGGTCAGTTCACAACTCCACCAACAGTGGAGTCCCAGTTTTCCCACATCCCCTCCAATATTTATAATTTTCCTTTTTTGTCATATTAGCCAGTCTGAAAGGTCTGAGGTGGTACCTCAAAGTTGTTTTAATTTACATTTCTCTAATCAGTGATTTAGAGTACTTTTTTTCACATGACTCTAGATAGATTTGATTTCTTTGTTTGAAAACTGCTTATTCATATCCTTTGACCAGTTATAAATTGGGGAAAGACTTGTAATTTTATAAATTTGATTAAATTCTCTGGATATTTCAGAAATGAGGCCTTTTTCAGAGATATTTGTTTCAAAATGTTTTCCTCAGTTCATCTTTCCTTTTAATTTTGGTTGCATTGGTTTTTAATTTTTTCCTTTATCCATGGATCTGACAAAAATATGTAGAGATTTTACTCAGATCTGTAAGATTGTTATTCCTGTAGATAAGTGGTTTACAAACGTGAACTTTAAAAACAAAATACTTTGTTTTAATCGTCCAAGACCTACTTTTTCACTCCCCTCACCCTGATTGAGAACATAAGAAAAACAAAACCCATTTCAGACATACCTCTTCTATCTAAGCAGTTTTCTAGGTTCCAAAAATTCCAAAAAAATTATTTTTCTCATCCTGTCCCCTCCCACTCTCTATCAGAAAGTGAGTAGCTGTTTCATAAGTCCTCTAGAACCCTCATTGGTCGTTACATTGGTAAGAGTTAAACACAATAACATTCCATCACGTTTATATAACATAACTTGTGTAGCCTTTCCCAGTTTGTGGGCCCATTCCATTCTTAAGTTCATCAAAAAAATAACGACCACTTCCAGTCCTTTTCTCATTGAACTCCCAGAGAGTGTTCAGAGGGGACATAAATGTATCCTTTCCCCATATTTGAATATGAGCAATCCATCTTTATTTAGTCCTTTATCATGTTTCATTCATATTGACCTTTTAATGTTTTTCTTCAGTCCTGAACTTCAGAGTTTCTAAAGAATTCTAGTCTTTGCATCAGTCATACTTGGACATTTCTCTATTTCTTTAAAGGTCCATTTTTTCCTCTTGTAGCATTAATATACTTGATTTTTTGGGGTGAGTTTTATTCTTGTCTGTAAGCCCATATCCTTTGCCTTCTGGAATATTGCATTCAAAGTTCTCTGTTTCTCTATAATGGCGGCTTGAATTCTTTCTTTCTGGCTGCTTGAAATATTTTTCCTTTGACTTGGAAACTTTGTATTTTGGCTAAGATTAGAGTTTTCCTTTTTGGGGTTTCTTTGAGGAGATGACTGAATTTTTTCTGTTTCCACTTTGCCATTTGATTGTGAGAGATCCAGGGCAGTTTTAAGATTTCTTGAAATAGGATGAATAAGCTCTTTATTTAGTCAAGGCTTTCAGATAGCCCAATCTTTTCTTAAATTTTTTTCTCCTCAATCAGTTTTCTCAGTCACTTATTTTTGCTTTGAGATACTAAACGTTTTTTGTTTTGTTTTGTTTTGTTTTAGCCTTTTGACTTTTAAAAAAGTTACTTGGTGCCTCACGTAGTCATTGGCTTCTATTTGATGCATTTGAATTTTTAGGGAGTCTGTTACTAGGGCAAGGTTTTCTGCCTCTTAATGCCAAGCCCCTACTTCCTTTTCCAGTTCTTTATTCATAGCTCTCATTTCTTTTCCGACTTTCCCCTCAGACATTCTCATTCCATTTCTAGAAACAATTAAAAAAAATTTTGGGAACCTCATTCCTCATTTCTTCCAGGAATTTTACCTAAGTTTGAATCCAAGCCCTGTTCTTCTCTGAGGCATTGCTTGTGGCTGTTTTCAAGTCATTCTCTTTTGGATTTTTGCCTTGAGCTTTGCTGACACCATAGGACAGATGGCTCATTATGGTAGAGTTCTTGTTTTGGTTTGCCCGGTCTTCTAACCATTCTTGACTTTGGACTTGATATTTGACCCCCTGGGCTCTGTGAAAATGAAGGTTTCAGAAGAAGAAATACAAATAAAAAAATCCCCAACCATTTATGAAGTTGTTCAAAATAAATCAGTCAGTAAACATTTATCGAGTACCTGCTGTTTTGCTAGGCACTATGCTAGAAACTGGAGATACTAAGAGGTAAAAGACAGTCCTGCCTTTGGGAAGATTATAATCTAATTGGGGAGACAATAAACTCACTTTATACAGGCTAAAAAGGAGATGTAAGGCACTGGAATTAAGAGGAATCATTCTCTTTTGGATTTTTGTCTTGAGCTTTGCAGACACTGTAGGATAGATGGCTCGTTATGGCAGGGTTGGTTCTTGTTTTGTTTGCCTGTTCTAACCATTCTTGACTTTGGACTTGATGTTTGACCACTGGAATTAAGAGGAGTTGAGATTTTAGTTGGGACTTAAAGGAAGCCAGGGAAGATATTTGTTGGAGCAAGCACAGGGGGTAATCAGAAAAAATGCCCGGGGCCTAGAGATGGGGTGTCTTGTTTGTGGAACATTCATGAGGCCAAGGTTTCTTGAGTACATGCCAGGTATAGGAAGACTGGAAAGATAGGAGGAGGCCAGGTTATGAAGGACTTTGAATGCCAAGCCTGAATACAGTGAGTTTTATACTTAATCCTGGACACTGTAGGGAGCCATTGGGATTTATTCTGTAAGGGGTCTGGGTTGGGAGTGTGAGGGCAGGTATGTGTTGCAGGATCCTGACCTGTGCTTTAGGAAATTCTCTTTAGTGGCTGAATGGAGGATGGATGGGAGGGGAGAGACGTGAAGTGAGCAAATCTATCAGTAGGCTGTTGCAGTAATCCAGTTATGAGATTGTGAGGGCCTGCACTGAGGGGCGGGGGTGCCAGAGAAGAAGGGGGTGTATTCATGTTGCAAAGATGAAATCGACTTGCATTGGCAACAGCTTGTATGTAGGGAGTCAGAGATAGGAAGGAATCCAGGGTGAGGGACTAAGAGAATGAGGGTGTTCTCCATAGTAATAGGGAAGACAGGAAAGGGGGCCGGGTTTAGGGCAGTGGTTCTCAACCTTCCTAATGCTGCGACCCTTTAATACAGTTCCTCATGTTGTGGTGACCCCCAGCCATAAAATGATTTTCATTGCTACTTTATAACTATCATTTTGCTGCTGTTATGAATCGTAATGTAAATATCTGATATGCAGGATGTATTTTCATTGTTACGAATTGAATGTAACTGCTGAGAACCGCTGGTTTAGGGGAAAAGATAATGGGTCCTATTTTGGACAGAGTGAGTTTAAGATGCCTTCTGGAATCCAGTTTGAGATTTCAAAAAGGTGGTTGGAGTTGCAAGGTTTGAGGTTAGCAGAGAGATTGGGGCAGATTAGGTAGATTTGAGAATCCTGAGCATAGAGATGGAAATTAAATCCATAAGATCTGATGAGATCACCAAATGGAATAGTATGGAGGGAACAGAACAGGACCCTGCAGGACATCTAGTGTTAGAGGGTGTGATTAGGAAGTGTCCAACAAAGGAAACAAAGATGGGAGTGGTCATAAAGGGAGAACCAGGAGAGAGTGCTGTACCAAAAACCTGGAGAGAAGAGAGTCTCGTGGAGAAGGTGTCAGAGGTTGCAAAGAGGTGAAAAATGAGGACTGAGAAAAGATCGTTGGATTTGGCAAATAAGAGATCATTAGTGACTAGAGAGAATAGTTTCAGTGGATTGATTAGCTGTAGTATAAGGAGATAAGAGAAAGTAGAAGCATGTATGAAGGCATGTAGATGGCCAAAGAGATGTAGGACAATAGTTAATGGGACAGAAAATTCAAATAAGGTTTTTTTCCAAGATGAGGGTCACATGGACATGTTTGTAGGTAATAAGGAAAGCCAAAAGAGAGGAATAGATTGAAAGTAAGGGAAAGGGTGGAAGTGACAGAGGAGGAAATCTTCTGGAGGAGACCAGAAGGAATGGGATCACTTGAACAAGTAGAGGGGTGAGCCTTGGTAGAGGGTAAGGCCACTTCATCATGTGAGATGGGTGAAGGAGGAGAGAGTGGCAGAAGGTACCCGAGTGGTAGGAGGTGAATAAAATGGAATTAATGATGAATGGTCTTAATTTTTTCTGTAAAATATGAGCCAAGGTTCACAACTAGAGAGAGTGGCATTAGCGGGTGTCTTGGAAGGTTTGAGGAGGGATGGAAAGGTTTGGAAATTAAAACAATCCTGAGCTATCTCTTCATGCCCTCAAATTAGTTAAGATAAGAAAATTCATTGTGAGAGGACACTTAGGAAAAACAAGCACTTCAATATTTACTGTGACTTTATTTATGAATTGGTTTGTACCTTCTAGAACACTAAAATTACACAAGAAAAGTTAGTATACACTTTGATTCAAAGAAACCAACACTGATGACACTCCCCAGGGATATTGCTGAAAGCCGGAAGAAAAGATCCATATCTACAAAGATGTTCTTAGCACTTTTTATGACAAGAACATGGAAGTAAAGTATGAGCCTCAAGATTCGGAAACGGCTCGGCTGATGTGATAGGCGACTGTAATGGGATGTTGCCATTCTGTGAGGAAGGGAAAACTTGTTGGAACATGAGAGATATATGATTAAACCCAACAAAGAAGGCTAAGGTGAAGGGATAATGTTCATGATAACTATAGCAGTGAGAACAGCCGATTCCAAGAGGCAACAACCTGGTGAGGACGACTTGGTAAAGTCCCCAGCTTTCCTGTTTGGTGATGCTTCCTCAGTCCTAACCACAATATTCAGAATTTTTATTTAAATGTTTTAGACGGGGGAAAAGTGCCTTTATAATCAGTATTGTTAAGACATATCCCAAAGAGTGAATATCAATAACACCTCTTTGTATAATGGCAAAGAATTAAAAACGAAGAGGATACTACCTGTTCAGGGAACGATTGAGCAAATTCAGTTATATGAATGTAATAGAACACTTTTGTATAGTGAAGAAATGATGAGAGAGATGGTTTCAGAGAAACATGAGAAGACGTATGAACTGATATCCAAGTGATCAAAACCAGAGCGCCTCATCCAGTAGCAACATTGTAGCAGCGAATGACCTTGGAAGATACAGTAACTGATAACAGGCTCTGAGTGCGTCTTTGAGATGGGGGGGGGGGAACGCTCTTGTGCACGTTGCTGACGTGAGAATTTGTTTTTCAAATGTTGGGATCAGGAAAGAGGAATAAGTGTTAAATAAGCTGAAAAATAAAATACATTTTTACCCTCGCTACTTTTCCCTTTTACTATTTGTTCAGTTCTTGCTGCTCCTCTTAACATCATCATCGTAGACATTCTCAGAGTCACTAACTTATTTAAAAGTTTGGATTAGAGATACCATATTTTCATTCAGTGTCATCTTTGATTATAAAAAGGAAATATAGGGAAATGTTTTTTTAAATACATTTATCTGATTTGATTTTTTTCTTTCTAGCTATTTCCTGATAAAGGCACTGAAAAAACAGATAAGGTATTTTTTTTTTTTAAATAACAGTGTAATCTGTATTGACATTCTAGGGTTATGTCTTAAATAACTGACTTGGGTATTATGGGTTTGTTTGTTTTTCTAGGTTGATTTAGACTCAGCAGAAGATACCAGGTTGATTGAGCTAGATGATTCTCAAAAAAGTGAACACACGGTATTAATAATGCCACCAGAGCCACCTGCTAGTGATGGACAAGACCTGTCACCTAAATACAGGTAATCTGTAGATTATTGAGGAGAAAACAGAACAACTTAGTGACTCTCTAGAGAATAAGAAATGAGGACATAAGTTTGGTTCCCTTGATATCTTCTGAATAAGAAGAAAAATCTGGTTATACATTCAAATATTTGTAACAACTTCTGATTTGTTTCCTACAACAATTTAATTTCCTGCAACAACTTTCATGAACGAATAAGATGCATTTTTCAGAGTGATTTTATAGGCTTATGTTTTATAAACCTTACAGTAATTTCTAGATTGGGTGGTCATTGTGCTTTTTACATATACTAAGCCAGGATTGGGTAACCTGCAGCCTCTAGGCCACATGTAGTCTTCTAGGTCCTTGGGTTTGACCTTTTGACCAAATCCAAGTTTTATACAACAAATCCTTTTGTTAAGGGGATTTCATCTGTGAAGTTTGGATTCAGTCAAAGGGCCACACTTGGACTGGTGGGCCACATGTGGCCTCAAGGCCATAGATTCCCCACCCCTGGACTAAGTCATTAGGGGAAACATTGTTAAAAGAAGCTGTTATTTCAAGTATGTCTTTAGCTAATTTTTTATCAGTCACATAGAAAAAAAGGAATAATTTGGAACCTGATATTTAGCATTTTTTTCTTCACAATTCAGTTACAACTAGAATTTAATGTCTATATTATTTATATGATTTCTAAGATATTGCATTAACTCTGGCTTACAGGTTGTAGTTTCAGTCATATACTATTATCTATCTTGTTAACTCATTACAAACTCAAAAACAGTATTCGCTATTCATGGAGTAAGATCAGAAGGTGATCATTATAATGACTAAACTTTTATTCTAGTAGGTATTCTGTTTCTGTTTTTAAATAACTTAAATATTCAATTTGGTTTTTAAGAACATTCATTTCTCTTTGTTATGACTTGTTAGGTAGCAAAATTTATCAAATTCATAGACAGTTGACGTTTTGAAAGAAAATAAACAAATTGTTTGGTTTTTTTAATAACCATGGAAAGAAAAAAGAAAAAAAAACTAATGCCATTCATTCCCTTCTCTCTCTTAAGCTACAAAAACTTTCCCAGGCTGGATCTTAAGCTTTTTGATAGACCGCAGGCATTGAAAATTCCTTTCAGCAGACATCCTGCAGGAAATAACATTTCAAGCAGTCCAGCCCTCATGGCTAAAAGGACTAAACAGGTGGGTTAATTTTGGAATAATCATGTGTGCCTTTTAAAACACAAAAATCATGTGTTTTCACTATACATGAAATATATCAATGGCTTGATAGTTCAACCCATTTAGTCAGTTCTTACTATGTGTAAAACACTATGCTATATATAGGAGATTAAAATTTTTTTGTTTTTTAAAAATCAGTCCCTGCCTCTGGAAACTTACCTTCTCTTGGGCATGGGGAGTGGGGGTGGGAAACACAAGGCCAGGATACCTCCTGAGTTCCTATTATGGTTTCACTGTTGACTTATATTAGACCTTAAATATAATTTCAAACCTGTATCTGTGCTTAATGTGACTTCTCAAATGTATATGTACTTTTAGAGCACCCTTCGGAACTAGATATGCTCAGAATATTCAGATATAAAACTAGTTTACGGTTTGGAAAACTAAGTCTCATTGCTTGACTTGGCTTAGTTGTGAATTGAAAATTGCTTTTCTTTTTTGATACTGATCATTAAGATGAATATCTTTAGCAGATCAGGTGGTTATGGAACTTTAAATACATTCTCCGTTTCTTCCTTCAGCTCTAGTTGTTTTGCATTTTCAATAGCCGGCCAAACACCTTCACCGACACCTCCTGTCCCCTTCAAGCTCAGCATGTCCAAAATGGAACTTACCACCTCCTTCAAAACATGCTTTTCCTCTTCTCATTTTATTCCTGTAGGTGGCACTACTGTGCTTCCAGGCTCTGAAGAGCAGAGACACTTCTTACTGCCTCACCCTAATCCAGTGAATCCCCCAGGATCTTCTGCCATTCTGCATACCCCTGGTAGCACACTCCCCATATATTCCTATTTACTTTGAAATCCTTTGCTCCTTCCCAGCCCAAGCGCCTCTTCTCCCTCCCACCAAGCCTTCTCTGCATCCCTGGCCCTCTCCTCTGCCCCAGTACGGTCCCATCTCATCGTCTTTTGCTTCTCTTTGAACTTGTCGTAGGATGGCAGGATCTAGAGAATGAAAGAACATTTGCCTCGTGCCAGCTTCTTCATCAACATTTATCATTCTTCCCCTACTGGAATGTAAACCCTTTCAGCTGTCGTGTCATTTTCCCACCTTGTGTGCCCAGCACAAAGCATGAGTAGTAGGTGCTTAATGGATATTGAATTGAATACATGGATTTAGTAAGGCTGGAACTAGACAACTTCAGGATTTGGAGATGTGCTGCTCTTAGAACCAGTCAAGATTCCACAGAATGATGACGTATTTAGTTCTTAATTTATGATTTCTACAAGAAATTCTGCAGTGGCCCTCACAGGTCTCTACTTTGGCTGTTTTTTTTTTTTTTTAACCCTTTTTTGAATAATGGGTGAGACCAATCACTTGCTTCCTCCAAAAAATTGATATAAATAACAAGATTTTTGTCTTTCTAGGTGGTATTCCGGAAGAGAGTTTCCTAGTCGAAATCAGTCTTTACAGATCTGAGGGATTTTTTTAGTTTTTAAGGGGCCAATTTTAGAATGCAATTTTGTATACATTTCTTTTTTTATTTTAGGGTGTATTGGGCATAATTTTCTTTAATTTCCTTTTTCTAGGAGATAAAAACAGCTCATAAATTGGCCAAGAGATACTATGCAAACCCGCCGCAGTGGGCTAAGTGCCTCTTCAGTCATTGTTACAGCTTATGGTTCATCTGTTTGCCAGCTTATGTTAGATTTTCTCACCCTAAAGTGAAAGCACTGCAGCAAGCATATGATGTGCTTATTAAGATGAGGAAATTAGACGTGGATCCATTGGATGAGGCAAGTACAAACATTTTTCTATTTGATAAATGGCTGATTCGAAGACAGATTGTATATTTACTGTTAAGAAAATTACAGATTTGCAAATAGCTTTAACATCTCCCAAGTAAACTAACCTACCTTTCTCTACAAAGGTGTACTAATAATAAAATGAAAGAAGAGAAAAAAACATTTTTTAATCGAATTAAGAAATAAAAGAACATTCCAAATAACTAACAATAAAAGAAGTGCAAATGAATATAATATAATCCTGAGCTATCCTTTCATACACTGGAAATCAGCAAAGAAAACAAGAGATGGAAATTGTTCATGTTGAATCCGTGTCATTACTTTGGAAAGCAGTTTGGAATGACGTAAATACAGTGACAAAGAGGCCTGTGCCCTTTGAATCAGAGATTGGGTTACTAAGTTTACACTAACCTGAGGAAGTCAGGGATGAGAACAAGGTTCCCGCATACGCTACAATAGTTACAATAGGGTTTTCGTTGACAGGGTAGGAAATGAAGCCTTGGGACTGTATTGATTTGCTTTTTCCTATTATTAGTTATTGGGAATGTTCTTTTCTTTCTTAATTCAGTTCTTTGTTGTTCCACGTTCCCTCCCTCCCGCCTCTGTTTTCTCTCCTCCCCTGAGATAAAGAAAAAAGAAAACCCTTGTTACAATGGAGTGCAACATATCAAAAGACATTGCCTCATTCCTTGTCACCAAAAAACAGGTCTCAGTCTTCACTCTGAGTCCATCCTCTTCCTCTTCAGAAGCAGATAGCACATTTCATCCCGAGTCCTTCAGGTCTGCTTGTGTCACGGATCAGAGCGCTCAGACCTCTCCAAGTAGTCTCTTCTTGTTAACATTTTCCTGTTAGACAGTTTTAAAAATAGTTGGAGCTTTCTTACATAGGGAAAAAGATGTCATGAATTATATATTCTCCCGTGTGTATTTGAGTCATTTTATATTCAGCTCAAGTGTATCAATATTTTAAACTAATTCATATCATGTTCTCAATTTTGTTAGGTGTGCTATCGTGTTGTGATGCAACTTTGTGGACTTTGGGGTCATCCTGTTCTAGCCGTTCGAGTCTTGTTTGAAATGAAGATTGCTAAAATACAACCAAATGCTATTACCTATGGTTATTACAATAAGGTAAGTAAGATTGAGACTTGGGCCTGGTAGATAGACTACATGTAGCCTAGATAGATGCACGTTTTTGCTTTTTGTGCTTTTTGAAAGATGAAGCTTTCTGTGAAAGATCTTGTTCTGTAGAATTTCCTGATGAAATGATTTTTGTTGTCAGGTAGTTTTGGAGAGCCCATGGCCTAGCAGCAATCGTAGCGGGATCTTCTTGTGGACGAAGGTACGGAACGTGGTGTGTGGCATCGCACAGTTTAGGCAGCCGCTTAAAAAAGCCACACAGATATCAGGTAATCACTTCCACATTGAACCGTGGAACATGCTGTTTTATATAGAATGGTGAACTTTTTAGTTCTGTGACTATTTTAAAATTGTATGTTATGGTGTGCACAATGTTGTACCATTGTTATGCTGAAGTCACCATTTGCCTTGGTCCAGGATTGTTTGGTGGTGCAACTTAAATGTGCAGTGAGATGTTTGTGTTTAGTTTCACAGGTATTAGTACTTTAACATTGAGCTGCTGTTGCCTTGTCTTTAGCTCCTCGGAATCCCACAGGTGGAAGTGATGGGGACACGGTGAGCCATGGTAGCGTGGATAGTTCTAATGATGCTAACAGTGGGGAGCACACACTCTTCGTCAGAGATTTAATCAGGCTTGATTCCATTGATAATCACTCTAGCACAGGTACTAAATTCTTCTGGGTTTCACTAACCCGTCACATACTCTCGTGTTAAATCTCTTCCACTTTGTTTTAAACATTGCTTTTCCTTTCCTGTGGTTGTGCGATATGAATACTTTTCAGTGCCACTTAATATATTCACATGGAAAGAACTAGAGCATTGTCCGCTCTAAAGGGAGAGTTACCGTTGGAGAACAGGGAGCAGCATGTTGTTAAACTACTTTCATGGTCCACCAACATCTATGGAACTGCGCAGTATTATTGATACAAATGGCAAATTAAAACTTTTATCTGGGATATTATTTGGAACTTCTTTTTCTAATTACATAATGTAACTTCAGAAAACTTGGAGGTTATAAACATATGGACAGAGAGGGATGTAATGTTGATAAGGAACGCTCTTTATTGTGGAATTACAGGCTAGAGCAAGCTGCTTCATAGATTGATTCATTAGAACCATAAAGGATAACCTCTGTCTGTTAAAGTGAAAGATAGAAGGGATGTAAGTTAGCCTGTCATGCCAGCGTATGTGTGTCGCACACCCTTCTTCTACTCTCGTGTTTTTATTAATAGCTCCAGCTTTTCCTTAAAGAGAATCGCGAGTCTCATCCCTGTGCTTCCTCTGATGTTCTTGTCTCAAGGCCTGGAGTCTCCTTCTCTCTCATCTTTGTTGCTCTGCTTTTCGCTCTGTGCTGTTTCTTGGTGCTGCATGTGTCCTTGGCTGTCATGGTGTGGGGTGCAGACAGACTTGTAGGACGTGAAGCCATGGATACACGTGGGCATTATTTCTGCCCTTCAGTGTTAACTCCTGCAGGTAATTTCCCATTTATGAGGTTAAATTTTGCTGACAAGTAAGGGGAGGGGGAGCTTTCTTCTTGCATAGTAAACAATTCCCCAAATGGAAAACTGGCTTAGGTGTTTTGCCTTTTCTCACTTGCATTTTGTGTAGGATCTTCCCCTATAGATGACTACAACTTTACAGGTGGTCTTCAAAGCTGGTTTCTGAACTTGTGTGCTAATTACCTGAAGCTTCATTTTAATTTCTGATTTCGAGATCTATATAATAGGAACACCTTATACTTGAAACTAGCTCCAAAATTTAGTCTTTTGGATACTTGAGTAATTAAATGTCTTTCTCATAGAGGCCATGGGCACCCACCTGGTACTGGATCATAGTGTTTTTCATAGAGCAGACATTTAGTATGTGCCTTTTTTATCTGCTGTGTATAAAGTGCTGTGGTCCCTGCAGTATGCACGAAATATTATGTCGGGCTTGTATGTACTTTATAAGGAGCTATTTTCTGCTTTCAGATTAGTCAGCAGAATTATTGTGTGTTTGCAATGATCTTTCCCTAGCCTAAGCAGCATGTTTATATATGCTTGAGAAACTAGAGAACAGTCTAACTGGTATAGGCAGTCCTGAAGTCCTGTCAATATGAGTGCCAGCTGTTTCCTAGGATGGCTACCACAGTCATCACCCAGTGCCAGGAAAGAAAATGGGCTTCCGTCCTTGAGAGACCAGAGCTGACTTTTACTTTATAAGTTCAGTTCGCTGAACATTGTTAACTAACGAAGTTAACGTTTCACCTTCCCTTCTTCTAGCCCTCACGACAAGGGCACCAGCGCCTCTGGTGGGGACCCTGACCGCTCAGCTAGCACTGTCTGCTGAGATGGAGCATTCTAGCTGTAGAAGACTAGCGCTCCCATCCCCCGCTCACTTACCTTTTGACTCTACTTGAAAAGATGGCCACTACCCAGCTCGCAGTACTACTTGTAGGAGGCGTGTGTGATGTCTCTCCTGCAGCAGTAGACACTTGGGGCATACCGAAAACTGCAGCCCTAGCTCAGGGCCATTCTCTACAAGTTAAAGCAAGTGCCTCGTTTCAGACACTCTAAAAGCTTTGTCGCAATTCTCAAAATGTGGGGCAAAAAATAAACAGGGTATGTTTGGTTATATTCTCAGTTCTTCCATTGTCATAGCCACGTGTCTTAATACTGAAATTTGCCTCCTGATAACACGCTTACTTGGTTGGGGGAATCTGCAGTTTACTTTCTTTGTTCTGTATCTCGCTTTGAGATTCTTGATGCTGACCAGCTTTGCCTTTCTTCGTAATATCCCATAGTAGCTGAGCTTTTCAAATTCAAAGGACAATATGTTTAGATACATAATGATCTTAACTTTCCTGTTTTCTATATCCTTTGCTATTTACTGTCGTTTGAAAGTGTCTTCTGTGTTTCATAAAGTTCCTGATCTCCTTAAACCCTAAAATCTTATTTTCTCGGATGTGATTGTGATGCCTTATGAGTGGAGCTGTAAGTATCATGTGTCTCTAATGGGATCTCTGTTTGTTCTAACAGGTGGTCAGTCTGATCAAGGGTATGGCTCAAAGGACGAGCTGATAAGAGATGATGCAGAGAGTCTGCGTGTGCCAGACACCCACAGTGAGGAAGAGCTGTTAGCTGAGACAGCCAGCCAGAGAGACAGTTAAGTGTCGCTATGGAGGGGCTTTACTTGGTTTATCTTCTCTATTAGATATTCATTCATTCATTTCTTTCTTTATTTACTTTTTCGTTGCTTTTTGGAGGGCAGTTGGGGTTAAGCAACTTGCCCATGGTCACACGGCTAGTAAGTGTTCAGTGTCTGAGGTCAGATTTGAACCCAGGTCCTGGTGACTCCAGGGCAGGTGCTCTATTCACTGCACCACCTAGCTGCTCCTAGATTTTTAAGTCTCCTGTGAGCAAGCCTTATTTATTTTCTCTGTCCCATTCTGTGCCTAACACAGTGCCTGGCTTGATGCTCAACACTAATATATAGATGTCCAATAACTAGTTAAGTATAACTTGGGATTTTTTTCTTCTGTCATTAGGCTTATTGCTCTTTGAATCTGGAGACACTGAGTTGAGTTGCAGATTAAGGTCCCCCAGATAGAAGCAGAGCCAAGACTAAAATTCAAGTCTCCTGATTGTCAGGCCAGTGCCCTTTACCCCAAAGGCGTCAAGACTCATACCCAGCAGCAACTGATGCATAAAACTCCTGAATGGACTGAGCCAGATTAAAATATAATTTTGGGAAAATGTCAAATTCTGAAATGTTTAACAAAATGAATAAAAATGTAGTTCGGCGTAGATAATGTTAATGTGTGGTTTTCTAAGTCAGTGTGCACCGACAGAGAGTCCTTTCTGTTTGGGTTTGACACTGTGCTTTGCACTGTGCCCTGCTGTCAGAAATCACACAGATTTCTTAAGGGGATAGTTATTTGGGGGTTAAAACGGCCTGATTTTTCTAAGTACTACTAGGAGGGATCAAGTCATCATTCACCTCAGAGGTTTTGAAGATTGTGATTTCTTGACAGAAAGCAGAAGTGAAATAGAGTTAATAATCTTTCCTAGCCTTCGATACCCAGCTGTGCCTCGCTTGCAGATAGATAGGAATGGAGCCCTAAAAAAGGGCCCACCCCTTGAGGACTTCCTTCTAAGTGTATTTGTAGCTGGTTCTGGCATTATTCATCGACGTCGACTTTTTCAGATACTCTCAGATTGGCAGTATTTGCCCTGTTTGGGAAAACAAGAGCTAAGCCATAACGAGTATCAGAAAATATGTCACTATCCCCAGATTGGCTTTTCTTGTTATTGCTCTGCCTATCTCATGGCTGTTTCTCTTTAGAAGTTCCTGATGTCCCTGCTTTTGGGGAGAAGCTCCAGCAGCTAAGTCCAGAGCCCTTTAATTGTGCAGAAGCCCCCACATCAGGAAGCAGTATTGTCAAAGTTCCATCGGGCATTTTTGATATCAGCAGCCGGAAAAGTAGCACCGGTGAGTCACTTTAGTGTCTAAAAGGCATATGATAGTGCACTGAAAATGCATTTGAATGGGTATGAAGTTGTTGACTTGGTGGTAGCTGATACTTAGAAGAATAGGAAAGAATTCTGACCCATAATGGAACAATGCCATTAAAGGGTGTTAAAGTGAAAAGCCAGTGAAAATTATGTAAAAGTTTGTCAGTTAAGCAGAATGAGACGATAAATATTTGCTCGCCCACAATAAAGAGCACAAGGAGTCATTTATTTATTAAATGTTCAGTTTCTGACCACAAAGGTTTTTTTGGCATGCCTTCTCTGTTGGAAAAAAATCTCTTTTTGTTTCCACCCATGCCTGTTAGAGCCAGCAAGAAGAGCCAGAGACCATTGTGTGTTTTTCTCTGGAACAGAGACGTGATAAAGTAGTCATGCGCTTATATGTGCTTCCATAGCCCTTGACCTGGGGAAGAAAGGGAAGAGAACCTCAAACTGGCTCCCTCTAGTGGAGCCATTTGATTGGATTATCGATCGAGCTTCTACAAGGGTTAGAGTTGGAGATGCCTAATTGTCCACGTGTCCATGAAGTGACTGCTTTCTCTGTGTCAACCCCTCCCTTTGATCTTTGTCTGAGTTTGACTGTCCTGAGGATCTTGATATTGACACCTCTTTGAAGTCCTCATTTGATGATGGCAATAATTTATAGGGAGGCATCATGGTAGAATTCAAGAGGGCTGGATTTGGAGACAGGAGCTGGGTTCAAATCCCAGCTCTGCAGCTTATTTCATGTATGACCTTGGGCAAGTTACTTAAGCCCTCAATGGATCTTAGTTTCCCTAAATCTATGCTGGTTAAGTCAAGTGTAGTGTGGATAGAAAATCCCATGGAATAAAATATACTAGAAAAACCAGAGAGCTTATTTTGTGCAGACTGACTATGTGCAGAGTAAACTTCCCTCTTCTCCTATTATATTTGCAATAAAATAGGAAGCTTTTGTACCTCTTCTCCTTCAGTGAAGGACGAAAGAGCAGGCAGATGGAGAAATGACTTTTGAATCTTGGAAGGTGTCCTAGGGGGCCTCTTAATTCAGTTCTGTGACTAAAAGTTCATTGGGATCTTCCTCCATATTGAAGCCTGACAGACAAATAAGACAGGAAATATCAAACAGTCATTAAATTTTTTCCCTTTTCTCCTCTGTTTTCCTCCTGTACCTTACATGCACTGCTTTCTTTTTTTAATGTTTAGTTCATTGCAGAAGGGCGAAGGCAATCTGCATTAAATAAAATACAATTGAATTAGCCTTCTAGAGATGCCTCAGTTTCTTGATACTTGTAAAAGGTTGGGTGGAAGGCATCAGTCTAAGTGCTAAAAATAATTTTTAATCCATCAAAAAGTTCAACTCTTCTGATGCTTAAGCCATATAATTGCAAATTGACAGTGATTTGGAAAGATGAAAAAAGTCTGTGTTATTCTGGGAAGCAATGTAATGCACATGTTGATTGTTGGGGAATTTATCCACAGTTCTTACCAAATCTTTGTTGTTTAAAAAGAAAAAGACAAATGACTCTCACTCAGTTTGATAAGTGATTTCAGTTGGGAGCAAGCAAATCTTTGTATTTAAAATTTAAAATTTTAAAGATTCTACCCCTCTGGTCATATATCTGGAGACCTTAGCACCGTTGTTTCTCCACACATTGGCTGTAATCCTTTTCCTTTACACGAAGGGTCTCCTTCTGGTCTTCCCCATGTTTGTATGCTGAGAGGACAGGCAGTGGCAGTAAGGAAGCAGCTACTTAGATAACCAAGAGAGAGTTTCTTTTGGACATGTTTTTCTTTTTGGTCCTCAGTTCTTTTAGACTTAAGCTGACGTTGTAAACACTTAAGTTTTGTTCATTTTTATTATTCCGCTTAAAACAGGAAACTCGTGGTTTCCTGATGACATTCGAGAGGCTACTTTAGATGTGTTTGCCAGCACTGTCAGTTGATCCAGTCTTAAATTTGTACCTGATTCTTCATTTAACTCAACATCTATTAAGAACATTTTGGGAACAAATTCTAACAAAGTACTTTGTGTTTTAGGAAGTACATCAAATATACTGTTCTCTGCCCAGGATTCTGTGGAGGATACGGTGTTCACCGAGGTATCTAATCTGAAAACTAGTGACAAAGGAGAGAAAAGACAAAAACATTTTTCAGAAAGGAGTCGTAGCTTTAGCTCTGAAAGTCGAGCAGGAATGTTGCTCAAAAAGAGCAGTTTGGACGCAAATTCTAGTGAAATGGCAATAATGATGGGGGCAGACGCCAAGATCCTTACGGCGGCATTGTCCTATAAGAAGACACCACGAGACCAGAGTTTAGACGGCGGGGGGGGCCCAGGGCCTTGGGGGCCAGGCCTTGGAATGCTGGAGGAAGGGCAAGAGCAGCCACACACTGTTGGTGATGGTGATGATGGTGCAGGTACCATGGCAGAGGATACACTTGCAGAACCATGGAGTGGCAATCAGTCCAAAGACCTGAAAACGGACCCCAAAAGTATAATAAACAAAAGAAATAGCTCTTATACTAGAGCCAAACCGATCGAAAGGGAGGATGTTGAAACTGGGCTTGATCCTCTGTCGCTGTTAGCAACCGAATGTATAGAAGCAAAGCCTTCTGACTCTGAGGAGAAGATGCTGTCTCCAGTTGTGGCACGTAATCTAGCAGATGAGATAGAGAGCTACATGAACTTGAAAAGTCCTTTGGGAAGCAAGTCTTCCAGCATGGAGTTACACAAGCAAGAAAATAGGGGCTCAGCAGAATGTGTGTCTGGTGCCTTCGCTCCCTCTTTAGAGCGACGATCTAGTCTGCCCTTGAATCACACCCCACCACTCCAGGAAAAAACTGAAAAGCAGAGGAGCCCTCCTTCTGTATCCAGGTCAAAAACTTTCACGGGGCACTCCAAACAGCAGGCTCCCCAACACACGCATAAGGAGCGTTCCACTTCTTTGTCAACACTCGTGCGTTCTTCGCAACATGGATCTTTGGGCTCCGTAGTGAATTCTTTGTCAGGAATAAAGCTGGATAATATTTTGTCTGGACCCAAGATAGATGTTCTGAAGTCTGGTATGAAACAAGCAGCTACAGTGGCCAGTAAAATGTGGGGAGCTGTGGCCTCGGCTTATAATTATTCAGATGATGAGGTAAGAATGTTCTTTATTGTATAGTTATCACAAATCAGAAATTTTGTTTTGTATGATCTTATGTAATAATTTTTTTAATGAGATACAAAAATATTGGAGCTCTTGCTTTCATAGTTCTGTAGATGTAGTAGATTAAGAATTCAAGGTTTCTTTCCTTAAAGAAAC
>CM053599.1:210632166-210660318 GCA_028646575.1 Pseudocheirus occidentalis
GTCAATACCTTGATGAGGTTAAGGACCCTCTGGATTCCCAAGAAAGCATGAAACGGCAGAAAAATATTCCTAAATGGTTCAAGAGAGAAAAAAGAATCAAGAAAACAGAATTAATGACCTACATAGAGGAAATAATGGGCAGGACAGAAAAGACTTAAATCCATGGTGGTAAATCTCTTCAGAGAAACAAAGGATACAGCAGTTGATCAGGAATGCAAATACATATAAATGAAGTAATTTTTTTTTTTTTTTTTTTGCTTTTTGGAGGGGGTAAGGTAGGGTAGTTGGGGTTAAGTGACTTCCCCAAGGTCACATGGCTAGTTTTGGGTTAAGTATCTGAGGCTGGATTTGAACTTGGGTCTTCCTGACTCCAGGGCCAGTGCTCTATTCACTGTGCCACTAGCCACCCCTAAATGAAGTGATCTTAAAAGAAAACATGATCTTTATACAAGCCAGACATTCATCATAAAGAAAGGACTGTTAAAAACAACTGAAGCATTCTAAGACAGTCTACCAAAAGAGTAGGAGTTCAAGATTCTGAATAGCGTAACGCAAGAAATCATACAAAAAGAGTGCCTGGACCTTCTGAATGCAGGCGCAGAGGTGGGAGCGTCAGCCGTCAGAAACCACAGCTCTCCAGAAAGATACTTTCGAGACATAGAGTGGTTAAATTTCATGATTCTATGGTGACCAGGAGAAAAGCCTTCAGATTTTAAGGAAAGAAATTTCAAATAGCCCTAGCCTGTTCTGTACCCACCAGAAATCACAGAAGGAAATGGAGTTATATGATAAGAAGAGCAAAGGAGGTCAGAATGCAACCTGAGGTGACCTGAGTCCAGGCACCGGCTTTTCAGTAAAAGAGGAGCGTTTGAAGCGTTCCTACAAATAACACCAGACGGGAACAGATTGTTTTGCAATGACTCTGACAACAGAAATACAAGAAAGGTTTAAAAAAAGGACAGCAAGCAAGGAAGACAGACGTGACAAAAATTGTGAGCCATGTAACTCCCACCCTCCTCCTTGGAGACTTCAGTATTTACCTGTTGATTCTCCCTCAAGCATCCTAACCACTCAGTTCCCGTGAGCTCTTCTGTCACCACACCTCAGCCACATACAAAGATAGTCTTATCACCCAGAAATGTGCCACTTGCCTATTTGGGAGTTCTCAGATCCTCTAATGTGATCCTTAATCTATTGGCTTTTCATCTCCCTCTCTGTCTTTCTTTGCCAAACCCCTCTTTTAGACACTTCTCTTTGCCGCATTTTGACCTCTTGGTGAACCAGCTCAACCTTACGCTTGTCTGCCTCTCTTGAGTTCTCACCTTCTATTACTCTGCTGATTACACTCTGCCAAGCCTCAAGCTTGGGTCACTCCTGCCATTTGCTCTCTTTGCTCCTACACATGTGCTTCTAGACAAAGATGGAGAAAATCACACATCTGTTCTGACTGGATCCATTGTAAAGTTATGTTACATAAAGTCAACTGGGCCCTCACTGCCACTAGTCAGCCCAAACTCTGTCACTGACAAGATCAGATACAAAATGGCACCCCAAAGTCCTTCATAACCTGGCCTCCTCCTGCCTTTCCAATCTTCTTTTAGCTCCTTCCCAGCCACATCAATGTGATGCAGTGACGCTGGCCTCCTGCGTCCTGGCTCCAGATATGTGCTCTGACAATCCCCTGTGCCTCGAGTGCCCTCTCTCATCTCTGCCCGCTGCCTTTCTTGGCTTCCGTTCAGTCCCAATTCCCAATCCCTCTTAATTGTAGTGCCTTCTTTCTGCCATCAGTTCCCATTTATCCTCTATATAGCTTCACTATTTATAGTTGTTGTCTCGCCTCCCCCATTAGATTGGGAGCTCCTTGAGCACAAGGACTGCCATTGGCTTTTTGTGTCTCTGATGACATCTATTACCTAGAAGCCCTTCACTGTCCTGGTCACCCTCCCAGGACACTCCCACTCGTCATGGGTACCATTTCTAAAATGTGGCAGCCAGAACTGAATGGAATAACTAGTCCTGGTTACTGTGTTTCTCTTAAAGCAGCCTAATAAGTCTGCTTACGTCAAACAATAGTTATAACAAAATTATCCATAAATACAACAAAATTGAAGTGTCTTGAGTTCACCATAGTAAAACGTAGCCTCTAATTGTCTGTGCCACATCACAGTCATTTCCCCATTTCTTTTAAAAGTCATAGAAACAGATCAGCACTTTGGAAAATGAAGAGTCATTTCAGCAGTTAAACTTTTTGAAAAAGTTATGATAAATGAGGTTTAAGTAGCAGGTAAGTAAAGTTCAGCACAGAATCTTATGGAACTCGACACTTTCTTTGTGTCTAAAGTCTGTAACGCTGAGAGATTTCTCCTTTCAACCTTTTTCGACCTATTCAACCTAATATGTTCTATTCTGCTTCCAAAGGAAAAGCATGGTATCATGGAAAGGCTTAGAGTCAGAAGTTTGGAACTGAACTTAGCAGGACTGTGTTTCCTTAGTCCCAGGTTTTTGTCTTGTGAACTCTTCTCCGGTTAATAAATTTTTCATTGAATTAAATAATTATTGAACTTTGTTGTTCTCATGGTGTGACTGATCCTTTCTTTTCATTTGCTTTTAGCTTCCTCTTTCGTCTCTGTCCCAGGACAGCAAACTAGTATATATTCAGTTATTATGGGACAATATCAACCTTCATCAAGAACCCGGAGAGCCCTTGTATGTTTCTTGGAGAAACTTCAGTAAGTAGATCAGTCTTCCAGGACAAAAGCCTCACTGCTTCCAGTTTTGTTCTTTTTGTATATCTCTTTCAGGTCGAATTTGGTCTTGTTAGCTATTCAACTTCAGTCAGCCATGATGCAGACACTTCAAACTATATATCGAGTCTCAGTAGAGTTGAAAAAGGTTTCATGAAGTAGATGAGCTTGATGTCCTTTTTTGTTCTGGTTTGTTTATGGAGAAGTCTGTGTTTCTATAGGATTAGCACTGTGGTCAAGTTCACTTTGGTGGTGTTTGGATCCTAATTTCTGTTACAGAGCCATTAGTTTTGAATCTTATTATAATACTCCTCTACTAAAGTCCTGCCTCAGTACCAAATGGGGAAGGCTCCACCAATAAGGCGTAAGCTGTGGCAGTTGTCAGTGAGAGGGAAGGATAGACCAGGCGTTGCTTGTATGTTAGCCTGGTTAGACAAGCTTGCTGCTAGGGGATTGGCTGTCAAGTTCTGCAGAAAGCTCTTCCTAGTCTTCTTGTTGCGCCTTCCCTTTAAAACTATCACCAGTCTATCCTCCGTGTAGTTTACTTATACATAGTGATTTGCGTGTCATTTACCCATTCGACTGAACCTCCTGAGAGCAGGGACGTGCTTTTTGCCTTTCTTTGTTAACACAGCACCTGTCACACAGTCGATTCTTCATGCTTGAAACCATTTACTTGGGAATTGAGGCCTTATGTTCAGTATTGGATAGGAGAGACCAGTTAAATCACGCGTTCTTAAACATCAAAGTATGATGAGACTAGCTAAAATTTTGACAGTCACAAAGACGTCTTGTGAGGATCCAGTGGCGTGACGCCTCCACCACTTAGGGGGTACTTGGCGTGAGTGCTCTTCTCAGGCTTCACACACAGAAAATGAACCGTGAGAGATAAAGCGGCTTGGCTTTCATTGCCTTAAAGCTAGGAATGAGGAGACCTGGCTTTTCTGACTCAGAATCAGCATTCTTTCCAGTATACTTCCTTACCTTTGAAGAAAAAGTGACTCTTGCCCTTAAAATGAATCGGCTGGTAAATTACGCATTTCCTACCCACAAGTTTTAGTACGCTGTCAGGATTGGGAATTAGCTGCTTTTGTAGCACTTGCTAGTTTCAGTGACATGAGAGTGATTTATTTAGAACAAATCATGTAAATTCTTGTTCCTGGGGATGAGAGGATTTTTAAAAAAGATTGCTTTATAAGAATAAATATGGGGAGGAGAAAAACATCCATAAAATATTTCTGAGGTAGCTTTTAACTGCTCCCAGTCAGAGAAAATATGGTAAAAGTCTTTTTACCTTGATATTCCTCCGTGAATTTTTTTTTCTTGACTTCATAAATTATTTGTGAAGAACACACGTATATTGTGCTTAAGTTCTTTTGGGTTCACCACTGCATTTTTTAAACTAGAGGTTTAAAATAGAGTAAAGGTTCTCAAGAATGAAAAGTCCCCTGAAATGGCTTTATTCTTAAAGGCGTTTAGAAGGATATCTGGCAGCTTAAGTAAAATGTAAGCATGTAAAATACATTAAGAAAAATATTGAGTGTTTAATGAGCACGTGTTGAATGTTACATGAATAGTACTATACTAGAGAAGAGGGTCATGTAGCATTTTAAAAATAGATATATGCCCCACCCTCTTTTGGGGGAGAGGAAATACATTGATCAACTAGAGAATTATTTTTAGAGCAGTATTTTAAGAAGTGCTTGGATATAGTACAAGCTGTCTGCATAAATGTTAAGGCATTATCAGAGTGGGGTTAGTACAGTCAGACAAGGGATATAAGAGGAGCCCAAATTGGAGTGAAAAACACTTTGGAGAAAGTCTTGGGATCAGAGTTCTAAATGACGCTTCTGCTCTATATTCCCTTTCCTAGACTCCGAGAAGAAATCGTCCTTAATAACAGAAGAGCAGCAGGCCACAAGCACTTTAGTAGAGAACATCAGGCAGAGCATTCAGCACAATGATGTTCTTAAGCCTATGCACCTTCTTCTGCAAAAGGTGAAGCCAGATGGAAAACGACAAAGGTAATAAGACATGGCTTTCTAATTCAATGCTCTTGGGATGCTTTTCTGGTATGTCTGAAAAGTATTTTGGGGGTGCCTGGGTGGTGCAAGGAATAGAGCACCAGCCCTGGAGTCAGGAGGACCTGAGTTCAAATCCAGCCTCAACACATCACACCACAAACTAGCCATGTGACCTTGGGCAAGTCACTTAACCCCAATTGCCCTATCTCTCCCCCCTCCAAAAAGCCAAAAAAAAAAAAAGTTTTGTCTCAGTTGTGTGTATACATATCCTTCAGGTGCTAAAGAAAAACCCACATTTTGAGGGAGTAAATTTAATTTGAGCAGAATAAAGAAGTTCATTTATAAAGTAAATTGAAAAGTCTATTTCATTGAAAGTCCATTTGCTCTGTGTTGCCTGTTAACTCCTTCCTAATGGCTTCTAATGGAAGACAGGGTTTGTTTGGGAGGCTGGGATGTTCCTGCCTCTGCCACTCCCATTCTTCTAGCCATCCCCTCCTAACCTGTGGGAGCTCTGGTGGAGAGGAACAAGCAGATGGACATGCAGAAGTCCCAGATCATCTACTGCAGATGTTTGCAGACAAGCTGGGTGAGCCTACTAACTCATTTTCTGCATACATTCTTATTTCTTCACAGGAGTTTATACAGAGAAATCCTCTTCTTGTCACTGGTGTCCCTGGGAAGAGAAAACATTGATATTGGTAAGTTGGTATAATTGAGCCGTTACATTTATTTTGAACAATGGAATTAAATATTTCTTGTTTAATTTGTCCAAAAAATAGTTTTGCAATATTAATTTGTAGCCTGATACTCCAGATGTGCCCTAGTTCTGCTTTAAATAACTTAAGTATTTTCTTTGCTAATATTGCTTTTTTTAAAAACAATGTCTTTCAGAGGCTTTTGACAACGAATATGAACTTGCATATAAGAGTCTGTCCTCGGAGGTTCTAGGAAAGACGCAGAGGATTGATGCTCCCCCAAGTCTCAGCGTGGAGTGGTGCAGGAAGTGTTTTGGAGCACCTCTCATTTAAATAAGGGATGACTCGGAACTTTCACAGCACATGGCAATCCTGAGACACAAGCTGTGCCGATCTGGAGGCATTCAGGTGTTGATTCAGACTCCTGAGAACTGGTGACAGACAGTCTGACAGTGTGTGGTATATTCGTGACAGGCCTGCAGCTCGTGAGCTCTGGGTTGTAGTAGAGAGTCTGATTTTGTAAATTATTTGTTTTTCCTGACAAGAGTTCTTTGGATTTTTTCAGAGTTGGGAAAAGTAACTGTAAAAGTCTCGAATCCCAAGGGAAAGTAGCCCAATTCTTGGAGCAAAACCTAGAGCAAAGTGGGTTTTGTGTGTGTATATACTTGTGTGTCTCTGTAGATGTATGCATATGCAGCCTATATAATAAGTGTATATATTTATTAAAACTCTTAGATTGCACATTGCAATACAACTTTCTGAAAGGGTCTCATGACCAGTGAATTGTTGACTGCTCACAAACTGGGCTGTAGTTAACTGCTAGTCAAATTTTTCTGAAACTGACAACTGCCCTGCCACTGGCTTTATTTTAAATTTAATATATGCTTTCACTCTTTGTTTATATCTTCTTTGTTGATGGAATATTATACTCCTGATCGTCAGTTCCCTTCCCCTTTTTACTCCTTCCTGCTACCAAGATCACTTACTTCACTCTGAATTACAATCTAATTAGGTAGTTTAAATGAATTTGAATCTAGGTTTCATAAGAATTTACAAAGTTAATTGGAACTTGATCCTTCCAAAAGACAGAACTTTGCCCTTTGGCCTGAATTCTTCCCGTTCAGGCACCCCTTGGTCACTTTTTTTAAACCTGTGGGATACCTTGCACTGCAAATGGAAGTTTAATATTTGTAATGTTTGAAAGTTAGTACTTGTAGATTTGCATGCACATGATCCTAAGTGTGCATGTGTATATATTTTTTTACAAGCTGAACAAATTAAGTCTTAAAAAAGTTAAAGTTGTTGAGCTTATTATAGTCAATAGATTTAAGAAAAATCATGACCTCACATGCCTCACTTAGCATTTTGTTATACCTTGAATGCCTTCTATTAAAAACACACCTTGTCGAGTGTGTTTGTTCGCCTTCGCTTCCTTTATGGGACTAATATGCTTCCTGTTGATTGAGCTGATGTTAATTAAGATCAGTCTGAATTTCCAGGAACTACTGCAGATGAATTAAGAAAGCAGTCGCTCCAAAACAGGCACTTGTGAATGGCGTAACGTGCCTTCTGCCCAGTGTGTCTTCTGTTTAAATGCTCGTCATCATTGTAGCGTTCTGCATTTCTGGATTTATCAGCTTAATACCAATGCAGGCCACTAATTTCAGGTGTCATTGAGAGTGCTAGTGGCATAATCTCGTGTCAGAAAGTACATGCAATATGGCAACTGAACAGGAGACGTGACTAAAAAGGTTTTAGAACCATTACTTTAAAAACAAGCCTATTTTGCACTATTTGTGTAGAGGATATATTTTTTGCAATTTAGCCCTAGTTTTTCTCTCAGTCATTTAAGTTTAATACTTAAAGTCACTAAAATGTAGTGACAAAAAAGTCATTTGGAATTAACTTGCCACGAAATGCTATTTTGTATCATTGGACTTAAAGCCTTCAACACGGTAAAAGTATTATGAAGATGAATAAAAGGGAGAAAACCCTCTTAAGCCTATTCATTGTGTTCTGTGGGTTATAGTTTCCAGGCTTCTCAAATGAGTAGGATTAAGTGATTTATCATCTTTGGCAATTCCTGTTTGTTTTTCTATTCATCTCTTAATTTTTATGTGACTTGGGATTTGTTTTTCCTTTCTTCTGATTTGAAAAAGAAAATCTTACTATAATAAAAAATGTACATTTGGGTAACATTTTTTAAATTTCAAGATCAAATATTTTTAGGCAGTAGTTCAACTGATCCGAATTTTTCATAACTTACTGTGTTTACTCTGAGATTACATATCTTTCAATAAGATATCATCTAAGCCCTAGTGTTTTTTTTCTATTTACGTAACAAAATCTGCTGCTTCCTTTCTTTCAAAACCCCGATTTTAAATTCGGATTTCATCTGTGTTTGCTTGACTCTGAGACTTTTCCAGTACACATAGTGAGAAAGAGACCCTGTAAGTTTATAGTAATATCCTAATGTTGTCACCTCTGCAGATTTTCTGTTGGAAAAATAAAAAGACTTGTCACCTCCCCCAACCTAGTTTACCCCAAATAAGAGTTTTTAGGGTTGGTTTGTTTTATTTGTATGTAACTGACTACCAGAGAGATAGAAAAAAACACTGTAGGAAACCAAGTCTTGAAAACTACTGAAAGTAATTTTTCAGATTGGTATCTGGATTGTTGAACAATAATACATTTTTTTTTGTATTTGTGTTATTTGAAAGTAAAAGCATTTTAAGAAGCAATTTAAAGCATTGAAAGTAATACCGTTATCACTGTTAGGATTGTAGAACTAGACTAATTCTTCATCTAAGTTTCATAACACTGCAGAAAAAGATGCTTAAGTAGTTACGTGACTTATGCAGACAAGGTTGGCTTGTTTAGTATCAAAATCAAAAAATCTCAGAGTAACTTTATCTGAACCATCCGTTATTCTATTACTGTTTTTTCATGGCTTCTCTTTTAACATAAAAATATTTCAGTAAAGCATAGGATTGGGCTTGGCTCAAAAGATAATGAAACAAGCCACAAGAAAAAACATTTTTGAAATTCCTCTTCTGGAATGAAAGACTCAGTTAATAACAAACGATTTTCAGATTTTAAGTTTCAACTTTATGACATATCCTTTGTTCCTATAGGAAGAGCTTAGAGCAATTTCAGTTGAACGATCTCTTGATATTAGATTACCAAAAATCACCAGCTCAGTTTTCCAGTTCATGGGGCTCTGTCATCATCTAGGTTTAGAGGTGGTGAGGAGACAATGACCCCCTCAGTCTCTTCTCTGAGACTAGTGTGGGTGTGGAATTAAAAGTCAGATGAATTCATTTTGCTTTTTTGAAGACCTCATTACTTTAGTGGAAAGGCCCTGATAGTGAGAGGCATTCTGGTGTGGTGGGGAAAAGTCTGAGTACTTGAAAGACCACGTGGATCCAAAACCTCCCTCTGAGACTTAATAGCTAGAGCGTTAGGCATCATCCATTTACTCCTCTGTGAGAGTAGTCCTTTCATGGTGCAAGTCAGAGTGCTTTACTGACATTGGGATGAAAATTTCATATTGACATTTGGATTTAGTAAATATTAACTACCATTTTCTTGGGCACTTTTTTTTATCTGGTACCTTTCCATAACACCATTCTCAGGCATGTTTAAGAACCATGCCCATTTTCGATATGGGAAAAACAACTATTGCTGAGACGTTCAGATGACTTACTGATGGTCATGAAGCGTGTTAAGTGTAGGAACTGGGATTTGAACCTGGGTATTGTGACTCCAATTCCACCACTCTGAGCTGCTGTTCAAATAGAGGATTTGGTTTTCACAATGAGTGCGTTAACATTTAAGTGACCAACAGCAGTTCCCATTAACTAGCTTAAATAGCTTAGCAGGATTCACACATATTGAAGTAGCTCTGTACTCCCTTAAATTAGAATGAGCCTTGTTTTTCCTTGGCAACATTTAACATCCTTACATTCATATCGGGTTTCTGAAGGAAAATTAGTGATACTATCCCATTTGAGGTCAGTTAAAAAGCAATTAAGTGAAGACCACATCTATAGCTGTATTTTTATCTTCCCAGTAAGATGTGCTATTCAGCAGTTCTGAAAGAGCCTAGTCAGTTAAGCCATAATAAGTCTTGTTTGCTCTCTAGTTTTCCTGTGGTTCAGGTTATGTTAAAATCCTAACTCCCCCTGATATTCAAGCCAAAGAATGGGTTTAAAGTTTATCACTTTTTTTAAGTCTCCAATGTAAGGTCCATGTCACACTTGGGAATTATAGGAATACTCTTTGTAAGGGATGTTATGTAACTTGTTATTATGTAGACTAATATTTGTACCGTTTTCCAGTTCACTGCAATAGACATGTGTTGCAAGGAGTGATTAGGCCTGGTATTATTATAGCGACCTTGTTTAAAGAAATTTGCCTTAGGACATTTATATATTTAGATTTAATTGAACTTACACTTTTTGAAATTAGCCAATAAACTCTTCCACTTAATCACTTAACACCAAAGGTGCCTTTCAAGACAGTAAATGGTGAAATTGAGTATGAAGTTGTCATTCAAGTACTTTGGTTCATATTTTGTTTCTGCATCATTTCAGTGGTACAAAAAAGGGATTACTTTCCTATTGATACAAAGCGTATTGAAATCCTTTCTGGAAATGAATTGTACTCCAAAAAGGATGAGATAAGATAAATAAATGACTGCTTCTTGTTTGACTGTTTTGACTGCTGGAAAGCTTTCTGCTGCTGCAATCAGTTTCTCCTGGTTTCCAAGGCTTTGTGAATTGTTTTATTGCATCATATTAACTATGCTTTGAAAAATTTCTCAGAAGGGTGCTTTGTGTATTTTGTATAGATCTCAGACTATAAAGGAAAGCTTCCTAATGCATTTCTCAAAATAAAGTTTATAAATTATTTATATTTCTGGCATTTGATTTTCTTAAGACCCATTTTATTGCTTAGAATAGAAGAGGTTGCAGCTCTCACAGCTTACAGATTTTTAAAAGAAGTTCTTCACTTGAACTTTGCTCTTTCAGAGACACTTGAGCTTTGATAGCTGTGTTAAAACTGGGCTGGGTTCTTGAGGTACATAAATGTAAAGGACCCGCCTGGTCAGCCCACTCAGATAATAAGGGCAGGATGAAGAGTTCAAACATGCTTTCAGACATTTACTAGCTGTGTGGCCCAGGGGAAATCATTTAATCCAGTTTGCCTTACCATCCTCTTCTGTAAAACGGGCTAAAGAAAATGGCAAACCACTCCAGTATCTTTGCCAAGAAAACCCCAAATGGGGTCATGAAGAATCAGACAATTGAAACAACAGAACAAAAAACAAATGTTCAGGAATAAAAATAGTAAAGCAGACCATTGCATCCTTTTTTAGCTGAAAGAGGATGTAATGCAGGAATGTTGTCACGTAGCCCAATTTTGTTTTTTTTTAGCATGAATCACACAACTATACAGCCTGTTATAACAGTGACATTAAAAAAAATTACTTGATAGGCCATGACAACCTTGCATTCTACTCCTTGGGTTCACATACCTTTAGATAGAACACCCTTTTCCAACAAAACTTTTGAAGTCGTCTCGTTGGTTCTAGGGTAAAGTAACTGATGCTCTTTCCCTAAGACCAGTTGATAGTCATGTGCCCAGGGCATGAACCAGCTATGGCCACCAAGCAAAGCATCAAGCTGGGATGAACCTGGACGGCTGCTGTGCCCCCGACTGATATGAGAAGATCACCACCAAAGAGGTGTCTCTCTACCCAGTGTCAGGGGTGTCAGCATGACATTATAGTATTTTGGAGGGGAGAAGGCAAGGCAGTTGGGGTTTAGTGACTTACCCAAGGTCACGAAGTAAGTGCTATATTTGGAACTCAGCTCTCCTAGTCCAGGGCCAGCGCTCTACTTCTTGTGCCACCTAGCTGCCTCTTTAAGAAAAGCACATGTACTGATCTATCAGCTTTAGGACAGCCGCAGCAACCAGAAATTTTAGTAGATGTATGACAAATAATCAGAAGGGGAAAAAGGTCTACACACACCCATTTAGGGGCTAGTTAGAAACTACCAAGAGCTTATTTGTCTGAAGTATCCAGTAGTGGCTAGTTGTGGAAGGCAGTGGATTAGTCCGTAGCAAACGCCTAAATGCCACCTGTAGGCGACCTGACAACAGGGCTGGGCATGCACAAAAACCAACCTGCAATAGGCAGTGGAGAAGAGCCGAGGGGAAAGAGATGGAACCTATGGGTACAGTACATGATTCATAAAATCCATGCTTTTTGCAAATTAAAACAAAAACCAAGCCTCCACTTGACCAAAGTTATTTATTTTGGACACATTTTTAGAAACTTTTATTTTTGACTGGACTCTGATTTCGAGGTGGAGGCTCTCAGGGAAGACAGACGACGTCTCTTAGCGATCTGTTCTTGCCGTTTTTCTTTAGCCTCCTAAGTTAAAACAAAAACAAAACCCACGTTAAAAGTAGTATGTATTTTATTTGCAGAAAGAACTAAGGCAACAAGCTGTGTTTTTGATAATAGATATTAGTACACATATAAGAATATCACCAAACTTATCACCACCATCCTCCTATCTATCTAGAAGACAAATAAATAGGATTTCCTGAAGTTGAGAAAAGCCATGTACAAATATACCTTCATTCTCTTGGCCAAAAGTTTAGCATATTCTGCTGCTTCTTCCTTGTTCTTCTGGGTACGTTGCTTCTTCAAAGCTATGCGTCTACGTTTGTGCTGCAGGACACGGGGAGTCACCAGACGCTGAATTTTAGGAGCCTTGGTCCTGGGTTTCTTACCTACAGAAAAGCAGAATTAACGTTGCTGTTTGTTAGACATGAAGTCAAAACCCCAGCCTCCTAAGGACCTATTCTCTTTAATACAAATTTAAAATAAACAGATACCCAAAGCATTTTAAAATGCTATTCTCATGAGTAAACAGAGCAAAATGCTGCAACTCAACAGTAACAGTGGAGTTAAACTGAAAGGGGGTGGTGGTAGGGAGACAGAATCCACCAATAAAATATTCACATATTCCCCAGTATCAGTATAGTTTATTTTCCTATCATCCTTTCTCATCACACATGAAAACTAAAAACCAGTCATGAGAATTTCATAGCTGGATAAAGCTTTACTAATTCATTACTAAGTCATTAACTAATAGATTTTACGTATAAACACAGTGAACAACAAGCCTCCTGGAGAATTTGTAGTCCTAGGCCACTTCAATAAAACTACCGTATGTACTGTATTTTTCAATATAGTCTTTTGTTCATAATTTATGAAATTAAGGGCCCGTGAACAGGAAGAAGTAATTTACCATGTATTTGTGTCCATCTACATTTAATTACTGGTTACATAAGAAAACTCCAATCTAGCTAGATGGAACCCTAGAGTTCCTAAAACTAGAAATCTTTTTTTTTTAAACAAGTTAGGTGCAGGAAAATTACACTTCTAAATGTGTAGCTGTACACCAACCAGACAACCCAATACAATACAGATGCCTTAAGTCAGTGGTTCTCGACCTTCCCAATGCTGTGACCCTTTAATACTTTGCATGTGGGCAGATAGAAGAGCAGTCTTAGGTGACCCCTGTGAAAGGGTCGGTTGACCCCCAGGTTGAGAGTAAGTGGTTCTCAAACCTTTGAGGCCAACTTGTTTAAAAAAAAATAAAAAAAAGCAAACCCAATAGAAGTAGCATAGCTTCCCTCCAAACCCCTAACAAGGGTGCTTTTTCTACAAGATTTTTAAGTATATGGCAGATGAGAACTCCATGTTTCCAGTGTTACTTTTTGAGACCAACTCAGGAGTCACTTGGAAGGATCCCAAGTTACATCATTAAGTAGCACCTTTTAAACTGTTCATTTTTTTCTAAACAGATGCAGAGGCATCTGTTTTATAGCAGTTTCCTACCATCACCCTTTTATTCAAATCTCTTAGGATTCTGAGGAATCCACCACCCATAAAGACAAAGCCACGGCTGACAAATAATAATCCTAGGTCTTGTGCTGCACTTGGAAAGTGGATACAAATGGCAAACAACATGTTAAATTTAGGAGCAAGAAGACCAGAGTTCAGGATCCTGCCTAAGACACTAGCTGTGTGACCCTGGACAAGTCATTTTATTTTGTCTCAGTCCCCCAATCCACAAAATGGACACGGAAATAGCATTGCAAGGTAATAAGGATCCAAGGGGAACAAGCAAAGTACTTTGCAAACCTTAATGAACCAACTCCTGTTATTTTATGGTTTGTCTCATTTCTGTCATACAGCAGAATCAACAGGGCCGGGTTAATCTTGAGATTCTTTTAGACTCAAGCCCGGCCCCAGAATCATACAAACCGAGCAGCCCAGTGTGGGGGCACATTAAGTGGCTCTACTTAATCTCACTAGGATCCCTTGACAACCCACCACACAACTGCACTAGTCAAAAGTTGCAAAACTCTAATACTCAGGGAGCTCAACTCACTAGTATGGAGAATGATTCATCTTAACAGAAAAAAAAAGTGGGCTCAAATCTCCCTTCTGCCTTTGGCGCAGGTGTGCACCGCCTTCTCCAGCCCTCCCTGATGCCTAATGGCATCACTACAGATAGACTCCCAACCCTCCCCCACGCTGGACCCCTACCTTCCTTGTTGAGGGGCTTTCTCACAACGTACTGCCGCACGTCATCTTCTTTGGACAAGTTGAAAAGTTTTCGGATCCTGCTGGCTCTTTTGGGCCCCAGGCGACGAGGCACAGTCGTATCTGTCAGTCCTGGTATATCTTTCTCGCCTTTAAGAAATGTTGAAAATCATGATAGTTTTCAAACTTCCTTAGAGAGATGGTTACAGGAAGTATACTATTCAACAAGGATTCTACTGCACTGAAGCCCACTCTTGGGGACAAGGACAATGCTCGCCACAACCAATTTACCAGACCTGGGCACAAATAAGAAAACATGTTTCCTGGAGGACAGGGGAAAAGAGAAAAAAACCGTGGCAAATCATTTACCTCAGTTTCCTAATGTGTAAAAACAAATATGATCCATAAAGAGAAACAAGCATCTGGACTATTGTCCAGATAAAGGAAGTAACAGTCATACAAACTTGTAAGCATAAATGAAAAAATGGACACACTCACCTTTCTTCACAATCACCAAGTTGAGGACACTCAGGTTGGCATCGACGATACAGCCCCTGACAGACTTGCGCTTCCTCTCCCCGGTTCTCCTGGGGCGATAGCAGGAATGGCCCTTGCTGAGCAGCAGGCGCACGCGGCCGTGGGCCAGGACGCCCTGCTTCATGGGAAAGCCCTGCTTGTCATTGCCCCCGCTGATGCGCACCACGTAGCCCTAGAGGGGACAGGAAGAGGTTTGTGTCAACACTGTCATCCTTTACCTTTAGGAGAGGAGAAAGGTCTACATCAGAAAGTGAATTGTAATTGCAGATATCATTACAATTCTCCATCAAATGCTTTGTAAAGATGCTGCAAAACAAGGGCATTTCTAACCTAAATTCTACAGGATGGACTGAAAGAGACAGGGGAGCAGCTGAGCCCACAGTGCTGGTGAGATGAGCCATAGGAGGTGACCAGCCCTCCACCCACAGGGAGGTGAATTCCAGGCTGCTCTCACCTTCCACTCGTCACCCAGGGCGTCCGCGGACACCTCGGTGGCCATGCGCTTCTCATAGAAGGTCCGCAGCTTTCTCTCATCGTCCACCTCGATGAGCTTCTGACAGCCAGTGGCCGGGAAGGAGATGTTGAGCTGGGAATTATAGAAAGAGAAAAAAGGCCCAATGAAGACGGCAGGGAAGTGAGGGGCACCAGACCGGGTCTGACCGGGCAAGACCAGCCCGGGTCACTAACCGCTACTTAATGACTCTGGTTATCATTAAAAGTCATCCATTAAACCGTGCAGAAACCAAGCCCTCCTGCCCACCCCCCTCATTTCGGGGACAAAGGGGGCTGATCCAGGCGGAGCGGGGGACTGGTCTGGAGCTCCCCGGGCTTGACTTTTGCCTTCTTTGCGTGCCGGGCTCCTGGGGGGGAGGGGGGCTTGGTGTGTGTCTGCTCCTGTATCTGTCAAAGGGCTCAAGGAAGGAGCTTTTGGGGTCCCTTAAGACCCCTGGCCCCCTATTCCCCTGAAGCCTCTGGAAGGAAAATGGGTGCCTGGCTTTTTTCCAAGGAATCCCTACCGGTCAGTGCGTAAAGCCCCGTGGGCCATGAACGCTGGCTTGCAGAGGGGGACACAAGCACTGTCCGGGCCCCCGTGCGCGTGTGACAGTGTGGCGACAGCAGAAGCCAGCAGGGGCTGTGGTGCCCTCATCAGAGACGCGGGGAGGCGGGGTGTGCGTGAGGGGGGAATTACAGCCCATCTCACAGAAGAGGACCCCGAGGCCCGGAGCTTGCTAAGTGACTCTCCCAGGCTCTCCCAGTTAGCTCCGTAAGTGCAAAGGCTCGCGTAAGCGGAGGGAGAGCCCCAGCAGGGAGAAGGTGCTGGAAACACGGGCTTCGGTGGGCACTGGGGCGCGGGCGGGGGTGCACATCCTCCACACTCGCTCGGCAGCCGCCGCGCCGCGGCCACCCCGCATCCGATCCGGAGCCGGGGCCGACGCAATCCCCCGCCATCCTCCCTTCCCCGGCGTCCCGGCCCCCGAGGGCCGTGCGCGTCCCCTACCCCTGCCTCTAGCGCACACAACGCCGGGCCGAGGAGGGGAAGGGGCGGCGGGAAGGCCGTCTCGGGAGGCCCGCGCCGGACGCCCCCTCCGTCCCGGCATGCCCTACCTTCATCTTTGCACAGCCGCCCGCTCCAGGCCTGCCACGGGAAAGAGACTCGACTTCCGCCCCGGCCCAGTCACATAGGCTCCCGCAGATCCCGCGAGGTTCTGCGAGATGACGCGGTCACGCGTAGGCGGGACTTCCTGGGAAAGGGAGGCGCCGGCAAAGAGCGGATTGGTGGGAATGGGCTTCCCAGGAGACCTTGCTCTGGCTGACGGCTTGCTCGGAGTCGCCTGACGCAGAGCCGGCCGCGTCCGTCGCGTCTTCCTTTTCCGGGGCTCGTCGTCAGGCGCTCTGGCTCCCTCTGAGAGCCGGGTCCTTGGGGCCCTGAGGGCGGGGAACCCAGAGGTCCCAGGTCCCGGCCGTCCCGGCCTCAGCACCCTCCCTCTCCAGCCCGCCTAAAACTTGCTTTTGGTTCCCGTGACAACGCGGGGCGGGAGGGGGAGCGGGAGCCCCCATTCCCCTTCTCCCCCTCAGCGCCCCCCCCCCCACTTGATCACCTTCGGCGCCTGCCTATTATTTTACTTCCCTTGACCAACCGCTCCCGTAACATACTCCGCCCTCCTTCCCGCGGCTCTGCTGCTTTTTGCCCCGTGAGACATTCATTGACCGCCTCCGTGCCTTTGTCACGCGGGCCGGCCTCTCCCGGAAGGACCCCCGCGCCCGAGTTGGGGAGGGGGATTTAAAGCGCCTCCAGCGCCGGACTAGAGCTTGTGGCTGCTGTCCCGGAGGTCGCGCCCTCCTGTGTGGTTCGCGTGGCCCGGTTAAACGGAAAGCCTTTGAGGGCCGGGAGCCGATCACCTCTCACACCGTCCGCCTGTCTTAGGGCGCGTCCTCCCTGAATTCCGGCCCCCCCCCCCCAAAGCATGACCCTGCGCGTCTCGTTTTTCTACGTCTTCCATCTGCTCTGTGTCTTTTTACCGGACCGCTCTCTCTCCCAGACACCTTGAACCACATTTTAAAATGCTAACTTTGGCGGTCCTAGTACATCCAGCTGTTGGTCCGTTTCGTCCCCTTCACTGCCGGGCTTCTTGAGAAGTCCGCGTCCGAGGTCGCTAATTCTTTACCACCTGCCTTAGCCCGGTAGTCGGGGTCTTGGAATAACCTAGTGTCTGGCCCCGCCCTTCCACCGAAGCCGTTCTCTCCGAGGTTCCCCCCGCCCAACCATCAAATTCTGTGGGATTTTTTTGGCCATCTTTCTTGACCCTCTGTGACACCCACCTGCCTCCTTGGGGATAGTCTCTGCTCCAGAAATATGCTCGATGTGTTTTCCTACAGCTCTGCCCCTCAGACTCTGGATAGCAGCTCATCTTCCTGATCCCTCAAGGCTCTGTTTTGACTTTCTCTAAACATTCTTCTAGGAATCTGATTCATTACCCCAACTTAAAGTGTCACCCGTGCGGACAATTGCAACATCTTTCTCTCCAATCAACGTCTCTTCTGATCTTTAGACTTGGATCTGTATATGGGATATCTTCACCTTTACCTCTCAGAAGTTCCATGAGCAAGCTTACTATCTTGCCTGCTCCTAATGACTACCATTTCTGTCTGTAGTTCCATCGACCAGCTAATCTTCCATATTATAAACTTTGGTATTAACTTGACTTTTCCTCATCTTTTGTATTCAGTCATTTAAAAAATCTTATCTATCCTACCTCTGCAAAGTTCACCCCAATATAAGTCCTCATTACCTTTGCAATAGCCTCCTAATAAATAGTTACTTCCACTCTCTCCTCCAATCTGTCCCTCATGTTACTGGTAATCTTTCTTATGTAAAGCCCTGACACACTTTTGTTAAAAAATTTTCGTTTTCTGTATTACCTACAAAATGAAATGGAGTTCCAACTTCTTTGCCAGTCATTTGGCCCCCCACCCATCCATAAGCTGTCACAATTCCACCTATCCCATCTTATCTCATTATTCCCTTCCACACATTCTCTGCTACAGCCAAACTGATCTCTGAGCTACAAATACCTTTCAGGCTCTGACTTCTAGTTCTATTGTTCCCATTTCCTTCCTTCTCTTTGCTTGTTGGATTTCTACCCAGCCCTGTCTTTTAAAGCCCAACTCAACACCAATTACTCCATAAAGCCTACCTTGATTCTCTTTCCCAAACTATCCCTTCTCAGTAACTACCTTTTCCCCTTCCATAATGTCTTTTGTGTCACCTCCTCTCCACTTACATAATCATCAATCTAGTTCACTGTCTCTTTCCTGTACTATTGAAATATCCACCTAATTGATCTCTCTACCATAAGTCTTACTCTTCTCCAATCCATCTTCTACACAGAATATTCCAGAGTCCTTCATGTCATTAAAAAAACAAAGTCCTCTGTTTTTGCTTGCTTTCTTCCTTCCTCTCCCTCCCTTCCACCCTTTCTCTTTCTCCTAATCCCACTTACTGATCAGCACAGGAGTTTGACCTGCTTCGTATTTCTGACCCAGACCAGTGTGCCTTTGCTTAGGGTAGCCTGGTGACCCTCCACTCCTGAGGGCTCATCATATTAATGCAGACACCAGCTAGGCTTTAGTCTTGCTGAAGCTCAGAATTCTTGATCTCAAACAATCCACAAATTATAGCATCCCCAGCAGCAAGAATTGCAAGCATTTACATTGCCCCCCCTTTTCTATCAATGAAATAAATAATAAATGAATAACTTGATAAACATGGAAATAAATATTTAATACATTTATTAAATAATAAGTAAATATTTACTATAAAGAGCCTAGCCAAGTAGGCTGAGAGGCTTAGTCGTTATTATGTCTAAGATCAAATAAAAACTCTTTGTCATCTAAAGCCCTTTACAACCTTTCTCCAAACTACATTTTTAGCCTTTAAATTACTTCTAACACTCTATGATCCTGTCGAACTGGCCTTCTCACTGTTCTTCACGTGAAACATTCCATTTCAGGTACTTGAAAGTTGGAAGAGAGCTCAGTGCCCATTTAGATGAACCAGCACATAAAGGGAATCCCCATTATAACATACCTAAAAAGCAATTGTCTTGGGTTTTCTCAAAGACATCCAGGGAAAGAGAACTTACTACTTCTCTAAGAAGCCTGATCTACTTTGGTCCTTCTCCGGCCATTTAGAAGCTTTCCCTGGTCAGTCATTTTCAGTTATGTCTGACTCTTGTGACTCCACTTGGGGTTTTCTTGGCAAAGATACTGGGATGGTTTGACATTCCTTTCTCCAACTCAGTTTACAGATAAGGAAACTAAGGCCATTAGGGTTAAATGAATTGCCCAGGTTCACGCAGCTAGTAAGTGTTTGAGGCTAGACTTGAACTCAGGTCTTCCTGACTCCACGCCCAACACTATTCATTTGGACATCTAGCTCCCTATTACAGTCATTTAAATAAAGAGAGTTATCATTTCCCCAAGTCTTCTTCACTTGGAGGAAGTACCCACATTGATGAGATGACAAATCCATTGAAATATTGAAGGGTTTGTTTGTTTTCAGCTAGGCCTGTGATTTCATTGATATGGGAAATTTGCATGGTAATGCCATGCGCAAGCAGCTTCCCAAAAGAATGCTACTGTGAACAGCTTTTAAGGTTCTGATTCCACAGTATAGTGAACTCTCTATTCCATTACAAATCAAGGCAAACATTCACAACAAATCACAATAAAATATTCACAACATTGCATCTTATCACAGAAAATCACAATATAGTGTTCACAACAGCTTAACATTAGAATGGCCACATCGTTTTCACCAAAGTGGCCAGGTATTTAAAACAAAGAACAAAAGAATAATCATTTGGTTTCCCTAAGGGGGGATCCCTCCTTACTTAATCATTCAGTCATTTCACAATACAAGTCAATCTTCTACTCATGGGGCAATCATAAGTTAACTTAATCACTTATCCAGATTCACAATTACTAAGTATCATTAATCACTAAATACAGTCATTAGAAAATTCTTACCCTGCCCCACACATCCTCCTCAACTCTGGATCTTCCTCACTTCTCTGGGTTCCATTTAGAGTGTTTGGACAATCATAATTACGTAAATACACTCAGATTCCCGCTCCAATGCATGCTTTTTGATGGACCAGACAGGTTCCTTAAATATTTAAGGTAGGTGACTCCACCAAGTATTTAAATAGGGGGGGGGAAAAAAAAGAATAGCAACAGAAATCATCATAAGAGTCAAATTGTGGGATGGTTCTTACACACCCCTTTCAGAGGCAAGTAGGTCAGACTTCCCCAGAAAAGATATTTCTCCTGTACAGTTAGATGAAGTGGAGGAAAAAGTCAAGCCTTTCTACGTTTCCTTTAGGTTTGCCCTTAACAATAGACACTGAGACCTACTACAGGATCTGGAGTATAGACCTTCATTCCCCTGGCTCTAGGATCAGCAGGCTTCTGCCAGAACTCCTGGGTTCTATGACACTATGGCTATTTTGCCCAGATAATTCTTCTTCCTTATGTAATGACTTCAAGCTGGCTGTGTCCTCCTGGGTCTGATACTCCCTGCACTCTAGTACTAATTATATGCCATCACACCCTCTACAATAAAAGCCTTGTACCACAATGTGGCAGACAGAAAACCAGACAGCCTATGAATAGAGAAGACTAAACTTTGAAGATAACTTAATGTCATTGCTTTCTCCCTTCCTCAGAAATGTGATCAGCACAGGAGTTTGACCTATTTCATATTTCTGACTGGGACCAATATGCCCTTTCTTAGATTAGCCTGGTGACCCTTCACTCCTGAAGGCTCACCATATTAGTGCAAACACCTGGTAGGCTTTAGTCTTGCTGAAGCTCCAAATTCCCAGTCTCAAGCAAATCCACAAATCATAGCCCTCCCAGCAGCAGGGATCACCAGCCCTATCAGTGTAAGTAAAGATCCTAGCCAAGTAGGCTGAGAGGACATTAGGACTCTGGGTCACGAGGCACTGATAGCTGCATGGCTGAAAGCTAATGTTTATTGTTATTACCATCCTGCTATTAGCATAACAGGTTATGACACATTCCCTAGCCAATGTTTCCTTGCTGAACAACAACCAAGAATTTTGGCAGCCAGTGCAAACTGAGTCGAACAGGAAGGATATCTTAGAAGACAATTTGCTCACAAGTAGATAAGGAAATGCTGAAAGGGGGTGGCCTCTCTCCCCAGGGTCCAAAACCAACCATAACAGTGTGTGTGGGGGGGGGGGAAGGTGGGGCTCAGAGTAGGGGAGGAATAGCTATGAGATAATGTCATTTCCAAGAAAATGGTGAGAGAAGAATGTCCCAACATCAACACACTGAGGGCAAAACTCTAGTTACAGCTTGGAAGGGGATGACTGACTGGGCTGCTTAGAGACTAGTACCAACACCCTGGGTTGGGCAGCTGTGTCTGAGGGTGGTGCCGGCTTGCTGACAACTGTTTGTATGGTGTGGTATGCAGACAATAGCTCCTGTTGTGAACCTTTCCTTATTGTTAGTCCTTCCTTCTCAAAGAGGACCGATAGCATCCCACGGACTGATGTCTTGACTTGCTCTTGAATTGTGTGGAGTGTGTGTGGCTAGGGGATGAGGGGAAGTAACCAGCTGCAAAGCTACCTTGGCACAATCTTCTGTTCGCCCATTCTAGGTACAACTTTGCTTTGCATTCATTCTTCCTTCCTGCAAATCCCAGGAAAGGAGACGTATCTTCTCTACTCACTGAATCTTTGCTTGGGCCCTTGATTCAGAATGTTTCATCCATCTCTATTCTATCTCTCCTGCTCCACTGACTCCTCATCTGCCTTCAGACATCCTTAAGTCTCCCCAATCCTAAAAAAAAAGATTTCCTTTCAACTGCTATCATTACACCGTTCTCCTCATCTGCATTACTAAACTTGAAAAAGTTGTCTGAACTCAGCACCTCCACTTCTTTCAATACCCCCTTGCATTCTGACTTCAATGTCCACTGTTCTTCCGAAGCTTCTCTTTCAAATGTCACCGATAACTGGTAACTCTGCTAATAATCAAATCCAATGGCTTTTTAAAAAATTAAGTGGCCTCATTCTCCTTGACCTTTTGGCTGCTTTTGACCCTGATGACTGCTCCATCCCTACTTTGGCTCTAGAACATCAAGTTCTCTCCACTCTACCTTTCTAATAATTCCTGCTCCTTCCCTGGCTTCCCGTCTTGCTGTAGTGCTGTGGGCAGAACACTGAACCTGCAGTTAGGAAGACCTACTTCACATTTGAGCTCTGACCCTTTACTAACTATGTCACCTTAGACAAGTCACTTAACCTTTCTTTGCCTCAGTTTTCTTAACTGCAAAACTCTCCTGGGGTTGTTGTGGGGATAAATGAGATATTTATAAATCACTTCATAAACCATATGTAAATGACAATTGCTATTATAAATTATATACCTAAATATTATAAAATTTCCTTGCTCATTTCTCTGAATTATTTTTTATTTGAATTCAACGTCATTGAATGTGTTCATTCTATGTGTTCTCGAATTGTCTTAACCAAAGTAAAGTTTAGTTTGCCTGTCATCTTACATTTGACTTTTGGCTGCAGCTGTATTTTTTTATAGGCAACAGTAGTTCAGTTACATTTTTTAACCAGTCTATAAAAGGAAAACGAATTTACTTATATTCAAAGTTATAATTGTTAGATGCAGAACAAGCATCACTTTCCCCAACCAATGAAATCAGAGGTCAAAGTGTATCTTTCTCTATCTTGGCATCCCATTGGTACTTGGTTTCATCACGGAAACTAATTTTCATCTTTTCCCTCCACGAAATGCACTTTGTACCAATAGACAAGGCAAAGATCATAAGTCAAATAACAAAGACTTTAACATAACAGAATAGCAAAGTAAATCACAGTGGAAAATAAACAATGAAATCATTCTTAGTCCATATAAGATTATATGCAAATGGGCACAATTTTCCAGACTCACACTCCAGTGAGGAAAGGGAGCAAAATCTCCAACAAGCATTTATGAAACACACACCAAGCACCGAACTAGGTGCTTAGAATACAAAGACATTTATGAAACAGTTTCTGCTGTCAGAGAGGTTATGCTATGTTGAGGAGATGATACATTTGCCTATAACTACATGCAAAATAAATACAAGGGGGTAGGCACTGGCATCTAGAGAAATCAGGAAGGTCTAGTGTGGGAGGTGGCCCTTGAGCTAAGTTTTGGAGAAAACAGGAGCTGGAAAGGAGCAGAAATAAGGAGGAGGAGCATTCCAGGTTTGGGGTACAGCCATGCAAAGTTGAGGAGATGGGCAATGGAATGCTGTGTGTGAGGAATAGCAAGTATGTGGAGGAGAGTAATGTATAATAAAGCTGGAAAGATGGTTTGGAGCCAGGTTATAAAGGGCTTTGAATGTCAAACAGAAGAGTTTGTATTTGATCCTAGAAGCGATAGAGAGACACTGAACTTATTAACACAGAGTGCCATGATCAGATCCATGCTTCAGGAATTTAACTTTGGCAGCTGTGTGAAAAATGGATTGGAGAAGGGAGAGACTTGATAGAGGGGAACCAGTTAGGAGATTATTTCCGCAATCCAACTGAGAAAGGGTTTGAGGAGGCCATGATTCTTGCTTCATGGCTGGAACATTCCTTTCACCTGGATCTATATGTTTCTGCCTCTGGCAGCTACTTAGTGAGGTGTATAGATTCTGTCACTTGACTCTACCCAATATATGCTCCCATCAAGGCAGGGAAGCTGGTTATACCTATCAAAGCAGTCATCTCCTTAAGACCTTCTCTATTGTGCTTCCTCTTGTCGTATATTTCATCTGATGAAGCTCCCCCTTCTCTACGATTGCTGTTCTCAAAGCTTCAGCTCTCCTGCCGTTCTAGCTGGTCCACTGTACAAGAAGGCACCTGAGGCACCTGTCAAAACTTGGCTGATCCTGCAATAAAAAGTCCTCAACCATCGTTCCTAGCTTGGTCAAGGAATGAATGCCTTTCCTCTCATCCCTGATTTAGGGTGCAAATTGTGTGCCCTACTCATAATCTGCCCCTTCCTCTAAGTCTTCTGAAACTGGAGATCAAAGCACTTCATTTTTTGTTTGCCCTTTCAACTCTAGTCAAGCCCCTACTGCTAGAACATGGCAATATAAACAACAGAGAAATGGGGAGGCCCATGAAACTGTGGATCTCCAATGCACATAACTGGGAGAGGTTTTTCTGGGTGAGGGAGATGGGATGTTGTATATTTCAAATTTAACATCCTAGTACCTATACTGCCCTGCACTGATTTGCAATTTCTCTCTCCCCCCCCTTTGCAAACATGAACTTGAAAAATATCAAAAAAGAATGATCACTTCCATACAAAAAGAAGTGAAATGAAGAATGTTATGTGAAAGCAGGAGTCTCTATTAATAGAACTTTTCTTAAAAAAATAAAGGAAGATGATTTTTAAAGATTTAAGATGATAATTCCAATACACTCTGCCTGTTTGTATCTTTTCACTTCCTTCTGTGCATTTTATAAATGTTCCAGTGATATGCTTTTCTCTTTTAAATTTTTAGAGGGTGGGGCCTTGCTATCACTATACATGGAAATAGCTACTAGAGATACAAATAGAAAAATCAAGACTGGTCCTGATCTCAAGGAGTTCACACTCTTTGGAGACAACATGTTTAAAAGAAAGTCAGTACCTGGACAATTAGGCAGCTCACAACTTCTAAGAGAGTTCAGTAGTCGAGTCGGTGGCAAAGCCCAGAAGTCTTTGGGTTACATAAGTAATTAAGATGACAGTCCCCAATCACTGCAGGGCATAAAACCACAAAGTCCTGTAGGACCTTAGGAGGCAGTAACAGGTAAAGTGGTGAGATCTGGTAGTTCTGCATGGAGTTGTTGATTCCCATTCCATTAAAATCCTATGAATAGGAAGCAGCCTGGGCAAAGGGAGAAGACAAGATGGGAGGGTACCACCAGAAGGCCTGGCTGTCTAAGATGTGTATAGAGGTTGTCCCTGCGGGATAATTGTCTCCCTTCATGGAATATCTACCAATTTCCTTCTGTGAATGGCACAAGTCACCCCCTTTCTTGGAGGACAGTGCTGCTGGGCTGGTTCACTTCTAGAATAAGTCAAGCAGTTAACTAACTGCTCATGGGCTGGCTCCTCACTGGGCTCAATTGCTGAACCTATGCTTGTCACCAGTTTCTGCTCCTGTACCTCTTTCAAAGCTCACAGGTCGTAATCTGGTCTATTCTGCCTCTCACTGATAGTCATTCATCTAAAATTAGGAAAGAATAAATGAGGTCCAGATAGAAGAAACATTGGTGTTTTTTCTCTTTCTGCAGCTGTGTGCATAGGCGATTTAATTCCATTTCACTGCCTTGATTAGACAGATTTCCACTGGGAATATCAGGTCTACTTGATATATCGGTTGTGAGTAGTCAATTCAGTTCAACTAATACCAATTGACCTACCTAATATCCGAACCATTTACTCATCACAAAGCCGGCAGCCTTTGGCTTTCATTCCTGAAGCTCATCTAGGTCACTGTTCTTTTTATATATGTAGTTACTAGTAGTAAAAAAACAAACAAACAAACAAGCAAAAACCTCTTAAGAACGCTGAAATTTTATGTGCCTCATTCAAAAATAGGGAGAGGGGAGAAGTGGATGGCTGACCCACTTTCCATGGTTAATCTAAGGGAGGAACCCAGGGGAAAGAAAGGATAATGGTGATGAACTAAAGAAGAAGGTGGATTAAGCTTTAGTCTAAAAGGAGGGAACATCTAGCGGTGTGTACTTTAACCTCAGTTTCCTGCAATGTAAAAAGAGAGACTTGGACTAGAAGGCCCCTTTCTGAATGAAATACTATGATTCTCTGAGTAAACCCATACCCAAGAAGTGTTTCCAAACTTGAAATGGGCAGGGTGCCCTCTAGCACTACAGAGATACCGAAGGAATGCTCACCAAAGGCGGTTCCAAAGGATCCCACGTGCTCCCCCATGCCCTAGTGGACAGACAGTGAGTGCCCCTTCCAATTTCCAACCCCAAGTTGCTATGCTAGGAGGACTTTTTGGCAGAAGTCATTCTGTACACCACACCTTAAAATCTTTCTGTATTCCGTTGTAGTCCTTACTGTGACTTTCTATTTTTTAATCTTCTAGATAGGAGTGGGACTGTATCTCACCCAATACTTAAGTTATCATTAGAAATTAGTTAATAGGGGCGGCTAGGTGGCGCATTGAATAGAGCACCAGCCCTGGAGTCAGGAGTACCTGAGTTCAAATCCGGCCTCAGACACTTAACACAAAAAAACTAGTCGTGTGACCTTGGGCAAGTCACTTAACCCCAACTGCCCTCCAAAAAGCAAAAAAAAAAAAAAAGAAAAGATATTAGTTAATAGTCATCTTAGAGTAAGACCAGGAGAGGCTGGGAAGAAACAGGAAACATGAAGTGAGCAGGGAGGGAGCTGGGACAGGGTGTCTGTCATTTCTCAGGAAAGTTAAAAACTAATTTAATTCTTAAAAGGGGGAAAAAAAGAAAATTTTCTACTTATTCAATATTTTATATGAATGTCTTTTAAAAACTACTTTTCTATTGACAAGCATCTTAATATAAAAACAAACTTAAAGAAGTTAAATATTAAAATGGCAGGTGAAGTAATCAAATTAGTGAAGCAGCAAGAGATTGCTTTGACTAATAGTACAGTGCTCCCTCCTATGTCACTATTGTCCCTTTCAAGAACACAGAAATGTTTTGAAATGCAAGGTGAACACGCAAAGGGCCTGGGTACACTTTGGGGAGTTTTTCCTCATCTTGGCTCATGATCTTTATAAGAAAACTTGGAATACTCTACATATGCCAACACCCAGAATACGGAGACTATATCCTCCCTTGTAAGTAGGCAGTTCACAGTATTATAAAAGATAATATTATGAGAAGAAAGAAATCAAACTGGAAACTTGGAAAAAAATGATTTAATTTAATTTTTTTTATTTTTATATAATGTTCATTTACAAGTGTATCTTGTCTCTTTCTTAAAGACCCATTCCCTGTACTAAAGAATTACAAAGAAAGAGAATTTTTTAAAAATTAAAACTGATAGTATATTCCCATCCATTTCTGCAAAAAGGGGAGGTATTTTATTTGTTTTCATATCTTACTTTTTTCCACTTACATATAAAATCAATTTTTAACATCTGCTTTTTAAAATTTTTGAGTTCTAAATCCCTTCCATCCCCCTTGCCCTTATTCCCTCATTGAGAAAGCAAGTACTTTGATATAGATTATGCATGTGCAGTTGCGCAAAATATATTTCCATATTAGCCATGTTGCAAAAGAAAACATAAACCAAAAACTCCCACAACCCAACAACAAGAAAAATAAATTAAAAACAAAAGTATGCTTCAATCTGCATTTAGATTCCCTTGGTTTTTTCTCAGAGGTGGAAAGCATTTTTCCTTCAAGTCCTTTGCAATTGTTTTGGATATTTGCATTGTTGAGGATAGTTAAGTCATTCCCAGTTGATTATCATACAATATTGCTGTTACTGTGTACAACATTCTCCTGGTTCTGATTACTTCACTTTGCATCAGTTCGTATAAGTCTTCCCAGGTTTTTCTAAGAGTATCCTGCTTGTCATTTCATTTTTTTAAAATTTATTTTCTTGTTTACATCATTCATTTCCACGAGATTTTGAGTTACAAATTTCCTCCCTGTCTTTCCCCTACCCCCAACCCCCAAACAGAGATCCCACTGTAAAGCCCCTCCCCCAATCTGCTCCCTTTTATGCCCTCCTCCTATGTCCGTCTAACTTTCTGGTAGGGCAGTCCCTGTATATCTTAATTCCCAGTTGCATGTATTGTAGAGCTTTAAATTCTAGATTCTTTTGGTTCCTCCCTTGTCACCCACCCCCACTGGAAGGACAAGCAATTCAATACAGGCTGTACATGTGTAATTACGCAGGACATCTCCACAGTGGACATATTGTGACAGTCTGAT
>CM053599.1:210660818-210692296 GCA_028646575.1 Pseudocheirus occidentalis
AGAAAGAAATAGAGAGCAGTGGGGTAGTACAGAAATTCGGGGTCTTTTATACCATATAGTCCCATTGTTTGGAGGTGCAAGTAAGTTGCTGAGGTAAGGGAGTTTGTGATTACAGGGCATAATGACAGAACATGAAGAATGAACAATAGGAACATCTTTAGATAGGGGATTGTAAGCAGAGAGGGGTACGGAGCATGATGACCTGAGCACATAGGAGAAGAAAAATGAATACCTAGCTTGGTTCCCACACCCCAGCCTGGCCCATAGGCAGGTTCATTGTCTTCTAACTTGCTGATTTCTAATTTCACAAAGTATCACTTAACTATTTCCTGGCTACTTCATTCTTAAGTCCATGAAGTTTCTACTTAACTAGTTCCTGCCCACTTCAATGCCATCTGAAGACACTATAAACAACTCAGAATTTGTAGGCTGGATCAGAAAAAAATGAGGAGGACGGGATACCTGCGGAACAGGACCTAGGCTCCTAATGCTTGGCCAGAGAGGACAGAATTGAGACTGATGGCTAGAGGTTACAGTCACATTTTGGATGGAAAGAAGGAAGACTTTAAGGATATGAGCTGTTCAGAAAAGCCCCTGTGACCTGGCAGGGCCAGGGATGTTAACTTCTCTGTGTTCTACTTCCCTTATTTTGAAGTGGCCAGGAACTAAGTTAAGTAGAAACTTCATGGACTTCAGATAGGAGTCAGAAAACTGGCCTGGAGTAATGTGTCTGTTCTCTATTTGTTTTTCTTCTCCGTTGGCATGCCTCATGCCCCTCTCTGCTTACCCTACAACCCCCTACCTACAGATGCTATCACAAACTCCCCTTGCCTCTTCTTCATTCTTCTTCATGCTCCCTCATCATGCCCTGTCATCACAACCCCCCCCCCCCCTTGCCTCAGCAACTTGCTTGTGCCTCCAAACAACGAAACTGTGCTGTATAAAAGTCTGTATCGCTGAGCTTCGTGCTGCACTCCTTTCAAATTGGTGTGGAGACGGTCCGAGCTGGCTAAATTAAAGCTCTTAAAACTTTTTATTCTGATTCTGTGGTCACTCTGTTAAGACTTGCCATTTCAATTTGTTGAAAAGAGAGGACCCACACGGACACGCAGTGGAGGGGGGGGGGGAGAGAGAGAGACGAGACAGAGACAGAGACAGAGACAGAGATTGGATTAGAGCCAATTGATCCCTAGTAGTATTTCGAGGTCTAAATTCTTCCATCCTCAGTGGAATGAATGTCCATCAGGAGGTGCTTTCTCCATTTCTTGAGGTTTTCATAGACCTTTGATGGCCACCTGTTTAGACTGTTGTAGAGGGCAGGGGTTGGTCTGGTTGATTCTGGAGACAGATCCCTCCAACTCTAACACTCTTTTATTTTACAATGTGACACGGGTGGGAAACAAGCAGGTGTTTTACGTCGATATTAATAAAATGGATTTTTTAAAAATCCGTTTGATCACAAGGATAATACTGTTTTGTTTTGTCATCGCTCGGGACTAAAGAGGAGATAGGGGGCCGCCCTCCCCTCCTCCCACTGCCTCCTGCCTGTCCCCAAGAGAAGGAGGAATAGTCTTTTGACGCCAACTCAGCTCAAACCCCTCCTCACTGTCTGGCCTCTATTCTTCTGGTCTACACCAGTTAGTTAACAATCACTCGTGCAGTACTTACAAGGATTCAGGTATTGTGCCAGGTGGGCGCTGGGTATACAAAGAGAAATATAGACAATGCGTACGAGGTAATGTGAGTGTGGGGGGGGGGATGAGGGGAGAACCGCACTGGGGTGGCCGAGCTCTTGGGTTCCTCAGGTGGCTTTGACACGAGGGGGAAAGAAATCGAAACACTGGGACCTTCAGGTGGCTAGTGCGGCCAGCTCCCAGCTCCCAGCTCCCAGGCCAGGGCTGCGGAGATGGAGATGCGGGCGGAGAGCCCCGGGGTGGGCGTGCCCCGGGGAGCCGCCCCGCGGGGTGGGGCGGAGGAGGGGCCAGAGGAGGGGTCTGCCGGAGGCTCGCACCCTACAGGCGGAGAGCTGAGGCCCAGGCTGGGAGGCCGAACATCCGGCCCGCTGGGAGGGCGCCGCCGCCGGCTGGGGTCCGGACGCCGTCCGCTGCCGGCCGCAGAGCCCGGCTGAATGCTCCACGGAGGAGAGCAGAGGGAAGCCCGCAGCCCCCCGCGGCCCCCGGCGGCCGGACCATGAGCGCCCCGCACTTCTGGGACCAGCTGCGGGCGGGCAGCTCGGAGGTGGACTGGTGCGAGGATAACTACACCATCGTGCCGGCCATCGCCGAGTTCTACAACACGGTGCGGGGGCCGAGGGGGGGGGGGCGTGCGCGCGTGTGATCGGAGGGGTGGTGCGCGGATGCACGCGCGTGTGCCAGGCTCTCGATAGGCTTCTCCGGGACGTTCCCCCCCGCCTTTCATGACATCTGGTCTGCAGCCCCTTCCTGTAGTTTTCTGCATGCCCAGGCTGCGTCCCCGAGCACGGGCGATGTGGCTGGCCCCCGTGCCCCTCTCAAGGCACGAAGGACTCCCGGTGACGCAGTGCCATCCCACTAGGTGCCTCTTCGGAGTCCTGGGCAAGGAGGAAGTGCTGAGCCGATTGGAATGGCCACGGAGTGGGGCACTTACTGGTCAACAGGTCGATACTGACCAATCACCTCCTCTGTGCCGGGCATTATGCTAAACGCTGGGGATCCCAAGGCAGGAAGAGAGATTGAGGGGCAGTGGCGCTGAGACATTTGGAGCTGAGCGTATTGCTTGGGATTCAGGCACTGAGTGTTTCCACATCAGGGTCAACTCCTCTTGTTTATCTTTTGGCTCCAATATCACAGAAAATGGGCATTTCAGTGGAGTTTGAAAACTTGTGTGTTTGACATGGTGTTGGTTATGGGCTTCGTAGGGTCCTAGGGTAGCAGAGATAGAAGAGGATCGTTACACACAAGGCAATTGAGAGCCAGAGGGGTAGAGCCAGCTGGGGAGGGGGTAGAACTGGGACTTAAAGCCCAGTCAGTGCTTTTGATTCCAGAATCCACGTTCAGAGCCCTAACAGCTTGCACAGACCCCCAGAATCTTTCTTTGTGACATGGTCAGTATCCGAGGAAAACCCCGTGCCACTTTCACAGTGAACAGTATTTTAATGTAACTTGATGGCCTGAGTTCTGTTATTCTAGGAGGATGTTCTTACAACTGTGGGTAAACAGAGTGGGAAGTTGTACTGAGAGTGAGTTTGGAGGGAGGCATCAGAACAGAATCTGCTTCATCAAGAAGAATAAAGGACAGTTCTTGATTAATTTCCCTTTTTTGTCTTATAGGGATAAGAACACCCACTTTTCACAAGGGGGTAATTTGAAGATAGACCTTCTTTAAACTTTGAAGGACAAGAATAGTGCCACAGCACACCAAAAGACCACTCAACTACATACAGAATAATGCCATGGCATAATACACCGAGAGGCCTATGAGGCAGTGAAGCAGAAAGTAGAATGATTCCCCCCTCCCCCTCAGACCGCCCCCCTCAATCTGGGACTGCTGGTAGCCGGTATAAGGGCTTTTAGCCAAAGGAATCCAATTTGTGTATTTCAAGTTTTCCATAATTGTGCTTTTCTCTTTTTCTGTGAATATTTGAGATGGTTTGGTAGTGGCATTGTTTTGATTTTTCCTTTTTAAGATAATCTTATTGGAGATGGATGAAATTAGTGCAAATCTGAAAGAATATATTTTAGAAAGGCTATCGATGTTTCTCTAGCTCAAGTTTTTGTGGGTGTAAGTTTTATTCTTCTGCATATTTATCATTTTCCACATTTGTTATGCTCTACGAGGGAGAATGTGAAGGTCAGTCTTTAGGTCTGATTGGATCAGTTAACATTTGTGGAGGGCAAGAGGCTCCCTATCACTTTAGAAAAGATGGGATTTGACTGATGAACAGAGAGGACCAATTGTGGCACCCAAGCTTTTATCTACCTACCTACTTACCTATTTAACAAGTTTTTATTAACTATCTCCTCCGTTTCCAAAGCTGTCAAAGTCCTTTAGGGAAAGCATAAGAAGCTTAAGAAATGGTTCTTGTCCTCGAGAAGCAATAAAAGTTTGTTGAAGCAAAATTGAGGCACATGTTATAACCAGAGAGTTCCAAAACAAGGCGTTAACCAAGTGCTCTATGGTATAGAAAAGATTGTCTTTAAGGAATTCAGAATTTAAAAAAAAGTGATCTTAGGGTGGGGTTATTTTGGCAGCCTAGAAGGAGTGCCGTATTTTGCTCATGGGAGAGCACATTGTCCAGTCAAAGCAATAAGCATTTATTTAAGTCATTATTTGCTGAACTCTGTGCTGAGAATACAAATGTGAACAGAAAAAAGACAATCTCTTCCCTTCAGGAGCTTATTTCTGATGGAGGAAGACAGCACTTGAAGCCGACAATCATATCGCACCTGGAGGGGAATGAAGAAGTAGCTGGCCTGGATTAGTTGATACTGTTGCGCAGTCATGGCCAACTCTTCACAACCCCATTTGGAGTTTTCTTGGCAGAGATACTGGAGTGGTTTGTCATTTCCTTCTCCAGCTCATCTTACAGATGAGGAACTGAGGCAAACAGGGTGAAGTGACTTGCCCAGGGTCACACAGCTAGTAAGTGTCTGAGGCCAGATTTGAGCACAAGAAGGATGAGTTTTTCTGACTCCAGGCCCAGCCCTCTATCCACCATGCCACCCAGCTACCCCTCGCTGGTCTGGGCACTTTTCTGAAAATGGAGGTTTGAGAGAGGAATGGGCCTATCAGAGGATTCCTCAAGGGTGGAGTGTGCTTCCAGTGTGAGAAGGCTATTGGGTCAGAATGAACTCCAGAGTAAGGAAGCCACCGAGGCAGAGTAACATACCAGGTTGAAAAGCCTTCTCTGGAACTGCCCTACTTCGTATTATGTGAGTGATCTAGGTTTTCCTTGAGAACTCCTTTTACTCTTACAATTTATTGAGTTAAGTTCTAGGGAGTTTCTCGAGGCCCAAACTGATCAAGTGCCCAAGAGAAATACATAGGTAGTGTCTGAGGCAGAATTTTAACCCAAGTCTTTCTGACACCCTGCCAAGTACCATATTTTCTACACTGGCTGTCTCTCACAGAAAAGGTGATGGGTGCGTACGTGTATGTGTGACTAAAGGGGTGTAGGTGTAGGAGTGTCCCTAGCAGCTCAAGAGATAAGGAAGCTATATAACTACCTAGGCTAAGATGAGTCTTCCTGACTCCAGGTCTAGCGCTCTAGCCACTGGATTACTTGTTGCCAGACTAGAACTACTTTTTGTTAAATTTCTGGTTATCAGCTTCCTCCTGGTTATTTTGGTTAATTCACCTAGAAATGTCCTTTACTCTTTTGTTCTGACCTATCCCATTCAACTTTCCAAGGGTCTTCTTCGGGGAATCTAGAAAGGCTTTAGAGAAAAGCATTTTTAAAAAAAATGTTTGTAGAGGAACTAAAAAGGACATTTTTATATGCTTTTTTTTTTTTTTGGCTTGGCAGTTGGGGTTAAGTGACTTGCCCAAGGTTGCACGGCTAGTTTTTGTGTTAAGTGTCTGAGGCCAGATTTGAACTCAGGTCCTCCTGACTCCAGGACTGGTGCTCTATTCACTGTGCCACCTAGCTGTCCATATGCTTTCACCATATGGAAGAGATCTCTTTCCCATCAAACCCTGCCATTATACAGATTGGGAAGCTAAGGTGCATGATGATTAAGTGTCTTGCCCAAGCTCACATGGTTACTAAGTAGCAGTGCTTTGGCTTTCCCCCATGCCTACAGACTGACTACATGTACCCCAAAGGCCACCCTTAAATATACACGCCACTCTGTGGTCATGATGGGAACACCTAAGCATATGTGTGAATGGATCCATGCAAGTCCATCTCTACCACTGGAGAAAAAGTAGCTCAAAAGTTCCTCCATGCCCTACATTAGTGGATCATTAATTATTTCTCAGTTACCCACACCAGTACTGGCATGGATAATTGAAAACCTGCAGTTAAATAAAACAACAGCAGATCTGTCCACCTGGGGTGGAGCCGTGGTGTGGCTTCCTGGCTCCCATTAGCTCCATAGCCCAGGAAAGTTCTTTGAAAAGTGACCTCTTTGATCTTTTCTCCTTATCTATGTGAGAGTTCACAGTGTTTTCCATGGGTTTATTTTTCTAAAGAGCCAACGGCCTTTCTGAATGTCTGGATGTCTAGAGAAATGGTTATGTTTTTGAATGTTCTTGTTTTCTCATGGAGTTGTGCTTGACAACCTCATTCTTAGGAAGTCATCAAATGGATTCTCTGCCGCCGTCCCACAAATATTGTCTAACTCGGACTGATTACTTTTTCACGTTAGCGACCCAAACAATTTGCATGGGAAAATTTCCATTCGGTGTCCCCCGTCCTTATTAGAGCTGTGTTTTCACTGTTACTTTCTGGCTTTCCTGAATTTCCTTCATAGTTTCTTCCTCTTTTTGTTTTCAGGATCGACCCTTAATTTTGTCTTTTCCTTTTTGTACACAAATGTGTTTAAAAGAAACAATAGAGACCAGTAGTAGATGTTGTTGGTAGAGCTTCCAGACAGGAACAGCCATGCAATTTCCTGTACTGTTTTAGAGCATGTATAAATGTTATTTTAGTGCTTTTCAAAAATGATTTCTCAGATCTCCTTTTCTGAGGGGAGACTAAGGGGAAGGGAATGAGCATTTATTAAGTATCTACCATGTGGTGGGCACTGTGCTAAGTGCTTTATTAATATTATCTCATTATCTCAATATCAATATGAACTCCTTTGACTCTGAGCCCAGTGCTTGCTCTAGTGTTAAGTTGTTTAGTTGTGTCCAACTTTTTATGACTCCATTTTAAAAGCAGTTTTCTTGGCAAAGATACTAGAATGGTTTGCCATGTCCTTCTCCAGGTTCCCCATTTTACAGTTGGGAAAACTGAGGCAAACAGAGGGTGAGTGAGTTACCCTGGGTCATAGAGCTGCTAAGTGTCTGAGGCTAGATTTGAACTCGGGTCCTCTTGACTCTAGACCCACACTCTATCCCCTTCAACACCTAGCTGCCCCCCCCCACCAGGTATGTATATATATATATATGTATATATATATACAGATATGAAAAGGTTAGGATGGGGTGTGAGATCCTTCCACAGTATATTTCAAAATGCATTTTAAGCACATTGTTTTCTTATCTTTTATTTAATATGCATCTTTTAATTTGATTTTTTCCAGATCAGCAATGTCTTATTTTTTATTTTGCCGCCCATCTGCATGTGCTTATTCCGTCAGTATGCAGCATGCTTCAACAGTGGCATATATTTAATATGGACGCTACTCGTAGTTGTTGGTAAGTCTAATCAGTTTGTGATCAGCCTTTCATGCATGACCTGAAGGGAGGATGTGGAATTCTGCATACTTCCTGACCTTCTTTGGACACGATGTTTTGTATACTCAAGCGGCTCTGACGTCTAGAAAACTTTTTGTTCGCTTGCTTGACACACGTTCAAACAAAAGTTACAGAAACAACTGAGGTTGTCTGGAAGTCTCAGGTTTACATAACTCCCCTCCAGAGTTCCGTTACTTAAGGTTACTGTTACTTGGTGCTGGTACTTTTCTGGGAAATTCTGAGGACAGAGTTGTGAGAAACTTTTTTTTTCCCAGTACTATTTGTCTTGCTAGTGGGTTTTAAAATAATTGCGTAACTTTGATTGTTCTGTGTTCTGTGATCCATTTGGATAATAGTTTCTCTTGGTTTACAGTCCTTAATTGGACAAAGGTTCTGGATAATGGGGAGAATGTTGATGTTTATCACCTCTCCATTTCTATGAAGGCCCTGGTCTATTTTGGATATGACAGATTTTGATTAACCATGAGCTTAGTAATACACCAATATTTACATATTTGAAACATACATGAAATGTATTCAAAATTTATATGCATTTAAAAATATGTCTATAAAAGTATTTATAAACAATGGTCTATATTTCTGGGTTGCTTTTTTCTCTCTCTAGTTTCGATCCCAAGATGTGCTGTCTGTGAATTAAGTGTCATCATTATCCTTTAAACATTGACACTGAATGCTTTTTTTCAGTTAATAAATCTGTGTTTTCTCTCTCTCTCCGTCTCCATCTACCCTTCATCTCCTCCTTCTCCACCTGCCTCTCCATCCCTTTCACCCTCCCTTTCCCCTTTCCTCCCTCTCTCTCTCTCTCTTTTCCTCTTCTTCCCTTTCTCTCCCCCTCCCGCCTTCCTACCTCTTCCTCTCCATCTCCTTCCCTCTCCCTTCTTCTTCCCTCTCTCCCTCTCCCCTTTCTCTCTTCCTCCTTCTCCCTCTCTCCCTCCTTCTCCCTCTTTCCCTCCATCCCTGTCACCTTCCTTCTTCCCTCTCCCTCCCTCTCTCCCCCCTTTCTTTCTTTTTCTCCCTCCTCCTCATCTTCTCCCTTCCTCAAATGCATCCCCATGGGGAAAAAAAAAGAAAAGCAAAACTTTTGTAAAAAAAAATAGGTAGAGCCAAGCAAAATGAATTCTGGCACTGAACGTTGCACTGAATTATTGTATTTTTTTTCTTCTAACCTTCTCTGTTGGCTTGTAATTGATTTTAGGAATTGGATCCGTTTACTTCCATGCAACACTGAGTTTCCTGGGTCAGATGCTTGACGAGCTTGCCATTCTCTGGGTATTGATGTGTGCACTGGCCATGTGGTTCCCCAGAAGGTACTTACCAAAGGTCTTCAGAAATGACAGGTAATAAACATGCTGTCTTCTAAACATTGAGCCAGTCTGGCCAAAGGAATTTTTGGTGAGAAATAAAACAAGGAAACCCCTCTTATACTGAGCAAATATTAATACAAATTCAGCTAATAGGATAAATACAGTGCCTGCCCATTTACATAGACTGATAGAGAAGACATCCCTGCAGCCTATGGATGGCAACACTCTCATGAAAGGGGAAGTAATCAAACAATGAGAAAAAGAAACCAGGTGTCTTCCTCACTGACTGATAGTGAAGGAGATCCCGGAGTTACTCAATAAGCATTTATTAATGTTGTTATTGTTCAGTCCTGTCTGATTCTTTGTGACCATAGCACACCAGGCCTTCTGTCTTCGTTGTCTCACGATGCCATCGATCCGTCTCACCCTCTGCTGTCCCCTTTTCCTTTTACCTTCAGTCTTTCCCAACATCAGGGAGTTCTGTCTTTCAGGGAGTTGTCTTCTCATTATGTGGCCAAAGTATTTAAGCTTCAGCTTCAGTATTTGTCCTTCTCATAAATAGTCTGAATTAATTTCTTTAAGTATTGACTGATTTAATCTGTTTGCTGTCCAAGGGACTCTCAAAAGACTTCTCCGGCACCATCGTTAAAAGGTGTTCATTCTATGGTGCTCACTTTTCTTTAGAGTCCAACTCTTACAGCCACACTTTACTACTGGAAGAACCATAGCTGTGACTATATGGACCTTTGTCAGCAAGGTGGTGTCTCTGCTTTTTAGTGTGCAGTCCAGACTGGCTGTAGCATTTCTTCCAAGGAGCAAGGATCTTTTAATTTCTTGGCTGCTGTGGCCATCTATAGTGACCTTTGATCCCAAGAATTTAAAATCTGACAGTACCTTCATTTCTTTTCCTTCTATTTGCCAGGAAGTGATGGGACCAGTTGCCATCAACTTGCTATTTTTTTTATGGTAAGCTTCAAGTTATGGCTTGCTTTTACACACTTCTCTTTCACCCTCATTGAGAGGCTTCTTAATTCTTCACTTTCTACCATCAGAGTGGTATCATCTGCATATCTGAGATTGTTGATATATCTCCTGGCAACCTTAATTCCGGCTCTTGATTCATCCAGCATGGCATTTCACATGATTTACTCTGCATGTAAGTTAAATAAATAAGATGAAATATACAACTTTGTCATACTCCTTTTCTAATCTTAACCCAGTCAGATGTTCCATGTTTGGTTGTAACTGTTGCTTCTTGGTATGCATACAGGTTCCTCAGGAGACAAGTAACACGATCTGACACTCCCATCTCTTTGAAAATTTGCCATATTTTTGTTGTGATTGACACAATCAAAAGCTTTAGTATGGTCAATGAAGCAGAAATAGATGTTTTTCTAGAACTCCTTTGCTTTTTCCATAATCTAGTGAATGTTGGCAATTTGGTCTCTAGTTCCTCTGCCTCTTGGAAATTTAGCTTACTCTTCTAGTAATTCTAGGTTCATATATTGCTGAAGCCTAACTTGCAAAATCTTGCTGACATGTGAAATGAGTACAATTCTTTGGTAATTTGAGTGTTCTTTGGCATTGCCCTTCTTTAGAATTGGCGTATAAACTGATCTTTTCCAATCCAATGACCACTGTTGAGTTTTCCAGACTCACTGGCATATTCAGTGTGGTGCTTTCATAGCATCATCTTTTAGGATTTTAAATAGCTCAGTTGGAATCACCTCTGCTAGCCTTATTGTTAGCCATGCTTCCTAAGACCCTCTTGACTTCTTTCTCTGTCTGGCTCTAGATCAGTAACCATACCATAGTAGTTATTGGTGATGTTGGGATCTTTTTAATATGCTTCTTTTGTACATTCTTGCCACTTAAAAATTAATATTTTATTTTACCCAGTTACATGTAAAACAATTTTTTAACATTTATTTTTTAAAACTTTGAGTTCCAAATTCTCTGCCTTCCTCCCTCCCTACTCCCTCATTGAGAAGGCAAGTGTAGCCATGCAAAACATTTCCATAATAGTCATGTTGTGAAAGAAAACATGAACCAAAAGAAAAAATCCTCAAGAAAGCCAAAGAAAGTTTTAAAAAGTATGCTTCAACATTGGTTCTTTCTATAGGGATGGACAGTATTTTTCATCCTGAGTCCTTCAGAGTTGTCTTGGATCATTGTGTTGCTGAGAAGAGCTAAGTCATTCACAGCTGATCCTCTTACAATATTGCTGTTACTTTGTAAGCATTTATTAATTGCCTGCTGTTTACCAGGTACTGTGTGAAGTGCTGGGGATGGAAAGAAGGCCAAAAAAGACAATCCCTGACCTCTAGTGGAAGAACTGTGGCTCAGGAATAAAACTAAAGGTTTACTTGGACCAAGTTCAGTCATAGGTGCATCTCTAAAACATCTTTCTTTTTTCCCTACTCGGGATTTCCTCTGGGAATATCGGAATTCCGTTTGTGTCTAGGTCTCCAAAATGAAATGAAAAGGAAGGCCTTCAGTTTCAGGGCCAACAAAATACCACATACAGGTCTTTAATTTAGCCTAAGTGATAGTGTGAGGGCCTTTTACCCAAGCCTGTACATAATACAATTCTCTTTCCCTTTCCTGTAAACCTTCACCTTCTTCCCGCCCCCACCCTTCCCCTCCTCCTCTGGTCCTGTATGGTCCTTTGGAATTATAGTACTGCCCTAGGGTTGAGGCCTCTAACCCCTGCTACTATTTTTTGAAGACTGGATTTCTCTGTCTTGCCCAGTGAAGATGTGGGGAGTAGGGAGCACTCACGGGCCTGATACCTACTGTGACTGGCGGGGGAGCTGTGACTTACATGTTTCCAACTTGGACCTGTTTGCCTCTCCTGAGGCAACCTATTACTACCCTTGCTCCTGGAGGCATGTTATATTAAAGCCAAACTTAGTCTGGACACCCAATTGTGTTAGCTCACTGCAGCCCACATCAGAAGCCCGAAGCCCACCCCTCCTGGTTCCCCCAAAACCTAAAGGTCCAGCCAGAGGGTACAGCTCTGGGCTTTGTTAGCAAATGATTGTTACCTGAGTGAGGAATATCTCAACTTCATCTTCTAGGTGGGGCTGGTTAATTCAGTCATAGCTAGAGGTGTGTTCGAGTTACTCATATTGAAAGAATTTCACAGCTTCTTAAGAAGACATCATCAGCGTCCAAACCAAGTCCTCTAAATTGAACTACTGGGCCTTTTGTACCTTCTTTAGGGAATTTTGTCTGTACATATCAATCAACGGAATATGTATTAAGCTCCTGCTGGGCCCTGTATACTCATGGTTCCCAGTGACGCAGACACATGGTTGTCTGGTTATGATAGCCTTACTTATGTTAGGAACTAATGAATACTTCTAGAATAAATATATAAAGTTCCCTCAAACAATTAGTTTTTTTTAATAGACCAAATATTTGAATGTCAGTTTTTAAAATCAGCAGGTGATTTTCATAGAATCTGAGAGCTGGAAGGGACCTCAAAAGGCATCTGGCCCAGCCCAGACACGAAAGGACCTTCTAACATGACTTGTGATCATGTTTCTACCCAATAGTCGTCTGGCTCCTACTTGAAGATGTGCAAGAAGGTCTTATTCTGATCTCCTTGAAAAGTCCCTTCCTAGAATCATTTCCAAAAGAACTGAGAAAAGACACCCTTCCTCTGGGAAATGCTAGGTAGAGAAGCCGTGTGGGCAAGAAACATGGCTACAAGAAAACAGATTTATGATACTCATAGTGGGTACGACGAGGGAAAAATCAGGGAGGCAGCTAGGTGATACAGTACGTAGAGGGCTGGGCTCGAAGTCAGGAAGACCTGAGTTCAAACGGCCTCAGACTGTCTGACCTGGACAAGTCACTTAACTTCTGTCTGCCTCAGTTTTCTCAACTGTGAAGTGGGGAGAATAATAGCCACTACTTCCCAAGGTTGTTGTGAGGCTCAAATGAGATCATAGTTGTAAAAAGGGCATATCACAGTGCCTGGTACAGATTAGATGCTTCATAAATGCTTCTTCCCTTCCCGCCTGTTCAGAGAAAACAGTAAATACAATTCCACCTTAGGATTCCATATGTTGTTCTTGGGGGGTGGGGTTGGTGTGTGGAGAAGTTATTTTTTTTAATTAACTAGTCAAACGACCAGTCATTTTCACCCTCAGAAGCAGGATTTCATTTCAGTTTTCTGGTCGCTGTTGTAATTTTATGGGTAACGGTAATCTTTCAGAATTCCATTTATGAAAAAGGGACGTTTATTGGCAGGATTTGGGTGAAGGGGAGGGGTCTGCGTAGGCAGGGATAGAGACTAGATCTGTGATTTCAGTGATACAAGCACCCCACCTCCTAGGTAAAGAAATCATAGTTAATGCTTGGTTGTCATCCTTCCTCCTCGAAGAGGACCAGAATGACATCCCTGTACTAGAATTAAGTTTCAGTGCGTCCAGCTGTGTCTCATCAGTCCAGTGAGGGCTCGGAAGGCTCTACCACAGGTCAGGCATGAGTAGTCCATGGGAACGTTTGGAGTGGATTCTTCAAATGTGTGCATCTCGCGTTTCTTTTGAGCTGCTTCAATTCTGCTTTGCTCATAGAGCACAGTGGCTTCTCTGACGCGGGCACGTCACGCCGGGCCCTTCGGTATCTCCTGTGTTGCACAATCACTTTCAGAGTTCTTAATAGAGATCTTGAGCATGTCCTTGTAATGCTTCTGACCATCATGTGAACAAGTAGTAGTAACAGTAACAACAACATTACTACTACTAGTCGGTTGTGCCTGACCGTACATGAACATGTAGACCATAGCGCATGATACTGTCCGTGGGTTTTTTTCGCAAAGATATTGGAGTGGTTGGCCATTTCTTCCTCCAGTGAATTAAGGCCAACAGAGGTTAAGTGACTTGTCCAGGGTCACACAACTAGTGAGTATCTGAGGCCAGATTTGAACTCTGGGCTTCTTGACTCCAGGTCTGGTACTTTATCCGTTGAGCCACCTAGCTGCTTAAATCCAATTTACTTGCACATCAAGGCATCACCACCTGTCAGGTCCTCTATGAAAATGAAGGATAAGCAGCAGCAGAAGCAGCAGCAGCAGCAAATGTGGCGTTTGTTTACTTTTGCATGTTGCAGAAGAATGACTTTACAAGGTTGACGTCTCAGTTGGCTGAACATTCTGCCCACAGAGGACGCTTTCACATTCTTTCGAGCCCAGTCCCAAAGGGATTGGATGGCATAATTAACTGGGGGAAGACTTCTGGAACTTTCTTTTAAGAGTATTTTGTTTGGCTTGTCATCCTCGCACTCCTTTGCAACCAATACCTTAAGAAGCCTTGTGTGATTCCTTGTGTTGAGTCAGCTTATCCTGCTTCTCATACTGCCTAAGCACCGAGACTGAAATGTCCGGCTACTCTTTGGGGCTAGGAGATCCCAGTGCTGTTTCTTAACCTGTTTCTAGATATAATCTTCTGAATGTAAAAAAGCAAACTAATCCTGGAGGCGGACTGAGCCAGAGTTGCTTCAGCTCCCAGGGTGATTTAACTTATTAGTGTGGTAGAGGTTAGGCACTTAGAAACTTCCCTCAGAGAGAGCAGTTAATTACCAGCTTTTCTTTGTGAGGTTACAAGCTTCCAGACAGGTCAAGAAATGTCCTTGATGTCCTTCCCTTCTCCCAGTCCCCACCATCAGTGCCCTTTCTCCCATGATTCAACAGGTTAGTAAGTATTCATTAAACACTACTGTGCATGAGGAACTGTGCTAAGCTCTGGGAATGCAAAGAGAGGCAAAACCAGACCTACCATTGAGGTGCTCACATTCTGATGGTGAAAAACAACTATATATATATATATATATATATATATAGTGTGTGTGTGTGTGTGTGTGTACACACACACACACACACACACACACAAGATATAATGGGGGAGATCAGAGGTGTCCTCAGAGAGAAGAAACCAGCATTACAGGAGACCAGGAGAGACCTCTGGAAGTGGGTAGGGTTTGGTCTGAGACTTGAAAGAAACCAGGGGAACCAGGGAGAAATTTGAATATATGTGCATATGATGATATGTATGCATATATGTGCATATACATATACACAATACGCATATAGTATATTTGTTATCCATATAATTGTGCTTATATGTGTATATAATTATATATTATCCACACAGTATATGTACATATACATACATGCATGTATGCATGTGTGTCTATGTATGTACGTACATACACACATATGTATATATGTATAAATGTTTTTTCCCTCCATTAGAATGTTAGCTCCTTGAGGGCAGAGACTGCTTCTTCTTTTAAAAAAATCTCTAGCTCACTGCAAGAGCTTAATAAATGCTTGCTGGATTGACTGAAAGAGCAAAGTCTACTGAGTTTTAGGACGCCTTTCCCCCCCCTTCTTTGAGATCAACTTTGAAATTCTTGATGAATCCCATCTTTTGAGAGAGGGTTAGAAACCAAATCAGTGCCTTTCTCTGCCTTGTTGCTAAAAGTTTTTTTTTTCCTTTGAGAAATAGCTTTGTATAAATGTATATTTTGACAGCTCAGTGAACTTTCATTTCTGTTTAGTGGACTGTGTTGTGTGTTTTTAAATACTTGTTTCCCTGCAGTGACTTCTGCCAGAACCCCCCCAGCTCTCTTGGTCAAAGTAAATCATGAATCTCTTCCTTTAGGGTTAGAGAGGGTGCCCCCTTTCAGCTTCACATTAGAATAATGTTTTAGTGGATAACATGCCCTTCCTCTTAATAAACGGTTTAACTGCTTCAATGTAAGATTGCAAGGACTATCAGACTCACTTTTTAAAAAATTTTTTATTTTACTCCAGATTAAGAAATAAAACAAACAGTTCCATACTGTAGTAGAATAGAAAAAAAAAAAAAGAGGGCAATTCAGTTACTTTTATACTGCTTTGCTTAAATACTTTTAGAAGTTTGCTTTACAAAATGTATCCATGCTTTTGCAGGGTGTGGGGGGGGACAGGAAGTACTACTTTTATGTCCATGTGTCACCCCTTACTTTTCTCAGGGAAGCAGAGGGATAAATAAGCCTTGGGACTGATAGTGGTAGTTTAGACTGGAGGTTCTTAACCTTTTCTTTTTTGTTCTCCAGACCCCTTGGGCAGTCTGCCTTTGAAACCTTTCTCAGTAGGTTTTAAAATGCATAATGTAAAGTATGCAGGATTACAAAGGAAACCAATTATATTGGGAAAATTGTAATTTTTTTCTTATTAGTATTCCTGGACCCTTTGAAATCTACCCATGGACCCTCATGGTACAAAAGCCCTAAGTTAAGAACTTCTGGTTTAGATTGTGGTGGGGACCTCTAGAACAGTAGTGGCTTTGTTACCTCCAAGCCCACTTTATCCCTGTCTACTAAGAGTTTTCAAAAGTACCTGATAAGAAAAGGCAAATGAACTTAATTGAGGAATATCCAAAATTTCAGTAAAGCCATATAGTTCGAAAATAAATTTCTCATGTAAGGGGCTTGGGGGACATATCATAAATGTATAGACTCATTATAGAGTTTATGATGTATGGAAATTTCTTACTAGTTCATCTTAGATAGAAGCCTATATTAGTAGAACGCTCACCAGATTTTCGGATGACAAAACCTGGAAGGGATAGCTAAGAAATGACATTAAGGGTTTGCATCCAAAAAGGTTTTAAGAACCTGGAACAAAGGGGAAAATAAAATAATACGAAATTTAATAGTGATTTTAAAATAATCAGCTTTGCAAATATAAGATGGGGAAGGTATGGTTTGATAGCAGCTCCTATGGAAAAAGTTCTGGAAGTTTTAGACAACAGAATGCTTGTGTAGGTACAGGGTGAGATGGCAGTAAAAGGCCAATAATGTATCCTTTTGTTGTTCAGTCATTTCAGTCATGTCTGACTCTTTGTGACCCCATTTGGGGTTTTCTTGGCAAAGGCATAGGAGTGGTTTTTCATTTCCTTTCTGGCTCATTTTACAGAGGAGGACACTGAGGCAAACAGTGTTAAATGACTTGCCCAGGGTTACACAGTGTCTGAGGTCAGATTTGAACTCACAAAGATGAGTCTTCCTGACTCCAGGACTGACAACTCTATTCACTATGCTACCCGGCTGCCAAACAAATTAATGTGCTCAAAAATCTTAAAGTGGAGATCTGCAAGAAGAAAAGCACCTTACCTGACAATTGTCATCTCTAATGTGTCAGAGATGAGGTTTTTTTTTTATATATATAAAATGGGAAATCTGGAACACTGTATTTGGGGCTACCACTCTATCTCTCCCAATCTGGGGTAGGTTTGGAAACTTACAGCATCCCATTCCTGACTCTAGCTGGTTGTAAATGCTATCTTAATGAATCTCTTTCATACTTTTCCTCTCCCTAGTATGAACGCTTGGGTTATCACACACTTGCAACTAAATATAAGAATTGAAATGGGTAGGAGAAAATGATCAAATCTCTTCCTCACTTTAAATCTGTCAAACTCAGGGAGCCTTCATTCTGCTTTTTGCAGTGAATGATTCTAATTTACAGATATGTTCTAAATTGGATTCTTGGCCAGATAAAGGTCGTACCAGATTGCTCATGGGTCTCTTCCAACTTAGAGATTTTGTGTGTGTGTGTGTGTGTGTGTGTGTGTGTGTGAGAGAGAGAGAGAGAGAGAGAGAGAGAGGTTTTTTTTCCTATTTAAGATTATTCTTTGTAAATATAGATGTCATAGCGATACAAGCCTCTTTAGTCCTTCTAATTGGATATTTGATTGTATGTCTGAGGTACACAGGTTCATCTCCTTTGCCCTCTCCCCAAAACCAACAACCAACACAAACCAACAAACAAATCTTTGGATAAGGATTTGTTTTTCAATCTTTCAGGGGCAGGTTCAAAGCTGTGGTCTGTGTTCTATCCGGAGTCACTACGTGTCTCGCATTTGTGAAGCCAGCCATCAACAACATTTCTCTGATGACTCTGGGCATTCCCTGCACGGCACTGCTCATTGCAGAACTGAAACGGTGAGTTACCTTTGCATGTGCATATGTCTCTCAGATTCCCACTGTGGCAGAATCATTTCATGAATGGTTTGCTTAACGCTCTCCACACCCAGATCCTCCAGTCCCACCTCAGGCCGTCCTTAACAAACAGTAGATTAATGCTTGGTGAGGAGGAGGAGAGAGAGCATTCAGTCTCCTCAGGCATTTCAATTCCTGCAATATGAAATCTTCATATATGTAAATTTTATATGAACACAGTCCTGACTGCTTGTTTGGGCCATTTTTTCCCTAAGAAAAGTGGAGGGTTTCCCGCTTCATACCAGGGAGGTGGTCGACTTAAAGTCCGGTAAGAAGATCTACATTTCTGGACTTGGCCCGTTTGAGAATTTCAGTGTATTTATTTTAAGAGGTTTTGTTTATTTAATTGGGGAGGAAGGGGCAGTAAGAGGGAAAGATAATTTTTTAAAGTATACAATTAACTAATTTTTAGTTTTTGACATTCAGTTCCACAAGCTTTTGAGTTTTAAATTTTCTCTCCCTCCTCTCTCCCCAAGATGGCATGCAATCTGAAATGAGCTTTACTTATACATTCGTATTAAACATATTTTCACATTAGTCATGATGTAAAGAAGAGTTAGAACTAATGGGAGGAACCATGAGAAAGAAGAAACAAAACCACAAAAGAAAAAGAGAGGAAACGGTCTGCTTCCATCTGCATTCAGACTCCAAAGTTCTCTCTCTGGATGTGAATGGCATTTTTTATTGTGACTCTTTTAGAGTTGTCTTAGATCCTTGTATTTCTGAGAAGAACTAAGTTCATCAAAGGAAAGATACATTTTTTTAGAGGAGGGAAGGCAGGGCAATTGGGGCTAAGTGACTTGCCCAATGTCACACAGCTAGTATGTGTCAAGTGTCAAGTATGGAGGCTGAATTTGAACTGAGGTCCTCCTGACTCCAGGACCAGTGCTCTATTCACAGTGCCACCTAGCTGCCCCAGGAAAGATAATTAAAAAAAACCAAACCCATTTTAAAATATATTGAAACCATCCTTGATATATAATTGCCACCCCCCCCCCCCCCCCCCAGGGACTAAGGCTCCAACCACTAATTTAGCTTTCTGCTGGCCTGAGTACAAAATTTGTTGCCGGAAGAAGCAAGTGGTTCCACCCTGAGGCCTCAGACTATTGCCCCAGTTGGGCCATATAGGGGCAGAAAGCAGCACCCAGAAGAATCAGTGCTGCTGCACCCTGAAAGGACCTTTCCATGTTGTGGCTAAATGAATTTCCTCTTGTTGACTAAGAAATAAAATGATAACACACTGAGCAGAAATTTGATTTTATTTTTGTTTTAAATTTAAAAATACCAGACAAAATGAATGTTTTCAAATACAAAGTAGAACAGAAAAAGAGAATAGTGCATGAATCTGTAAATGCCCATAATGTAGCTCTTGCTGAGTGCTCGCTTTTGTGCCAATTCTGAAGTAGCATCAAGAGAATCTGTGGGGGAGGCTAGGTAGTGCAGTGAATAGAGCACCAGCCCTGGAGTCAGGAGGACCTGAGTTCAAATGGGGCCTCAGATGCTTGACACACTTACTAGCCGTGTGACTTTGGGCAAGTCACTTAACCCCAATTGCCTTCAAAAAAGAGAGAGAGAGAGAGAGAGAGAGAGAGAGAGAGAGAGAGAGAGAGAGAGAGAGAGAAATCTGGATTAATTGGCCTAGAGCCAGTCTAACATCATTACATAGGATGGGGGCATATATTTCAGATAGATATTTCAAATAGACACATTCAAATTTCAGATAGATAGAAAATAGATTATCTTTAAACTATTGATTTCATGCAGAAGCTTAAATGAAGGACAATTTGTGAAGGTGTTAAAGAGAGGGGGGCAACTAGGTGACTCAGTAACTACAGTAACAGCCCTAGAGTCAGGAAGACCCGAGTTCAAATCTGGCTTCAGACACTTGACACATACTAACTGGGTAACCTTGCACAAGTCACTTGCCTTGCCTTCCTCCCTTTAAAAAGAAGGAAAAAAAAAGAAGAGTTGAAAAGAGGTCATTGTCTTTAAGTAACCTCTCTGCCTCAAAGACACTAGAAAAGGCATAAAAGGGGATGAATGTTGAAAAGAAATTTGTATGAAGAGGATAAAATGTGAAACGTTCTTTGTGGATTACTTTCCTAACTGTGATTTTTTTTCCAAGCAAACAGCTACTAAAAGGTTTCTGTAGTTGGGACTCATGACAGACATGGAATTCTTACATAAACGCATTTGTGACATGTTTAGACTTTCTTTCAGATGTGAACCATATCTAAATATTAAAAAAAAAACCTCTGGTGATAACACTTCTGTTTTTATGTGCCTAATTTTCGAAATGCCTTTTCTGTTCATCACCATCCAAATCCAGTGTGTCTCTCCAGGCCCTGGGGGAGGTGGTAAGGTGGTATTCTGGATAGTGCACTTGAACCCGGAGTCAGGAAGACCTGAGTTCAAATCTAGCCAAATACACGTGAACTGGCGAGCTAGCTTGTCTAAGCAAATCACTTGCCCTCTCTCTCACGGCTTCAGTCTCCTTATCTGTAAATTGAAGGTCACGGTAGCACCTGCTTCCCCGGGTTACTGGAGGATGGATTGGTTTATTTTATATGGTGCATTGTTGTATGGATCAATATTGAGAAAGCGCTTTGCAAACCTGAAAGCACTTTATTAATGCCAGTTATTATTACCCTCATAGCGACTTGAATATGTCCTTCTTCCTTCCTATCCCAGCACAACTTTGAGAGGGAAAGAGGCATTTTTTCCCTTCGACATTATTTTCTCCAGAATGGGCTGCTTTGTTTAGCAGCAACAGCCCCGTCCTCTGAAAGCCTGGCTCTGAGCAGACATGATCCCCTTCTTGGTTAGCAGGCAGACTGTTTGAGTTTCTTTTTCACAGCTCTGCAGTAGAGGGAATTCATTCCTTTTTAAGAGCAGCGGATCCCAAAGCAGCAGGGAGCATACAGAGTTCCAGACATAAAGGGGGCTATGTTATAGACAGGAAGCAAATGGGCTTTGGTGAGGTTGGGAGAAGGGAGCGAGGAGGGTTCAAGGACATGGTGCTCATTCCTTGGTCCGCAGCCCTGGCAAGTGACATTGAGCAGGAGAGGAGTCTGGGTTACATAGTATATGACTTGACTGCCCAGATGAGATAAAGGTACCCGTGTAACAAGCAGCAAACTGGGGGAGAGAGTCAACATTTAATACAACCCAGGGAGAAGACTGACCGAGGCCTTGGGGTATCTGAGAAGAATATTTCTATGAGTCTTGCGAGTTTGCGCATAATAAATGTTGTCTTTTTCTTTAGCCCCTTCGCATTTCTAAAATCAGAAAACCTTTTGTGCACCAAGTTAGACTGTGGCTGGTTTATAAAACAATACAAAAGCAAGTAAGACAGATTTTAGGTACTGGTAAAGAGTTCTTTTTCTACTACTGAGGTTACATAGACCAACCTCCTCATTCAAATTAAATGAGTTAAACAAGGAATAGAGGGGTTAAGTTGCTTTTTTCTGCCTCTAATTCAGAGTGACAAAAAGGAATCTATTAATGTAGTAAATTCTGTGTGTGCACGCACGCATGTGTGTGTGCGTGCGTGTGTGCGTGTGTCTGTATGTTTGGGGAGAGAATTCAGGGCCTCCATCAGAGAAGTTAGTGAAGCTTCTTACTTAGAGTGCCAAATAACATTTCCACCTAAGATAATTAAAAGTATTTATTTTATTGATACTTTTATGTAGTTTTTTTCTCTTTTTTCACATCAAAAATTTTTCTTTGAGCTCCATATTCTCTCCCTCCCTACAGCTTCTCTCATACACCGAGAAGTCAAGCAATATGCTACCTATTATACACACGGATCCTTTGGAACTGTCTGTGGATCGTTGTCTGATAAGGGTCGTAGCTGGATTTCTCAAAGATTACTCTTTCCAGAATCTTCCAGTATCTTATCCCACTTGCTGGATAGCTGAGCTGTCAGTCAGCTTCCTGATAGCTCATGGGTGAAACGGACCAATTAAAAGGGTTTCATCCGTGGTCAGTCTGGTGCTGATTGATGCCATGGCCAGCCAGTAAGATGTGGTTGCCACCTGTGGCTATGGAGCTTTCTCACTGTAGAGGCTAACTGACTTTTATGTGAACTAAGCATGAGGCATTCTCTCTTACATTCTCTGAGCATTAAAAGAAGGGGGAAAAAAATTGGTGCTACTGGCCAAACATAGAATTAAGCTGTTCACACAAACATCTGAATTGGACTTTCCTTCCCAGACTTTTGATATGTGGAGGGCCTAGTTTGTTTAATATGTGACTCTGAACTGAATGTTTTAGCTGCTGTTTTTCCTAACGATCCTCCAAAGTGTCTAATTTCATTTTGTCTTTATCTATGAGTCAAATGATATGTTTTAAAACTTCTAATTTAGTTCTTTTTCCCTCCCAAACGGTTTTCAAAAGGGAAAGCATTTTAAAAAAGGATCTTAAAAAGTAGGGGAAGAAAATGGTTAGAATCTTGTCTAAGTTTTGTCAGGAAAATCATTCAATTCTCTCATCTTTCAAAAGGAATAATACATACTTATATTAATGATCCTGTCTCTAGCTATAAAGTCTAATACTGAGCTTCTTAGAATCCTGAAGACCTAGGTTGATGGTAGCTGTCTTACTTGTCTCCCTGTTTTCTTCTGTGCATTAAAAAAAACCAAATGCTTCATTTCTGCTCTTACCATTTTTCTTTGTTTCTTTGCTTTTCCTTTTCCCTCTCTCCTTCCCTCCTTCCCTCCCTTCCTTCTTTCTTTTCTTGCTTCCCTCCTTCCTTCATCTCAGCCTCAGTTCCCTCATCTGTAAAATGGGGATAATAACAGTAGCTACTTGAGAATCAGACGAGATATTCGCAAAGTACTTTGCAGACCCCAAGGTAGTATATAAATGCCGCTAGCTCTGCCGGCTTTCTTGCCCAGCCCATTCATTCTCTCCATTCTCAACACCACCACCTTCCTTTTCTTTTCCTCACCTCTCAATGGCATCCTAATTGGTCTCCCTGCCTCAGACCCCTCCCCGCTCCAGCTGATGTTCCTTAGGCAGCATTCCTTTATCCAGGAGCCCTTACATTCATCCTAGGCTAAGACATACACTCCTTACAACTTATTCTTCTCATTCACTTTACATTAATTCCTTTCCCACACCCTATGGCCCAGCTATAAAGGGGGGGAGGAGGAGGAGGAGGAGAAAGGAGAAATAAGCATTTATTAAGCACCTATTGTGTACAAAGCACTTTAGAAATATCTCATTTGATCCATACAACAACCCTGGAGGCAGGTGCTGTTATTATTTCCATTTTACAGCTGAGAAAACTGCGGCAGACAAAGGTTAAGAGACTTGCCCAGGGTCACACAGCTTGTAAATTTGGGGAAAGATTTGAACTCGGATCTTCCTGACCGGGTCTAGCACTCTATCGGCCATGCCACTTAGCCACTTTTGGCTTCTCTCGGTTCTTCACGTATTACTCCATATCCTGTGCCTGTGCATTTTCATGGAGAATGAATTCTCTACCTGCCCTACAGCACTTTTTCATTTCCACCTCCCAGAATTCCCATCTTCCTTCAAAATTTAGGTCAAGTACCATCTTTTCCACAAAGCCTTTCCTGATCTGCATAGCTTCGGGGGCTCTTCCCCTCTAAAATCCTTATTTTTAACTACCTTGTAATACAGTTATTCCTCCACATTGCAACGTTCCCCACTGGGCTTTCACTAAATTGCAGATAAGAAATGAAATGGACATTTCTGGGGAGTTTTGTGGAAGCCACGGACAACATACAAAGCCAGCAGATGACACAGAAAAAGTTTAGAAGCTCAGAAATGCATAAAATATATGTATGGTATTGTATAACATCAACATATCTTCTTTTATACCATAACAATTCAGAGTTCTCTGGTACAAAGGGAGGACCAAAAACTTTTATGCAGATTTTCCAGATTGAGGGCGTACCACATCCCTAATCTTCTGTGCTGTGGAAGGGATAAATGCATTTTATATTTATTCTGCATACCAGAGTGTAACAAAAATCTTACTACGGTTCTCAGTTTTAGAAACTTTAGAAATATAAATGCTACAAACTTAGAGAAAGCCCAGAATTGGAAAGGTTAATTATATCAAATTTTAAATGATTAAAATTGACCATAACCATTGTCTTATGATGCACACTGCTCCGGTCAATTTTTCAGTCTTAGTAGAAATTTATCAGCTGCTGCTCAGGGATGCTAGCTTTAAGATGGTTCAAAGATGGAGATTCTAATATATACACAACAGTTTTAACATGAGCCCACAAGAAAGTGTCTAATGGAAATAGACTGTGGTGGCCAAACAAAGGACCTCTTCTGCTTATTCAGTGGTCTGAGAAAATATTATCCAGAAACTCAGACTTGGTGGGTGCATAATAACAGGGTGTCCTGCCTTGTCAAAATTGCATTTTAAAATTTATTATTGAAAATTCACAAAGCTAAATGAAATTAGAGGAAATGTAAATAATTTGATTTCCACATGTTGTTTTTTGTAGGTTTATAGCATTTATGCTTTGGAAGTTATTAAAGCTTAAAGCCACACTAAGACTTTTGGGACACCCAACATTTATATATATTTGCATGGTCTCATTAGAATGCGATGCCCTTGAGAGCAGGGATATTCTTTTCATTTCTTGTCTTTGTGTCTTTAGGTTCTAGCACAAAGCCTGGCACACAGTTGTTGCTGTTCAGTCACGTCCGACTCTTTGTGACCCCATGGGCCATCCCACGCCAACACTGTCTGTAGGGTTTTCTTCCCAAGGGTGCTGGAGTAGATTAAGGCCAACAGAGGTTATGTGACTTGCCCAGGATCACACAGCTAGTAAGTATCTGAGGCCAGATTTGAACTCAGGTCTTCCTGACAGTGCTCTATCCATCGAGTCACCTAGCTTCCTTCAGTTGTCACATAGTAGGTACTTCATAAATATTTAAGATTGATTCCAGCGCACAATCTATGATTTATGATCCCATGACTCAGTCATGCTGTAATCAATTTAATTCAACAAGTATTTATTAAGCACTTTCTATGTGGCAGGCGGCTAGATGGTATAGGAGATAGAGCACAGGCCTGGAGTTGGGAAGATCTGAATTCAGATCTGTTCTCAGATACTGACTAGCTGTGTGACCCTGGGTGAGTCACTTAACTCCTCAGCTAGTCTGTTAAATGGGAACACATTAGTGAAGGAAATGGCCAACCACTCCAGTATCTTTGCCAAGAAAATACCACAGCCTTTTCCATGGAGCCACGAAGAGAGGACAGGACTGAAAGGTGACAGTGTGCTGGGCACTATACTCTGGAGATACAAAATAAAAAGCAAGAAGAATGCCTGCCCTCAAGGCGCTTATCCCCAAAGTGAATGCGATTTAAAGCTATTAAAGCCTAAATCTGTACTAAGACTCTGGGGTTACCCTGTGTCCTTTTAGCTACTCATAGCTGAGGTTTAAGTGATACTTCAGACATACTTTCTTTAAATTGCTTGGGCTTTATAAGATCGCTTTACGGTAGGTCCTGCATCTCCGTTTTACAGACTTGTACAGAGACTCAGAGACTGAGGGGCCCGTCCGTAACAGGGTCATGGTTATACAACTGGTATTCGAGGAGACGTTTGGTCTTGGAAATGGTCACGACTCTAAGTCTGATGTTCTATGCACTGTGTCGGTCAGCTACATTTCCTTTCCTGTCTCCCTCCCCCAGCAGAGAATATTTCATTTGTACATGATTTGTCTCCAAACCCATTTTAAACCAAGAGATTCCTCCCGACAACCTGGGACCTGTTTATAATTCTCTTACAATTTAGAAGGCGGTGAAGTGGCTGAGTGCATAAGACACCCAATTCAAATCTCGCCTCAAACATTTAACTAGCTGTGTGATCTTTTACCCATCACTCCGCTCTGTAAGTCTCCGTTTCCTCATCTGTCCAGTGAGGATAATAATAGTGCCCACCTCCTAGGGTTGTTGTGAGGGTCAAATGACGTGCAAGGCGCTTTATACTGCTAGGTAAATGCTGTGTTTAAAATCTTAATTTTTTTTTTACATTTTAAGTTCTGAACTGTCTCCTTTCCTCCCTTCCCACCCTGCGCTAGAGAAGGGCACCATTTCACACACGCACACACACACGCACGTACACACACACTCACACATATATGTGCACACACATGTGCACACACACGCGCACACACACACGCAACTCTATTATACACGCTTCTTTTTATCAGTTCTTTCTCTGGAGGTGGAGAGCATCTTTCTTCACAGGTCCTTTGTATCCGTCCTGAATACTTACAATACTCAGAATAGTTTAGTTCACAGTTATTCTTTGAACAACATTGCCGTTACTGTATACAATGTCCCCTTGGTTCTGCTGGTTTCATTCTTTGTTATTTCGTGCAAGTCTTTCTATGTGTTTCTAAAATCGGCCAGTTCATCATTTCTTACAGTGCGATAAATATTCCATTACAATCACATGCTACACCTCATTTGGCTGTTCCCCAATTGATGGCATCCCCTCGATTTCTTTCTTTTCTTAAATTTTTTATGTCTAGTTTATGGAATAAACTAGTTTATGGAATAAAACAAGCATTTCCATAACATAACACAAAACTGCAAATCTATTATGTACAGTTTGCTAGTCTTGTAAAATATATGACAAAGTTATTACAAAAATTTCTTTTTCCTTCTTTTTCTGACCTTCCCCCATGCCCTAGAGATGGCTACCATTAGACACACATAAGAATATATATGTAAAAATGTTCTTTACATATTTCTATTTATCAGTTCTTTCTCTGATGCAGATAGCGTCTTTCTTCATATGCCCTTTTTAGTTAGTTTGGGTATTTATAGTAGTCAAAATGACTTATTCACTCAAAGCCCTTCTTAAAACAGCATTTCTCTTATTGTATACAGTGTTCCTTTGGTTCTCCTCATTTCACTCTTCATTATTTCATGCAAGTCTTTCCATGTTTTTAAGGTCACCGAATTGATTATTTCTCATGTACATCAGTTTCATCAATTTCCAGTTCTTTACCACTTCAAAGAAATCTGTTATAAATGTTTTAGAACAAATAGGTTCTGTTTCTTTTTCCCTGATCACCTTGGGAAACAGATCTAATATAGTGGTACTGTTGGATCAAAGGGTGTATACAGGTTTGTAATTATTTGGCTATAATTCTGGATTGTTCTCCAAAGTGGTTGGATCTATTAGCACCCTAATTTTTCTATAGCTCCTCCAACATTTGTCATTTTCCTCTTCTATCGTTTTAGCCAATCTGATAGGTGTTTAAGGATAATCTCAGAGTTGCTTTAATTTGCAGTTCTTTAATCAATGATAAGTTAGAGCATTTTTTCATATGACTATATAAAACTTGATTTTTTTCCTCTAAAAACTGCCTGTTCATATTCTTTGACTATTAATGAATTGGGGAATGGCTCATATTCTTATAAATTTGAAAAAGTTCTCTATGTATTTGAGATAATATAACTTTATCTGAGAAACTGTCTATATAATTTCCCCCCTTCCAATGACTGTTTTCTTCTAATCTTGGCTACATTGGTTTTATATGTACAAAACCTTTTTAACTTAATGTAATCAAAATTATTCATTTCACATCATACAATGCTCTTGGTTATTCATAAATTCTCCTATCTATAAGTTTAGTAAGTAATATATTCCATGTTTTTCCAATTTTCTTATGATATCTCCCTTTATTTCTAGGTCATATATCCATTTTGACTTTACCTTGGTAAATGGTGTAATATTGTCTTTTACATCGGCAGCCAAGATCTCCATTAATCTTTTTTGGGGGAGATTGGCAAGTGGGGTTAAGTGACTTGCCCAAGGTCACATGGCTAATAAGTATTAAGTGTCTGAGGCCGGATTTGAACTCGGGTCCTCCTGACTCCAGGGCTGGTGCTCTATTCACTGCGCCACCCAGCCGCCCCCAAATCTCCATTCATCTACTTAGATGGTCACATCACAAGGCATTTTGTTATCTTCCATATAGATACGGTCATAGCGGCCAGAGCTAGGACGAATGGTGTGTTACCTTTGGAAAAGCTGTCCTTTTTTTCTCCTCCAGGTGTGACAACATACGGGTGTATAAACTAGGCCTCTTCTCTGGTCTTTGGTGGACTCTGGCTCTTTTCTGTTGGGTCAGTGACAGGGCCTTCTGTGAACTCTGGTCTTCCTTCAACTTCCCCTATCTGCATTGTGTGTGGTAAGTCTCACTCAGGTCAAGCTGGCCACGCCTGTTTGGGGAACCTTTCTGCCGTGTTTTCACTTTCTTCCGAGGAAGCTCCAGCTATAGATGCAGGAGAAGCCAGACCTACAAGGTACTTCTTTACTTCTTGGGAATAGAATGGAATAAGTGGCCTCTTTCCTAAGGCAGACACACACACACACGCACACACACACACACACACACGTGCACATGCACACACACATGCACACACATACACGCACGCACACACGCACACACACACACTGCAGTTGCAGCAGCAGCAGGAAGTCGTGTAAATAGCCATATGGACCCAAGGGATCAAGCCTGGCCAAAAATAAATGAAAACAATAAGAAAAATCAGGGGGACACCTAGGTGGTGGAGTAGGTAGAGCGCTGGCCCTGGACTCCGGAGGATGTGAGTTCGATCAGACCTCAGACACTATCTGGCTGTGTGACCCTGGGCAAGTCACTTAACCCTAATTGCTTCCCCCTTTCCCCCCAAAAAACTTCAAAACAGTGCAGGCCTGTGGTCACTCAGGGCCATGAAATCGGGGTAGGATACAGAAGTTTTGAGTTTCATTCCCTTCTGGTAAATTGTAAAAGTACAAAAATGCTAACCTGCAATGTGAGATTTAAATAGGGTGTGAATTTTACTGCTCCTTGGCCAGATCTGCAGGAAAGGGCTCTCCTTGAGTAGCATCCACAGCTTGTGTAGTACACATGCGACCCAGCTGCGGTCTGACCTCGTACCACTAAGGAATAAGTAGAACTGCCATGAAGTCATACCGTAGCTAGAAGGATTCTTAGGGCTGGTTTAATCCAGATCTCTCATTTTATAGATGAGGAAACCCCCAGGGTCAGATATCTGTTTAGTGACAGAGTCAGGACTAAAAGCCAGCAGTGGGGAAATAGTGATTACTGTAGGGATGAAGGTGAATTCCCCCCCTCCCCCCCAAGAGTCTCAGGTCATTAACCCAGAAGAATCTGTTTTCACTTGCAAGTGAGCATTTCTGGTTGGAAAAATGTGACAGGTACTGAGAGAAAACTCCAGAAGTTCTTATTCAAGAGCTTAATGGGATGAAATTGTGCTTAGAGCGGGTGCAGATATCAGGATATTTTTTTTTAATTTTTAAATTTTTTTAAACATGTTTTAAGTCATGTTTTTATTTTTTATTTTTTTGTCTTTTTTTTTGAAGGGGGAAAGGCAGGGCAATTGGGGTTAAGTGACTTGCCCAAGGTCACACGGCTAGTAAGTGTGTCAAGTGTCTGAGGTTGGATTTGAACTCAGGTCCTTCTGGTTCCAGGACTGGTGCTCTAGTCACTGTGCCACATAGCCGCCCCTATCAGGATATTTTTAAACTACATCAAATTACACAGAAATTTACACTAAAATTGACGTTTAGCTTGTGTTTCTTGATATCTTTTTTATATCTCCTTTATAACAAACAGTATAAAAGAAGAAAAAAAATCAGCAAAACTAATCAGTGATACTGAAAAAAGTTTGATATCGGAGGCATTGGTCCCCACCCCCAACGGAGAAGAACAAGATGTCGCCTCACATGTCTTCTTTGGGACTAGACTTGGCCATTATAATTTCCCACCCTTGATTTTCATTGTTTTGATTCTATTGTTCCTTCTGTTTTTATTGCTGCTATCATTTACATGCAGCTTTCAATGCCATAGTCTTTTTCACTGGGCTTATAACCATTTATCTTCCATATGAAGCCAACACCACCCTCTCAAGTTTGGTAGACTAGCAAAGACAATCTGGGAACAAATGATATTCCACTTTATGATTACTTAGGGATTACTATGCCCAGAGAGGCAATATGGTTTAATGAATAGAGGGCTGGTCTTGGAATTGAAAAGACCTGGATTCAAGTCCTACCTCTGATACATATTGGCGGTGTGATCATGAACAAATCACTTAATCTCTCCTTGCCTCATTTAACTTTACAAATGAATGAATTAACGAAAGAACGGATGAATGGATGGATGGACTCTGTATAAGTTGCAGATCAGAGGACTGGTTTGCATTGGTAGAGGGACTTTCTTCACTGGGATTCCCCAATATCAATGGAAACACTAGTTTAGTAAAAATATATATATAGACCTGAGCTGAAAAAATGTAAAACCCCAACACACCACCACTAACCTGCTATGGACATTTATCTAGTCTAAAGTTGTGTCCATGGAGAGTCACAGAGGCTTAGAGGGCTGTCCTGGGAGTCAGGAAAACCTGAATTCTAGACCTGCCTCTGACAGGAACTAGCTGTGTGGTCACTGATGATTCACGTAACCTCTCAATGTCTCCAGACAGCTCTGTAAGATTTTAACTTAAAGATGATAATAAAAGCAGCCAGGTGATGAAGTAGCTAGACTGATGGGTCTCCAGCCAGAAAGACCCGAGGTCACATCTGGCCTCAGACACTTATTATCTGGGTGACCCTGGGCAAGTCACTTAAGCCCTGTCTGCTTCCGTTTCCTCTACTGTAAAACTGGGATGACAATGGCGCCTGCCTCACGGGGCTGGGGGGGTGGTTTGGAAGGTCAGGGGAGATGATAGCACTTAGCACAGAGGCTGGCACATATTAGGTGTGTCTACTCAATAAATGCTCTAAATGTTTTATTGGTGCCTTTCCTTTCATTCGGACAATCTACCTTCCAATAACTTCCTGCCCAGCTTTGTCGGGACAGACAACACATACGCTGTATCTAAAAGCGTGTGCCCTGTTCCTCCCCTGTTTTAAAAAATAACTTCATTGATGACTTTAGTTTTCACATTACTACGATTTCTCTGTGTCTCCTTTCCCCATCCCCAGAATCAAATCCTTAATTTTGTTACTATGGAACCATCTGAAAAATGAAGCAAAAACAACCAAGTGTAGCAGTCGAACAATACAGACAGTATTTTACCCGCATCCTCTTCCTCTCTGCAGAGAGCAGGGCGGTTGTCTTTTATCTCCTCTTCGAGACTATTGTGGCTTTTCAATTATTCAGAATTTGGCTTCCTTTCAGTGGTTTTTATAATTTACATTGCTGGAATCATTGTTCATGCTGTTCCCAAAGTTTTCAAGATATTAATGTTTAAAACTGCACTATGACTCTCCCTCTCCCTCCCTCTCCCCCTCTCCTCCTTTCTCTCCTGTCTCTCTCCTTCCTTCCCTCCTTCCTTCCCTCTTTCTCTCTCTGTATCACCCTCTTCCTCCTTCCCTCTCCCCTTCCTCCTCTTTCTCTCCCTGTCTCTCTCTCTGTCTCTCTGTCTCTTTCTCTGTTTCTCCCTCTCCCTCCCTCCCTCTCCCTCTCCCCTTCTCTTCTTCCTCCTTCTCTCTCTTTCTCTCTCTCTTTCTCTCCCCCTTTCTCCCTCCCTCCCTCCCTCCTTCCCTCTCTCTGTCTCTCCCTCTTCCTCCTTCCCTCTCCCCCTTCCTCTCTCTCCCTCTCTCTCTCCCTCTCTCTCTCCCTCCCTCTCTCCTTCCCTCCTTCCCTATCCCTCTCCCCTTCTCC
>CM053599.1:210701398-210735510 GCA_028646575.1 Pseudocheirus occidentalis
TATTAGGGGGGTGTTGCAAGTCCCCCCAGCTTTGGCTTGCTGAAAGTGCACCCCAGGACTACCACCCAAGGCCTCGATCTGGATCCAGGCCACTCAACGCAAGAGCACTTAGCCCTGACCAATCGATTCAGCCCCCCTGCTGAGTCAGCAGGCCGGGGGCTCTGAAGCAGCCTGGTGGGGGCCGCTGGTGGATCCAGCAGTTCTCTTCCCCCACTGCTACTTTGCCCTGGTGGCAGAATGGCCGAACTGCTTTAATCCCTAAATTAATTTTCAAAGTTTCACTTTCTCTAACCATGTCTGAAGATTTAAAGATCCCCTTAGGCTGGTGCTTTAGATTTTCTTTGAAGTAGACTCAGGCTGCTGCTTGGGAGGCTCCACTGCTCCTCCTGGCCGCCCTGAGGTCTTGCCTGGCTGCTGCTGTGGTTTTGGGCTGGCCGGGTCTCTGCTCTGCTGTGGTATGAGCTGCCCCTCTCCCGTCCTGCTCCTCACGCCAAGTGGCGGGTGTGGAGGTGCTGGAGGCTGTAGAACCTCTGCAGGCTGACTGCGGGGCTCGGCTCAGCTCCTTCCCACCGCCCCAGGCCTGGCCCCGGTCTTGGCTTCAGGCTGTTCCAGCCTTCACTCCGGAGGCCGGGCTGAGCCCCTGCTGCCGAGCTGCCTTCAGCGAGAGCTGTGTTCTCTGTATTTTTGTGAGTCTGAGAGTCCTAGACTTTCCTAGACTTTGTCTGGCTCATATTTTATGGGTGGTTAGGTTGGCGGTGTGGGAGCTGCGGAACCTTGCTGCTTCTACGCCGCCATCTTGGCTCCCCTCATAACATTCAGTTTTGATTTTTAAAAATCTTTCCATTTATGATGTTGGAGTGATGATACAAATTATTTTCTTGGTTCTGCAGCAGTTCAAATGAATCTTCCCATGCTTCTCTGAATTCTGCATATTTTATTGCTTCATACGGTATAGTAATGTACCATAATATTTAAGTACTACGATTTCAACAAGAGTTAAGTATCTACTATGTGCTAAGTACTATGTTAGTCCCTGGGGATATAAAAACAAAAATGATAGTTTCTGCCCTCAATGAGTCCACGATTTATTAGTGTAGACAATATGTACACACATAAAAACATACCATCTTGTTGTTATTCAATCATTTTCAATTGTGTCTGACTCTCCATGAACCTATTTAGGGTTTTCTTGGCAGAGCTACTGGAGTGGTTTGTCATTTCCTTTCCCAGATCATTTTACAGATGAGGAAACTGAGGTAAAGAGGGTTAAGTGACTTGCTAAGGGTCACACAGCTGATAATTATCTGAGGTAGCTTTGAACTCCAGCTCTCCAGACTCCAGGGCAGGCACTCTATCCACTGCTCCACCTAGAGAGAAGGTTAGAGTCAGAGCCCCTGTTGAATTTCATTTATCTTCACAAATCACAAATGGAGTTTATGAACATACAAACACAGGGACTGGGTATGATTTTCTTCTTTTTTAGTCATTTTAAGAGAGAAACAAAGAGCAGAACAAAAGAATATGCTCAGGAAGAAATAAAGAGGATGGGGAAACTGATTATTTCTTCATAATTGGGGTAAGAATAATAGTAGCCAGCATTTATACAATGCTTTAAAGCTTCCAAAGTACTTTTAGTCAGTCAACAGGCATTGATTACGTGCCTACTATATGCACTGTGCTAAATCAAAAAACTAAACAAAACAAAAACCCCAAACAGTCTCTGCTCTCAAGGAGCTCATAGTCCGATGGGGGAATCAGCATGCAAAGAACTGTGTACAAACAAGATATACAGGATATATGGGGAATAATCTTAGAAGGAAGGCAATAGGATTAAGGCCTGGGAAAAGCTTCTTGCAGAAGGTGGGTTTTCAGCTGAAACTTGAAGGGAGCCACAGAAGCCACGAGGCAGAGGGGAGAGGGAGAACATTCCAGGCTGGGGAACAGCCAATGAAAAAGCCCAGAGACAACAGATGGAGTGTGGCATTCGAGGAACAGCAAAGAGGACAGTGTCATTGGATGGAAGAATTTGGTGAAGGGAGTAAGATATAAGAAGACTGCAGAGGTAGGAAGGGGCCAGGTGATGAAGGGCTTGAAAAGCCAGATGATTTTATATTTGATCCTAGAGGTAAAGGGGAGCCACTGGAATTTATTGAATAGGCAGGTGGGTGACATGTTCTGATTTGTAATTTATTGAATAGGTAGGTGGGTGACATGTTCTGACTTGTGCTTAAGGAAGGCTGGACTGAAGGGGGAAGAGATGCAGGGAGATCAAGCAATAGTTTATTGCAATAGCCAGGCATGAGGTGATGGGGACTTGAGCCAGAAGGGTGGCAGAGTCAGAAGAGAAAAGGGGATGAATATGAGAAGTGTTATAAGGGTCAAACAACAGGACTTGACAACTGATTGGATATGGGAGGTGAGAAAGATCGGGGGCATGAGGACTGCACCTAGTTTGTGAGTCTGAGTGATTGGGAGGATGGTGGGACTAATGGGAACGGATGGGATCTGAATGTCCAAAAGGAAAAGACCATGTCTTTGGGATCTGGACCCCCAAAAGGAAAAGTCCTTGTACTGCATATTCCATATAGACCCCTTTTCTGCTCCCACAGTCTTCTGTACAAAAGATTCATCTTGCCTCCATTAAGGAACTCAGATTCCTTAAAAGTCTAGCCAATAGGAAGGATTTTTAGAATCACCCACTCTAGGTGTTTTAATAAACCTTGTCTTTGGCTGAAAGAAGGCTTGAGTCAAATTCATTCAGGCAGGACCTGCATGTTGCTCTTTTGGGGTCCCAGCACCCGTAAACCTCAACAGGATCCTTGACAGTAGTAGGGAAGTGAAGAAGAGGGAAAGATTGTGGGAAAGAAGAGAAGAGGGTTCTAGATTAGGCCTTGGGGGATATCTGTGTGAGGGATGATGGAATTTTGTTTCTACAGAAATTGTATGAAGCATAATTTGTGAAACCTAAGAAATCACACTGATGGCAAACTGATTGTAGTGGAGGCTAGTGGGGGATATTGGTCACCTCTTAATCAGTATATCTAAAAGCAGACTTTAAAAAATAAGAATAGATGTGTAGAGCCCATATCAGATTGCATGCCATCTTGGGGAGGGGGAGAAAATTTAAAACTTAGGGAAGTGAATGTTGAAAATTGAAAACAAATAAATAAATAAATTGGGGGGAAAAAGCAGACTCCTCTTCTTTTGTTCTGAGAAGGCCTTTTCTCTGTACTAAAACAAAAACAAAAACAAAAACAAAACTGCCAGACCAGGTGTAGCTCACTAAGGATGGGGTTCACAGACCCAGATATTCTTAGATAATAGTGAAGAGGGTTGGAGGGAATGGATTTCTAGGAAATCCTTTGAGGGTTCTTAGTCTGAATGAATTACCAGGCACAAGCAATCTTGGCAAATTTGTAAAAGTTTATTATGCTTTTCAGTGGGCAGGGGGGTGTCAGAAAAAGCCTGCAATCTGCAGGAATTAGGGATACTGATTATATAGCAATAAAACCACAAATCTAACAGCCATTATGCTAATTAGGTGTGTAAAGGAGGGATTTGGGAGGAGTTAAGGAATGGTCAGTGCTTAAAGGGACATGCAGTTTTTATATCAACTGAGAAGGAATATTGCCCATAATTCGCTGGGAGAAAGCCCAAGGGGGAGGTACTAGGAAGTGTGGTTTTTGCCTTGAAATGTCACTGAGTCAGCCAGTGGTCAATTCTGGCTGAGAGGTGCCCAGTGTGTTAGCCATCAAAGTCCCTTTTGACAAGATGGATATTGGGAAGCTGGGCTAATTGGGGACTCAGTATGTGTCTGATTGTGAGGAGTTACCTTACTGATAATGCATTGAAAGATTCATAGTTTGTAGCTGGCCGCTAGAACAAAGGAGGTATACGTTTCTCTAAGTCAGGATTTGTTTATAGAATGCTTCTGAAGGATTCATAGGTATGGCTTCTTATTATACCAAGCAAGGATAGTTACAGCTGGCAGAGTTAATGATTTCAGGGAAAATGCTTTTAGGCTGGGGGAAGGGGAGAGGCAGAGTTAATGCTTTATGGCTGGGGGGAAGTGTGACTTTTGCAACTTGATTGCACAGGCTGATGTTACAGACACAGATACCCAAATACAAGCGAGATTTTTACAGACTGAAGTTACAACAATGTTACAAACAAAGTTACAAAGGCACCCCAGCATCCCATCAATGGGATTCTTATGGGCGAAATCTTCAACTCACTACTTTGGTCAACTCTTAGCAATTGAGAAAATTCCTATCTCATGCTATAGAGATTATGAAATCTGATGTAGGCAACCTGGGATGAGCCTAAAAGCATTTCATGGATTGGCATTTCTTTTATTAAATAAAGTATAAAGAAAATTAGCATGAAAATGGAGTGGGGGTATTGAAATGTAGAAATGAGAGATGTAAGCAGGTGTGTAGACTCACCTGGGGGTGGGGTTTAGATGTTTTCTGATAGGCTGTGAACTCTGGAAGCCTGGCCAATGGAATACAAGGAGCAAAATGTGAATCAAGATGAGTCTTAAAAAGTTTTGTAACTGTCTGAAAGGGCATGTCTCCTTATGGATCACCCAGGCTCCTGCAACCTTTGGCAGGAGAATGATTAATAAAATCTTTAGTTAATCCACTGAGGGCCATGTGGAGTTTTTCTGGAAGATGATTACTTCTCACATCCCTGGTTACTGGGCAGAGTCTGAATGAAGATCTGACAACTGAGGCTGACAGGTGGGCCAACAGATGGTAAGAGAAGTAGGAGAGGACAGAGTTGTGAGAATCTAAAGAGGACAGTATTAAGAGTGATCAACAGTGTCAAAGGCTTTGGAGAGGTCAAGAAGGAGGAGGATTTACAAAGTATTTCACAAATATTACCTCATTTGATCCCCACAACAGCTATGGAGGTAGGTGCTGTAATTATCCTCAATCTACAGGTAAAGAAACTGTGATAAAGGTTAAGTGACTTGCCCAGGGTCACATGGTGATTCAGTGTCTGAGGCTTGATTTGAACTCAAAGTCTTCCTGACATGAGCTCTGTACTCCATCTGGTATACTTAGCTGTCTCTAGGACGTATGAGAACAAAGATACATAAACATGGAGGAAGAAAGGGCATTTCATGATCCTTATACATGTGAACTCCATACAGTAATGTTGAACACACAGAGTTTGGCATAGAAACACACAAAAACTTAACAAAGAAACAAGCAGGAACAGGGAAAATGAAGAGGGAGGTTTAAGAAGCAGGGCAGATGTGCAGAGGGAATAGTAGGAAACAAAACAAATTCAGAGGATAGATCATGAAGGAGGGAATCAAAATGAGAGAAAGCACAAGAACTAGAAATCAGGGTCTGGTCTTGGTGAAGAGAGGAGGGACAGAGTTGTAGGAATGGAACAATCCAATTATCAAATATTAGTATGATCAGATTCTTTCTTTGATCTACCTCTACTTTGCAAATGGTGGTGAGATGGGAGAGAGAGAGAAAAAAGTATGAAAATAGGATAGCACAATAGATTAGAAAATGGAATCGAATAAGTAGTTGCTTGTATGAAATATCGTTGAAATAAGGACTCACACAGATTTAAACTGAGGAGCTGGAGCAGAGTTTTCTATGCTTCAGGTGACTTTGAAAAAAACAAGGATAGCATTCATGAACTCAGCGTCAGTCATGTCAACTCTTCATGACCCCCTTGGGAATTTTCTTGGCAAAGATACTGGGGTCGTTTGTCATTTTCATCTCCAGTTTGTCTTAGAGATGAGGAAACTGAAGCAAGCAGGGTTAAGTGACTTGTCCAGGGTCACACAGCTAGTAAGTGTCTGAGACCAGATTTGAACTCAGGAAGATGAGCCTTCCTGACTCCAGGTCCAGCTCTCTTGCTATTGTGCCACTTAACTTCCTTCTATAACAGTAAAAATTGACAAGATTAAAAGACATATGCGGCATCACTACATTGGGCTTAAAGTCATTGTAGATAATGGAATGATATAAGTAATTAGACACATATACGCCAAATGATATAGCATCTAAATAAAGAAAAAAATATTTATAGGTAGAAATTAACATCAAAAGTATAATTGCTCTCCACGTGCCCCTTTCAGAACTCAAAAATTAACAGAAGATTAACAAAAAAAGAAGTTAAGAACCTAAAAGGAAAATGATAAATGTTGAAGAAGATGGGAACACTAATGCATTACTGGTGGAGTTGTAAAATGACCCAAGCATTCTGGAGAACAATTTGGAACTATGCCTAAAGGTCTATAAAACTGTACAGACCTTTTGATCCAGTAATACCACTACTATATCTGTATCCTAAAGGGATTATAAAAAAAGGAGAAAGCGTTCACTTGTACAAAAATATTTATAGCAGCTCTTTTGTGGTGGCCAAGAACTGGAAATTGAGGGGATGCCCATCAGCTGGGGAATGGCTGAACAAGTTGTGGCATATGAATGTAATGGAATACTATTATGCTATAAGAAATGGTGAGTAGGCAGATTTCAGAAAAACATGGAAAGACTTTTATGAACTGATGCTGAGTGAGGGGGAGCAGAACCAGGAGAACATTATATACAGTAACAGTAACATTGTGCGATGATCAAATATGATTGATTAGTTTTTCTCAGCAATACAATGATCCCAGATCCCAATATAATGATTCCAAAAGGCTCATGATAGAAAATGCTGTCCACATCCAGAAAAAGAAATATGGAGTCTGAATGCAGACTGAAGCATACGATTTTCATTTTTTTGTTTGTTTTTACTTTCTCATGAATTTTCCCTTTTGTTCTGATTCTTCTTTCACAACATAACTGTATCAGCAAGCACCCTAGCATACCCAGGGCAGCTGCCAGCACAGGTTCTTAGATCTGCTTTACTAAAGGAAAGCAACTCAAAATGGGTTAACAATCTTTCTTTAATCAAACAAACATATCATTTACCTAGTTCAGGGGAAAAAGTCAGCACCCTGAATTTCAGAGAATACAAACACAAGTTATAAGCACAAGTTACAAACACAAGTTACAAACAGACCAAGAAACAGATCAGCAGATGGGCTTCCAACCATCTGATCATCACATCCATTACCTATTCAAGTTACCAGAGAGGGAAGCATCAATATCTGGGTTTTTCAAAGCCAGGGGGCTCAACCGCTTCCCAGAGTCTCATTTGGCCAAATCACACAACTTTTCTCAAAGTGAGCCCCAAAGAAAAGCTCACATCAGGGCATGTATATAGCCTTCTCCTGGGTCAGAGAATGTCACAGCCCTCTTGACCCACTATCCAATTACAAAGTAACAAGGTGTGGTAATTCCCAAAAAACAAGGCTCCCACCACAGGCTCCACGTGACCATATTCAGCCTATTAGGGAGCCTACAGTCTCAAATCAGGGAATATTCTCAGAGCCACTTAAGCCTATCAAAGGGTCGAGGGGCAGAAAAGAGCTTCAGATTCCAATTACAATGACTTAATGTGGAAGTATGCTTAATACGATTGTACGTGTATAACTTATATCTGATTGCTTGTTGTCTTGGGGAGGGGAAAGGGAGAAAAATATGGAACTCAAAATTTTGTAGATGTGAATGTTGAAAGCTATCTTTACATATAATTGGAAAAACATACTATTAAATGGGGGGAATAAGAAATATTTTAAAAGAACTTAAGGACTTGAATAGAATTTTACAGAAGCTGGATGTGATTGATCTCTGGTGATTACTGAACAGTAATAGGAATCGACATTTTCTCAGTTGTCCCTGGTGCCTTTACAAAAATTGAAATGGAAATTAAATAATTTAGTCTTAGAGAATTGGTGGGTCAAAGAACAAATTGCAGAAACAATATATAACTGGGTATTGTGCATGTGTTTTCATCTTCCATATGGTCCTTTTCATTGACTAAGTAGCCGGAACAGTCTGCATTTAAAAAAAATGTTTATTTTTAGTTTACAACATTCATTTCCACAAGATTTTGAGTTACAAATTTTCTCCCCATCTTTCCCTTACCTACCACCCTAAAACAGCAATCCCACTGAATACTCCCTTGCCCAATCTTCTCTCTCCTACATCCCCCCCCCCATCCCCCTTCTGACTTTCCGGTAGGGCAAGATGGCAAGTCTGCATCTTTTAAACTACCAGATTTTTCTCTCTGTCTCTCTCTGTCTCTGTCTCTGCCTCCCCCCCTCACTCTGTCTCCCCCTCCTGGCAGCATCCAAAGGATGGAGGTCCTGTTCACCCAAAGGATAGGTAGTGAGCACTGAGCTGGGTGTGGGGGAAGAGCCACATACCTTCCTCTCTCTTTTAGGTTCTGTGGCCCAGAGAATCAGACTTGGGGTTTTGATCTGCTTCGTTTGCCTTTTTCAGTCATAGTTGCAAGCAGTGGAGTCCCTAGATCCAAGAGTTTAAGCAAAGAGACCTTGGAGGGAGGATTCCAGACTGGATGCTGCTGCTAGCCTAGCAGAGAAACCAGGGTGCCTCAGACTAGAACCCAAAGTGGGTTTTGGACTTGCTGGTGGGACTATGCTATATAGGAACTGAATAAAATTGTAAACTTACTCACCTTCCCCTCTACAGAGATTGAGATAGTGGAGGAGGGATCATGTCTTCTAAATTTTTTTGGGGGGGGTATGTTTGTATGTTTGCTCTTGTTTTACCTTTGAAGTAAATATTCCTTTGTAGTGGCTGATCCAACTATGAAGTGGCTAAATGAAACTTGGGTGCCAGGGACTACTAAAATTGGGGAAACATAATCAGTGGGGATGTTAGGCAATGTCAGAGGGACAAGATATCCCTTACAAGTAACAGAGAACCCTGGCAGAGATGTGGAATGGAATATGCCTGGCTTCCAGCTAGTGTGGGATGAGGTAGTTACTGTTACAAATAGATAATTTCATAAAAGAAAATGACAACAATGAGACCACGTACCAGAAGTTTTGGGATTCTGCCAAAGCAGTCCTTAGAGGAAAATTTATATCTCTAAACACTTTCATCAGTAAAATAAAAAGCAGTTCAATGAATTGGCCATGCAACCAAAAAAAAATCTAGAAAAGCATCAAGTAAAAAAAATTAAACATGAAATAGAAGTTCTGAAACTCAAAGGAGAGATAAACAAAATTGAAAAATAAATTGAATTGATATATAAAATTAAAAGTTGCACTTAAAAAAAGAGGTGAATTGTTAGTCTGACTTTTTTTAAAGAGAGGAAAATGCCATTATCAAATCTAGCCATCGAGTCAGTTTCTAGGCATAGTTGTTGTTGCTATTTGTCTTTTGTTCTCAAAGAGGACCATGACATCAGGTAGGTGATACCATGACATGCAAGTGAGGGAGGGCTGTGCAAAGTCACCAGGCTCGTTTTCTTCTCTAGAGCTATCTAGGTCCAGTGGTAAGATGTAGATCAGGACAACTGGAGATGGATCTGGAGGTAGTGGGAGACCTTGGACTTTTTCAGTTAAGGTCTTTAACAAGTCTCAGTTTGACTAGGCAACAACCATTAAATGATTAAGGGTAGGTAAGAAATGAAACAGGGAATGATCTCTTTGCCTACTCAAAAAAAAAATCAATCTGGGAGTGGAAGATCCTCAAGGTTACTGTCTAGGTACCATGCCAAGCACTGGAAATATAAAAATAACCTGAAACTTACTCCCTACTCTCAAGGAGCTTACATTCTAATGGAGGAAGACAAAACATCAAAGGAAAATGAAAAAGTTTGAAGGAGAGAAAGTACTTATTGGGGGCATAGTAGTAAAATTGACTGGAGAGTCAGTAGTGAAACCTGGAGAGGAATGAAGACATGGCTGACCTGGACATTTTTCCAGCAAATTGGGGGATTCATTCAAAAATAAAAATTAAAAACACCAAGAACTCACAACAAATAAAGAAAAAAATTTTTTTAATCATTAGAACCTATTTTGCCTGATTACATAGACCAAAAACATAGACCAAAAAAACATAGACCAACACAAAAATACTGATCATTTAAATGAAATGGATTATTTATTAAAAACACAAAATACCCAAATTAAGAGAAAAGAAATAAAAATTGTAAATAACCTAATTGCAGAAAAAGAAATTGATTAATTTATAAACAATTTGTAAAGGAAAAAGAATTTCAAGACAAGATGAATTTACAAATGAATTCTATCAAAGGCAAGGGAATAATGTTTTTTAGACTTCATTACTTAGTCATTATCACCCAACCATTATCTGTATTCTTTGCTTAAAGATCTCAGTTTCCAGCATATCACGATGCAAAAAAATGTCCCCAGAAAACAAACACACACACACACACACACACACACACACAAACCCCCAGAGGAACACACATAAGAATACTACACTTAGCACAGATCAGACACAAACAGGTCTCACATGGCTGTCTTCTTTTTCCTCTGGTTAACACAATAAGTTTTTTAGGCACAGCATCAGGTTCAATAAATGTTAGTCTAGAAGCTTTGAGTCTTACTAATTTTATCTACTATCTGTAGATCACCTCAGTATTCCAAGGAGAGAGATTGATGTACGCATTGGTACTATTGGCAGTAGCTACTGCCTTCCTGTCCCTATAGCTCAAATGTACCACCTTCTTGAGTGTGGTATCCACTGGCATGGTTGAGGAAAAGAGTGACACCATTTCACCTAAATGTCAGCTTGAAGGTACTTTCATATGGTGTGGGTGAGCCAGCATGCCAATACCATCCATCTAAGGAAGACTCCAGATCATGGATGCTGCATCCTGGCAGCTCATTCCAGGAATTGCACTGTCACAGTTCCCCTCTTAGATGGACCATGGTTCTGACCCAAGATCTTACTACCTGTGTGATCTTAGACAAGTCAGCTCAACCTTCCCAGCCCTCACTTTTCTCATCTGTAAATTAGGGGGCTGAATTAGATGGCTTCTGAGATCCTTTCAAATTCTGGATCTAGGTTCCTACAAGACTATGACCTTTGGATTCCTGTTTTCCCTTTAGTATGTCCTCCTTTGCCTGTTTGGCTCTTTCTTCCACATTGCTTATAGTTTCAGTCTGAGTAGGATTTTGGTATTTGGTCACACTTCCTGGCTGCTCTTAAGATCTGATGCCTTGCTCCATATACTTTGGATGACTTTTTTGCCTTTTTTTTTTTTGAGGGCAATTGGGGTTAAGTGACTTGCCCAAGGTCACACGGCTAGTTTTTGTGTTAAGTGTCTGAGGCTGGATTTGAACTCAGGTACTCCTGACTCCAGGGCCGGTGCTCTATTCACTGCGCCACCTAGCCACCCCTCGGATGACTTTTTAATAGAGACACATGCATTGCACACTCAGCCAGGGAGGTCAGTGAAGTTCCCATGTGCAGAGAAATCCATATACAAGCCCTTGTTCTCACTGATTCTTTTGTCCTTTGCTACTGGTCTCATTAAGGAAAAATAGGTGTAAGGGAACTCAGTTTTTAATTGCAAATCACCTTCTCTGGTCTTTATTTTTCATGCAGCTAGGTGGTGCAGTGAATAAAGTGTCAGGCTTGGAGTCAGGAAGACTTATATTCCCAAGTTCAAATCCGACCCCAGACACTAACTAGCTGTGTGACCCTGGGCAAGTCACTTAACTCTCTTTGTTTCAGTTCCTCATCTGTAAAATGAGCTGAAAATGGCAAAACACTCCAGTATCTTTGCCAAGAAAACCTCAAATGGGATCATGAAGAGTTGGATGTGAAACAACATTGAACATTAACCTTGGGTTGGGGTCACGTTGGGGTACTCACTGGGGTGAGCAAATTCCATGGAGAAGCCCAATGTCCAGGTTTAAAAGCTTATTCTACCTCCCACCTTTAGTGCTCACCAAATAATTACATAAGAGAGGCTGGTGCTAATTAGTTTTTTTTTTCTTTTTGGAGGGGGCAAGGCAGGGCAATTGGGGTTAAGTGACTTGCCCAAGGTCACATGGCTAGTAAGTGTTAAATGTCTGAGGCTGGATTTGAACTTGGGTCCTCCTGACTCCAGGGCCAATCCCCTGTGCCACCTAGCCACCCCAATAATTAGTTTTATGCACTAGGGAGGACCAACTGAAATCAAAAGAGGAGATCTGGTGTGATAATTGATGGAAATACTGGTGGCAACCTGTGATTTCTTTACTGAGAGAAGCAGGAAGGGGTTTTCTGTTTGGATGCTGGAGAGGAAAACAAGTTAATTAATGTCTTCCTCTGGGGCTTGGAGCCACCATGAAGAAAGGATCTCTCTGGGGGGAGGAGGATCCACCAAATCAGATTTAGCTTTTACCACAGTGCCAATGTCCCTTACAGCAACTAGTCTGTAATCATCAATTCTCAGTCTTTCTAGATGCAGAGAATCAAGGTAATATCAATGTCACTCCTTATCTCTCTCTCTCTCTGTCTTAAGATGGAGAACCCAGAACTCTGAGAACCGGTCGCAATTGCCTATATATAAAGGCCCCTGGGGGCAGCTAGGTGGCACAGTAGATAGAACACTGGGCTTGGAATCAGGAAGACTGATCTTCATGAGTTCAATTCTGGCCTCAGACACTGACTAGCTGTGTGACCTTGGGCAAGTCACTTCACCCTGCTTGCCTCAGTTTCCTCATCTGCAAAATAAGCTAGAGAAGGAAATGGCAAACCACTCCAGTATCTTGGCCAAGAAAACTCCAAAAGAGGTTGGTCGTGAAGAGTTGGACATGACCAAAATGACTCAGTAACAAACCCCTCCAGAGTTTCCCTCTCAAAAAACATCTGTTGATATGCATTTTGGGAACAGGACAACACTGGCAATGTGGCTTTCTGAGAGGGTTTATCACTTCTCCAACTGGCTTCACTGATGACTCACCATGGCTCCTGCTTCTTTACAACTCAGATTTCCCTTTATGGCTTTCTATTGGGTTTGCATGACAAATTTACCCCTTGCCTCCTGACATACAACAGCAGGGTTCTAACACCAGGGGCTTCTCACCAAGTCTGTGGTGGTTTTTGGGATATGGGGACCATGACATTTTTTCCCTCAGCACATGGAAAAACCAAGGGATTGTTTGGCTCCTCAACCTAATTCCATTACCCTCTCCTGGACACCACCAAGTCAAGTCATATATATGTCCAATTCTGATCAAGAAAATTTCAAGTCAAGAAAATTACATATATACATATATATTCTCACTTTGATTTTTCTTTCTTTCTTTTTGGAAGGGTGAGGTGAGGCAATTGAGGTTAAATGACTTACCAAAGGTCACACAGCTAGTTAAGTGTCAAGTGTCTGAGGCTGGATTTGAACTCAGGTCCTCCTGACTCCAGGGCCAGTGCTCTATTCACCACGCTACCTAGCTGCCCCTTGACATCTAATTTTCAAAGTGTTTTATTGATACATTAAAAAAATGTCACTATCTCTTCCTAATAACTAGCCCCTCCCCCAAACCCGCTGTCTTGTAACAAAATAGAGTTAAGCAAAACAACGTGACATATTGGATGGAGCACCCCTTACTTTGCATCTATAACCCACCATCTCTAGGAGATTCAAAACTGGCCATAAGCTCTAATGCTTTTTTGTGGTTTTATCTCCAATTCTCATACACTTTTTTTCTTTCTCCACCTTCCCACTTCATCAAATGTGAAAAAGAAAAAGAAATATGTATACTAGAGCATATACTAATATGCTATATGTAGCAAATATATATAGTGAAGCAAAACAAATTCCTAAATTGTCCGCGTGTAGAATGTGTGTCTCATTTGCATATTTGGTGTATCACTTCTATGTCGAGAGGGGGAGCATTCTTCCTCGTCAGCTCTCTAGAATCATAATGGATCACCATGCTAATCATTGCTTTATGTCTTTCCTAATTGTGCATTTTCATAGTGGCATCATTAATACTGTGATGATGCATTAATTGCTCTGGTTCTATATATTTCATACAAGTCTCCCCATGTTTCTCCCAAGGCATTCTGTTTCATTATTTCTTAGAGCAGAACACAATATTATTATAACTATACACCATAATTTATCCAGTTATTTCTTAATTGATAGAGACCATCTTAGTTTCCAATTCTTTCCCATGACAAAAACCAAACTGCCATAGACACTTTTGTACATATAACACCTTTTCTGCTTTCTTTGATCTCTAGAGGCAGCATGTTTTCTCTTTAAACTGTAAAGGTCATTGCAGGTATTGTTTTCTTGGTTTTGCTTACTTCACTTTGCTTCAATTCGTATAAGTCTTCCAAAGTTTTTCTCCAGTCTTCACCTAATAGGCATTGCTTGGCTGAAACTCACTGGGCCTGGCAACCTTGCCCTATGTCAGCCATGTTACTTGGCCCTGAAGCCTGATATAGAAATAGGGGCAGTAGGCTCTCCATTCTCACATATTTATTGACTTGATAAGAAACCCACTTCTGTCTTAGTGCTGATGCTAATTAAGGCAAATGTCATTGCTAGAAATTCCATGGTGTATCACCAAGGCAATATTCACATAACCAATGGCAACTATGAATATGCCAGCATAGTTCTGAATTGCAAAATATAACACTCTCCATATAGAAGACAGAAGCAAAACATTTATTCAGACACCAGAAAGCCAAATCCCAACACTAGAAAACTGAATCCATCATAGCAACAAAGAAGTTAATACACTTCATCACTGCAGGAAGCAACACCATCCCAAAACCTTCCCTCTGCTCAGGCCTTCCTACAAACAAACACTCACAATCCCAGCTGTCTCCTTGCCTTTGTCCTCTCCTCCCTTATTCTAACTGCTCTGACTCATTTCCTGCTCCACCCCTTCCTGCTCAACCCATTCAGCAAACTCCTCTCACTATAGGCTCCATGTGACAAGGAAGATCTTCAGATTCCCATAACCATTACACAGGGTTTCCCCAAAAGACGGAGTGAGAATAGAGGTATTCAAAGTACAATATGAATTAGGTTATGGGACTGCAGGTTTCTCCTTGCACAGAAAGCAATGCTAAATCACCAATGAATAGAACTATTTCAATAAGATTTAGTAACAACTTAATTACAATTATGCCATATGGCTAGGAGAGAAGCCTTATTAGGACATAAACATGGTTCCGTTCTCCTGCAAATCCTCCACCCCTAGGCTGCTAATTAGTCATATTATGTCTTACCTCCACTAGGAATTGTCTAATCAACTTCCAGTATAAGCCGATCACAAAATGGACCACATTTGGCCTCTCTGTTGGCAGTGGCCATCTTTCCTTGCTAACAGCCCTCTCTGGCCACTGTTATGATTGCAACCACTCTGGTCAATGCTGCCATTAAGACATAGACCCCCATGTTATTGAAACTCACAAGATCATCTACTAAAGGAAAGGATATGTGAATTGGATCCATCCATGCTCCATTTGGGAGGCAGGAATGGGGGTTACCATTTTATTGGAGTTGAGATGAACCCTCTTTCTTCACCATTCATTGGAATCACATCTTGTTATCATGTCACACACATAAACACACACACACCCTAACACTCCAGATGGCTCTGGAGGAGACAGTGAAGCTGGTGACTTTGCACAGCCCTGCCTCACTTGAATCCAAGTCACTTGCATATCATGGCATCACCTCCTTGATGAATGAGGACAAACAACAAACAAACAAGCCCCAGCATACAACATAATGCTTGGCACATAGTGTTTAATAAATGTGAATATCTATTACTTTTTAACTGAATGTTGTGTTCTAGTATGCTGCTAACCAATGTGGGGGGCTTGGTGAGCCTTCTTCCAGACATGTGTACAGGAGAGCCTTGCACTTTAGAACATGCACAGATATTCTATGACTCTTTCTTGTGTGGTCGCCATGTGGTGAGGAAAGACTTTTTGATTGGCTGCTTAGCTAGAACTCATACAGAAGATTCCCATAACTGAATCAAAGTGGAATGAGCAGAACCGGGGGAACATTGTCCATGGTAACAGCAACATTGTAACAGAACATTGTCCATAGTAATAGCAACATTGTAACAGTGATCAGCTGTGAGCTACTTGGCTCTTCTCAGTAATACAATGATCCAAGGCAATTCTGAAGGACTTAGGATGAAAAATGCTGTCCAGCTCCAGAGAAAGAACTGATAGAATCCGAATGCAGATTGGAACATACTGTTTTTCACTTTATTTTTCCTTTGGATTTCTTTGGGGGTGGGTGTCTGTGTTTTCTTTCACTATGTGATATACAGCAATATGTTTCGCATAACTGAATATATATAATCTATATCAAATTGTTTGCCATCTTAGGCAGGGAGAGGAAGGGAGGGAGAGAATTTGAAACTCAAAATTTTAAAAAAATGAATGTTAAAAATTGTTTTTACATGTAATTGAGAAAAATATTATATATATAAAAAGACTCCCATAGGGGCAATTCAGTCTCTTTTCTTCCCTGGTGAAGGATGAATTACTTTGGTCCTCTGGTTGAAGGAGGGGCTCCTAGCCCTCAGCTGTCATATAGATGTGTGTGTATGTGTGTACACACATACATATATATATTCAATTAATAAAGTAATAACAATATTATCCTATTTGTCCACCTTTGAATTTTTTTGGTATATTTTAAAAATGTTTTATTGATATTCTTTTCTCTTTAAAATATTTTGCATCTCTATTACTATCCACTAACTCATACCCAACCCTAAATAGCAGCCCTTCCTTGTAACAACTAAGAACAGTCAAACAAAACAAATAAACACATTAGGGAATGTTTTTTAAAATGTACATCTTAGGGCAGCTAGGTGGCTCAGTGAATAGACCACTAGTCCTGGAGTCAGGAAGACCTGAGTTCAAATCCGACCTCAGACATTTAACACAAAACTAGCCATGTGACCTTGGGCAAGTCACTTAACCCCAATTGCCCTACGTTCCCCCCTCCAAAAAGCAAAAAGAAAAATGTACATTTCATTCTACATCCCTATCTCAGGGGTGGGGAACCTGCAGCTTTGAAGCCCCATGTGGCCTTCTAGATCTTTGGGTATAGCTTTTTGACAGAGTCCAAGTAGTTCAAGTTTTATGGAACCAATCCTTTTATTAAGGGGCTTTGTTCTGTGAAGTTTGGATTCAGTCCAACTTGAGGACCTAGAGGGCCACGTGTGGCCTTCAGGCTGTAGGTTCCCAACCCCTGTGCCTATTCCATCACCTCTCTGCTGAGAGGTGCTTCATGCTTCATTATCCATTAGTTTTTTGAATTTATTATTGGTCATTAGATTTATTTTTTGAAGCTATTTTCCTTTACTTTATTGTAATCATTCTGTAAATTGTTCTCTTGGTTCTGCTCATTTCACTGTATCAGTTTATACAATTCTTTCTCTGTTTCTCTGATTCCATCATATTCATAATTACTTAAAGGGTAATAATAATGGGGGAGACAACAGGCAAATAACTAGATACAAACTCTCTGTGTGTGTGTATACATATAAAACATGACAAAGTGAAGTTAATTACAGAGGGAATATTAACTGGTCCTGGAAAAGGCTTCTTGTAGGAGGTAGGATTTGAGTTGAGCTGAGACTTAATATAAACCAGGAGACAGAGAGGAGGATGGAGAGCATTTGAAGCAGGGGGAAGCCTGTGAAAATGCCTGGGGTAAGGAAATAGAGTGTGTTATATACACATAGATATAGATATAGGCATAGACAGATACATATGTATCTACACATGTATATATCATGCATATTTGTGTGTACATATGTGTGTGTATATACACATATGTATGTATATATGTATGTGTATATAAATTCTTTTTTATTGTAATGACTTTTAAATGTTTATTTAAGTGGTTTTACTGATATTTAAAGTTGAAAAATTATTTAGAAAAATAATACCTCTTAAAAAGTTTTAAGGTATGTAATGACACCCTTTATGAAAAGTTTTTCCAGAGAGACTCTACAAATGTAATGTGGTACCTTGAAGCAATAAACTCTCCTTACAGAAATAAGCCATAGACAACAATTGCAGGTATTTCAGAAAATCAGCTATGGATCAAGTTGAGTCATAGAAATGAATTCTGAAGCCATTATTGGAAAAAAGGAAAAAGTTCAAAAGAAACTCAGTATAAATAATTTAGAAATCCCATTATCTCGGAGTAATCCTATCCAAATGCTCATCTTTAAAAATACATAGGCTCTTTCCACGTTGGTATCTCAGAAGGCACAGGAGAATACATGCACCCACAGCAGTGGGTACCAGCCTGGTAGTCTGCGAATGCTGAGGCTCTTTGAATATTCGAACTCTTTTTTGTTGCTTCTATAAAGTTATGTTTGCTCCTTAGAATTTTGTAGCTGTAAGCACTGCCCTCTGTGGGGAGTGCAAACGAATTGATACTGTTTGCTAAAACACATATGTTCAAAAACACATTTGTTTTGTTGCTCTGTTGTGTCTGGTTCCATTTGGGATTTTCTCGGCAAAGACATGGCAGTGGTTGGCCATTCCCTTCTCCAGCTCATTTTATAGATGAGGAACTGAGGCACACAGGGTTAAGTGACTTGCCCAGGGTCACACAACTAGTGAGTGCCTGAGGCCGGATTTGAACTCAGGAAGGTGAGCCTTCCTGACTCCAGGCCCAGTACTCTGTGCACTCTGGCACCACCTGGTTGCTCTCTACACATGTATGCATAGGTATTGAGGCCCTTTCCCCCTTATCTCTGTGTATTGTAAGCTTATTCTCCTTCCTCTACAGAGTTTGAGCTAGCCTTTCTTCATGTGTAGAATCTCAAGGGAGAAAGTTATAAGCAATTCTGCAAAGTCTTTTGATCTTCACTTTGAGAGAACATTTCAAGAACATTCTCAGGTACTCCAACAGAGTGTGTCTTGTTCCAGGAACAGCAAGGAGGCTGGTGTCACTGGATAACATGGTACACGGGTGTGAGTAAGGTGTAAGAAGGCCGGAAGGCAGGGGGGTGCAGCTAGGTGACATAGTAGATAGAACACTGACCCTGGAGTCAGGAGGACCTGAGTTCAAATTCAGCCTCAGACAAATAGTTGTGTGACCCTGGGCAAGTCATTTAACCCTGACTACTTCCCAAATTCCACCTCCCCCACCCCCCAAATAACCAAAAGAGGACTGGAAAGGAGCACGTTAGGCTAAGAAGAATGCTAAAGGACAAGACATTGACTGGGTAGTATCAGTAAAATTCCTTAAAATATCACGCGTACCAGAAAAATGAAAACAATTCTCCAAATTATACCTAGGTCCTTTCTGTTATGTGGGAGCCTCATACCCAGAGTTGACATTAGCAACCAAAATGTTCACAATAAAGTTGTTTGGAATTTGCTACTGAAGTGACCAATAACTTCTTCCAGATTCTAGAATATCTTACCTTGGAGCCTGAATTTGCTTACCAACAACCTGGAAAACACTTGATTATCATATTTTTAGTCTTCTTATCTTAAAAGAGGCTTGTCTAAAACTGGATTGGAAGGGGCTGTTGGCAAGTACGGACATAGGCCTATTTTGCTCTTTTCTGGGGCAAAGTTTGGGCTCATGTGTTAGGGCCTAAAACAACTAAATGACAGAATATGAAAACTGGAAGGAACCTTAAATTAATGTCTCATCAGGGGTGATTTGGCAAATGTTCAAAAACCAGGCTCTCTGAAAATAAAATGACGCAGGATGCATTTTAAAGTTTAATATGCGTCATTAACATTTTTTATATTGAACAATCAATGGACAATAAAGGCCGCCCTGATCTGTGTTATTGGCTGACTTCCTGGGTGTAAATGCTGACGCTGAAAGCTTAACAATTGCCATATTTAACAACTAGCTTTTATTAGCCAATTTGATCTGGTTCCAGCACATCTCTGAATCTAACCTCTTCATTCTATAAGATGCAACTGATGCTCAGAGAGGTTGATTGACTTATTTCAGGTCACACAGCAACTTAGAGTAGAAGCTGAGTCTTCTAAGACCAAATCCAATGTTCTTTCCTCTGAATTAGGCTGCATTTAAGGGGATGTCCCTCTCTTGTGGGGGCCAGGGGCAAAATGCAGTAAGATCGAATGATGGGATATTTATAACATAACTAGGGTCAGACATACCAACGACAGCAACATGGATATGGCCTAAGCAAGTGCTCTTGATTTTGCACTTTAGCAGAGAGACTTTGGACTAGAATCAGCCTCTACTTCCCGTCTTCCCCCAATGGCCCATGAGGCCATTCAAATCCTCCTTAAATGGTGATGGAGTTCTAGAAAGACCATCTGCTGTGCTAGGGATTTCACTGTCATAGAACAGCTGTCATGGCTTGAATACCCTGTTTTTTCTCAGTTTTCCTATAGGATTAATTGATTCCACAGAGTTTCAAAATAAAAAGATTCAAGCCACCAGTTGGGATCTCCTCCTGGGGGTCACCCCAACAAGGTAAAGTCCCATTGTTGTTCAGTCATATCCAGCTCTTTGTGATCCCATTTGGGGATTTCCTGGCAAAGATACTGGAGGGGTTCACCATCTCCTTCTCCAGATCATTTTACAGATGAGGAAACCGAGGCAAACAGGGTTAAGTGACTTACCCAGGTTCACATACCTAGTAAATGTCTGGGCTGGGACTTGAACTCAGATCTTCCTGTCTCTAGGTCCAGAACTCTCCTGCTTTACACCTAGCTGCCTGCTAGTCCTATTAGATCCAAAAGTCCCATTAGACTGGGCTATTTGTCTCCCATCTGCCAGCAGAGTGAACAGCTGGGTTGTAGTGACCCACAGTATCCTAACATTCCAGTTGGATCTCTGGGAGTGGGGTCGGGGTTAGTCAACCTTTTGATCTCTATGAATTTACAAAAATAACTCTCCAAGACATCATTCTGTCCATCCTTCTCACTGACATTCAAGTAAGAGAGAGAGAAAAATGAATAAAGAAACGTAGTGGACAGAAAACAGCCTGGAATCAGGTAGAGCTGAGTTCAAATTCAGCCTCAGATGCTAACTAGCTGTGTGACCCGGACAAAGCATTTCATCCCTACCTTGGTTTCTTCTTCTGTAACCCGGAGGTAATAACCTGCTCCCAAGGTGGTGGTGAGGCTCAAATGATGTAACATTTACAAAAGATGTTTGGCACAGGACCTGGGACGTAGGAGGCACTTAATAAATGGTGGTTTCCTTCCTTTATTACATGTCACACATTGTGTTGAGCTATCCCATACAAAAAGGCCCTGCCATCAAGGAACTTAGATTCCAATGAGGTGTTACACAGAAAAGAGCGGTGGGTCTGGGCGGGGTGCTGTGGCTTGGGAAGTCACTGGTATGGAAAATGAAGCTGGACTGGGGTAGTCTATCAGGCAGCAGGATTGCTGGGTGGCACAGCAGACAGAGCACCAGGTCTGAGATCAGGAAGACCTGAATTCAAATCTGGCCTCGGATGCTTCCTAGCTGTGTGACCCTGGGCAGTTTGCCTCAGTTTCCTCATCCATCAAGTAAACTGGAGAAGGAAATGGCAAACCACTCCAGTATCTTTGCCAAGAAAACCCCCAAATGGGTCACAAAGACTTTGAAACAGCTGAAAATTGCCTGAACAACAATGCTGATGTATTGATAAAGTGAGCCAGTCCCATCCGATTGTGAACTCCTTCCCTGAGGTTTCTCTCTTTTTGGATCCCTAACACTTGGTAGCATGCCTGGCACGTAGTAAGCACTTTATTTTTAAAAATTTAATTTTATTAAACTTGTCTACTTTTAGTTGACAACATTCAGCTCCACAACCCCTCGAGTTCCCCATTTTCTTCCCCTCCCTCTCCTCCCCCCATGGTGGCTTGCAATCCAATACCTTTGCATTAAGCAGTAGTCAGGTTGTAAAGAAGGATTGTAACCAATGAAGTGAACAATGAGAAAGAAGGGACAGCACAAAACAAAACACAAAAGAGAGAGCGGGTAGTTTGCTTGGATTGGCATTCGGACTCGGCAGTCCTGTCTCTGGATGTGGACATATACCCCTTTCCATCGTCAGTCTTTTGGAGTGGTCTTATAGCCTTACATTGCTGAGAGGAGCCCATAGTAAGCACTTAAAAAAAAGCTGATTGACAGACCCAGGGAGTAGGAGTCAGGAAGATCTGAGTTCAAATCCTACCTCAGCCTCTTCACTAGTTGCATGACTCTGAGTAAACCACTTACTCTCAGACTCACTTTCCTCATCTATAAAATGGGAACAATGACATAGCAGCACCTGTCTCACTGACCTGTGGCAGAGATCAAATGAGGTGGCGAATGTAAAGCAAATTTTCAAGTGTTATATAAATACAGCAATGGTTAGATAAGACTGAGGAGGCCGTTGGGGCTTCTGAAGGAGACAGTTTATAGGCTGGCCTCTAGTTATTTCTGTATTTAAAATATGTCAGGGCTTGGGTAACACTTTCGCTCGCTATTGCCAGGTCAGGAAGAGTCAGGAGAGAAGAAAAAAAAAGACAGATGAAGAAGAGAAGGAAACCAAGGGAGCAGGAGAAGGGAGCACTGATAATAGCTTATTATAACAATAACGATTATTGATTTCTATGGTGCTTTTAGGGCTTCCTTTACCACAGCCTGGGCAGGTGGGTAGGGCCAGTGTTTTTTCTGAAGGTCACCTAGCTAGCGCGTGTCCCAGGTCTCTGATTTGTAGTCCACTGTTCTTCTTTGAGTGTTTTCCCCTCCCACTTTGACTTTTTTTTTCTAATTAAAGAGGCCATCCCTTGACTTAATTCTTTTTTTTTTTTTGGAGGGTGGAAGGCAGGGCAATTGGGGTTAAGTGACTTGCCCAAGGTCACATGGCTAGTTTTTTGTGTTAAGTGTCTGAGGCCAAATTTGAATTCAGGTCCTCCCGACTCCAGGGCCAGTTCTCTATTCACTGCTCCATGTAGCTGCTCCTGACTCACTTCTTAAGGAGGCCTAGTGGCTGAATGGGCATTACCTCATTCTAAGTGAGAACCTGAAAAGGCCTTAGCCTACAAGGGTCAGGGTCTCCCATTGCATCCTGGCTGTCTTCAGTCATCCTGATGAATATCTGGCCCCTGGACCCAGATGGCTCTGGACAAGGGAGTGAGGCTGGGGACCTTTCACAGAGCTGCCTCACTTAAATCCAAATCACTTGCATGTCATGGCATTGCCTCCCTGATGCCATGGGCCTCTTTTAGAACAAAGGACAACACACCACCACCACATGGGCTCTTGAGGAGAGGAGAGGTAGAAATAAGAGAAAAGAGGAGAGGCAGGGAGAGGTTAAAAGGCCCCTCAGCAGGGCCCCTTCAGGCGTCCCCAAGTAATCGCACCTGGGACACCGTGTGTGTCTGTTCTAGTTAATGCTTCCTTCCTTTTTCAAGAGCGAGTTCACATCCAGACGCATTTATGCAACTCTACAGTCTTTGAAGGTTTGTCTCTTTTCCTCCGTATTGTTGCTGGCAGCACTGGTGTGGCCCGCACCCATAGTTCTTCGAAAAAGGCGTGAAACCCGATAGCTCCTAAGATTCGATAAATGCACAAAGACGGCCTTGGCACCCACAGTGGGGTCTGTTTCCCAGCCAATAGGACCTGATTCCTTTCCAAGAGCCTCTAGGCTTGTCAGCTGGATAAAGGTGGTACAATAAACCAGCACATACCGGAAGATTCCTGGTATCAAGTGCCAACCCCACCCACCTGCCAACCCCCAGTCCTCTTACAATCTTGGCCAGCCAGGCAGTGAGTAATAACCTCTGATTTTGATCTCATGCTGTAAAGTTTACAAAGCATTTTACAAACGTCATTTGATCCCCATGAGAGCTCTGTATTATTTATTATTATTCCTGTTCTACAGATGAGGAAACCGAGGCTGAGAAAGGTTAAAGACTTGCCCCTGAGCACATAACTAGTAAACTCCACAGATGGGATTTGAACTCAAGTCTCTCTTGGTCACAGATACAGATTTTGCCACCATAGCACCCTGCCTCCCAGGTTGTTAGAACAATAAGATCACAGAATTAAAACGGGAACTTAGTGGTACATGCTCCTCATTTAACAGGTGAGGAAATGAAGGCTCTGAAAGCATAAGTGACTTTGTGTGGGCCAGCTAGGTTGCCAGTGGGTAGTGCAATGGGCCTGGAGTTCAAACCTGGACTCAGACACTTAACTGGGCAAGTCACTTAACTCTGTCTGCCTCAGTTTCCTCATCTGTAAAATGAGCTGAAAAATCTAATATTTTTGCCCAGAAGCCCCCCAATGGGGTCACAACTAAACATGTATAGGACACTGTGCTTGGGATTGGAGATACAAGGACAAAATTAAAACCCTAAATTAGGAGCCTATGTGTGGGGGGGCACAACAGCTAAATACTATATATGAATACAGAATAATACAAAGCTATTTTAAGAGGTGGAGAGCATTAACAAGGAAGGGAGCAGTGGTAAAGAATGGGAAATCAGGAAAATTTCCATTTAATGATGTTGGCACAGGAAATACATCTTAAGGAAATAGGGCCCCTGGGATTTGCACTCAGGTCCCCTGACTTCTTTTTTTTTTTTTTTGCTTTTTTTTGGAGGGCAGTTTGGGTTAAGTGACTTGCCCAAGGTCACACAGCTAGTTTTTTTGTGTTAAGTGTCTGAGGCTGGATTTGAACTAAGGTCCTCCTGACTCCATGGCCGGTGCTCTATTCACTGTACCACCTAGCCACCCCAGGTCCCTTGACTTCTAACTCAGCATGTTGTCTGCTGCTTCCAGGTATCCCAACTCCCAGACTAAGTAACCAGATAACATGGGGTACAGACTCCCCCAAATCTTGGAGAATTCTCTTCTAGCCTGGCAGTGTGCATTCACCTTTCTCTCCTCTATACTTGTGAAGCTATAATGATCTCCCTGTAATAGTGACAAGGGGTGAAATCACACCGGAACTCATGAAGTTTAAAATGGAAGGATCCTTAGAAAGTGGCTTAGTAAAAAGTATAATAGCTGACATTTACTTAGCTCTTGATTTCTGAGGTTTATATATATTTGTCAGGGGAAGACTGGGCTCTCCTTAGCCAGTCGCCACATGTGGCACCTTGATTAATCAATATTTGGTTTTCAGTTGTGTCTGACTCTTCATGACCCCATTTGGGGTTTTCTTGGCAATGATACTGAAGAGATTTGCCATTTCCTTTTCCAGCCCATTTTACAGGAGAGGGAACTGAGGCAAAGAGGGTGAAGTCACTTGCTCAGGGTCACACAGCTTTCTGAGGCTGGATTTGAATCTGGTCTTCCTGACTCCAGGGCAGGTACTCTATCCACTGAGCCACGCTGCTGCCCCTAACTTATAATAGCTAGCATTTATAGCACTTTAAGGTTTACAAAGGGCCTTACAAATATTATTTTTCTTACAACAGTCCTGAGAAGTCAGTGCCATTATTATGCCCATTTTTAATAGACTAGAAAACTGAGGCAAATGGAACTTAAGTGGCTTGTCAAGGGTAACACGGGGGCATGAGTGTCTGAAGCTGAATTTGAACTCACTTCCCCTTGACTCCAGATCCAGCACTTTAACACCTGTGTTGGGTGCTCATCAAAGAGATTCTCCACCTGGTTCTTCTGTTACTGAGTCCTTTAGTTTCGGGGGATTCACTGGAGAAAAATCTGCTGTAGAATTCCACAATCCTCTGTAAGGGGAGCTCATGTAGACTCTGGAGATTTCCTTGTGATGCAGGAAGCTGGATTTTCTTTGCTTTTTCTCTATGGCCTTTGTGTTAGAGGAGGCCCCTTTAAGCACCAAGACAAGCCTTTAAACAAGCGATAATCTTGGATAAACTTCATAAGAGGCGCTTTGTTTGTTGGATCTGTATGACTCTATATTTGGGAGCCAGGGAAAATTTTCACCTGTGCATGTGGGTCTGTAGAAAAGCACTGACTGTTTTGATTCTTCTTCCCATATGGCTTTGGGGAAGCAACTGGAAGGGCAATGTTTGTGCCTCCCCAGGAGCTCAGAGAACTCTTCTGGTTTGGAGATAAGGACAACGTATTCAAAATGCATCCTGTTGAGTTTGCCAAAGACAACATCTCTGATGAGGAGAAAAAAGGGAATTGTCTAAAGGGACCAGGGAGGATCCATGTGGAAGCCATTCATGAATTTAGCTTTTAAGCTAAGACATGGACAGGGTGAATGTGGGAATTTGCTTCACTGCACCAGCCTCTCTTTATGGAGGACTTTATTCGGGGGGTTAGTTTTCCTTTTTTTTTTTTTTATAAATTTTCTAAATTTGCTAAAATTAATTAAATTTTCTTAATTTTTAATTTGGTGGAGGGAGTAGGACAGATTAAAGATGCTTATGTTACAAAAAATAAAAAGGAATTCTAATCCTCCCCTTTTCATGATTTCATTTGATGTTCCAGATAGTTTATTCCTCCAAAAGAATTATATTATTATATCATCCAGCTCCATAACATTTCCCATTTGGTGTTTGAGTAGTAGCATAGCACTAGATCTGTAAATCCATTCTTGTAGTATTCTCATTTTTATGGCATTAATATGACCCAACTATGAACACTGATCATCCCTCTAATTATTAAAATCATTCTTTATTTCTTTCAGAAGCCTTTAAAATTCTGTCTTGATAGGTACTGAATATGCTTTGGTTGAATGACTCCTAGGTGTTTTTACTCATCTGAAAGTTATGCGGAATGGGAATTCCCTTTCTCGTGTTGCTTTCTGGACTTTGTCATGGATGGAAATACTGTTGGTGTGTTGGGTTTAATCTGTTACCTGCTGGTTTATTAACTGCTGCAGGATTTTTTTCTAGAGTTTCTTTTTCTCTCCTCTCCCTCTTTGACTCTGGCTCAGAGAAATGGACCTGGGAGGGTTTGCTTTGGGTTCTGTTGGCCTGTCCTCAGTTTGGGATGCAAGAGAACTACCCCACCCATGGGATTAGGGGATGAAGAGTTCTCCATGGTACCGGATCTGGGCATGCTCAGACACGCCCCACTTATACTGAAGTCTAGACCCCCACTGGTTAAAGTGTATATTGTTTTGTTGACATGAGCATTTTCTTCAGAAAACTCCAAATCTATTCCCTTCTCGCTCTCTCTTTCTGTATATAAGTATGTATACACACACACATATATTGATTGGGTAGGTAGGTGGTGAAGGAGATAGAGAACAAGGCCTGGAGTCAGGAAGACTTGGGTTCAAATTTGGCCTCAGACACTCACTAGCTGTGTGACTGTGGATAAGTCACCTTACCCTGTTTGCCTCAGTTTCCTCATCTGTGAAATGAGCTGCAGAAGGAAATAGCAAATCACTCCCAATATCCTTGCCAAAATCCCCCAAAAAGGGATCACGAAGATTTGGACATGAAAGAAACGACTGAACAAATATATATCCAGTACCAGTAGTTTTGCCACTGAAATCCCCTCAAACCTTCCCCTCTTCCCAATCTCCCTATGACTTCTTCCCTGATGACATCATCATCAGGCTCAAACTGAGGTTTCCTCTTCAGTGCATACTCTTTCTCCTTGTCCCACCTCAATATACAATCAGTTATCAAGGTGTCCCCTCAATGCAATAAACTCCAGTGGCTCCTTTTCTGCTTGACTTTTAAAAGCCTACAAAACCTGGCCTCTCCCTGTCTTCCCAGGCCTTTTCATATCTTTGCTGTTGTTTAGTCATTTTGAGTCATATCATGCCCTCCGTGATCCCATATGGGGGCTTTCTTGGTAGAGATACTGGAGTGATTTTCTATTTCCTTCTCCACCTCATTTTACAGATGAGGAAACCGAGGTAAACAGGGTTAAGTGACTTGCCCAGGGTCACACAGCTAGTGCTTGTCCAGGTCAGTTTTGAACTCAAGAAGATGAGTCTTCCTGACTCCAGGCCCAGAGCTCTATCTACTGAACCACTTATACCTTGCTCCCTACCCCAGTCTTTGGTTCCTAGTCTCTAATCTTAGTGCTGTCCTTCTTGGATGACCCTTAGTTTACCATGGAGATATCTTTTTTGTTTGTAGATTATCTCCCCCATTATTAGACTGTGAGTTTCTTGAGAGCAGGGGTGTCTTTTGTCCTCATTTGTATCGTCAGTAATTAGCACAGTGCCTGGAACATGACAGCTGGTGCTTAATAAACAGAGGAATGGAAAAATAATCATTTAAAGTGTCTGCTATGTGCCAGGAATATAGTAGGTGCTGTATTAATGCTTTACAAATAAATATTTTCTAAAACTAAGTGCTTTACCAAAATTAGCTCATTTAAATGCTAGTTGAGGGGGCTCACTTTGGAAAGAGTTGGGTGATTTGGTCAGATGAGACTCTGGGAAGCTGTTGAGCTCCTTGGCTTTGAAAACCCAGATGCTGGTGCTTCCCTCTCTGGTAACTAACTAGGTATGGATGGGGTGGAGGAGGAAAGGAAACAGGCATTTGCTGAGCTCCTACTATGTGCCAGCACAGTGAGCTACAAACATCTCATTTCCCCGGGGGCCACTGAATGCCCTGTTACATCAATAAAAATTCAAAAGAAAATAGAGATTCCCTGCCTACTCACACACTGCCTGTCAGGGCCCCCATGGGGAGCCAGAGCTGGTTATCCGGGGTTTGTGAAGAGAGAGAGAGAATCCTGAAATTGGGGGAAAGAGACCAAGAAGGGAAATGGGAGGCGCTAAAAACAAACCTTTGCCAACTTCGTAATTCTGCCTGAACTGCACCCATCTTCTCCCTCTCCCCTCCATGTTCCAGGGCACTGTCCCTGAGGAGAAAGTCCTAGCCATGAAGGTGATTGGTGTGTTTATCAAACTGAATTAGATACCATTCAATAAGGATTTAGTAAGGGTTGTTTATGTTCAAAGGACTGGGAGAGGTGCTGGAAATACAAAGACAGCAAAATCACAACTGTTCCTATGATAAAGCATCTAGCCACATGGAGGGTTAATGGGATATGAAGATCTTCCCCCTTCATTAATAGGCTTATGTGACCACATGTGCTCCCTTTTTTCCTTAGAACAGGGGCCATGTTCCCAGGTCTAAAAGTACACAGGTATTTCAATCCCGGATGTCTTGCTGCTTTGAGCTCCAGCCCAATTCCAGCTGTGACACATCCTGAGTCACATAGAGCCAATAGATAGGAAGATTTATATTGCTTTGGGGAGGAACTTGCTTGGGAGAGGCTTGCTTGTAGGAAGGCTTTCGTACCTTTTCATTTTGTTTTGTTTTGTGTGCTTTTTTGGAGCGGGAAAGGCAGGGCAGTTGGGGTTAAGTGACTTGCCCAAGGTCACACAGCTAGTTAAGTGTCTGAGGTCAGATTTGAACTCAGGTCCTCCTGACTCCAGGGCTGGTGCTCTAGTCACTGCACCACCTAGCTGCCCCCTTTTGGTACTGAGCCAATGAGACACCAAGTCACATAGTTAGTAATGCCTTCTGGCTCTGAACCTATTAGTCAAAACTATATATATTCAGGGAGGTTGGTATTTTGCTCTGGGGCTCACCCATGGGAAGAATGTTTCCCTGAGGTCTTTGTGATTTGGCCAGATGAGACTCTGGGTAGCTGTTAAGTGCTCCCCTGCATTATGAACCCAGATGTTGGTGCTCTCTGGTCTGGTGATTATGTATCTATTGCTTTGTTTAGATAGTTGGAGCCCTGTCTATTGGATTCTTTCTCAGATATTCACTTCTTTCTACTTATCTGTCTGCACTATTTAAGGTAAGATTGTTAACCCCTTTAAAGCTGTCTTTTCCTTTAGAAAAACAGATCAAAGAACTCATGCTAGCAGCCCTTCTATATGCTGGTGTTATTGGTCTTATATCTTCACATTGGCTGCAAGTATCATTACCGATTACACCACGTCACTCCTTTGCTCAAGAATCTTCCATGGCTTCCAACTGTCTCTAGGATAAAATACAAACTCCTCAGCCTGGTCGTTTAAAGCCCCCTCCACAATCTGGCTCCAATGTGCCTTTCACAATGTATTTCATATCCTTCCCCTTCATGCGCATTATATTCCAGTCAAATTGAGCTATGAGCTTTTCTCTGAACCCAACATGCCCTTTCTATGTGGTAGTACATGCTTGAAAAGCATCTCTTCCTTAATTCTGCATGATAGGATCTGCATGGTGTCCTGCAAGGCTCCACTTAGGAGGTCAACCAGCATTTGTTAAACCCTTAATAAGCAACAGGAAGTCCTGGATGGGCGGGGCAGGGGGGGGGGAGGAAGGGGATGGGGGGTGCCTCAAGTGCCATTTCTCAAACAAAGCCTTCTCATCCATTCAGTAGTTAGGGCCTTCTTTAAACATTGCTTAGTATTTACTTTTCTGTTTATAGGTTGCGCCCTCCCAGTAATTTGTATGCCTCTTCAGGGAAGGGACTATTTCCGTTTTCTGTGCCTAAAATAGACCCTTAATATGTTTGCTTCATTGTCTTGAGAAGAAGGGCAGGTTTTGTTGGGACAGAAGGAAACAATGAGCTCAGCTTTGGCCACGTTGAGTTTTGGGTCATAATAATAGTTAGCATTTATATGGTATTTTTAAAGTTTCACAGAGTGCCTTAAATGCATTCTCATTGGACCATCACAACAACCCTGGCAGGGAGGTGCATTTTTAACCCCATTTTATAGATTAGAGCATTGAGGCTTAAAGAGATTCAGTGACCCACAAAGGATCACATAACTAGGAAGTATTTGAGACCACATTTGAACTCAAGTCTTCCTTCTTCCAGGTCTAGCACCCTATCCACTTCATGTCCTAGGCCTGGCAGCAAGTGGCCCAGGAGGGGAGTGTAGCTCAAGGAAGAAATGGAGACTTGATATACAGATTTGGGAGTCAGCTGCATGTAGGTCATAATTAAAGCCATTAAGTAAATATAGGTTTGATGTCAAGAAAAATTTCCTAATAATTACAGCTGTGTCAAAATGGAATCGGCAGCCTCAAGGAAGTAGTGGATTTCCCCTCCCTGGAAGTCTCCAAGGAGACTTGGAATGGTTGACTGACCATTTGTCAGGTGTATTGTAAAAAGAATTCTTTTTTTTTTTTTTTGCTTTTTGGAGGGCAGTTGGGGTTAAGTGACTTGCCCAAGGTCACACAGCTAGTTTTTTGTGTTAAGTGTCTGAGGCCGGATTTGAACTCAGGTTCTCCTGACTCCAGGGCCGGTGCTCTATTCACTGCACCACCTAGCCACCCCAAGAATTCTTTTTAGATCTGGTTTGGGCTACCTGAGGTCTGAGGGCCTGCCCAGCTCTGAGATTTTATGAGGATCTCGTAATTAGGTGAGATTGAGAAGGGGACTGGAGGCAGGGCTGTGTTTCTGGGTGCTCTCTGCACAACCTGAGTTTCTCTTGACAATGCCCTTTTCATTCCAGGCCTTTCCCCTTCTGAACATTTTAGAATAATCAGAACAGACCAGTGAGAATAGTCTTCAAACAAAGCTGTCTATCGACGTCCTCACACCAGGGCAACCCAAAGTTAACTAGGAATTCAGTTTTAAATCATGGAAATCTCCGTCCCACGCACATATAAAGCAGGGGCTGGGGACATCGCATGTGATGAAAGCCAGAAAAGACCTCAGATCACTTGGTCCAATCTGTCCGCTCCATTACTGTGTTTTACGGATTAGGAACCTGACATACAAAAAAGGTTGTCTTGCCCACCCAGCATACTGCAATTTTGACTATATCTTGGCACTCCTAAGAGAGATTAAGGAAGAAAATTACCTGACAGAAAAGGTCCTGCACTTCTGTATTTGGTGGTGCAGCAGATAGAGTACTGGAACTGGAGTCAGGAAGGCCTGAGTTCAAATCCAGCCTCAGATACTTACTAGCTGTGTGATCCAGGGCAAGTCATTTAACCCTGTTTGCCTCAGTTTCCTCATCTGTATAAATGAACTGGAGAAGAAAATGGCAAACCGCTCCAGCATCTTGGTCAAGAAGAGCCCAAAAGGGGTCAGAAAGAGTCAGCCGTGGCAGAAAACAAAGAAAACAACAAAACCTGGACCTCACTACCCAACCCTCATCCCCAATTACATTGGTTCAAAGAACACAGCAGATCAGCTAAAGGGAAAATAACTTGGAATCCTGGGATTCCTTGGAGGGAGAGGGAATTTTTTTTTTTGGCCATAGGTTAAATCTTTCTCTTTTTACTTTCCCATACTACTGTGGAAGACATTTCTCTACCTGTGACCTGTAAAAAGGTCTGCCTTGTCTCCTGGGCAGCAACCCAATCTAGTCTGTTTATGGCCCCACCATTACATTCTTGCCATACTAGTCTGTTTAGAAAACCTACAGGTGCCTGTCATTCCTGATCCTATTCTACAAGGATTTTGTGTTTGTGAGATTTTAAAATATTAGATCTGGAAGGAATTGTAATGAAAACCAATGGGGGGGGCGGCTAGGTGGCACAGTGAATAGAGCACCGGCCCTGGAGTCAGGAGTACCTGAGTTCAAATCCAGCCTCAGACACTTAACACAAAAAACTAGCCGTGTGACCTTGGGCAAGTCACTTAACCCCAGCTGCCCTCCAAAAAGAAAAAAAAAAAAAGAAAACCAATCGGACCTCCTTATCTATATAACCTCTAATGGTCATAGCTAACACCATCTAGACAGATGCAGTGAGCTAAATTGGACCACACTCCAGTAATCAAAGAAAATTGTGAAAACGGTCACAGGTGAGGAAACAATTCCATCAGAGAGACTGAGAGAGAGAGAGAGCTGTGTGGGAAGGTGGACAAGGTCCTGGAGACAGGAACCGGGAAGCATTAATTGTAGTGAAAACCGGCACAGAATATCTGTCCTTTAGACCTCTCAATGAATCAGAGATTTTCCTACCAATTCCATGGCTGGAAAAAAAGGGGAGTGGGATTCTGTGCCCTACTCTTCTGCACCTCTTCAGCTACACACAGGGATGGCCATTCCCTTGATCTGATCACCACCCACAAGTATTCCGTCATCATAGCCCATAACGTCCGAAGTAACTCTCACGGTAACTAACAATAACCCACTTTCCTTTTCTTTCCCTTTTTTTTTAAACAACAAAGGTGTTTTTCCCCCAGTGTTCCAAGTAACTGACCTATAGTACCATTGAAAGCAAAAAGAAACAAATACACATTAACAGTGCATACAAGTGACATGAGACTGCACAGAGTGTCCATCCCCTGATCAGATGCTTTGATAACTACACCTAAATACATTCAAGGTACATCACAGGAGGACCCGAATGTCCGTAGTGCACAACCATCAAAAGAAACCAAAATGCAAAGCACGGCCAACTGAGCAGGCTTGTAAATGAACTAGAACAACAAAACCCCAGTAATCCTATCTTTCAACTCTGTATTCAAAAGAATACTGCTTAATCAAATGGGCAGAAGAGTGAAATAAGACACAGATAGACAAATACAGTTATTACTGTGTGCAATGGAAAACTGCAGTTACATGAAAGGCACATTTTTGTCAGTGTTGTCACCTAGATATAAGTAACTATTGCTGTTGTTGGGAAGCTGGGTGGTACAGGCCTGGAGTCAGGAAGACTCTTCTTCCTGAGTTCAAATCTGGCCTCAGATACTTCCTAGCTGTGTGACCCTGGGTGAGTCACTTAACCCTGTTTGCCTCAGTTCCCTCATCTGTAAAATGAGCCAGAGAAGGAAAAGCTAAACCACTCTGGTATCTTTGCCAAGAAAACCCCCAAATGGGGTCACAGAGTTGGAGACGACTGAATGGCAACTATTTCTTCAGGTTTGCTGGTGACACCCTAAGAGCCCAGTGACTGGTCTGATGCATCTAGTCCTTTGGTCTGGTAGGGGAAGAAGGGCATTTATGTCAGGTCTGCTCTGTGGCAGGGACTACGGGAAGCACTTTACAGACATTACCCCTTCTTGATCTTATAGCACTGTTATAGATGACAGCCTCCGCCTCCCTCTCCTCATCCTCCCAAACCTCCAGTTCACAAAAGGGTGAATCTCTGCTTTGTCAGGGCAACATCCATGTTCAAGCCCCGCCTTCCTCCCTAGGAAATCTGACCTTGGCCCTGAATCCCTGCCCCCATTGTCCCTCTATCGCTTGCTCTTTTCAAAACCTTCCTTTTGACTACTCCCACCATCTATCTTCTCAGTTCCTGCTCAGTGACTTCTAAATGCCAGTGGAGTTAGTCACAAAACCCAGATATATGTTGTCAGGTCTCAACCAGGCCCTCCTTGCTGCTTTTCCTCTTGCATAACAGAGCCTACACAAACACTATTCAGAATGTCCCTCTTCCCTTCCCTTCCCTCCCCTTCCCTTCCCT
>CM053599.1:210736010-210764671 GCA_028646575.1 Pseudocheirus occidentalis
GGGAAGGAATGACATAAACTCTAAACTGGGTATCTTGCCACACAGGATAGTAGGGAGGATGGGGATGAGAGGCGGGATTATGGAGGGAAGGGGAGGGTTTGCTGGAAGTACACACTTCAGTAAAGGGACAGGGACAGGGTAGAGAATAGAACAAGGAGGGTTGGGATAGGAAGGAGGGACATATGATTAGTCTCTCACAATATGTCCACTGTGGAGATGTCCTGCTTAATTACACATGTACGGCCTGTATTGAATTGCTTGTCCTTCCAGTGGTGATGGGTGATGAGGGAGGAACTGAAAGAATCTAGAATTTAAAGTTCTACAATCAAATGTTAAAAAAAAAGAATAAACATTTCTTTTTGTTATGGGTAGGCATGACAAGATAAATAAGATGACTTAAAAACTGTAAACAAATAAAGAAAGGGGGGTAGATAACAGAGATGACAGGATATTCTTATACTAACAAAATACAAAGAGCCTCATAAGCCCTATCATCACTTTACAAAGTATTCTCTGATTAAACTGGAGTCATGTTTTATCATTGTGTTGATCTGAATTCTTATTGTTGTTCAGTTGTTTCAGTCATGTCTGTCTCTTCTCAACCTGATTTGGGATTTTTTTTTTTGGCATAGATACTGGAGTGATTTGCCATTTTCTTTTCCAGCTCATTTTACAGATGAAGAAATGGAGATAAAAGGGTTAAGTGGCTTGCCCATGGTCACACAGCTAGTAAGTGTCTGGGGCCAGATCTGAACCCAGGAAGATGACTCTTCCTGACTTTGGGTCCAGTACTCTTATCTATTGAGCCACCTACATGCCCTCAACTGAATTCTAAAGTCTTTCAAAGTTGTTTTTTTTCCATGTTGTTGTCATTGTATAAATTATCCTTCCATTTCTGTTCCCCTTGCTTTTTGAATCAATTTATAAAGATCTTCCCAATTTCTTCTGAAATTGTCCATTGCATAATTTCTTATGACACAATAATATTCCATTATATTTACATATCACAATTTGTTAAGCCATTTGCTAATAAGAAGACAACCCTTAGTTTCCAATTTTATTGAGTTTTGGAGAGAATTTCTGAGGAGTCCAACTGAGTAACCTACCTGGCAGATACTGCACTGAGAGAATATCATGAAGACATCATGTAAAGAGAGAGGAGCCCTGTAATATCAGATATGTGAGCTGCCTTGGCCTTATGGCTTTCCTCCATGTGTGCCTTTCCATCACTGTACTTTTCCCATGAGTACTGTGTATATTTGTGGGAAAATATGCCTTAGGTTTATGGGGAAAATATTTTGAAGCAACTGTTCTTACTATGTCATTATGGTAAATGCCTTTACTAATTGTGCCTACTGGCTGACTATTAAAAGTAAGCTCACTGATGAGGGCTCCTATACTATAATTTTGAGAGATCCGGATCCATACAGCTAAGTTTTTGAACTTTGCAGGTAGACTTCTTCTGGTGAACACAGTATGCGGGTTTGAGTTGGGGCAGAAGTGCTACATAGATATATACCAAAATAAGGCAACTAGGTGGTGCAGTGGATAGAGTCCTGGGTCTAGAAGCAGGAAGACCTAATTTCAAATCTGGCTATATGTGTGACCTTGGGCAAGTCACTTTAACCTCCATTTACCTCAGTTTGTTCATGTGTGAAATGAGCATTGTTGTTGTGAAGATCAAAAGAAAATATTGGTAAAGTGCCTGGCATATAATGAGAGCTATAGAAATGCAATGGTTATTGTTATTATATACAAAATGAATACGAGGTAGTTTGGGAAGGAAAGGCACTGGCATCTAGGGAGCATCAGTAACTCCCTTTGTAATATATATGTTTGCACATTATTTCTCCTCATTAGATTGTAAGTTTTTTGAGGGCAAGCATTGTCTTTTGCCTCTTTTTGTATCCCTATTGCTTGGCACAGTACCAAGAACATCTCAAACACTTAAAAAATGTTTATTGACTGATTGATTGGAATTTACTGGGTCATATATGGGTGACATTAGACCTGAACTTCAGGAAAATTTCTTTGGCAACTGTGTGGAGGATGGACTGGAGAGGGGAAATGACTTGAGACAGGGAGACCAAATAGGACTGAATAAAACTGAATCAGAGTGACTCACTTGAGGACATAGAGGTCCTCTTGGCCACAAGTCCCTAGTCCAAGCAGAGGATGATGAGGTCCTGGGCCAGTGACAATGTGCTTTGAGCCTACAGGCTATGTGAATGGAGAAGGGTTAGGGTTAGAGATGCAAGAGATGTGAATATAGAAACAATGATATTTGGCAACTGGTTGGATATATGAGATTGAGGATGTTAAGGATGATACCAAAGTTCTGAACCAGAAGGATGGTGGTGACAGTAATGTGGAAATTAGGAAGGAGGGTGGGTTTTTAGGGAAAGACAATGAGTTCTGTTTTGGACATGTTGAGTTTGAGATGCCTACACATAACTATCATTTCCAAGAGGTAGTTGGTAATATAGGACTAGAGTTTAGGAGGGAGACTAGGGCTAGATATGGAGATCTTGGGGAACCAACTAAACCCATGGGTGCTGATGAGGTCACTCAGCGAGGGAGTATAGAAAAAGATCCAGGACAAAGCTTCGGGGTACCAAGCTCTAGTAGGTACGTAATGGATGATGATATAGAAAAGGAGACTGAAGAGGATTGGTCAGATAGGTGAAGAAGTAGGAGAAAGCCATGTCATGAAAAAGCAGAGAGAAGAGCATGTCTAAGAGGTGGGTGGAGGGATCAGCAATATCAAACACTTCAGAAAGGTCAAGAAGAATGAAGACTGTGAAGAGACCATTAGTCATGACAGTTAAGAGATCATTGCCAGCTTTGGAGAAAGCAGTCTCAGTTGAATGATGAGGTTGGATGCCAGTTGTAGATTGTAGACAGCTTAAATGTTTAGACGCCAGATTGTAGACAAATTAGAAGAGAATAAGAGTTTAAGTTCTTCTCTAGAAGTCAAGGCAATGTCTATAGATGACTTTTTTTCTTCAAAAAAAATTTTTTTTTGCTTTTTGGAGAAGGGAAGGCAGGGCAATTGGGGTTCAGTGACTTGCCCAAGGTCACAAAACTAGTAAGTGTTGAGTGTCTGAAGCCAGATTTGAACTCAGATCCACCTGACTCCAGGGCCAGTGCTCTATTCACTGCACCACTTAGCTGCACCTTTTTATTCACTTTTAAAACATTTTTATTTAAAGTTTTGAGCTTCAAATTCTATCCCTCTCTCCCTCCCTCCCTCCACCCCTTTCCCCTTGAGACAGTACATAATCAGATACAGGTTATATATGTACAATTATGTAAAGCATTTCCATATTAGTCATTTTATAGAAGAAGACTCAAATAAAAGGAAAAAAGCAGGATTGTTCTATTAGAACAATACTTTTAGCTGTGTGAAAAATGGCTTGTAGAGAGGTGAGCTTGGAGGCAGGGAGACCAATTAGCAAACTATTAGACTACTGGAAATATTATTATACTTATATATATATATATAATATATCATTATACATGATATATATTATATTATATATATATTTGCCATATTATACTATGGGGCAGCTGAGTGGCACAATGAATAGACCACCAGACCTGGAGACAGGAAGACTCGAATTTAAATTCAGCCTCAGACACTTACTAGCTGTGTGACTGAGGGCAAAACACTTAACCCTGTTTGCCTTAGTTTCTTCTCTGTAAAATGAGTTGGAGTTGTCATTATATGGTTTCAGTAAATGCCTTTTCTGTAATATAAGAGTATATTTTGATTGACTATTAAAGGTAAATATACTGGCAGGGGCTTATGAGCTATAATTTTTACACGTAAGAATAGTCATTCCCTTGGAGATCTAATCTATAACTGTGATTTGGGATAGTCTAGAGGGGGTGCCACATAAAAAAATATAGTAATACCTATTTACTATTTACTTCACAAGGGTTTCATGATGTTCAAATGGGATAATATATGTAAAATCCTTTGCAAATTTAAAGCATTACATAAATGCCAGTAATTTCAGTCATTTTAAAGTGTGTGTATGTGCATGTGTGTGTGCATGTGTGTGTGTTCGTGTGTGTAAGGAGCTTGCCCAGATTGCTAACATAGAAGCACCCTGTATCCTGTGTTTTCCAATCATGTGAATGAGTACAGTCTCCTTTGATTGGCTGTGTGACCAAAACAGGCTGTGTCTTAAAAATTGGCCAGACTGAGACAATCTCTCTTCTCTTCTGCCCATGGAGTGAGGGTCCCATGAACTAAGATGGACAATATCTTCTCCCTCTTTTCCTAATAGGTCCCAGGCCTGGGTTATCTTGTTCTGTTTAATTTAGCCTTCTTAGTTTCAGGTGTCAGTGCTAATCCCTAGCAGACTTCAGTGTTTCGAATTCTGGGCATGGTGACCTTGGAGCCAGGATTCCAGGTAGGATGTTACAGTCAGCCGTCCCAACAGGGAATCCTAGAGAAGTCAAGGCTCAAGCCTGAGGGGGCTTTTGAACTTGGATCTGAGAGTGTATAGATAGGAACTGGACTGTATGAATCTAAAAGGATTAAGCCTGGAACAGGTTGGAAGTAAGTTATTTGTATATTTGTGATTATACCTTGGAAATTAACATTTCTTTATAAAAGTTAATCTGATTTATAATAGTTAAATGGAACTGGGGTGCTGGGAATTCCTCCCTACAATTGACAGAACACCACAGATGGGGAATGGCACCATTTGCAGAGAGCCTAGACACCCCAAAACCCTCTTAAGGGTACTGGAGAACCCTAGGGGAGAGGTGATATGTGAAATACCTGACTTTCAGACAGTGGGGTCAAGTCATGTATTTATACATGCATGTATGTGTGTATGTACACATATATGTGGACATATGTTTATCCATCTATGTGTGTAAATATGTATAGGTTTGTCTAACAGTGGACCTCAGTTCTTTACCTTGGCATTTGGTTTCTCATTTCATGTGAGGGAAATTAGAGGCTACAACTTCGTGAGTTTGGAAAAGTCAGAAAACCAAGTCAGCAGGAAGTCAGGGAGTCAGGTCCATGTTGGGAGTCAGGGTCCAAGGACTGAGAAGTGACCTGCAGGCCCAGTGATGGCTAAGACAAGGACTCATCCAGCATTGATGCTGCATCTGGCCTTCTATTTTTTCATTTGTTTGGATCTGTTTAATAGTATCTTGGTTTCTCATAAAGTAATTTGCTTCTATTTGCTCCACTCTAATTCTGAAGGAATTATTCTCCTCAGTGAGCTTTTGAGATTCTTTTTCCATCTGGCATATTCAACTTTGTAAGATATTCTTCTCCTCATTGACTTTTTGGGCCTCTTTTGCCATTTGAGTTAATCTATTTTTTAAGGCGTTGTTTTCTTCAGTCAGGTTGTTAACTCTCTTTTCATGATTTTATTGCATCATTCTCATTTCTCTTCCCAATTTTTCCTCCACTTCTCTTATTTGGTTTTCAAAATCCTTCTTAAGCTGATCTATGGCTTGTAGGCACTCTTCATGTTTCTTGAAAGCTTTTGGTGTGGGAGTTCTGACTATGTTGTCTTCCTCCTGTTCTGTACTTTGATCTCTTTTGTCCCCAAAAAAGGAATTTAAAGTTGGATTGCTGGGCTTGCTTTGTTTCCTTTGCCTGCTCATGTTGCCACTCAATTACTTGACTTATGAGCTTTTTGCCATGGTGGAACTCTGCTTCCATAGAGGAGAGCTTTGTTCCAAATCCCTGGGGTTTTCACAGCTACCAGAGCTATTAGTTGGGTGCTCTTTGAAGCCTCCACAGGTTCTGACACCTGGTCACACACCCCAGGACCTCCACCCAAGACAGCAATCCAGATCCAAGCAGGTTAAAGCAAGAGCGATTACCCCTCAGAATGGTCTCTGCAGGCCAGGAGTTCTGAAACAGCCATGTGGAGGCGGCTGCACAACTGCTGTGCCTGAACTGCTTCTCCCTTCTTGGGGCAGAGGCTGGATTGCACTCTTGGTCCCCCTGTTTCCAAAGTCCACACTGACCTCTCACTTTTTCTTTTTGGCATTTATGAGTTGATAATTCTGGAAATGGCCACAGCTGCTGGTGATCCACTCTCATTGTTGCTGCCCTGGGGCAAAAACTGCAGGCTCTTCTGCTCCCAGCACTGTGATGAACCTTTCCTGTCTGCCTGCTGGGCTGCCTTCAGCAGGAGCTTTGTTTCTTTGTCCCTTTGTGGGTTCTATAGCTCTAAAGTTTGCCATATTTTGACTTTTTTGGTATTTGAGGTGGTTATGGGGGGAGCCATGGAATTTTCCTGCTTCTACTTGATGCTGCATTTGGATATGAAATTACTGGCACCAAAGTTATATAGAAACTACATTAAGTCTGAACCCACTTTCCTCAAGGACTAAGGTGCTATGGGAAGAATGTGATCCTCATGTTTTAGAGGAGGGAAATGTTTGTACTTCTGGTCTTGCTGTATCTCCAAAGTAAATATTTCTTACATTTTGCATAATTGCACAGTACAACCTATATCAAACTTCTTGCTTTCTTGGGGAGGGAGGAAGAGAAGGAGGGAGAAAATTTGGAATCCCTTCTCCCCCCAAAATGTTAAAAGTAGTTTTTACATGTAATTGAAAAAATAAAATATTATTGAAAGTAAATCTCTCTTTGTAAAAGCTAATTGATGTTAATTGTTAAATGAAAACAGGGTGCTTGCTAGTCATTGGTGGTTAACAGTATGGTGGGAGGGGACAACACCCTAATTTGGGAGGTCAACCCAATGACATTTGAGAAAGATACTCCTCAGGAATCCCTTGGAGAAACCACTCGAACACTGTCTTCACTCTGGAGGATGGAAGCATCTCTCACAAGTTAGGTGTCTTCTTTATTTCCTCACGCTCACCCCCACATCCAATCTTTCTGTTGATTTTACCTTCCCAACATCTCTTACATATGCCCCTTTTCTCCTCTGACACTGCTACTGCCTTGGTGCAGGTCCTTGTCACCTCAACCCTGGACCATGGCAATAGTGTGCTGGTCTTCCTGCAACAAGCTTCTCCCCATTAGAATCCATCCTCTGTCTCAGCTGTCACAGTGTTCTTCCTAAAGTGTTTTTCCTTCTGACCATGTTGACCCTGGGTTCAACAAACCTGAATTGCTCCTTATCATACCCTGGATCAAATAGAAAATCTTTTGTCTGGTGTTTGAAGCCATTCATAACCCAGCCCCTCCCAGACTTTCCAGTCTTCTCCACTTGGCACTCCTTCTCCCTGCCCCCCATACACCCGGCATGACACAGACTTTCTTGCTGTTCCTCAAACAAGACAGTCCATTTCAGGCATTTTTTTCCCAAGACAATTGGTGTTATGGGCTGCTCAGTGTCCAGCGCTAAGCATGATCAGAGATGTGAATAAGAAATGACCAGGCCATATGGGTAGTTCAAGGAAGAACATGAACTCCATTTAATGATGATTTGAACACGATTTTTTAAAGATCCAAAATACAAAGATTCAAGGATTCTCATCAATAAGCTTAGCTTGTCATATCCTGGGATATCATCATGGTTTTATCATTGTAATAGTCTGTTACATCCTGGAAGCAGCCCAGATAAAATCAGGCTCCTTAATTCTAGGCACCAAAAGGTCTTGGGAAAGCCAAGAGTCTTTGAAAAGTCAGTTAGCCTTTTTAAAGGCATAACAAAGACGATGCAAAGAGAGCTGGCTTCCAAGCATCTAGGTTTGTGCATAGGCCAAAACTACTTCTCCAAGACATCTGCATAAGAACTGACCTGCCAAAATCAAGTATTTTGGCTTTCTACAAATCGGGGTTAAGTGACTTGCCCAGGGTCACACAGTTAGCAAGCATCAAGTACCTAAGGCTGCATTTGAACTCAAGATTCTCCTGATTACAGGGTCAACACTCTACCCATTGTGCCACCTAGCTGCCCCTATTTCAAGTCTTTTTACCAACTGTTCCCCATGCCTGTAGCACTCTACATACTTCTCGGCTTCCTTCGAGTCCTAGCTTGAAGCCAATATTCAACAGGAAGGTTTTCTAATCCCTCCTAATTCTAGTGTGTTCCCTCTATTAATTATCCCTAACATATGACTTGTTTGTCCAGAATCATTTACATGTCATCTCCCCATTAGGATGTGAACTCCTTGACAGGACTGATTGCCTTTCACCTTTCTTCGCATCCCCAATGCTAAATATAATGTGTGACTGATACAGAGTAGGTGTTTAATGAATATATATTCACTGATTGACTGAATTCATGGTTCTTCCTTGAACTACCCACATGGTCTGGTCACTTCTTATTCACATCTCTGATCATGCTTAGTGCTGGACACTGAGCAGCCCATAATACCAATTGCCTTGGGGGAAAAAATATCCAAAATGGACTGTCTTGCTTGAGAAACAGCAAGAAACAGAATAATAGAATAATAATAAAAATCCTAGAGAAGCACAGCTGTAGGTGCTCCCCTGAGAGGATGTTGCCAATGTTTCTGATACTTCCCTGAGATTGGTATTAAAGAAAAAATTCTTTGAAGAACCCAGTTAATCCCCTTGGTTTCTTTAGGGTTGTCTGCTTCTTAGTAATTAAGAAACTTCTGCTTTTCTCTGACAGGTAGAGGGGAAGTTTTGTCTTTGAGCCTACAAGGCTGCAAAGAGGATCTAAGCTTTGTCTTGGGACATTCCTTTTTGAATTTAACTTTCCCCCTGGTAAATCCTGCCAGGGTCTGGTGTTTGTTTTTGTTAAACATTCAGTTTGACAAATAGTTTTTGGCTAAGGCTTTTTTTGGCCACTGGCCTTTAAAGCAACTAAAGCGAGCACAGAGAATGACTTTTAGGACGAGTTCAGGGTAATGCATATTTAATGGAGACCTGGTTTTTGTACTGAGAGATGAGACAAGGGCTTTCTGCACCTGAGCCAGTCATTAGTTGTTACTTGGACTGAAGGCAGAATGAGGATCAGTTGACCTCTGTCCATTCTTTCCAGGCCACGATGCTATGGGTTTTGGGCTACATAAGTGAATTCCTATTGAATGGTCTAGGGTTTAGGCAAATGAAATAAAACATATTCTGCCATAGAGAAGATGCATGGAAGACCTGGAGTCATAAAATGGTGGAACATCAGAACAAGATGGGATCATAAGGGTCATATTGCCCCATTGTACAGATATGGAAACTGAGAGCCAGAGAGGGGAAATGGTGGATTCAAAGACCCACAAAAAGCTTGGTGATAGAGCTGGGACTACAGTAGAGGTCTTCTTGCTATCATTCCAATGATTATTCATGGGAATCCATGAATCCAACCCATACCTGGAAAAGAATTCCTGCAATCTCAGGTTCATATGGCTCAGCATATCAATTATTTCTGTTTTGGTCAGAAATCTTGAGGGTCTTCCCCTTCTAAATTGACATTTTTGTTGTTGTTAAATACATAAAGAAGCCATTCTTTGGGGGCAGAGTCAAGATGGCAGAATAAAAGCAGGGACTTGCTTGAGATTGACCCCTCCAAATACCTGTAAAAAATGACTCTTAACAAATTTCAGAACTGCAGAATGCACAAAATGACAGAGTGAAACATGTATTGAGTGCAAGACAGCCTGGAAGGTCGACAAGAAGGGTATATTGCACTGTACTGGGAGCGGAGCACATTCTGGCATGGGCCATGCCCAGCACAGAGAGAGCCAGAGCAGGCCTCAGGGGACTGCATCATTGGCATTTGTGGTAATTTCCAGACTTCTCAACCCATGAACACCATGAATAGTGTGGAAGGTCAGTGGGGGAATTCTGTGGGACCTGGGTGAAAGAGGAGCACAGTCCAGCCCTAACCCTAGGGCAGTGGAGGTGGTGGCACAGGCAGCAGAAGCAACAGCAGCAACTGCTTCTGGAGCTCTGGGCCCATAGAGAGCGGGGGATCAAGCAACTGATACAAAACCTCTGAAGCCTGAGACAATACACCCACCCTCATTCCCACTGGAAGCAGAGTCCTACCTTGACAAAGAGTTATGAAGTCAAGTACTCAATTGGAAAGATGAGCAAACAGTGTAAAAAAAGACTACTTCAGACTACAGAATCTTACTTCAGTGACAAGAATGATCAGAACATATAACCAGAAGAAGAGAACAAAGTCAAAGCTCCTACATCAAAAGCCTCCAAGAAAAATGTGAATTGATCACTGGCCATGGAGGAGTTAAAAAAAGATTTTGAAAATCAAGTAAGAGAAGTAGAGAAAAAATTAGGAAGAGAAATGAGAGTGATGCAAGGACATTATGGAAAACAAGTCAACAGTTTGCTAAAGGAGACCCAAAAAATACTGAAGAAAATAACACTTTAAAAAACAGACTAACCCAAATGGCAAAAGAGCTTCAAAAAATCAATGAAGAGAAGAATGCCTTAAAAAGAAGAATTGGCAAAATGGAAAGGAAGATCCAAAAGCTCAGTGAAGAAAATAATTTCTTCAAAATTAGAATGGAGCAAATGGAAGCTAATGACTTTATGAGAAATCAAGAAATTATAAAACTCAAATCAAAAGAATGAAAAAAATAGTAGATAATGTGAAATATCTCACTGCAAAACCCATGGACCTGGAAAACGGATCCAGGAGAGATAATTTAAAAATTATTGGACTATCTGAAAGCCATGATAAAAAAGAGCCTAGAGATCATCTTTCAAGGAATTATCAAGGAAAACTGTCCTGATATTGAAAAACCAGAGGACAAAACAGAAATTGTAAGAATCCACCACCTCTTGAAAGAGACCCCAAAAGAAAAACTCTTAGGAATATTGTAGCCAAATTCCAGAGCTCCAAGGTCAAGGAGAAAATATTGCAAGCAGTCAGAAAGAAACAATTTGAGTATTGTGGATATACAATCAGGATAATATAGTAGCTTCTACATTAAGGGATCCAAGAGCTTGGAATATGATATTCTGGAGGTCAGAGGAGCTAGTATTAAAACCAAGAAAAACCTGCCCAGCAAAGCTGAATATAATCATTCAGGGGAAAAATAGACATGCAATGAAACAGATGACTTTCAAGCATTCTTGATGAAAAGACCAGAGCTAAAATACAAGAATCAAAAGAAGCATGAAAAGGTAAACATGAAAGAAAAATCATAAAGAACTTATTAAAGTTGAACTGTCTATATTCTTACATGGAAAGATGATATTTGTAAATCATGAAACCTTTCTCAGTATTAGGGTAGGTGGAGGAAATACAGACAGACAGATTGAAAGATAGATAGATAGATGGATAGATGGACAGATAGATGGCATAGGGTAAATTGAATATAAAGGAATGATATCTAAAAATTTAATTAAGGGATAAGGTAGGAATATATTGGGAGATAGAGAAAGGGAGAGATAGAATGGGGTAAATTATCTCACATAAAAGTGGCAAGAAAAAGGTTTCACAAAGAGGGGGAAGAGGGGAGAGGTGAGAGGGAATGAGTGAACCTTACTCTTATCAGATTTGGCTTAAGGAAGGAATAACATGCACATTCAGTTAGGGTCTCTTACCCTACAGGAAAGTAAGGAGGAAGGGGATAAGGGGTGGGGGATGATAGAAAAAAGGGCAGATTGTGGTGGGGGGGGTGGGGAGGTAGTCAGAAGCAAACACTTTTGAAAAGGGACAGGGTCAAAGGAGAAAATAGAATTAAGTAGGGGAGGGTGGGATAGGATGGAGGGAAATAGTATTTTACAACATGACCATAATGGAAGGGTTTTACATAACTACACATGTATAACCTATATTGAATTGCTTGCCTTCTCAATGAGGGTGGGTGGGGAAGGAAGAAGGAAGAGAATTTGGAACTCAAAGTTTTAAAAACAAACGTAAAAAAAAGATTTTTACATGCAACTGGGAAATAAGATATACAGGCAATGGGGTATAGAAATCCATCTTGCTCTCCAAGAAAATAAGGGGTAAGGGAATGGTGATAGAAGAGAGGGAAGATTGGGGGAAGGGATAATGAGAATGCATGTCATCTTGGGTGGGGGGGGAGGGGAGAGATGGGGAGAAAATTTGGAACTCAAATCTTTTGGAAATGAATACTGAAAACTAAAAATAAATAAATAAATAATAAGGAGGACATTCTTTGCCTCATTTCTTATTAAATTCTAATCACTGAATGGGCATTGCCTCACTCAAACTGAGACCTGTTAAAGACCTTAGCTTAAAAGGCTAAGGTCTCCCATTGCATCCTGGGCCATCTCCAGTCAGTCATTTATCTGGAGGAGAAAGTGAGGCTGGTGACTTTGCACAGTCCTCTCTCATTTAAATCCAAATCCCTTGCACGTCATGGCAACACTTCCCTGGTGTTATGGTCCTCTCTGAGGACAAAGGACAAGCGACAACAACTAGATAGCTCACCAAATAGACATAGAGGAGCCTACACATCTATTCTGGCAAAAGTCTAAAAATAGCACTGACCAAATAATGCTAAAGAAACCAAAGAAGAGACTACAATAACTGCCACCATCTAGCCCTAGACTACACAAAAAAAACCCTGATGGCAATAGGAAAGGGACTTCTCTAGAAAAACTTCTCTAGTCATTACTATCAAATAAGATGGAAACCTGCTAGAATAAAACACTCCAAAAGTTCTCTGTGGGTACCTGAAGTCTGTTCCTGGGGCAGGAAGACTAGAGAGCTCAGACTAGGAAACTCAATGGTGGTTGGAACCTCGTATTTTAATTCACAAATATGAGTCAGAACATGGAGGTACCCAAACATGAGAGTATTCATGCCAGCAAACCAAAAGGACTCTGAAAGTCCACAGTTATTTTGATGTGAGATGCTTCAGAGAGTCCTGGAGATCCAGTGCTCTGAACTCAGATTACCCAGGAGTATCACTGATGTTAGCACTGCCACCACTCCATTATGGGCTCTAGTCACTTTATTTCTGGACTATCTCAATAGAGTTTTAGTTGGTTTTCCTCCTTCAAGTCTCTCTCCTTCCAGACCATCCTCCATTCAGAGTCAAATTGAGCTAGCTAAAGTACAGGTCTGACCATATCAAGCCCCACTCCCCCAATTCAATAAACTCCACTGACTTGTTATTACTTCCAGCATCAAACATAAAATTCTTTCTTTGATTCTTTCATAACCTGACCATTATCTTTATTTCCAATTTTCTTAAACTTTTCCTACCTCGATGTACTCTATAACCAAGTGATTCTGGCCTCTTTGCTGTTCTTTTCATAAGACATTCCATCTCTTGACTCTAGATTTTTTCACTGACTGTCCCCGATGTCTGGAATTCTCTCCCTCCTCATCTCTATCTCCTGCTAGAATATTACAAGAAGCCTTTCCCAGTCCTCCTTAATGTCAGTGGCTTCCTTCTGATATTTTCTTCAGTTTATTCTCTATAAATCTTGTTTATCCATAATAGTCCACATGTCATCTCCCCCATTAGAATGTGAATTCCTTGTGGACAAGGACCCACTTTTGCTTCATTTATATATTCATGCATTTATTTATTTATGGTGACCCCAGCATAGTACCTGTCACGTAGTGCTCAATAAATGCTTGTTAACTTGATTCATCTTGACTTAACGTGATGTATCAAGGAAAGTGGAAGACTGCGGTAAGAGTCCAGGTAATTGAGGTCAGGACAAAATAGGGCTCAATGATGTGATCCAAGTGTACAAAAGGGAACAGAGAATGGACCTGCTACAAAGTTCCAATTCTGTAAATGAGGCTGAAGATATGAGTAAACAGAAGACACCCACCACTATGAAGAAACGAGAGGGATCTGGCACCTGGGCAGACCCCATTTACTTCTTTGGCTGATGAAACTTCTTCATGAAGAGAAGCTAGGGAGCTTGCTTCTAAGAGAACCATGATAGGTAAGGGATGTATGTTGAAGAGACAGTAGATCATATGTGGACATTCTATAATGGTCCTAATTGGCTAACCATGCTGTATGGAGGGGACTTTTTCAATTGGTTGTATAGCCAGAGGTGTCAGTCATTAAAAAGCCTCAGTCAGCTTTGGTTCTTTGTTGCATTCACATCTAGAGGAACTTGGTGACTTTCTCCTAGACTCTAGAACCTAGAGTCTTGTGAAAGATTATGCAATAAGAGGGAATACTTTAAGATCTTCTCCTCTCTAAGGCCACCTGGCCCCAGAGAAAACAGATAGAGTATTTACTAAGCACTTAGTGTGCCCAAAGCATTGTGCTAAGTGCTGGGAATACAAATAAAAAGGAAAAATGCTTCAGTGCTTGGCCCTTCCTTCCTTCTTTCCATCCCTTCCTCCTCCTTTCCTTTCTTATTTTCAAAGGCTGAAATAAATCCCTCAATGCAACATATAAATTCCCACATTAGCTAATATGTGGACAATTTTTGTAAAGGTGCCACATAAAGCTGAGAGGTATGTAAATTCTTTTCTATCCCTATGCAGCAATTGTCAGAGATCTACCATCTCTAAATTTTCTACAATTCCATTCAGGTCTTTAACATTTTTCTTGTTTGTCTTTTGGTTAGAGTTGTCTAGGTCAGAAAGAGGTATAATGAGGCTCTCTTCCCCCTACTATTATAGTTTTACTATTTGATTCTCTCTCCAATTTAATTAACTCCCCCTTTTAGTATTTAGATACCATATAATTATATGCATGTATATTAAGTATTAATATCGATCTGTTAATTATTATGTTTTTATGAGTAATTTAGTTCTCCTGTTTATATCTTTTTATTATGGCTGTATTATTATTACTTTAGCCTTGTTTGAAACAATAGTTACTACCCTATTTTTACTCTAGACTCTCATTTTAACTTTATTTGAATCTTTGTGTTCCAAGTGTGCTTCTTGTAAACAACACTTTGATGGACTCTACTTTCTTATCCATTCTGCCATCCTCTTCCATTTTGGGGGTAAGTTTTTCCCATTTGCATTCACAGTTATGATTGTTAACTGTGTATTTCCCTCTGTCCTATTGTCATGTACTTTCCTCTCTCTTTTATCCCACTCCTTCTTTACAAATCAGAAGAAGGTGGTAGAAGAAAAGGAGTTTGCCTGAGATTTGTGATCTTATAAGCAAAATAATTTATTTCCTCTTTGTTGCTTTCTTCTCTTTATCCCACTCCTGAGTCCAGCTTTTTACTCTTCCTTTTTTTCCTTTCAATCCTCCCTTCACTTTCTTCCCTCTAACATTCAAGTTTGTTTTGTTTATGACTATTCCCTTACACATTCTACCCTTCTTCTCAAATCCCTCTTGATCCTTCCCTTCTCTCTGGTCCTTCCTTCCTGCCTTCCTTTTTTTTAGTTTAATGTGTCTCCAAACTGAAATCTATGTGCATGCATATGTTCATGTGTGTCTGCATGCCTGTGTGTATGTGTGTGTGTGTGTTCAACCTTTCTTTATCTGATTTAGATAAAAGTGAAGTTCATGGGATGCTTATTCCCCTACTCCTCCCTCCATGACTATATACTCTTCATTGCATGCACTTCTATTATGTAACAGTAATTTCCCTTCCCTTGTTTTTCCTTTCCTCCATGGTAGAGCCCTCTGTCCCTCCTATTTTTGTCTTCTCTAAAGACTATTAAAACAGAAAAACAAAGCAAAACAAAACCCTGTCCTTGAGTTCAAATCAGGTGGTAGACACTTACTAGTTGTGTGACCCTGGAAAGTCATTTAACTTGTGTGCCTCAGTTTCCTTGTCTGTAAAATGGGAATAATAATAGCACCTACTTCTCAGGGCTGTTGTAAGGATCAAATGAGATTATAATTGCAAAGTGCTTACCACAGTGCCTGGCACATGGTAAGCCCTATATAAATGATTGTTGTTGTTGTTGTTGTTGTTGTTGTTACACCTTGAAAATCAGCAAACATTACAAATTTCCACTACAAATGGATTTATTTTATTGATTGTGTAGATGGAGGGTCAGGAAACTAGCCTAAGTGCTAAACACCATAAGAATGGGTTTTTTGGGGGTGGTCGTGGTGGTTTGATTTTATTTTTAAGGAAAAAAAAACCCAGAAACAAAAATGGAAGAACTTTAAGGAGGACTAGAAGATAAGAAAAGTACAAATATTTTTCTTTCCTGGTTTGTTAATTGTTATTTAATTTACTCTTGCCTATTTGGATGCTAAAAGTTTAAGACCCACTGTAACCTTTTTTTATAGATTTGATTGTTTGCTTTTGTTTATGACTGTAAGTGAATGGTTTATTTTTTAAAAGTAAAAACCATTCTTAGCTCTAGGGTCATAAAAGAAAAAAGAAAGAAAGAAAAAAGCAGTAGCTTGGATTTGGCATTCAGTCTAGTTACTGATCTAGACTGAAGAAAATGATAGAGGGGCTGCTAGGTGGCAGAGTGGATAGAGCACCAGCCCCAGAATCAAAAGGACCTGAGTTCAAATCCAACCTAAAGCACTTATTTAGCTGTGTGACCCTGGGAAAGTTACTTAACCCTGATTGCCCCCTAAAAATAATTTAAAAAAAGAAATTATGGAGAAAATGTTAATAATAAAGATTAAACTTAAAAGTGTAACGTGCATTTCCCTTCTTCCTGCCCAAGAAGCTGGTTGCTAAACATTATACTAGTACACCTCTGGTCAGAGCCTCTTAGACTTGGTCTAAGAGACTGTGAGAGTCAACAATGTTGTTCCATGAGCTGCTGACCAGATGCATGTCTATAAAGAGGAAGTTACATCTACCAAGACTGAAGGTTAGTGCCACTGCATACTTAGTACATATCCTTGATGTATTAGACCAAAAAGAATCTCCTGTGAGAGATTGAAGTGACTAAAGAGTGCCCCCTTTTCACCCAAAATCAAACCTGAAGTAAGAGAACTCTAGCATTAGACCTGCTTTGGACATAAATGGCAATTGAAAGGTGGGTAATTTCAGAATCGGTAGCCTCTGTGTAGTCAGATGATCCAACACCAAGTTAGAGGAATAAAGAGATGACACTATATAAGCAACAGCAACAACAGCTTCAACTTGACTCCACCATGAGCTGCTGAAAACAGTGAAAGTGGTAATTAATACTGTGATCATTACCAGCTCCTGAAAAGGCTTTAAGTGGGATGAAGTAGCTGCCACCATGTAGAGGTCAGAAGAATTCAGAAATACCTTTGGCTGGCAAACATTTGGTAATAAATAATGGCTGACATCTATCTAGTGCTTTAAGATTTTGTAAAGCACTATTTCTTTTGAGTTAGTCTCACAACAACAGTGTTAAATACTACATGTATTTTTATTCCTTTTTTATAGATGTTTCTGTCACTTACTTTTGGTATGACCCTGGGCAAGTCACTTTACATTCTCAGTTTCCTCATTTGTTTACTCACTATTTGTTATTTGTGTAAGCAACATTTGGTAGGAAAGGGTCAAACTAGTGAGTGTCAGCTTGGGGTAGCCTCTCTTTTTTAAGAAATAGTGGTCAACCAAAAAGAATTCCTGGAGAAGCTTAAAAAGGATTATTAATGGCAAATTAGAGAAATAGAAGAAAAACTGGGGAAAGAAATGAAGAGTAACACAAGAAAATCATGAAAAAAAGAGTCAATAGCAAGGAGAAAGATATACAAAAATTTACCAAGGAAAATAATTCCCTAAAAAATAGAATTGGTTAAATGGAAAAGGAAGTACAAAAGTTCACTGTGGAAAATAATTCTTTAAAAATTAGAATTGAGCAAGTGGAAACTAATGACTCTGTGAGTCATCAAAATATGATAAAACAACATTTTGCAAAGTTTTAAAAAAATAGAAAAAAAAAGTGAAATTTCTCATTGGAAAAACAACCTAGAAAATAGATCCAGGAGAGATAATATAAGAATTACTGGACTGACAGCCATGATAAAAAAAAGTGGGGGGAGGTTCGGACGACATCTTTCAAGAAGTTATCAAGGAAAACTGTCCTAATTTATTAGAACTAGAGGGCAAAATAGAAATTGAAAGAATCACTGATTACCACCTGAAAGAGATCCCAAAATGAAAACTCCCAGGAATTGAAATTACAGCAAGTAGCCAAAGAGAAACAATTCAACTATCATGGAGTTACAGTCAGAATTACATAGGATTTGGCAACTTCTACATTAAACAACTAGAGGACTTGGAATATGATACACTGGAAGGCAAAGGAGTTAGGATTATAACTAAGAATCATCTACCCAGCAAAACTGAATATAATCTTTCAAGGGAAAAAATGGATATTAAATAAAATAGAGGACTTTCAAGCATCCCTAATTAAAAGACCAGAGTTGAATAAAAAAGTTCACCTCCAAATACAAGACTCAAAGGAAACATAAAAAGAGAAAACACAAGAAATTTAATAAGGTTAAACTGTTTATATTTCTATATGGCAAGATATTTGTAACTCTTAAGAACTTTATTACTATAAGGGCAATTAGAAAGAGTATATGTAGAGAGAGGGTATAGATATAAGGTAACTTTGATGATGGGATGATATCCCCCCCCCAAAACAAAATAAATAAAAAAGAAAGAAAATTGCATTGGAAGAAGCGGGAGGGAGAAGACAGAATGGGGTAAATTATCTCATGTAAAAGAGGCAAGAAAGAGCTATTATTATGGAGAGGAAGATGGGGGTGGGGTGGGCAAAGTTTAAACCTTATTCTCATCAAAATTAGCTCAAAGAAGGAATAACATACACTCAGCTGGATACAGAAATCTATCTTACCCCATAAGGAAGCAAAAAGGATCAGGGATGGTAGAAGGGGGATAAAAGGGAAGACAGATTGGGGAAGGTGGTGATCAGAAGTAAAACACTTCTGAGGAGGGAAAGGGTGAGAGAAGTTGATGAACAAGGAACAAATAGCATGGAGGGAAATACATAGTTATCATAACTATAAGTGTGAATGGGATGAACTCATCCATAAAATGAAAGCAGATAGTAGAATGGATTAAAAACCAGAATCCTACAATATATTGCTTACAAGAAACACATTTGAAACAGAGAGATAGACACAGGAACAGACTCTATTATGCTTTAGCTGAAGCAAATAAAGTAGGGGTAACAATCATGATTTCAGACAAAGCAAAAGAAGAAATAATTAAAAGAGATAAGGGAAAAAACTATATCTTGCTGAAAGGTACTACAGACAATGAAGTCATATCAGTACTAAACATATATGTACCAAACAGTATAGCATCTAAATTTTTGAAGAAGTTGAATGAATTACAGGAAGAAATAGATAATAAAACTATACTAGTGGGGGACCTCAACAATGAGACAACATGCCAAAATTTATGGGATTAGTCAAAATGGTACTTAGGGGAAAATTAATATCTCTAATTGTTTGTATCAATAAAATAGAGAAAAAATAGATAAACAAATTAGGTGTGAAACTAAAAAAACTAGAAAGAGAACAAATTGAAAAACCCCAATTAAACACCAAATTGAAAATCCTGAAAATCAAAGAAGAGATTAATAAAATTGAAAGTAAGAAAATCATTGACCTAATAAATAAAACTAAAAGCTGGTTTGGGGGGGGGGGAACAAGAAACCACACAATAAAACAGATAGACTATTGGTTAATTTGATTTAAAAAAGGAAAGAATAAAACCAAATTACTAGTATAAAAAATGACAGGGGTGAATTTATCACCAATGAAGATGAAATTAAGACAACTGTCAGGAGCTATTTTGCTCAATTACTTGTCAATAAATTTGGCAATCAAATTGAAATGGATGAATATTTGCAAAAATATAAATTATTTGCATTAACAGAAGAAGAAATAAAATAAATAACCCACTCTTAGAAAAAGAAATTGAACAAACTATCAATGAATTTCTTTAGAAAGAAATTCCCAGGACCAGATGGACATACAAGTGAATTTTGCCAAACATTTAAAGAACAGCTAATTCCAATACTATATAAACTATTGGGAAAAGTAGGTAAAGGAGTCCTACCAAATTCCTTTTATGATGTAAATATGATGTTGATACCTAAACCAAGAACCAAAACAGAGAAAGAAAATTATAGACCAAATTTCCTAATGAATATTATTGCAAAATTTTAAAATAAAATATTAGCAGAGAGATTGCAACAGTATATCACAAGGATCATACACTATGACCAACTGGAATTTATACCAGGAATGTAGGTTCAGTATTTGGAAAACTCTCGGCATAATTGACTATATCAATAACAAAACCAACAGAAATGACATGATTATCTCAATAGATGTAGACAAAGCCTTTGAAAAATACAGCATTCATCCATTATGAACACTAGAGATAATAGGAATAAATGGAATTTACCTTAAAAAGGTAAGTAATATTTATCTAAAACCATCAGGAAGCTTGCATAAGCTAGAAACCTTCTTCATACAATTGGGGGAGCAGCAAAGATGCCCATTATCACCTCTATTATTTAATATTGTACTAGAAATGTTGGCTATTGCAAGGAGAGAAGGAAAAGAAATTAAAGGAATTAGAATAAGAAATGAGGGAACAAAACTATCATTCTTTTCAGATGGCATGTTATACTTAGACAATCCTAGAGAATCAACTGAAAACCTACTTGAAATTATTAACAACTTTAGCAAAGTTTCAGGATACAAAATAAATCCATATAAATCATAAGCATTTCTATATATTACCAACAAAATCCAGTAGCAAGAGATAGAAAGAGAAATTCCATTTAAAATAATTGTAGACAATACAAAATACCTTCAAGTCTATCTGCCAAGACAAACCCAGGAACTATATGAAAACAACTATAAAACACTTTTCACATGAAGTCAAATCTAAACAACTGTGAAAATATTAATGCTCATGGATAGGCTGAGTCAATATAATGAAAATGACAATTCAGTCTAAATTAATCTATTTATTCAGTTCCATACCAATCAAACTACCAAAAAAATTATTTTACAGAGCTAGAAAAAAAATAACAAAATTCATCAGGAAGAACAAAAGCTCAAGCATATCAAGGTAATAAATGGAAAAAAAATGCAAAAGAAGTTGGTCTAGCAATACCAGATCTCAAACTATATTATAAAGTGGTAATGATCAAAACTATTTGGTACTATCTAAGAAATAGAGTAGTGGACCAGTGGAACAGATTAGGTACAAATTACATTATAGCAAATGACCACAATAATCTAGCATGTGATAAGCCCAAAGATCAAAGTTTTTGTAAAAAACTCATTATTTGACAAAAACTACTGGGAAAACTAGAAAACATTATGGCAGAAACTGGTTATAGAATAACATCTCTCACTAAGTACCAAGATAAGGTCAAAATGGGCACATGATTTACACATAAAGGTTGACACCATAAGCAAATTAAGACAGCATGGAATAGTTTATCTGCCAGATTTATGGATAAGGGAAGAATTTAGGACCAAAGAACATATAGAGAGCATTACAAAATGTTAAATAGGAAATTTTAATTATGTATAATTAAAAAGTTTTTGCACAAACAAAACCAATGCAACCAAAATTATAAGGAAAGCAGAAAACTAAGGGGAAAAAATTTCAACAACTATCTCTGATAAAAGCCTCATTTCTCAAATAGATAGAAAATCTGAGTCAAATTTAGAAAAATACAAGTTGTTCCTCAGTTGATAAATGGACAAAGGATATCAACAGTTTTCTGATGAAATCAAAACAATTTAGTCATATGAAAAAATGCTCTAAATCATTATCATTTAGAGAAATATAAATCAAAACAGCTCTGAACTCACATATATCAAATTGGCTAATATGACAGATAAGTAAAATGTTGGATGTTGGAGGGGTTATGGGAAAACTGGGACACTAATGTACTGTTGGTGGAGTTGTGAACTGATTCAGCCATTTTGGAGAGCAGTTTGTAACTATGCCCAAAGGGGTATAAGACTGTGTATATCCTTTGATTCAGCAATACCAAATGGGGAAATCAGTTCTCTAAAAGGTTGTTCCTGGGCCACACTCTACTGTGGCCATATTTTACTCCCCACTGACTGAAGAACTGATAACGTTATCAGCTTATGCCTAGAATGGACCTTTGAATTCACCTGGCCCAACCTTTACAGATTAGGAATTGAGACCAAGAAAGTTTAAGTGACTTAAATTGACCAAGATCACAGAGGTATATATATTTAAATCCCAATGCAGTGGAAAGGACACCAAATTGGGAGCAAGAGGGTTTAAATTTTAGTATCACTACTCACTGCTATAGTGATTTTGGGAAAGTCACTATACTTCTTGGGGACTTGGGTGGTTCAGTTTCTTAACTCGTATGATAAAATTAGACCATAAGTATTTGGCAGGAAGAGATTGTGTCATTTTTTACTTTTTCAAAATCCCTAGCATGAAGCACAATCCAAGGCACTTAACAAATGTTGACTTTAATGTAGTGAACATTTCTTAAAAGTAATTTTGGGCGAGTTAGTAGGATGACTGCCATGAGGACTGGCCACTCTATGATGACAAAGCAGAAAACCTAGGAAGAAAACATATTTTGGGGGTAGAATGTCCTTTAGTTGTGTGTGTGTATTGAGGTGGGGGTGATGGGGGAGGGCGGTAAAGAACCAGGAGAGGCGGGAAATAAATCCTAGGCTGGCAAAAAGGAAGAGAAGGCCAAGATTTCTTTGGAATCCCAGGAAAGACCACAATTCTTTTTGTCTTCATAGTCTGAGGTTTGTAGAATTACAGCACCATAGAAGTACAAGAAAACCCTAAGGAGAGAAAACTGGCTTGAGAGCAGATGGAAAACAGTTATTGTGGCCAAATTTTCTGGTGCAAAATCTCCTTGGGGACAATCCAGTGATGCACTTACCCTTTTACACAGCCACAAAGTCCTGGTCAGAGGTAAAGTATGCCGAGGGGGAGACAACAGCCAGAAAAGCCCAAGACTCACTCATAATTAGAGAGTGCTTTCTTTTTTCATCACAAAGAATTGTGATTATCTGATGTGATCTGACAATCCAAGGATAATCTGATGTGATCTTCACCACAATCCTGGGTTAGGTTCTATCATTCCTGTTTTATAGAGGGGGAAACCTAAATCTCTGGAAGGTGTAGTCATTTGTCCTGCCTCACACAGCTAGCAAGAAGATGGAGGCCAAGTTAAGATTTTAATCCAAATCTCTTGGTGCCAGCAGAGCCCACTATTCAAGGCAAGTTGGCTGGTGGTGAGATGCAGAGTTTGGTATGACCTTCTGTTTGTAATTTAGGGGTCCTGACCTGGGTTTTTTCTTCTCTTTTTCATTTCCCATTTGTGTTCTTGCTGTGGCAAATTCTGCTCCAAGGAAACTTAATTAAACACAATAGCCCTTTTCTGCTCCAAGAACTAGGCTGTTTTTACTGTCGACTCACAACAGAAATAAATTCAAAGCCCAGCTGTCAGGACTATTTATTGCCTTTGCCTTCTAACCCCAAATAGTCAAACCAAGCCAGGACAGATTTTGTTCTGAAAAATGCCCTTGGCCAAGTATGTGTTGGCTCATTTCCAGAGAAAATTTGCTGGGGTCATTGCTCACCCATCCCTGGGAAAGGGGCTATGGGACAGGGCGTGGGTACTGAAATGTCCCAAAATTAATGAATTTCAGTCTCCGAGTTGGACAAGACCTCAGATATCATCTAGTCAGGCTGATCGCCATGTAGAGAAAAAGACTAGGGACCAGGCACAGGGGTGGAGAACTTGGGTCCTGGAGGCCACATGTAGCTCTCTAGGTCCTTGAGTGCAGCCTTTTGATTGAATCCAAGCTTCACAGAACAAATCCCCTTAATAAAAGGATTCATTCTATAAAACTTGGACTCAGTCAAAAAGCCACACCCAAGGACCTAGAAGGCCACATGTGGTCTCAAGGACACAGGTTCCCCACCCCTGGACCAGAGAATAACCTGGAAATGGAAATAAATTAGCAAAGAGAAACAATCATATATAGACTTGATTTTTAAAAAGCATTCTTTCCTTTATTTTCTTTTCTTACAGTTAAGGGAGCTGTCTCTGGTTTTATTGGTAACTGAATTTATTCAGCAAGAACTTAAATATCAAAGACTATAACTTTGATATAAAACATGAAAATGAAGAATAGTAGGTGATATGTAACATTTTCAACACTTTCTTTAAACTTCCCCATGAGGGAGACAACATAAATATTCTTATCCTCCTTTAATAAAAAAAAATTTATATATCTATATAAAATTTATTTTTAATTTTCAACATTCACTTCTATAAGATTTTCTAAATTTTCTCCCCCTCCCTCACTCCCTCCTCCCCAAGATGGCATGCAATCTGATATAGGCTATACATGTACAATCATATTAAACACATTTGCACATTAGTCATGTTGTAAAGAATTAGAACCAAAGGGAAAAAACACAAGAAAGGGGAAAAAAAGAGAAAATAGCGAGCTTTGATCTGCATTTGGACTCCATAGTTCTTTTTCTGGATGTGGATAACATTTTCCATCATGTGTCTTTTGGAAATGTCTAAGATCCTTGTATTGCTGAAAAGAGCTAGGTCTATCAAAGTTGGTCATTACACAATGTTACTATTACTGCGTACAATGTTCTCCTGGTTCTGCTCACTTCACTCAGCATTAGTTCATGCAAATCTTTACAGGTTTTTCTGAAATCTGCCTGCTCATTATTTCTTTTTTTTTAACTAATTAATTTTTAGTTTGCAATATTCAGTTCCACAAGCTTTTGAGTTCCAAATTTTCTCCTCCCCTCTCTCCTCCCCTCTCCCCAAGATGGCATGCAATCTGATCTAGGCTCTACATATACATTCACATTAAACATATTTTTATATTAGTCTTGTTGCAAAGAAGAATTATAACCAATGGAATGAACCACAAGAAAGAAGAAACAAAACAAAAAAGAAAAAGAACAGTCTGCTTCGAGCTGCATCCAGACTCTGTAATTCTTTCTCTGGATGCAGAGAGCATTTTCCAGCATGAGCCTTTTGGAGTTGTCTTAGAACCCTGCATTGCCGAGCAGGGCCAAGTCCACCAAAGTTAGTCATCACACAATGTGGCTGTTACTGTGTATGATGTTTTGTGTTTCATGATGTTTTCTACCTCTTGTTTGGTCACAAATTCTTCTCTTCTCCATCAGTCTAGCAGGTAAACTATTCCTTGCTCTCCTAATTTGCTTACAGTATGTAAATCATGTACCCATTTTGACTTTATCTGGATATATGGTCTAAGATGTCGGTCTGTACCTAGTTTCTGTCATACTATTTTCCAGTTTTCCCAGAAGTTTTTTTAAGTTCTTGTCCCAGAAGCTGGAGTCTTTGGGTGTATCAAAGAGTAGATTACTGTAATCATTGACAACTGTGTCTTGTGTACCTAACCTATTCCATTGATCCAGCACTGCATTCTCGGCTTTGAACATAGAACTCTCCCACCTTCTTCTCCAGAGTTTGTTTTCCTCCTCCTCCTCTTCATCATCATCATCATCATCATCATCATCATCATCATCATCATCATCTTCTTCTTCTTCTTTCTTCTTCTTCTTCTTCATCTTCATCCTCCTCCTCCTCATCACTAACATTTATAGTGTTTTAGGGCTTGCAAAGTTCTTTACATATATTGTCATATCCGATCCTTACAACACCCCTATTGTTGTGTGATGCTATTATTAGTCCTATTTTAGAAACTGAGGAAATTGAGACTGAGAGAGATTAAGTGACTTGCCCAGGATCACACAGCTAGTGTCTCAGGTAGGATTTAAACATAGTTCTCCCTAACTCCAAGTTATAAGTTATACCATATCCCTACCTTTTCCACATCCCATAGTTCAGCCAAACTGGACTATTCACTATACTTCAAATGTGAATTATTGACTTAAATTTTTTTTTCTCCCACTATTCTCTCTGCCTGACTGGCCCCTTTTCCCTTATCCCTAGCTGTACCTGTTGAAAGATCATCCATCATCCTTCAAAGCCAATCTCAAATGTTACCCCCTTCATGAAACCTTCCTTAATCTCCCCACATGGAAATAATCTTGCTTTCTTCTAAACTTGCATGAGCATCTTATTAATTATGCTATAGATTTTGAGCTTAATATCATCTAACTCATCTAATACATTAAGGTTTGCAAGTATGGTTCCTCCTTCCGCATCATAACTTTCCCCATCATGGTTTCAATATATTGTAGGTCGGCATAAGAAATTAAATGGGAATTTTGTGAAAGCTGCCCACAAAACACAAAAGCCAACAGATGACTCAGGAAAAGTCTAGAAACTCAGAAATGCGTAAAATACATGTATGGTATTGTATAACATCAACATATTTTAGCTTTTAATACCATAACAATTCAGGCTTCTTCTCTGATACGAAAGGAGGGTCAAAAATTTTACATGGATTCTGCATATCACGATGTGTACCCCTAACCTCCATGATGTAGAAGGCATCATGAATGCACTTGACTTACAACCTTCCTGGGAGGGAGGAGATGCATGTGTAGCCATGCTCTGGCTACTTGTGTTGGACTGTAATCTCTGTGAGGGCAAGGGACAGGCCTTGCCCACCGTTCTGCCCCCAGCTCCCATCACAGTAGTCTGCACATAGCAGGTTCTTAGTAAATCCTTTTCTATAGTGAGGGGGCCAAAGGGGCTCAAAATACCAGCTTTAATCACAAACACTTGATCCCTTTGCCAAGCAAATAGATGTGACTGCCAAAGTCAACAATGGTTCAAAATAGAAACTCGTTTGTTAAACCTTACAGAGGAGGCGGATGGAAGATTATAAGCAATATCCTCTCATAAAATGTCAAGGAACAAGTCGAGAAAACAAGTCTAGAGGAAGCTTGGTGAGGGACTCTTTTAAGACAGGTCACCCCAAGGACACTTGAGGATAAAACTAGGTGTTCCTCATATATTGCATTTCCTTTCCCATTTCTCTGCCTTTGCAAGGCTTTTCCCTCATCTCGTGCCTAAAATGTACTCCCCTCTCACTTCTTCCTGTTTGAATTTCTACCTTTCTTCAAAGTCAATTCAGGTGCCACCTCTTACGTAAGGCTTTTCTTGGAATTAGAGCCTCTTCCCTTTCCCAAGAAAAAATGACTTTGTTTTCCATTTGTATTTGCTTCTATGTTATTTTCTCTATGGCATGTAAGGTCCTTTGTGCCTGACCTGTGATAGAGCCTTTGAGCTTGCATTGGTCTGATCAGTCACAGTAGAACACATTATACCTTGACCCCAACACTGAGATGTTACTTTGAACCTCTTCTAGTATGAAGGAGGAACAACAATTTCCTTGAGGGCAGGGATCACTTTGGTGTTCTCTTTGTATCCCCAAAGCTTGGCACATGGGAAGTGATTCAGTGTTTATTGACTTATTCTCATGATTTCCAGAAGAGAGGAAGAAAGCAAACATTTGGAGAAATCACGGATATATTACCATAATAGTAATAAAATAAAATATATAATATAATGTGTAAAGAATGAAGCAGCTCAAAATATTTATAACTGCAGACTTACATGGCTAGTAGTCTTTACTAACATCTCTATGAGCATGCGATAAATGATGTGAATTCTTGGTGATGTAAGAAGGGAAGAGGAGAGTTTTTACAAAGAGTATTTGATAATAGCTCATATGTTTATAGTCACACAATTCAATGAAAAGGTCAGAAAACACTTCAACAGGCAAAAGATTGCCATGAAAAGCTCTCTTCCAATAACATATCCTACGCGTATGTTAAAATCATGAGATTCTTTGAAAGACGCAACAGCAGAAATAACTTTATGTGATAATCTCAGATAATACACATCGAGAGGCATAAAACAGGGACAAGGATGCTCCAAAGGTGTTTGCCACTGTTGTGGAGGATGTCCAGCACAGACTCCAAATTGAAGGGAAATTTTCTATATTTGGAAAGGTCCAGCTGCTACTGTTTGTAGAAGACATTGTGCTGATTATATCAAGTATCAAAATGCTGCCAAGCCTCCTAATGAGCTCAACATCATTCATGAGTTTAGTCTATTTATGCAGCAAAAACTAAGTAAAGAATATCTATTGTCTACTATTGTAGGGATGTGTGCCTATGCAGGTTATATATGTCCCCTGGATCTGTCTAGATGTGCCTTGCAGGGAGGCATGAGTGGATACCTGTAGAGCAGCCATTCTCAACCTGTGGGTCACAACCCCTTTGGGGTTCAAACGATCCTTTCACAGGGGTCACCTAAGACCATTGGAAAATACATATTTCTAATGGTCTTAGGAACCGAGACACTGCTCCTCTATCCGTCTCCAGGCAGGTCCACCCATATGCAGATACATCCACATATAAGTATTAAAGGGCTATGGCCTTAGGAAGGTTGAGAACCACTGCTCTAGAGAGTTCTCCACCCACCCTTCTTCAGGAGAGACATTGATTCCTGCCAAGACACCCTGTTCTTCTCAGAGAATAGCTACAGAGCTAGAATCATATCTATCTGTTGGCTAAAATAGTTTTGGACTGGAAAAAATAATGTTTAGGTTCAAACACTGGTGACTGCTATCCCTTAACTGAGAAGGGATGCTCCAAGCTATATAACCAAGCCTTGACTCCCTTCCCATCAAATGCCAGTAACACAAATAGCCTATGTAGCAAACAGCAAATAAACCCATATATCCAAATCGAGAGCAAACAAAAGCCTGTCAGATTTATGGAGCAGGGAAGACTTTATGACCAAATAAGAGTTGGAGAGCATTATAAAATACAAAATGGATAATGTTGATTACATCAAATAGAAAAGTTTCTGTACAAACAAAGCCAATGTAACCAAGATTAAGAGGGAAGT
>CM053599.1:210765171-210787287 GCA_028646575.1 Pseudocheirus occidentalis
GAAGGGGAGAAAAATCTGAAACTCAAGTGATTCTGGAACTGAATCTTGTAAACTAAAAGTAAACAAACAAGTCAATAAAAAAATAAATTAAAAAAAGAATTTAAGAAAAGAGCAAACAGAAATCAGAGAAGGTATATAGGCAAGAATGTACCAGACAATATATAGAATGATTAAGTTCTCTGAGAGAGAGAGAGAGAGAGAGAGAGAGAGAGAGAGAGAGAGAGGAGAAAGAGAGGGAGGGAAGGAGAGAGAGACAGAGAGAGAGAGAGAGAGGGAGAGGGGGAGAGAAAGAGGGGGGAGGGAGGGAGAGAGGGAGGGAGAGAGAGAGAGAGAGAGGGAGGGAGAGAGGGAGGGAGACAGAGAGACAGAGAGACAGAGACAGTCAAATCTCACCCAAAGGGAAATTCCTTTAAGTCTCTAGCATAGCAGGCTGAGGATGGGGATATGACTGAAATACCAGATGCTCTATATGTTGAATTCTTCCTAGAGTCTTTATCTTCAAGGACTAGAACCCTACATAGAAGATCTATGATCTATGAAGATATGCAGAGGACTTCTGGTCCCATAAGCAATAAGATGGCAGACCAGACATTTTCTCTATTCCCCACCAAATCACTAAGGGATGTACAAATGGAAAAGGAGGTAGATGAATAACAAAACACAAGTAAGGTATAATAGATGGATATCCCATGTGCTCTGCTGGTGCTCTGGAAACATATCGAGAGGTCTAGAAGAAGACCCTCAGAATACTGGATGAGCCTTCTGCGGACAATTCATGATAGTCACAGAAATGTTGCAATGTACACACTGCAGAGACTATATAGATCTGTAAGATCATCAAAGTATGTTCATTCCAGATCCTGGAATAGCTAGAGGCAGTGTGGCACAGAGAGCTGGCCTTAGAATTAACATCTATGTTCAAATATTGCCTTTGTCACTTAACTTCCCAGGACCCAGGAAACTCTTTAAACCACAAAGCAGAAAGTTATACAATAGTAACAGCTCCACAATTGTAGAAGCAATTTCTGCAGAGAGGATTCCCTATATCAATGAAATAGCGTTTCCACTTATTTTTTAAAGGTCCTCTAGGAAACTGAATTTGAAGTATCTGAAAAGCTATTGCCAACACTATTTGGCTTAAAAAAAACCCAACATCAAGATGCTCAGAGGCATATTTTAAAGAAAATAAAAAACCCAACCCCCCCAACTTCACTCTCCAGATGCTTTTGGAGGCAGTCAGAGGCTATCTCATGCAGCCAAATTCCTTGGCTCTTCCTCTAATTTTCAACAACATTCCCTCCCCCTGCCCCCATGGTGACTTCCCCTTTTAACTCTATTTAACTCCCTTTGAGAGCTTGGCATTATTTGGAGAGAAATCCTGCCTTTTCTGAAACAGATCAAGCTGAGGGTTCTCCTCCCTGGTCCAGAAACAGTAGCATCAGAAGATGTGCCTGTCAGACAATCAGTCACTGAATCAATCAGATGAGATTCCCAGCATTCCATATTCTGTTACACTCCCTTAGGGAGCTGTTCACTATATGTTGTCTTTGCTCTGTTACTGTTGTCATTTTTTTGGTCACTTCTATTGCTGCCTATTCCAGGCTTCTTGTGTCTCTGAGTTGGGTATTGCTCACTAATAGCCCCATGACCACTTAAGGGGTAGAAGAACAGATGAGGTCCATGGGCTGCATGTCACCCACAGAATTCATTCATGCAGTAGAACCAGATTAAAATGTAACCAGAAAATATTCAGCAAAATAAACAAAAATACAACATAGATAATGACAATTTCTAAGTCAATATGTAATTCAAAGGGATTAATTTCTACTTGAATTTCATACCTATGTTCCAGAAGACCTTTAGGCCCTTGCCACCAAGGGGTGGTATATCACCAGAGCAACATTTACCCCCCACAAGGTAGTCTGGTTTTTCATCAAAAGACCCTGAACTCATCCTTGAAAAGTAATTGCCTGGGGCAGGTAGGTGGTGTAGTGAAAAAAAGCATCAGTCCTGGAGTCAGGAAGACCTGAGTTCAAATCCAGCCTCAGATGCTTGACACACTTACTAGCCATGTGACCTTAGGCAAGTCACTTAACCTCAATTGCCTTGCCAAAAGAAAGAAAAAAGAAAGGAAGGAAGGAAGGAAGAAAGAAAGAAAGAAAGAAAGAAAGAAAGAAAGAAAGAAAAAGAAAGAAAGAAAGAAAGAGAAAGAAAGAAAGAAAGAAAGAAAGAAAGAAAGAAAGAAAGAAAGAAAGAAAGAAAGAAAGAAAGAGAAAGTTAATTGGTCTAGGAAACTAAGGCTCAAAATTGATGGGATTGATGAGATTTCCTGGTGGTCTAAGTACAAAAGCCAGTCACAAAAACTCCTCACTCAGGCCTGATACATGTGTCTAACCAGCATAGCAACAGATAGCCAACCTATGAACACAGCAACAGTATCCAACTGAATCACTGCTACATCTATCTTAGCTGAATAGCCTTTCTAAGCTATGGCAAAGTAAACTTCCCTGTCTTAATTGTTAGATGGTCTGCAATGATGGAATAGGAGTGTCCTGTTCCATTGCAATACTGAACCAGACATATAACAGCCAATAAGCTAATTGTTGGAGTTTGGGATTGTTGTTCAGGAAAAAGAGTATGAGAGATCAGAGAGAGAAAAAAATAAAGCACATAAAAAGCTAAGGATAGAGTTCTGGGTGGCAGAAAAGGGTTTTCTAGGGGTATGGAAAATGAGAAGATGGTGAGATTCTGAGAATGTTGTGACCAATTAACAGGATAAAGGAGGGTGAGAGAGGAGTGGAGGGGGGGGATGGAAGAGTTGATGGTACAGTGGAAAGAGATTTGGAGCCAGAAGGCCTCTGTCCAAGCTTTGCCAGTGACTAAGCTGCATGTTCTTTGCCAGGTCTATCTTGGAACTCAACTTCCTCTTCAGCAAAATGAGGGGATTAGGCTGGATCAAGCATCTCCCAATCTGGGAACTTCACAGATGCTCGCAGGTCCCTCAAGGACCACAGGATATTTGCAAGAGGTTTGTGGATTCCTAAATATGCCATTGTGCCTTCTGGGGGACAGAATGATGTCTCTCACATACATTTTTTTCCAAATGTATGTAGATTTTGTCTTAATAAAATACAAATTCATCTGAAAGCTGTAATGTTGCACTTCACTCCCCAGCCATCTTACTAGAGGTCAAACTGCCCTGCCCCTTTTTCCAGTTCTGTAACCATGTAGAGTCAAATGTTGGTGGTCAATTGTGCCCAACTCTTCATTCATGGTCCATTTGAAACTTTCTTGGCAAAGATATTGGAGGGGTTTGCCATTTCCTTCTCCAGCTCATTTTATAGATGAGGAAACTGAGGCAAACAGGGTGAAGTGACTTGCCCAGAGTCAAACAGCAAGGATGTGTCTGAGGATGGCTCTGAACTCACCAAGACAAGCCTTCCAGACCCCAGACCCAGCCCTCCATCTGCCGCACCACTATCTGTCACTCCTAGTTAGACTGCAAGCTCCTTGAGGGTAGGGATCATCCATCCTAGGAAACACACACTACCACCTAAAAAGGTCAAGGCTTCAAGGAAGCAGCAGATCTTGTGAGAGGAGGCCATTTCATCCCGCTACTCATCCCCTTTGGCTAGAAACATCTGCCCAGCCTCAGGTTCTCTCGCTCCTGTCTGAGCCCTTGGAATCTTGGTATCTGAGAAGGTCCTGCCCTGGCTCAACCTTTGGGTCAGGATTTCACAGACTGCAATTTGTACCTTGCCTCTGTGGGGGGTACGGGGCCCCCAAAATCCCATATCCAGAAAAATAAAAAGTCAGAGGTATCTTGAGGAAGGAACAGGAGGTTTTTATTCTCTTCCCCAGGGAGGAGGAGAGGGCGGTCCCCTCCATGGAGGATCAGGGAGAGGAGCCATGCTACACAAGCTGGAACAAGAATTTATACCCTAAGGCAGTCAAGCCCCTCCCCCCGTCCCTTCTCTCATTGGCTGGAAGGCAGGCTTAGTATCTGAGCCTGAATTCTCCTCCAATGACAAGGAACAAAGCCCACTGCTATGTCTCATCTGCTGGGAGGCGGGCTTACAAAGAATGAGGAAATAGGGGATAGCCAATCCAAATGTACCTATCCTTATTTGGCAAATGCCAATGTGAAGCAGGGAAGAGCTAAGAGCTTATGCTGATTGACAGCGAGGGAAAGGGGGAAGGTTCCTGAGCAATGTGAACAATTCAAACATTCACCTCCTTATTTGGAGGGAGGAGCAAAAGTCACCTTCAAGGTTGGAGGTGGAAAAACCCTAAAGGGCCTAATGCTGCTAAGGGTGTGGCAAACAAGGGTGGGGGTTGAAAGACTCCTGAAGGGGCCTGATGCTGATGTGGGAGCAGTAAATGGGGAATGGGGCCTCCTCTTACAAAACTTATGGGCCAAGAAGTTTCACTTTTCCCATTCCCCCCTTTTTCTCTTAGCTTTCTCTTAACCCTGAGAACTGATGAGATAACCCCCACTGACCCTCTTAGGAAAGATAACACTCAGGCTCTGTTCTAGGGGTGAGAAGCTTCTGTGGGTGCAAGGGGGTATGGAGGTCAGGTATGGAGAGGGTTACTAGTAAATTTTCAGTGTGAGCATTTATACCTTAGAAATAAATGCTAGAAATCAAGACTTGATCTACAGTGTATACTTGATAAAATAGCAGACAATATTAATGCAGATAAGCTTAAAAGTGTGAGAAGGGTACATTTCAGAGGGGGAGGGAAGGAGAGAGAGAAGGAAAGAGAGAACAAGAAAGAGAAAGAGAGGAGGAAGAGGAGGAGAGAGAGGAGAAGGGGTGTAAAAGAGAGAGAGAAAGGGGGAAAGGGGGGAGAGAGAGAGAGAGAGAGAGAGAGAGAGAGAGAGAGAGAGAGAGTCTAGGCCTGCAGCGTTAGCTATTAATCATTTATCAGCACACTCCCACCCCACCAGACTGACCTGAGCAGGACTGAATAAAGCTCAGGGTCAACACAGACCTCAGGCAGTGTTTCCTTTAGTAGTGAGTCATGGGATCTTATATATGCTGTGGGAGAGGAATGGACTTGGACCCGAGCCCACACTACCTTTTGCATGTTCTCTTCATTCCTAAACTCCTAGTTAGCTAGGTGACCTATTTTATTTTTATTTATTTATGTGTTTGTTTATTTAGGAAGACCGTAAGCCACGTTCAGTGTCTTACCCAGGGTCACTCAGCTAGCAATGAAATTGAATTTGAACTCGGGTCCTCCTGATTCCAGGACCAGTGCTCTACCCACTGAGCTACCTAACTGCCTCTGGAGATGGCTCATTTTAGAAAGAGAGGAGTGCTACTGTTAATGAGGGACAGGACATATTAAGCTGGACCAAAATCCTGTTGATAATTCATCAGCCCCTGCTACTTCCCCAGAGATGCTCAGAAATCAAATCCCACGGGTTACTGAATCTGCAGAATGTTCTCTCTCCTGGTCCCAGCTTCCCCCATTCACAAACCAAGGCTGCTCTGAGAATTCATAGAAGTGAGTAACATTTCTCTTCATTCTTTCTGGTATAGTAGGTACAGTGATGGACCTGGAATCAGGAAGACCTAAGTTTAAATCTCCTTCAGTCATTGAAAAGCTGGGTAACCTTGGGCAAGTCACCTAATTTCTGTCTGCCTCAGTGTCCTGATATGTGAAATGGGGATGATAAAGCGCCTGCCTTCTGGGCTTGTTAGGCTCAAATGACATAATATTTGTAAAGCACTTTGCAAATTTCAAAGTGCTATGTAAATGCCATTATTGTTATTATTTCTTTTTTTTTCTTTCTGTTCCTTCTCTTCATTGTCCTTGTTCATTTCTTCCTTCCCTATTCCTTCACTCATGTTCTTTAATCTCGCTTTTAAAAAAAATAATTTTCCTTTTTCATTCTAAGGCTTAAGAAATGTCAGCCATAAGCATCTGGCCCACAAAACAGAAAATCTCTGCAATTTTAGGGAACTGCAATTTTCTGTTTCTTAATTCTTAATCACTCTTCATGATTACAGCCAAATACACTTTTCAAAGACCTATCAGCCCATCCTGTCTCAGCCCCCACAGTTTGTGGTTCAGGAACACACAGTTGTCCAGCATTTTGTTCTGGGATTTTTCTCCTGCCACCTGCCAGCCCCACTGCTGCCAACATGGGGTATCAGGAAGTGCCACTGAATGAGAAAGTTGTGACCCACCTGGCTAAAGCTTAGGAGAAGGGAACAGTAAAGGAGAGGTAAGAAGTTAGAAGAAGTCAAAGAGGAAGCAAAGAGGAAGAAATAAAGGGGAGGAGAAGAGAGAAAGAAGAGTCGCCAACAATGCCCTCAAGTGCTTAGGTCCCAGTAATGTCCCAGCTAGGAACCAGATCCTGCAGTGGCAAGTGTATTTCTGACCGTATCATCCAAGTGAATCCAAGCTGGCTCGTCTCCCAAGTACATTTGAGGTGGCCAAACATATATACTCTGGAAGTGTGGGTGGGCTGTGTCTGGTATGGGTTTCCCTTTTGAATCTGACAGATAGCCTCATTGGAAGGATTGCAGGAAGGCGATCTGTTCTGTCTCTGCATTTTCGCCTCTTAAAATCACATTTTTACAATCCAAGTTGAAATGTCTTATTGCTGAAAGGCATTATTGTCCCTTTGTAACAGAAAAAAAATTACTAAGTTTGACAGTTCCTACAGTTTCAAAGCTTTTGCCCCTTTTCTGGTGGGATGAGGAGCAGGGCTGTACAATGAATGAAAAGAAAAGTCAGAAAACCTGTGTTCGAATCTGGTCTCTGATGCTAGGGCTGCAGTGATCTGTTGTGTTTGGTCATTTTAGTCAGGGCTGACTCTTCGTGATCTCCTTTGGGGATTTCCTCACAGATACTAGGTTGTGTATACATTGTGTGAGTGTATTTCTGTGTGTGTGTGTGTGTGTGTGTGTGTGCATGAAATGGTGGCCCTCTCTAGTGAAGGGTGGGCAGGAAAGTAGGGAGGGAGGTGGGAACTTAAAATGTAACCAAAAAATTAAACAAAAATCTAAACAAAAAATACTGGAATGGTTTGCCATTCCCTTCTCCAGGTCATTTTACAGACAAGGAAACTGAAGGAAACAGGGTTAAGTGACTTGCTCAGGGTCACACAGCTAGTGAGTGTCTGAGGCTAGATTTGAACTCAGCTCTGGCACTCCTAGCTCCATTGCACCACCTAGCTGCCTTTCATGCATGGATTAAAGACAAGCAAATCATATCTGATATTTCCATGTTCTAATCTCATTTAACCACCACAGCAACCCTGTATAGCAATTTCTATTGTTGTTCCCATTTACACACAAGGAAATTGCCGCTTGCTTAGGGTCACATGGCAATAAGTGGCAGTAAGGCAGGATTTGAATTTGGATCTTGCTGACTCTAGGTCCAGCACTGTATCATTATGCCAAATATTCTCAAAGTGTGGACCACAAACTCCTTGGGGTTCCTGAGACCCTTTCAGAGGGTCTGAGAGATCAAAATTATTTCCATAATAATACTAAGACGTTATTTGTCTAGGAAAAAAAACTCCTTTTTCCAACTATGTATCATTTTGAGACCATATTTTCTTCATCTATTTCAACCAAAACAGCATCTCGACAGATCAGATACAGAGTAGTAGATATGAGAATTCAGTTGGGTTCTGTTATGTGAGACATTCAGATTTGCAAAAATATTTCAAACAATGACACTTATCACTATTTCCTTTTTGCTTTGGAATATATTTGGTTGTAGATTTATTATACAAAGTATATATTTATAAATATTTATGTTAACATATAATGGGTTTATTTTTTTAAATGAATTAAACCTTTTTTAAAAAGGTATTGGTTTTAGTTTGGGCCAGGAGTCTGAAAGACCTGAGTTTGGGATTCTGTTCTTCTGACGCTGGGTTTCTCTGTGTCCTGTCATCCAAGGCTGTGTAACTATGGGTAGTACCTGGGTGCCTACGCAGGGTTACGCCAGTGAGGTACTCACTAGAACATGCTACCCCTAGTGCAGGGAAGGAAAGCCAGGCTGGATCTCATATGTACCATGGGGCAACGGGGACCCATTGTCCCTGTCCTCCCTGTTGCCTATAGTTTATAGCTTAACTTTGGAAGAATCCGATTTCTTCTGTGTACCTTCATTCTCCTTCTCTGTAAAACGGGACAGTGAGTGAGTGACTCTCCCATTCGTTATCCATGCAACATCAGTCAGGAGATGATAGGTCTCTATAATACAAAGGAATCGATGACTTTGCAATGATACATGACCATGGAAATCTGGCCTGTTCCTAAAATGAAAGAGTTGGGCTCAAGGGCCCTTTCCATCCCCAGACTCTGTGGTTACATTTCTTCACAAAGAGACCTTATTGTTTGCAGCTGGGCTTGGAATGAACAGCTCCGTTAAACGCTTTCAGACAGAGGAAGCAAAGCGTCCAGTCACAGTGTGAACCCACCTCCTGCAGCTGCCTTACAGAGCCTCAAGCTGCTCCTTGGGAAGACAGCTGGGCCAGGGCTGTTGCTGTCATGACTCAGGCCCACCTCTCCTGAAAAAAAAAATAAAAAGAACATTTGGAGAGTGGATCTACAGAACCCCAGCCTGAGCCTGATGTAATGGAAAGAGCCTTGGATTAGGGGGTGGGAGGAGGGGTACGACCTGTCTGGAAACCTGCGTTTGAGTCCTGACTCTTCCTTGGAACAGTTGTGTGACCTCAGGAGTTAACCATGCCTTCCACATTACAACTTTCCCCATCTAGGGGTTTCAATATATCACCAGTTGGCATAAGAAATTAAATGGGAATTTGGGGGGAGCTTTGCATGAGCCGCAGACACATGAAGGTCAGCAGACAACACGGAAAGAGTTTAGGAACTCAGAAATTCATAAAATATATGTATAATGTTGTATGACATCAACAAATTTTATCTTTGAAAGTCATAATAATTTGGACTTCTCTGGTACAAAGGGAGGGGTAAAAAAATTCTACTCAGACTTTCCAGATGTGAGGGTGGGGCACTGCACCTCTAACCCCCGTGACGTGGAAGGAATAACTGTATTTCTGAGCCTCAGTTTCCTCATTTGTAAAGCAGAGATCTTCACCCCTGCACCCTCTGCCTCACAGAGCTGTTTCAAGAGTCAAAGGAAATCATTTATATGAATATTTCAAAATTTTTCCAACTCTTCTTTGAAAATCGCATGATTTCATCACCTGTGAGTGTTCCCTCCACAGATGCTGATGAGAACCCTTGCATGCCTTAGGAGATGGTCCTTCAAGCAGCTGGAGGTGTGGCTCTAATGCCCACATCTTCTTAGTTCAGGCCCAATGGGAGGATGACTTGAGGCCCTCTCAAATCCCTGAACATGGAACATGAAGATGTTTACTCTGCCCTAACCCACCATGGATGTGCAACAAGGACAGGTTTTGTTTCCATATGGAAATGGGTCTGGGGTAGGGGTCCTAGGGTGGGCCAGTCTAAGGGACCTAGATTCTACATGGCTGGGACTTTTTACACCCTCAGATGGCCGGGAAACTGTGTCAGGGCAACCAGGACCAATTAAGTCCCATATTGGGGAGGGAGAGGGTTTGGAGGGGGTGAGGAAGGACCAGGGAAGAAGGCTGCATTAGAGAAATGCTGGTCCTATCACAGCTGCTATAACCAAAAATCAAAATCAAAATCATTCGGTGGCCAATCCTTTGTTGATTGCTGTTGCTCAGTCCAACTGTTGTTGTCCTTCATGACCCCATTTGGGGGTTTTCTTGGCAGAGATTCTGGAGTGGTTTGCCATTTCCTTCTCCAGCTCACTTTACAGATGAGGATACTGAGGCAAACTAGATGAAATGACTTACCCAGGAACACACAGCCAATAAGCGACTAAGGCCACATTTGAACTCTGGAAGATGAGTCTCCCTGATTCCAGGTCTAGCGTTCTACCCACTGCACCACCCAGCTGTCTCTGTTGATTGGCTTCTCTGAAATTAGCTAAGCTGGTCTCTGAATAACAGGCATGCAATCTCTACTGCCAGGAACATAATTAAAGGCTTTCCAGCTTGTCCCACCCAACCTTGCACTCCAAGGGCATACAGAGCTTTTGTGGTCACTTCCATACCAAGATAAGAGACTTCTCAGGAGACTAAGAACAAAACACTCAGGAACGGGAAGGATTTTTATGTAAATGGTCACAGCGCAGGGGAGCCGTCTTCCTTGGCATTCACTGGTTCATCCAACTCAGCATTTATTAAACACATACTGCATACAAGGCATGAAACTGAGTATAAAAAATGGGGAAAAGGACACAGGCTAAGCCTCCAAGGAGTTTACAATCCAATGGCAGGCGGGCAGATAAGGATGAGAGGAATGACTGAAGTTTCCATGATTTTGGTGCTGCTGAGTCTTTTCCAATCCTGTCTGACTCCTTCTGTACCCAGTGGGTTAGTTTGGTGATTTTCTTCTCTAGGGTCCCCATTTTATAGTTGAGGAAACTGAAGGAAATAGAGTTGTTGTTTTTTAAGTGACTTGCCCAAGGTCACACAGACGGTACGTGTCTGAGGTTGGATTTGAACTCAGTTCCTCTTGACTCCAACACTCTACCCACCATGCCACCTGGCTGCTTTTGTGTTTATATAGTACATTATCTTACCCAGGCCTTATAACAAGCCTGAAAGATAGATACCACGGCTATTATTAACCCCACACCACAAATAAGTAAACGAAGGCTCAGAGAAGTTGGATCAGCCTTCTGGTTATACAGGTAAAGAGCATCAGACACAGAATTCAAAACCAGGGCTTCCAGACTCACAGCTCAGCATCCTCTTCACTCTGTCACAAAGGCAGATTATAGCAATCACCTCATCACCTCACTCTTAGGGTATTGCAATACCCTGCCTTAGTCTCCTTCCCTCAGTCACTTCATCCTCAGCTCAGTTATCAAAGTGATCTTCCTAAGGCACAGGCTTCTTCCTTCTATTGACCTCCTATCCCCCCTTCACACCCCCCTCCATCAGATATAAAATCCTCTGCTTGGCTTTTTTTTTAATTTTTTTCTTTTTGGAGGGGGAAGGCAGGGCAGTTGGGGTTAAGTGACTTGTCCAAGGTCACACAGCTAGTAAGTGTTAAGTGTCTGAGGTCAAATTTGAACTCAGGTCCTTCTGACTCTAGGGCTTCTGCACCACCTAGTTGCCTCATCTGCTTGGCTTTTAAAGCTCCTTTCAACCTTTCTGATTTCCCCACCCCTACCTTATACCTCACTCCCCTCCACAGACCACCTTACTTGAACAAGGCACTTGTAATGGTAATTAATTTAAATTTGCAGACCCCTTTTATGTTATGTCAAGCAAGCAGGTACTTATCCCTTAGTCAAGCCTCTGTGAAAGAGGCAGAGGGTATGAACTCTGCCTTCTGTTGCTGACATAACAGGAAGGGTTTGGCTGAAATAAGAAGCCAATGCTGTGTATATGTGTATATAAGAAAAGCCCAAGAGGCAGAATCAGAAATTTTCTCCTGGTGGACTCCTGGTAGAGGAGAGAAAGAGTTTCTCTCCGTGAGCATCTGGAAGCTGACTGAGAACTGAAAGAGGATTTCCTAGAGACCAGAATCTGGTGAAGGCTGAAGTTGCTGCCACCTGGAAGGCTGAGATTTCTTCTGGGTCCTAGGGCCAGCTGAACTGCTGGAGGACTGAAGAAGCATGACTGGGATAAGCCTTTGTTTGTTTGTAGCTTGGTTGATCCTTGAGTTCCCGGCAACAGAAGTTGTGGAGGGTTTGAGATGTGCTGGACCCTGTGAACTTCAGTGTGTAACAAGAACTGCCCAGAGGACTGGACGAGAACCTGGGAGCTGTCTGCCTCTGAATCCAGGGGACTGTTTGGTGGATTTAGGGAGGAGCTGGGACCAGGGAATGGGATCCAGGGAATCTGAGAGACCACCCTGAGTCAAGAATGAAGAAAAGGCCTCTTCTTGGATATTGAATTCAGTGATAGAATTGAAGTTTACTAGACCCTGAGGGGTGGAGGGTTTGTGTAATTTTCTAATGATTGCATTTAGTTATTAACAATACTTAGTGATTGATTGCTAGATAAGTTGACTGATTAAGTTAATCTATGATTGCTCCATGAGTGGAAGACTGACTATTGTATTTTGAGATGACTGAATGACTGAGTAAGGAGGCAAACATCCTTAGGGACACCAGATGATTGTTGCTTGGTTCTGTGTTCTAAATACTATGAACACTTTGGTGAAAACTATGTGGCCATTCTAATGATAAGCTGTTGTGAACACTTTACTGTGATTTTTTGTGCTAAGATGTAATATTGTGAATATTATATTGCGATTTGTTGTAAATGTTTGCCTTGCTTTGTTATGGAATAAACAGAGTGTTCACTATACTGTGTAACCAGAACCTTAAGAGCTGTTCACAGTAGCATTCTTTTGGGGACCTGCTCGTTCATGGCATTAGAGCACTCCATCTCAAGATTGTCATGATCTCTGGAGTGACTGAGAGCCATTGGGGTTTGCTGAAAAGAAGTGTGATATGGTTAGACACGGGAAGGCTTTGTTGTTGTTGTTCAGTGGTTTTTTTATTTATATCCAACTCTCCATGACCCCATTTAGGGTTTTCTTGGCAAAGTCAATGGAGTGGTTTGCCATTTCCTTCTCTGGCTCATTTTACAGAGGAGGAAATTGAGGCAAACAGCCTTGCCCAGGATCACACAACTAGTAAGTGTCAGAGGCTGGATTTGAACTCAGGTCTTCCTGGCTCCAAGCCCAGTGCTCTATCCACTGCACCACCTAGCTGCTGAGAGGACTTTAGGTAGGTCAGTTTGACAGCCTAGTGGAGAATGGATGAGAGTGAGGAGAGACTAACAGGTAGCCCAACCATTAGGCTGGTACAATGGTCCAGATGTGAGGTAATAAGGGGCCTGCACCAGGGAAGCTGCAGTGTCAGGTAGGGAGAATGGGGTGTATCATGCTAAAGATAAAAAGAGGCTTGAGCACTGATTGGACATGGAGGTGGTGGTGAGAGAGAGTATTAATGCCACCTGGGTTTCAAACCTGAGTGACCAAAAAGGTGGTGGTATCCTTGATAATAGTAGTAGGGAAGTTAAGAAGAGAGAAAGGTTTGGGGGAGGAAGAAAATGAGTTTAGTTTTGGACATGCTGTAGTTTAGATGTCTATGGGACATTTGGTTTTAGACATCTAATAGGTAGTTGGAGATGTGAGATTAGTGGTTAAGAAAGAAGTTAGGGCTGTTCAAAGAGCTCTGAGAATCGCCAGCATAAAGATGATCCCTGAAACCTTGGGAACTGATGAGATCACCAAGTAAAATAGCATACAGGGAGAAGTTTAGAGAGCCCAGGACAGGTACTGGGAGAACTCTCAACTGGAAGAAAATGCAGCATTAACACTTTAGGCTAAAATAGCAGGAGAGAGATCCAGAAACAGCAAAAGCCTCAAGCAGCTTCAAAGATAAAATTTCCCAACCCTCACGCAAGGGAGGTTTTTTCTCTACAGTTTATGTTTACCTCACAGGCTTCTTTAAGTGGTCTAGATGACTGTTTAGCTCTGCATTATCTTTAAAAATTAATTATTTATTTATTTGTTTTTAGTTTTCAACATTCACTTCTAAAAGATCTTGAGTTTTAAATTTTCTCCCCCTCCCTCTGCTTCCCCTTTCTAAAGATGGCATGCAATCTGATATAGGCTATACTGTACAATTATATTAAACATATTTCCACATTAGTTATATTGTAAAGAAAAATTAGAACCAAGGAGAAAGACCATGAGAAAGAAGGAACAAAAAAAAAAAGAAAGAAAAGAAAAAGTAGTATGCTTCAATATGCATTCAGACTCCATATTTCTTTCGCTGGATGTGGACAGCATTTTCCATCATGAGTTATTTGGAATTGTCTTAGATCCTTGCATTGCTGAGAAGAGCTAAGTCTATTAAAATGAGTCATCCAACAATGTTGCTGTTATTATATACAATGTTCTCCTGGTTCTGCTCACTTCACTCAGTATCAGTTCATATAAGTCTTTACAGGTTTTTCTGAAGTCCACCTGCTCATCATTTCTTATGGAACAATAGTATTCCATTACATTCACATGCCACAATTTGTTCAGTCATTCTCCAATTAATGGACATCCCCTCAATTTCCAATTCTTAGTCACCACAAAAAGTATGCTTCGATCTGCATTCCAACCCTCAGTTCTTTCTCTGGAGGTGGATAACATTTTTCATAAATCCCTCAGAACTGTCTTGGATCATTGTATTGCTAAGATCATTGTATTGCTAAGACAATTGCGATTGTCATTCACAGCTGATCATTGTTACAATGTTGCTGTTACTGTGCACAGTGTTCTCCTGGTTCTGCTCCCTTCACTTTGTATCAGTTCATGTAAGTTGTTCACAGCTGATCATTGTTACAATGTTGCTGTTACCGTGGACAGTGTTCTCCTGGTTCTGCTCACTTAAGTTTGTATCAGTTCATATAAATCTTTCCAGGCAAAAAGAATCCTGAATAGAGATACAACACTAGAGATTGTCACTCTCCCCAGTCATAAGGACAACGACGAATGACCAGAGGGACACGATAGTCAGACCAGGGGGTACAACAACCTTCCCCTGTGTTCTACAGCTCCAAAAACATCTTTTTTCCCCTCCAAAATATCTAAACATAAGTGCAGGCCAAGATTATTATTTGGAACTTGGATGAAGTTTATATTCAGAGAAAGGAGAAATGTCTCATTAGTCTCCAGGAATGCTGCAGAGGGCCTGGATTACCTCCACCTTAACAAGGGGGACAAATGCCGCCTGAGACATTCCAGGTGTTGTGTTACACAATGTTCAGAGAAAATCTAGCAGATCTTCCTGAAGAACAATTGATTCAGTGTGTCCTGGACCCACTTATTGACCCTGAGATAAAATCAGTGATGTAATGGGATGAGAATGGGGAGGAGTTCTCAGAACAGGAAAGGTCCCCTAGATTCTATCAGAGCAGAAGAGAGTGAAGTGAATTTTCTAGCAAGAGTTTCCTTGTTAAATATGACCAGGTTCCCATTAGTCCTCAACACCCCACTTGACAGAAACTTAGTTCACTGGGGAACTGGCCTTTTTTTTTTTAAGTAGCAAACTTCAGTCTACCAGAAAATGAGAGTTGTGCTTCCGCTATAACTTTTCCTGCCTCCATCTGTAACAGAGACTGAAACACATGCTGAGGATCCATGATGGCATTTTCCCACATGGGAGAGACAGAGCTACCTGCTTCAGGTCGAGTCATGACGATTTGTAATAGAAGTGCTTTGCTGAGGCATAGGCACACATAGACATTCTGTAACTGGTTCCAGTACACTAACCACATGGTTAGGAAAAGCCTTTTCAACTGCTGGAGAGTCAGAACTGGGAGTGACTTTGAAAAGGCAATAGCAACCAGAGACTTGGAAATTCATTTCTTTTTTGAGGGGGGAAGGCAAAGTAATTGAGGTTAAGTGACTTTCTCAAGGCCACACAGCTAGTGTGTCAAGTGTCCGAGGTTGGATTTGAACCCAGGTCCTCCTGACTCCAGGGTGGGTGCTCTATTCGCTATGCCACCCAGCCGCCCCCAGGAAATTCATTTTCTATGTGTACGCTCACTCTTAGTTTGACTCCATGGGAAACATCCAATGAGAGACACTGCTCTATGGAGAAAGGCCATGTGGGCCTTTCCTCTCCTGAGACTCCCACGTGGCCCTCTGAAAACAGACCTCAGTCCTTTGCCTTCTCCATTTCTTCTTTTCCATTTTAGGTAAAGGAATACATTTTTAAAATTCAGGAGATGGATGGCATTTGGGTTTCTGCAGTCAACTCAGCATGAAGAGATGCAAGGAATGACCTCTGAGAGTGGCCTTCAGGAATCAGTGAAGATGGGAACGAATTCAGTATTTGGGCCACATCTGGCCATGGACTTGGTGGAGTCAAGGATATATAGAAACTGTGCTGAGAGAGAATTCCCTTTCCTCAGAGGCTTAAGGTGGGATAAAATGAGAGGGCAGCCCCTGGGGTTTTGGAGGAGAATGTTTGTGATTTCGTTATTGTTGGGTCTTACAAGTAAAAATCCCTTTGTAAAAGTTAAGTAGCGTTCAATGGTTCAATGAACTTGGGGTGCTAGTGAGTCATTAATGGCCAAGAATGAAGGGAACAAGATAGACATGGGCTCAAACTGATAATATTAGAGAAGACCCCTCAGGATATATCCCTGGAACCTGAGGGGGGATATAACAGGCCTTGCCTTAGGAGAGAGAGGCCAGAAAGCACCACACATACAACATTTGATGGCCTGATGGCCTGATGGCCTGATGACCAGGAATGAAATGAGGAAGACTCGTGGCTTAGATATTTAGATAGAGGTGTATTAGTCCTATGTGCAAAAGAATATGTAGGATTTCACAGAATGGAATTCTACAAGAGAAGACAGAGATGGAAGATGTTCAAAAATTCCAAAGATGTGGGGAATAATTCCTATGAGGAAAAAGGAGATTTATCTGAAGAGACCAATGTGGATATAAAGGGAGCCAATACACCAACCAACTTATTGTAGAGTATGCTCTGGAGCCAGCCATTCAAGACTTATTCACATTGTCAGTGGGAGCTCCAGAGAGGGACCACCAGATATTTGTCTTCCTCAGAGTCTAAGGTTACCACTGAGGGGCAAAGGATTTGGGTTTTTTCTAACACAATAGTTTGTGAGATCCTACTGTTGTGATCCCTCCCCCAATCCATGATTACTGGTTGATATCAATTAGCAGAATTTAATAAATATTTAGAAAAGGGCATTTCCTATTGTGGTAGAGTTGGTATAAAACATACTCCCCACAAATCTGTGACATTCTCTCTTATTAGTACATGCAGAATCCAGAGGGAAGTTGGCTCAAGCTTAGGAAGTACACAGAGAGCAAATGAGTAACTCACAGGTAGCATAACTTCATCAAGAAACCATCATAGAAAGAAAAGGAAAATGATAAATGTTGGAGAAGATGTGGGAAAACTGGAACACTAATGCATTGTTGGTGGAGTTGTCAACTGATCCAGCCATTCTGGAGAACAATTTGAAACTATACCCAAAGGGCAACCAAACTGTGCAAATCCTTTGATTTAGCAATACCACTACTAGTCTTATATCCCAAAGAGATCATTAAAAAGGGAAAAGGACTCACGTGTACAAAAAATATTTAGAGCAGCCCTTAATGGTGGCAAAAAATTGGAAATTGAGGGGATGTCCATCAATTGGGGAATGGTTGAACAAGTTGTGGTATATGAATGTAATGGAATACTATTGTTTCATAAGAAATGATATGTAGGCAGACTTCAGAAAAACCTGGAAAGACTTACATGAACTGAGGCTGAGTGAAACGAGCAGAACCAGGAGAATGTTGTACACAGCAACAGGAATACTGTGTGATGATTAATTATGATAGACTTAGCTCTTCTCAGCAATACAATGATCCAATACAGTCCCAAAAGATTCAGGATGGAAAATGCGAAGCCCATCCAGAGAAAAAACCATGGAGTCTGAATGCAGATCAAAGCAGACAATTTCCCACTTATTTTGCTCCTTGTTTTTTCTTTCTTATGGTTTTTCCCTTTTGTTCGGATTCTCCTTTCACAACACGACAAAAGTAGAAATATGTTTGCCGTGATTATATATCAGACTGCTTCTGTCTTGGGGATGGGGGAGGGAGAAAAATTTGGAACTCAAAATTTAACAAAAATGAATATTCAAAACTATCTTTCCATGTAATTGGGAAAAAATAAAATACTATTAAGGAAAAAAAGACTAGGTCATATTTTTTTGACAGGACTATTAAAGTAGGAGATTGAGGGATTGTTGTAGATGTAGATTAGCCATATTTTGGAGAAATTTTTGATAAGGTGTCTTATACTCTTCTTGAGGACGAGATGAAGAGATACAGAATAAACAATAAGGTTATTATACAATAATATATAATGTAATGTAATAATACAATTGTACAATGATCGAAATGGATTCAGTGCCGATGCTATATAAATGTTAACTATTAGTCTCTAGGTTCTAAGTTATTCTGTATGCCTGTATTCCAAATACTATAGCTTGCAAGCCCCAATTTGTGTCCTTAAACTTTGATGGTCAGTCACTAGTCACAATTAGGACAGCTATGTGATACGGTAGGTAGGGCACCAGGCCTGGAGTAAAAAAGACCTGAGTTCAAATCTTGTCTCAGACACTTACTAGCTGGGTGACGCTAGGAAAGTCACTTAATCCTGTTTGCCTCAGTTTCCTTATCTGTAAAATGAACTGGAGAAGGAAATGGAAAACCACTCCAGTATCTTTGCTAAGAAAACCCCACATGGGTCATGGAGAGTCAGACTTAATGGAAAACACCCCAAAACCAAAGCAAAGTATTTACTAAGCTGGTATCATAAACCCAATAACCACAAAACATTCTACCCCCAAACCTGGGGCATACTCTGCCACAAATACACATAGTGTCAATGGGTAAAGTAGCCACAGATACAGAGGACATTGGTAGTAGGGCACATACATATATGGCCAAGTCTACTCACATCTCTGATGTCTTTTCTCTTCTTATGGCATCCTTAGGCTCCTTCCCCAGGGGCAGCACCTCTGCTGGGTAGGCTACTCAGTTGCTGCTTCTCTCTCTAGCTCAGTTCCCAAATGCCAGGACTAATTCTCTCTCAAATCCATAGCTCTCTCCTGCTCATGTTACCAGGAGTCCTACTATACAAGCATAAGTAACTCCCCTGCTAGATACCATGGCCAGTGATGGTGAGGGAGGAGAATGCAATTCCAGACTCCACCCCTAACCTTTGCAAAGGAAAGGGTATAGCTAGATTCTTCCTCCATCAATGATTCTCTTCTAGACTTCCAGAGGCCACCTGCCTCAGAGCTTTCCTACCTCGACTGTCTCCAGCAAGCTAGCTTTTTAAAGACTAATCCGAATCTTCAGCCAGTCTATAACAAGATAACCTTCTAACTCCGTTGAGGAAAAAGCTCCTTCATACTTCACAAAGAGGCGACAGCCACTTCTCTGTTGAACACATCAACACCTTGTTGGCAATGTCACTCATCCTTTCTGCCATTTTATCAACCAAGCTACGGGAAATCTCAAGGGGCGTCTTGACCAAAACCTCATTATCATAAAACATCATGTGACATTAATCATAAGCATCATAAATATTGAGCTGAAAAGGACCTTAAGAAGCCACGTTTTGGGCTTCTCAAGAAGACTTAAACCCAAAGAGGTTTAGTAATTTGCCCAAGGTCACATAGGTAGTAAAAGGCAGAACTGGGGTTTGAACCCTGGATCTTTGGCTTCAAATCTAGAGCTCTTTCTGCTGCACTATGTTATTCCCAAGTCCAAGTCCCTAGCACCCCACACATTAATTACATGGCCTTCTAGTTGGTCTGGCATACTGCTACAGATAAATCTTTCTCTTGCACAGATCTCATGGTGTCACTTCTCTGCTTAAGAACCTATCATGGGTACCTATAACCATTTCCATCTCCACCCCCCCCCAATCTTTTTTTATTAAGTGGCCTGCCTAGGATCACACAGCTAGTAAGTATTTGAGGACAAATTTGAATTTAGGTCCTCCTGACTCCATTTTGCCACCAAGTCTCTCCTTCAACCCCCCTGCCTCCCCACACATGCCACGGTAACCATCTGAAGCAAGTCCAAACTCTTCTGCTTGACTTTCAAGGTCCTGCTCCTATACTAGTCATCTTGTCTTATAATAATTATAGCTCTTCAAAATTAGAACAGACCATCTTATGGGCATCCTAATCTTGAAAGTGTTAAAGCCAAGACTGGAGTGCCATATTAGACGGGAGGCTGGGTTACATAGAATCTCTAAGACCCCTTTCAACTCTAAGATTCAGTGATTCTATTCTGAATCAGGTAGAGATAGAAACTTATTTGCAAACCATCAGTGGCATTCATCCCTTTCCCAAATTGTAAGATGTAATTATGTGCTCACTCTGAGAGTATCAAGACTATTGGAGAATGTCTTAAAGCACAACCTCAATGCAAAAGTTCTAAGACACTCCAGGAGAATTCATCTCAGCAGCCTTTTTGTGGTCAATATGACTGGAGTGAAATAAACCAGGAGGCAAGGGTAGAAGATAAAAAGCTTAATCAGCATCAGCTGAAGGGCAGGTGTTGGGCAGAGAGCAAAGGCCACAGCTTTCAGGTGACATTTTAGTTGCAGCAAATGAAGCCTATTACATGAAGGTATTTAACCTCTTTCTTTATTTGGGATGTTGAATTATAAGGGACAGGAGTCAGAAGATTTGGGGCAGAATGTGTTAACCTTAGAGCATCAGAAGATGCCAAAGATCAGGTCCAGAGGGAAAATGCATTTCTTTGAAATTAGTCTTATCAGAATATCCAGGTGAGGCAGAAAATCTCTGAGATAGTAGAGGCCTTCTAGAAGGCCCAGAAGAAGCTTAAGTTCATCTCATGGCCAGAATGGAGGGGGAAATAGGATGAAGCCTGAGGGTCTGTCTCTATTTACACAACCCTATAGTTACATTTCCTTGGTCTCAGAGAATACTCTTCTGAGGAGTAGATGTTTCTCTCCAAACTAACAGTTTTTCCTTTTTCTACAAGACAGAAGAAAAATATTCCCTTATTTCATTAGTCACATTGCTTTTCCTTACCTAGTAGGCATGATGTAGCAGAGAGAACACTGGACTTGGAGTCAAGGAGACCCCAGTTCAAATCCTGCCTTTGACACTTATTACCTTTCAGACCCTGGGGAACTTAACTCCTAGGGGTCTCCTTTTCCTTATCTGTAAAATTAGGAGGTTGAATCAGAAGGCCTCTAAGGTACACCCCTCCCTGTTCTGAATCTATGATGCTTTATTTTAAAAGTTAAGTGATCACTCATCTTCCCATTATGATGTTGTTAAAAGAGAACCTCATAAACTATTACTAAGCTGCCCTCACACCGAGCCCAGAAGAAAGGAGAGAGAACAGAACCAAGGACAGGGAGAGGAGAGGAAGAGAGTCCTCAGCATTGGCAATTGCAAGAGAAGCAAGCTTCTCTGGCTTCCTTCAAGCCTCAGGTAAAATCCTACTTACTGCAAGAAGCCTTTGGCGGACCACCTTCATGGCCCTACGTGGATTCCCTCCCATTTTGCATTTATTTGTATAATGTTGTCTCTCCCATTAGATTGTAAACTTCTCATGGGCAGGGGCTGTCTTTTGCATTTCTTTGTATCCTCAGCACTTAGCTCAGTTCCTGGTACATAGAAGCCATTTTACAAATGCTTGTTGACTTGAGAGTCATAGATTCCTAGAGTTGGAAATTACCTTGTGGGTCATCTATTCTACTTTCACTCAATGCAAGAATCATCTCTAATACTAGCCATTACTGCCATTTACACAGTACCGTAAGGGATTTTCCTTACAATAAGCTTGCGTCTCACCATTACATATAATAGAACACTTCTTAATTCAGAAACAATCAGCCCCCCTTCCCCCAAAAATCCTCCGAAATTCCTCTCTGCTGTCCTTCCATCATTGCTTAAGCTTGGATCCTCCTAAACCTCTTCACCTAATCAAGTCATGGTCTGCAATGATTCCATCTCTCAATACTTTCTCAGATCAAAATCCTTGCCCTTACTTAATTTGTTCACTTTCCCAGGCTAAAACCCAGAGTAAACCTGTTCAACTCCATGCTGTCCTCTACAGTGGAAACCTGTACTCTTGTCTTGTTCTCCCTTGCCAAAAGTGAGCTCTGAATACTTCAATCACCCACCTTCTCTACTCCTATTCATATACTGCTAAAGAGACCCAGAGGGAGGAACTAATACATCTTGGCTAACTGGGTCCACTACCAATTTACATTCCTTTTACTCCTCCCTAATTGATTTTCTGATTCTCTCCTGGCAGAAGTGGTTTTAAACCTGCTCTCATCAAGGTTCCCACATTTCTCTTCCTTGTTCTTCTGAAAAAATGGGGATTTTGTGGTTTGTACTAATTGAGTACTCACATAGCTGAGATTACAGAGCAAATGAAATATTAATATATTGAGGAAGTATGACTTTACATTTGTACTTATTCAATATCACCTTGGATTAAATCAGTCAAC
>CM053599.1:210797337-210870098 GCA_028646575.1 Pseudocheirus occidentalis
GACCTGCTCTTCTCCTCCCCAGTTAGCAAAATCCACTGACCTTTCTCTTAGCCTTTTTTTTCTTCTGGCCTGATAAATGTGGTAACTGTGCCTCCAGTGCAGCCGATCTGCTCTCCTATAGCCGCGGTTCCCCTGAGCCAGCCGGGGTTTCAGCGGTGGGTCCCAGACTGCTGTGAAGAGCCCCGCCTGCTGCGCTGCCTGTAGCAACAGATGTGCTTTCTGTCTTGTGGAGAGTTTTGGAGCTTGAAAATCTGTTTAGCGTCCCATTTTATGAGTTTTTTAGCTTGTTTGTGTGGGAGCTGTGGTGCTTTGCTGCTTCTACGCTGCCATCTTGGCTCCGCCCCTAGAGTTTGCACTTCTTTTCACAATTACACATGCTCAACATGTTTCATTACTGTTCCACCTCTTCTCAAAGTCCACACTCCTTGTCTTGAAAAAAAAAAAAACAACCCAACCCTTGTAACAAAATAGGCACAATCAAGTACTTGGCTAAATCTTAAATGTGTATCTTAATATACACCCAAGTCCCCCAGCTCTTTGTCAGATGGTAGATAGCACACTCTATCATTTCTCTGGAGTCACGGTTGGTCATTGCATTGATCAGAGTTCTTAAGTCTTTCCAATTTGTTTTTCTTCACATAGTTTTGCCAGCACAAGGGGCTGAGGGAACCATTAATGGCTTTTCTAATATTTCAAAATTCACAAAGTTGGAAATTAGTTTGTTCTGTTCCAGATACTCATTCTCCCAGGATCAGGAAAGAATGAAACACAAAAGCAACAGAAGACAGAGCGCCATGCATTCATAGACACGTAGTGGCCAGATAGGGAGAAAGTACAAAATACCTCGGCAACCTAGAAACCCGGAGTTTCTTGCTTCACATGCAACCAGAGAAAAAAGAGATTTTATCTATTTAAGTTTTAGTATGCACTTGGTTTTGGTTGGGCAGACAATTGGAAGGCCTTTTGTCACCACTCAATAAGTAGACAAGAAACAGTCAGAGAATAACTATGAACACTCAGATATAGGGAAAGAAAGAGTCTCTCCAGCATGAGTTTCTGGAAGTGGACTTAAACAAGCCTCCATGTGGACATGTTTTAAAGACTGGACTCTCATTGGCCAGACCCTCCATCATGTATACTTCTTCCAATTCTCTCATTTAGTAATTGCCAGAGATTTATATATCTAACTTCTTTAACATTCTCAACAGGCCTTAATTTTTTTTAATAGTTTATCTTTTTGCTAAATTTGTAGAGGGTTGAATGGGGTGCGATGAGATCCCTAATTATTATAATTTTGTGGTCTATTTCTCTTTGTAATTCTATTAACTTTTCCTTTAAATATATAGGTGCTATGACATTCAGTGTATATATATTAAGTATTGACACAATTTCATGGTCTATGGTGCCTTTAGGCATAATGTAGTTTCGTCATTTACCTCTCAATGATGTCTATTTTTACTTTTGCCTTATCTAAGGTCATGACTGCTACCCCTGTTTTGCTGAGTTTATCTGAGATTAAAAAAAAATTCTCCTTCAATCTCTTATTTTAAGTCTGTTTAAATCTTTGTTTCATGTGTGTTTCTTGTAAATAACATATTGCTGGGCTCTGCTCTCTCATCCACTCTGCTGTGATCCTATATTTTATGTGTTTAACCCATTAAAATTCATGGTTATGATTGCTAATTCTGTATCTACCTCTAAACTATTCTCTTGTATTTTGTTCTCTCTTTGCCTTTCACCATCCACTCTATAAAAAAGACAGTGACAGAATTAGAGAAACCCACTTCTATACAACTGCCCCTCTTCTGTTCCTCTCACCCAGACACCAATCACTGGTCTTTATCCTCTTTTTTTCCTTTTAATCCCTACTCCATGATTCATACTTTGAAGTTATCCCAATTCTATCCCTTCCTCTTAAAATTCCTTCTTTCCTCTCTCATCTCTTGTTTCTATGTTGAGGTTTTTTTAAAAATTTATTTATTCTGCTTTTTGGAGGGGGTAAGGTAGGGCAATTGGGGTTAAGTGACTTGCCCAAGGTCACACAGCTAAGTTTTTTTTAATGGTGTCCGAGGCCAGATTTGAACTCAGGTCCTCCTGACTCCAGGGCTGGTGCTCTATTCACTGTGCCACCTAGTCGCCCCATGTTGAGTTTAATGTATTTCCATGCAAAACTCATAATCTGTGTAGGTGTGTGGTGAGCCCTCTTTTGTCCAGTTCAGATAAGAGTGAAGTTGTTGTGGTGCCCATTATCTTGACTTCTTTTATCATGTTTGTATATTATTCTGGCTCAACTGATGATGAGAAGTCTCTTTCTTCCTCATTTTTTCTGTAGTGTATTCCCTTTCCCCTCCCTTTTCTTTCCATGCTGTCCAGTATCAAAACAGATCTATCCCTTAGGTTCTGTTTATCTTAATTCTTTTTATGACCCTTGAAGATATTAAGGTCTTGAATGGATACTCTTAACTTTTTCCATTAGAATATAACTACTTGGGTGGCTAGGTGGCACAGTGAATAGAGCACCGACCCTGAAGTCAGGAGGACATGAGTTCAAATCCGGCCTCAGACACTTGACACAAAAACTAGCTGTATGACTTTGGGCAAGTCACTTAACCCCAATTGCCCTCCAAAACGCAAAGCAAAAAAAAAAAGAATATAACTATTTCATTACTGTCACTCAAATATATTTGCCTTCCTCAGTTTCTCTTTACTTCTGTGGTTATATTTCAGTGTTGTTATTCAGTTCTGGTCTTTTCATCAGGAATGCTGAACAGCACACTTGATTCTGTTAAAGGCCAGTTTTTCCTTCTGTAGCATCAAAACAGCTTTACAGGGCAAGTTATTCTTGGTTTCATATTCTTTTGCCTTTTGAAATGTCATATTCCAAGATCTTCTCTTCTTTTGGTTGTAACTACCAAGTCTTGTGTGATCCTGACTGAAATTCCTTGATTCTTATACTCTCTGGTCACTTTTTGACCGGCTGCATTTTTTTTTTTCACCTAAAAGCTCTGAATTTTCCCCTCATGCTTTTCAGATAGTCTGATGAGTCTTCCATTATATCTCCTTGACCTACTTTCCAGGCCAGTTGTTTTTGGTAGTAGATGTCTTATACTTTCTTCTATTTTTTCAATCTTATGTTTATGTTAAAATATTTCTTGCTGTCTCACAGAGAACCTGAGTTGTCTGACCCACCCTAATTTTCAAGGAGTCTATTTCTTGGGTCACGTTTGCCATGTTTGGTATAAAATTATTGTCTTCTTCTGAGTTGGACTCCTGAGCTTCTCTGGATCTATCTATATATCTTGGTTATGTCTGTCTTTTAATTATTTTTTTCCATCCTTAGTTCCTTAATTGGAACTTTGTGCCAGTGCTAGGCTCTGCCCTTATTCTTCACTCTTAAGAGGTATGGTTTTGCTTGTTTCATCTGGATCTCAATTATCTGGACTCATGCTGCTAGCTTTCACTTCCTATGATGCATCTGCCCTTGGAGTACCATGATATTTTATAATCCCTTCGTCATTAGGACTCAGAGCACTGGATCTTCAGGGCTCTCTGTCTCAGCTCATGTCAGTGCCCATAGACTTTAATATTCCCCAGGGTCTGAGCATCGTTGACTCCTGGCCCATTCTCAATAACATGCTCCACACCAACATACTTTAATTTACTACTGCCAACTTCCAATTCCATTTATAAGGTTACACCAACACACCATGATTCATAGTGCAATCGGCTCCTGACCCCTGTCCAAAGCCACACTACTTCAGTGCTCTAAACATAAGGGACCTTCCTGTCTGAGCTCACTAGTACCTCGTCTCCTAGGCATACAGTATCACAGACTCTAAGTGAGCCTGGAGGACCCACAGTTCCCAATAGCAGGTTTCTCTCTTTTTTTTTTTTTTTTTTGCTTTTCCTCATGATGGCTTTTGCAATAGCACCCTTTCCAGCTTCTGGCTAAGTTACTATATAAGACTGCACTAGATGAAGACATTTACTATAGTGTCCTCATTAGATTTATTGACTATTACTCCTTCTGGTGACATTTTAAAGCTTTTCTGGGGCATATGAATGAGAGCTGAGAGGCTTTTCAAGCAAGTCATTCCTCCATTCTATCCAGAAGTCTCTATAATGTTTCCTCGAATATAGGCTCATAAAACTAGAATAGAAAGAGTTCTTAGAGACCATTTAGTTCAATGGCCTCATTTTATAGATAAGGCCACTGAGGGCCCAGTTGGTCAAATGACCACTCTGAGATCACATAGATAAGAAGGGCTAGAGGTAGGATTTGAACCCAAGTCCTCCAATTATAGTCAGTGCTATTTTCACAGTACCATAATGCCTCCTAATCATGCATAATGTCAAAAAGAATCACATCTGTCACTCCTTCAGTACCTTATGTTGTAATTCATCTGGGCTTAATGACAACTTCATCTATGGTAACGAGTGCTCTTTTATCATCTCCCTGTTTAGCCACAGTTCAACCTCATACTAGCCAGTTTTTTCTGCCCTTTCCAGTTCAAAGATCATTTTCTTTTGTCAGAAAAAAGACACAAAATCAGAATTGACTAGTGATGACTTCTTTCTGTAATAAGCTGCAATTGTCCCATTCACTCTCATTGGTGATTCTATCTTTAGATTTTTTCATCAGTCTTAGTTTATTCTGAGTTTTAGTTCTTCTGGCATTATTTTTTGTTTTGCTTTAATTAATTCCTTATATAAACATTTGTTTTCTCTCTCTCCCTCTCCCCTCTCTCCACTGAATAATAAAAAGCCCTAAAAAAAAAGTTTCCTAACAAATACATATAATTCACCTAAACAAATTCGCACATGGGCCATGGCCAGCGATGTTTCTTTCACTACGCATTTTGGGTGGCGTGTTACAACTTCAGTCTTCTGCGCCCATGATTTATCATTGCACTGATAAGAGTTCTAAAGTCTTTTATAATTTTTTCTTCATAATTAGAGTGAAGGAGGCAGAACTAGGAGAACAATTTATATAACGTACTGTGAATCAAAACCAACTTCCGCTTTAGTCACATTTAAAAAACAATCTCCTTCTGTACTTTGAGTACTTCATTCATCACGAAGTCCATAGCCTACACTGCATCATTTGTTCTCTAGAATCTTGGCTAGTTGTCATGTGATGAGTTCCTAATTCTTTCAAAGTTTTTTACTTTTACTATAAGGTTGTCATACTAATATTTTTGATAGTTGCCCAGCTGACCTGTGTTTATATCTCTTGTAGAAGTTTTAGGCTGTGGAATCTCATCTTTTTCTTAGCCCTATGAAATCTGCTTTCCCCAAGCCTAAAACGAAGACAAAAAACTCTTCCCCACTTTCCTCTTGATTATCACAAATTCTGAGCAGTGGTTTCTTCTTCCCTAGGCTCCCATTGTTTATATTCCAGTAATATTGCGAGTCACATACAGATGAGAATTTTCCCCTTGTTGGTTCCTTTGTTTTTGGAGGATGAAATTATGATTAAGGCAAGACAAGAAATGATTAACTGGTCTGTTTTTGGCAGGGAGAGAGATCTAGCAGATGTCTAAATAATTGAATGGTTGTGGATCTCACTGAGGAAATTCTGTATTATTTGGGGATTTGATGGAATAAACACAGTGTCATCAGCCAACAGAACCATCTGAAAGAACACATCTATGGGGAATTCCTTTTCCATTTGGACTTTGTGTAGAATATCCTTCATGAGACTGATGAAAACCTTTGGCAAGCACATGTTTCCATGTTTTATGCTTAGCTTGATGTTACAAATTGGAGGATTACTGGATAAAATTCTCTATATTTGCATCTATTGATAAATTTTACATGGTCTAAACTTGTACATAAGAGGTACCTTGTTGAAAGAGACCCTTTAAGGCAGAGTTTCCCCAGCTTCTTCAGTTCAAGGTCACTTGGGCCAAAAGAGGACTTCCAGGAGCCAAGATGGTGGAATAAAATTGAAAAACTCAGAAAATACTACCCGAGGAAAAGTCCTGGAACAGTAGAGCCAGCAGAAAGACAGGGTATAGCAGTTTTTTAGCTCAGGAAGCTAGGGGGATTAATGGGAAAGGTCCCTCTTGCTGTGGCTGAAGGGAACCAGTACAGGGCAGGAGGTGTCTTGGAAAGCCAGCAGGAGAGCTCCAGGGTACTGGAGCCGGCAAGTGCCAACACCAAGCTAGCTGTGTGCCTTCACACAGACAGAGGGACCAGCAGACACCAGCACAGAGAACCATCACTTGTGGGGTAGATGAGTGTCCACCAGTGGCAGAGCCTACCCAAGCTCAAGGTCAGCTCATGAGGAGGAGGAGACAGCCAATAGCCAGACTACTCTTATCCCCCCCACCTCAACCATGAGCTCAGTGTAACCTGAGGGAAACCCAGTAAACCCCTGCCTGACCTTTGCACACACCAGCCCCCACCACCAGCTCCAGCTCAGTACCAGGTAAGTTATAACCTATATAGCCTCTAACTGCCAGAATCTGAGGCCCCGGCACACAAAGCCAAAAACTAGTGCCTAGCCCTCAGCACAAGGAGTGTGGGACAGTGTCCCCTGTGTACCAGAAGCAGAGATAAACTTTAAAAGCCAAGAAAAAGGCAAATACCATGAACAAGAAGTAACATAAAAAATCAAAGACTACAGATTCTTATTATGGGGATAGGCAAGATCAAAACACAGATTCAGAAGAGGAAAGCATTGCCACGATGCCCACATCTGAAACCTCAAAGAGGAATACGAACTGGTCTCAAGCCCCAAAAGCCTTCTTGGAAGAGCTCAAGAAGGATTTTTAAAGGCTAAAAGAACTAGTTGACAGTTCTATTTATGATGTTGTTAAGTAGAGAATTTTAAATATACTATGGCAGTTTGTGAGTTCACTAATAGGGTGGTATATGGTTTTGGAAACTGACTTTCAGGTGCTACATTTTGCTTTATTGAGTTAAGTGGCTTTTAAAGAAAAAAATAAGCAAAATCTTATATTCACTATGTCTTTCATTCATTTGTGTAACTTTAAAGATAGTTTGTAGTGGAAAACATTTTCTGTGAAAGCCTGTCAGTTCCTGTTTAATATTTTCATAAAGACTTTATAGAGGGATGGCTAGGTGGCACAGTGAATAGAGCACTAGCTCTGGAGTCAGGAGGACCTGAGTTCAAATCTGGCCTCAGACACAACACAAAAACTAGCTGGGTGACCTTGGGCAAGTCACGTAACCCCAATTGCCCTCCAAAAAGCAAAAAACAAACAAAAAAAAGACTTCATAGAAATTAAAAGTAGGCATATGGTTCAGTAGTTACTGATGCCATCTCAATTCCCCTTGCCCTTCTCCCCAGGATCATAGTAGACCCTCTTTTCCAGCAGATGCCCCCATCATCACTCCCACTCTCTCTTTTACCTTCAGGCTCTCTCTACTGGCCCCTTCCTTGCTGCTTACAAACAGAAGCATATAGTTTCTTCCTCCTTAAAAAACCCTCACTTGATCCAACCATCGCTGCAATAAGTACTCTATAAATTCACCTCCCTTTCTCAGCTAAACTCTCTGAGAAAGCTGTCCACCTTAGCTGCCTCCACTTCTCTTCTCTCTCTTCTAAACCCTCTGGTTTCCAGCCTCATAACTGGAGGTTATATGAAGTGGTAAAACTAACCCAGTGATTTCTCAATTACTAACTCTAATGGCCTTTTCTTCATCTTCTCCCTTCATCTCTGTCGCATTTAACACTGTTGACCACCTTCCCCTGTTCTCCTTTCTCCGGCTTCTCATGACACTGCTCTCTCTTAATTTTTCCATATGATTCCTTAGTCTCTTTTGCTAGTTTCCCACCCGTGTCATGTCCATTAACTGTGAGCATCTCCCAAGGCTTTTTCCTGGGCCTTCTTTTTTCTCCCTCCTATTGATCTCATTAACTCCAAGGGTCTGGTTATCACTTCTATGAAGATGAATCCTACATCTATATATCTGGTTCTTATCTCTTGCTTGAGCTGATCAAATATCACCACCTGTCTTTCAGACATCTTGAACTGGATGTCCCATAAACATCTCAAGTTCAATATGCCAAAGCAGGATTCATCATCTTTCCCCCCAAACCCTCCCCCTTCTGAATGTCCCTATTACCATCAACAGCACTATGCCAGGGGGCAGCGAGGTGGTGCAGTGAATAGGGCACTGGCCCTGGAGTCAGGAGGACCTGAGTTCAAGTCCGGCCTCAGACACTTAACACAAAACTAACTGTGTGACCTTGGGCAAGTCACTTAACTCCAATTGCCCTACTTTCTCCCCTCCAAAGAAAAGGCAACCCCCCCCCAAAAAACAGCACTATGCTACCAGTCACCCAGATTCCCCACTGTGGTGTCATCTTTGACACCTCACTTTCAAGCCACAAATACAAACTGTTGCCAAATTTTGTCATTTCTACCTTCACGTTTCTTGTTTATATGCCTTTCTCTCCACTCACATAGCCATCCCTCTAGTACAGGCATCATTTCTGCCTTTCTTTCTTTCCCATGTCCCCTTCTTCCTACTCACACAGCTATAATCCTGGTAGAGACCCTCATTCTCTCTCGCTACATTATTGCAAGAGCCTGCTGGTTGGTGTGACTGCCACAAATCTCTCCATACTCTAGTCTATTCTCCATTTAGTTGTCAAACTGATTTTTCCTAAAGCACAGGTCCGGATGGAATACTATTATGCTATAAGAAATGACAAAGGATGCTTTCAGAAAAAGCTGTAAAGACTTACACGAACTGATGCAAAGTGAAATGAGCAGAACCACGTGAACACCGTACACAGTAACAGCAACATTGTAACTATGATCAACTATGAATGACTTAGGCTATTCTCAGCAATACAATGATCCAAAACAATTTTGAAGGACTTATGATGAAAAAAGCTGTCTCCAGTGAAAGAACTGATGGAGTCTGAATACAGATTGAAACATATTTTTAAAAACTTTATTATTCTTGATTTTTTTGGTCTGTTTTCCTTTTTTTTTCTTTCCTTTTTTTTTAAGGTAACATTTATTTGTTTTTATTTTTTCCCCTAATTACACATTAAAACAATTTTTTAACATTTGGGTTTTTTCTAAAGTTTTGAGTTCCAAATTCTATCCCTCCTTTACCTCCTTGAGATGGTAAGCAATCCAATATAGGTTATACATGTGTAATTATAAAAACGTTTCTATGTTAGTCATTTTGTACAAGAAGACAGGAAGGAAGGAAGGAAGGAAGGAAGGAAGGAAGGAAGAAAGGAAGGAAAGAAGGAAGAAAGGAATGGAGGGAGGCAAGGAGGGGAGAGAGAGAGAAAGAGAGAAAGAAAGAAAGGAAGAAAGGAAGAAAGAAAGAAAGAAAGAAGAAAGGAAGGAAGGAAGAAAGGAAGGAAGGAAGAAAGAAAGAAGGAAGAAAGGAAGGAAGGAAGGAAGGAAGGAAGGAAGGAAGGAAGGAAGGAAGGAAGGAAGGAAGAAGGAAAGATAGCATGCTTCAGTCTACATTCAGACAATATCTTTCTCTGGAGGCAGATAGCGTGCTTCATCATGAGTCTTTGGTCTGTGTTTTTTAATTTTTTTTGCAACATGGTAATGTGGAAATGTCTCACATGACTGTACTTGTATAATCTATATCAAATTGCTTGCCTTCTCAAGGAAGGGGGGAAAGAGGGAGGGAGGGAATTAAGAAGTCAACATTTAAAAAAAAAAGGATGTCAAAAGCTTTTGTTTCTATGTAATTGAGAAAAAAATAAAAATTTAAAAATCAAAATAAAGCACAGGTCTGATCATGTCATCTTCCTTCTCAATAACTCCAGTGGCTCCTTATTACCTCCAGGAGCAAATGTAAAACCTCCTGTCATTTAAAGCTCTTCATAATCTGGCCCCTTCCTACCTTTCTAGGCTTATGCCTGCTATAATCAAGCTATTCTGGTCTGCTTGTCACAATACTCCACCTCTGACCTCAGGGCCTTTGCAATGATGACCTGGAACACCTGGAATATTTTTCTTCATCACCACTATGCCTTAGTTTTCCTGGTTGTTTTCAGACTTAGCTCAATTCTCAACTTGTACAGAGTGGTTTTCCTAGATGCCCCCCTTCCTAAAGCTTTCCCTCTGACATTACCTTTCATCTAATCTGCATGTCTTTTTATGTGTATCTAGCTATCTCCACATGGTTAGAATTAAGTGACTTACCCAGGATATCACATAGTAGGTGTCCAAGGCTGGATTTAAATCCAGGTCTTCCTGACCCCACGAATGGCACTCTATTCACTTCATCACACAGCAGTGGGGAAAAAAAGTATAAAAGAATTTTAGAAAGAGTTATAGGACCATGTGACTTTGGGCAAGTCACTTAACCCCAATTACCCTCCAAAAAGAAAAAAAAGAGTTATAGGAGACCATCACTGTGATCTTAGAATATATCAAAACAAATGCTACCGTTACTATGAATATTTGGATGACAAATCCTTGTTGTAAATATAACCCTAGGTGATTTAAAGGGTGTAATCTGTAGGAAAATCGGCAGAAAAGAAGACACTGCCTTGATATGAGCTGTCATGAGGCCTCACAATTGTGGCTGGCCAATTATCCACCACTGGACCAGCAGAACACTGAGCTAGAAGGTCACAGGTCAAACTGCTAAGTTTCTTTTTCTTTTCAGCACTATGGCATGTGCTTTTCCCCCTCCACACTCTTCTGGTGGTCAGAAGAATCTTGCCCTAAACTGATTATCTGGATTGGCGGGGAAAGGGTCTTTTTTTCTCACTGGCTCTGCCTGACACAGGAGGAAAGGGGCTGGGGCCTCTGCCTCTCTCTCCTTGAGGCAAATGCTGTGTTGCCTAACCCTTACCTGACTTCATAGCCTTCAAAACCAGGACTCATCAGAAGCCCAGAAGCTAACCTGATGACTTGGGACATAATAAGCTCTGGAAAGCCTAAGTTCAAAATAGGATTCAAATATATAAAGGAACATTCTCAAGAAAATTGGTATATAAGATTAGGAAGGCTCAATAAAAAAAATATCAAACTGTTTGAAGCAGTTAGTTCCATTTCTTTAAAAATGCTTTCTCTATCAAAGACCTACATTGCTTATTAATGTTTTAAAAGTTTAGTGGATTACTGTTAAAAATATTTCTCCTAACCAAAGTGTGTGTGTGTGGGGGGGGGAAGTGTGATAAACTTGATTCAATTAACAAGCTGTTAAATGCCTACTCTATGCTAGGCTCTGAAGTATTCTAAACACAAAGGACAATAAGCCTTGCTCACAAGTATATATATATATATATACACACACACACATACACAGATAGAGACAGAAAGCCTAAATATGTCCTATCTAAACAGTTAGATTCAGGAGAGGGAGGATGCTAGCACTTGCAGGCAGAGTACAGCATCAAGAAAGGCTTTGATACAGAAGGTGCTAAAACTGCCTTAAGGGAGAGACCCTTTGCCCCTAATGTATCCTCCCCATCCCCCTATCGGCATGGGGCACTGCCAGGAACAAGGCACGGAGCCTGAAGTTGAGAGACGGGAGTGTTGTTTGTGCAGAACATATGGGCAGTTGGGTGGTGCAGGAAGACTCCTCTTCCTGACTCCAAACCCGGCCTCACACTTATTAGTTGTGTGACCCCAGGCAAGTCATTTAACCCTGTGTGCCTCAGTTTCCTTAGCTGCTAAACGATCTGTAAAAAGACATGGCAAACCACTCCAGTATTTTTGCCAAGAAAACTCTAAATGGAGTCATGAAATGTCAGACAGAACTGAAAAATGCCCCCAATGGGTGGAAACAGATCAGAGAGACCAGTTTGGTGGGGTCACACAGTACAGAAGGGAGAGCTTTTTTAGTGAGAGCTTTATAAAAGCGTGGGGGTAGGTGGAGAGAGTTTTATTTCAGGTGATCAAAGCAATAGCTTAAGTCTTAATTAGGAGATTCTGTCATTGTGGCTCCATATCTAAAAATACAGGCTGAGCTACTCTGAAAATGCACATTACCCCCTTCTAAAAGGTTAACACCGCAAGTTTTGCTGGAGAAGATGTCATGGTTCTGAGGTCTTGAAACTGAAGACTTTCTCCCTTCCTAATTCCTCATTTGGAGCCTGAATTTTCTTTTATTTTGTTTTTGGAGGCTGGGTCTCCCTATCTTGTCCAGGCTGGAAGACAAGCAGACAACTGTGTGCCTAACCTTATTAGCCTGGACTCACCCCATTTCTAACTTGGGCTGCTTTGCCTCTTCTTAGAGCAACCCTAGGGCTCCCATTGCTGGGATGGGGTGCTGTTGTCAACTCATTTCAGTTGTGTCCAAATGTCCATGACCCCATTTGGGGTTTTCTTGGGAAAGATACTGGAGTGGTTGGCCATTTCCTTCTCCAGATCATTTTACTGATGAGGAATCTAAGGTAAATAGCGCTAAATGACTTGCCCAGGCTCGGACAGCTAGGGAAGTATCTGAGGCTGGATTTAAACCCAGGTCCACGGTGACTCAAGGGCCAACTGCTGCTCTATTTATTGCATCACAGAGGGGTAGAGTGAGATATCACTACATTGGTGTTGGACTTAACAGAAAAACTAAATCAGCTGTAGCCCTCCTACAGAACAAACTTCCAAGCTCAATCAAGTCCCCAGCCTTGGTCTTTCCTAGCAGCAGAGATTACACGTGACAAATCTCTACCTTTGCATCCTAATCTTCTTCCTCATCCTCAGAAGTTCCTCTCCTTTATTCTACCCACCAGCCTCTTCCCCTCTCACTCATCCAATTCTGATCCTCCCCTATCTTCTGGGACGAGGGGTCATTCACTAACACGCGTACAAGCTTTCGAATGTGTGTCTGCGTTGGAAACATCTGCATAACTGGAGTGACTATTTTACAAAAAAAATTTGGTAAGAGTGCCCATGTTTATCGGTCATTTCTAGTAGTTCTCCAGTCAGCCGCCCACAGCAAATGGGCAAACTGGAAAGCTGGATAGAATGTGGGAGGTGCGAGAGCCCCTTTCCAAAAGCAGTTCACTGATATTTCTGCACCATCCACACTAGAACTGGGCATGATCTAGGAAGCACACTGGGTACAACACTTAGACCTAGAGTCAAGAAGACTGGGGGTTCAAATCTGTCCATGAACACAGATCAGCTTGTGTGAGCCTGGGCAGTTCACTTACCCTGCTGACCTCAGTTTTCTCAAAATGGGTACAATAATAGAACCTACTTCCACATTTGGTAAACCTTAAAGTGCTATATAAAGGCTGGCTATTATGGTTTTCACATCATGCTGTATACTTAGGTCATTTCCTACGCCTTACAAATATGGCACAGACTAATTATGCTCCCTATTCAATTATGCATACCAGGCTTTAGAGCTGTATTAATTCTGTTTGCAAGTCTAGGATGTGATAGACCAGAACTGACTGGATGATTTGTACACCACTAATTATTCCCTTAAGCAGTTAGGTGGCACAATGGATAGAGGGTCAGGCGTGAAATCATGAAGAACTGAGTTCAAATCCAGCCTCGGACATTTATTAGCTGTGTGACCCTGGGCAAGTCACTTAACCTGTTTATCACAGTTTTCTTATCTGCAAATGGGGATAATAATCTACCTTCCAGGGCTGATATGAGGATAAGATGAGATGATAATTAAAAAGTACCTGTTACATTGTAACCACTATATAAATGTCAATTACTATTATTATTTTTCATTATTCTTCGAGCACTTAGCACAGTGCCTAGCATAGCATAAGTGATATAAAAATGTTAGCCATTATTAAAGCTGGTACCAGAAAGGCATCAAGCTCATATATCGGGCAAATAATAATAATAATAATAATAATAACAACAACAACAACAACAATAAAGACCACACACAAAAATTTATAAAGATAAGCTCATTTATTCAAGTCTTTAATGAATTTAAAGGCAAAAAAAAAATACAATTCTCATGTATTATGAATACCAAGGCTGGAACACCCACTCTCCCAGCTCTTACGATTGTATATATACACACATATACACGTGCACACACACACACACACACACAAGTTAACAAAAAAAAGTGCAAAGCAGAATTAGGATTTGAAGACAAACCAAATGACTCCGTAACAAGCTACTGTCCTGTCATGTTTACGGTTCAAAGTCATAGCGTAACATACCTAACTCTGAGTACAAGCTCAAGAAAAACCAGACACTCGTACTTTCTTCTATGCTGAAATTTCAGTTGTGTGTACTTTTCATTAGTTTCTTAAAGACCAGCAATGGTGAACGGGTAAATTAATGGAAATACAAATGATAATTTCACAGTCACAATTCACTTCTGGATAAAAACAAAATGCTCATAGAAAACTCGACCCTGAAATATCCCAGAGAGAGAGAATAATGATTGCGTTTCATGGACTGGTGGAGTCCAGTGGGAATTTCACAGTCTGCCAGATGCATCCCATGAACATTCAGCAATAGCTAGCTCTCCTAAAGAATCCCTAGAAGGCCAGGAAATGGGGAAGGACTGGAAAGATGTGTGTTTTTGCTTGTGCAGAGAATGACTCACACACTCAAATGTTTGAAAGTCACATGAAGGAAGATGAAATAGTCTGTGAATGAGGTTGAGGATTTGGTGTTTAAATTAAAATAGGCACCAGAGAAGTTGCTATTCTGGGGTTTTGCTCCCCCCTCCCTTTTTTTTAAAAGGCACTTTGTAAAATAACCCTGGTCATGATGTGACCTGGGAAAGAGAGACCATGAATTCTTAAGATTTGCATCACCTTTTCTCACAAAGCTGTGTTGCTATAGAAAGCAATTTTGGCTCTGAGAATACAGCCATTGGGATTCAAAACTTCATAGAACAATTTCTTTGCATTGCATAGCTACTGTGGTAGTAGAACACAGATTTTTTAAAAAAAGGAACATTTCCTATGGTGGGAATTTGGAAAGTGAGAACCAGAGCTATGATTTAAGAGACTGAGAGTGGGGTATCTACTGGCATTTGGGGCCCAGCTTCAAGGCATATGAAGATTTCCAGTGGTTGTCCTCGTTCAACCCCCTCGGCAGATGGGCAAACTGGAAGGCTGGAATGTGGGAGACAGGAGGGACATTAAAAACCATATCCCTCATTTCATATAGGCACAAATGCCAGTCTGCTTAAGGCTAATGTTCTAAGGTCACATGGTGAGTAAATAACAGAGCTGGTCTAGAACTTGGGTCTCCTGACACCTAGCCCTCAGCTCTAGACTTACGCTATTATATTTTTGAACTATTATACTTTTGAACCTAGTCAGTTTAAGCAGTCTTAGCTTGGGCTGAATATTCAGGGATTTCTGGGTGGAAATCTTCTCATTTCACCTCCTGTTTGGATGTGCTAAGATCCCAAGGAACAGGTTTAAGTAACACCATAGTGCTAATAAGGCTTCCAAAGTGATTAACAGACAATGATCTCACTTAACCCTCACAACACCCCTGTGAGGTAGGTAAGGTGGGTGTCATTTATCTCTATTTTACAAAGAGAAAAGTAAGGCTTCACTCATGTGCCTTATAGGTCACAGAGCTTGGAGAGCCAGCCAGCATTCTTGGAATTCCAAACCCAGTGTTCTTTCCCCTGCACCAGGCAACCACAATAGTGGGTTACTGGATCTTACAGATTATTTACACCATTGTGAAAGCTACTGTAGAAATCTTGAGGCATGGAGAAGGTTTTAGGCACCCGAGTTAAGGCTGGGCTAGAGTTTGGATGAAGCAGGATGCTGCATGGACCAAAGATGCCATCAGCAATCTTAGGAAACAGTTAGGTGGAGGGAAGGAAAAACTGAATGCAAGGAGAAGGAAGGAAGGAAGGAAGGAAAAGGACAAGGGAGAGAGAAGTTGGATTAAGAAAAGTTGGAGAAACAAGAGAAAAACGGGTTGGTCTGCTAGGGGCTGATAGACACTGCCCCTGTTGATACTCAGGGACTCCAGTGCCACAAGCTTATTCCTAGACAAGAGAGAGCCTGAGAATCCTTCAGGGCTATAAAGGAGTCTGGGGATGTACACTGCAAACTGTATTGTCGTCTGCGACCATAATGGAACAACAGGGCATTCCACTCAGCTTGGCTTCCATACTATCTCAGGACAGTGTCTGCCCAGGTAAGCTTTCACTTCATAATTAAGTGATTTCCCAAAGGGAAAAAAAAATGCCTTCTCTTTAACCTTTCTATGTCCTGCTCTCAAAAGGGAAGTTTCTGTCTCAGGGGTTTAGTGGGGAGTCCCTTTGGAACTAACGATTGAGCTTACCCAAGGGGAGACAGACAACTCTCCAATATGCCTGGCAAACCAAACACGTGGTTATAACAAATATGGGGATAGAACAGACATTCCACAGCCTCATTTGAAAGGTTTTTAAGTTCTCTTTTCTCTCAGTAAAATGAAAAGGCATTAATACTGAATACAGTATACACATATTTTTGCCCCTACAACCCTTAATCTCAATGACATTTAAAACATTACAATTAAAGTACATATAGGAAATTCAAGTTTATGTCACACTACCAGAAGAGCAAGTCTTCTTCACAACCTAAAGAATACTAAACATCTGTGTCAAACCTGAATCAAAACAGATCACTTTATCCCACAATTACAACCCGATTTGTTCATTACAAACTGCTACTCAAACATATTTATCGGTCCTTAAAGAAATAAGGCAATTTAGAGACTGAGCACTGAACGATCTAGCGACTAACATTTCTCTGAGGGCTAAGATCCCTTGGAATTAAAATTTGGGGGAGACAAAAAAAAATCGAATACTCCAGTAATTGCCATAGTTGAGTTCAATGTTAGAACAAATAGTACTTAAAAAGCAAACTGAAGAAGGCATTTAAATTGCACTCATTCTCCACGAAATTTTGGTATTTGTTATTATATGTGAAACAAAATGTATCACCTACAATGCAGTCAAAGACAAGACTCACAGCACCGCCTGGGGGCACAGCTCTGGTACAGATATGTCTACCTAGAGGCGAGCAGATGGGAGATTCGTAGGTTTTTCTGGTACAATAGGAGGGTGGTGAAGGCCTCTTCTATAAGGGCAGGGAATAAGTCCACTGCCCCTCAGCAATGCTGGGAGAAGCATCAGAGGGACAGAGGAAGTACAAAGGTCAAGTAGAGGGGATCCAACAAAAGTTGGTGAGGGAGCGGGAAAGTGAATCAGTAAAGCCAATAGGGCAGAGGAGAATGGGTTCTATTCACAAGCAGGGTAGTAGGCAATGTAGACAGAAGGAACACTGGCTAAAACAAGGCCAGAAGGGAGTAAGATAAAGAATAGGCATAAGGGACAGGCCAGAGGTCAGAGCTAAAGAAAGGAGATGGATACAAAAAGGGCCAAGACAGCTGGTTAGAGGCAAATTGCAGACATATGAGATTCAGCAGAATTGAGCACCTTTTAATGAGTCTGGCAGATTTTATTTCTTTGGTTCTTAAAAGATCTTGGGCCTTTCTTATACTTGGCCCCCTAAGACTTGAGCTTGGCAGGGGAACCCTGTCAGTAGTCAAGAGTATCCCAGCATGCAGCCAGCGTCCTGTTCTTTCTACCCAGTATGTAGTGTCAGCTGCCATATTGGTTATGAGTCATGGGTGGTCTATATCACAAACTTTGCTTGCCCCTAAAATCCACAATGGTTGAGGTAAAGGTGAGATAGTGATGGTAGGTGGAAGAATAGTAGGAGAAAGGTGGCAGACAGAAGAGAAAGCCCAGTTGTTTCATGATCCACACTATAATGAAGAATGGTTCAGTGTTTGAGGAAGGACACATTGAATACAGCTGTGGGTACTGAGCTATGCCTGGTTCTCCACTTGCAAGGGTTTTCCATAATTTATGTTATTTATAGTCTACCTTTGTCTAATAAAAGGTGGTCTGAGAGTTAGTCTGAATAGTACCTAGTCCCCCCAAGTAATTATAGACTATGGGGAAAGGGCAGAGAGAAATTGTGGAAGAGGGGTTAAAGTCATACTTGGAGTGGAATGAGGTGTTTTGAGTGAGGACACCAATAGCGATTATGTAGTTTAAAAAAAGTCAATCCTGGGGAAGACACATCCACCACCTGTCCTGGTGACAGGAGGCATAATTGTCCAAGTATAATTATAATGTCCAAATGACACAATCTATTCATCAGTTCTTGATTACAGTGAGCAAAGGCAAAGTCTATGTTTTGCCTGCAATGCTATAAACAGGATGTTGAAAGATGAGATGAACTAAGGGCTGCAATCAGATGAGATGTGTAGGGAGACTACTTAATCGAAGGCTAATGTTAAGGAGAATGCCTTAGGGAAAGCAGGGAAAAATTGGAACAGGTAAGACATCGAGCTATTTTTGAAAGGGTGGCCAGCACTACATACAGTGATGGCACCACAGCCCTAAAGATTAATTTTTAAAAAAAATTCATTATTTCATTATTAAGACCTTGGGATGTTGCCATGGGGTGGGGGGAGGGGGAGAGGGAGACTGAGACCCTGTGGAGTTTCCTAGTTCAATCTTTGGCAAATTGAGTATGATGAAATTCAACAGAGATAAATGTGACATTTTGTACTTGGATTTTTTAAAAACAATTTCAAAAGTACAAGGTGGGAAAGAGGCGTGGGTATAGACAGCAGCTGTTCTGAAAAAGACCATGTAGGGTCTTACTGAATTCCAAGCTTAATGAGTCGGCAGAGTGATAACAGCATTCCAAACAAAGATAAGGCACTCATAGGCTGCATTAAGAGGAGCAGAACTTCCAGGAACAGGAAGGTGGGCAGTTCCACTATGCTCTGCCCTCACTGGATCTCATCTGGAGTGCGGAGATTTAGCTCAGGAACAACACTGAAAATCAAGAGAGAAAAGTCTGGAGGAGCACAGTTCAGGATAGTGAAGTATCTTGTGGGCGGGTCATATGAAGGGCAGTTGAAAGAATGGGGAATGTTTAACCTGTAGAAGACTTAGGGGTGACACAGTACTTAACTTCCAATGTATGAAGGACCACTCTGTGGGAAGGGGGTAGATTATGGTGCTTGCTCCCAGAAGACTGGACTAGCAGCAATGAGTAGAGGCTGCTTAGGAAAATTTCTGCTTGATATCAGGCAATACTTCCTAACAATGAGAGCAATCCAAAAGTGAAATAGGTAGGATGCCTTGAGAGGTGGTAGACTCCCCTCCTTGGAGGTCTTCAAGGGGAGGTTGGATGACCACTTGTTCAGTATAGTGAGGATGCTGTTCATGAAAGAGGCTTTTTTTATTCTTTTGGGGGAGGGATGGGAGAGGTGGGATGGGTGTAGGAAGCAACTGGGGTTAAGTGACTAGCCCAGAGTCACACAACTAGTAAGTGCCTGGGGCCACATTTGAACTCGGGCTCTCCTGACTCCAGGACCAGTGCTCTTATGTATGAATTTAGCTATGTATGAGGTCCCTTCCAACTGTCACATTCTACGATTCTGTGTTGATGTTGCAGCAGGCTTATAAGGCCACTGGAAGTCCTGCTCGACCATATGGATGGTTTTGAAGACGTCAACATGACCTTCAGGCAAGATTCTGTGGCAAAAGTCTTTCCCTACCAAAATTATATTTTCAAAATTTAAAAAAAAATCACATTCTACCAAGAACAAGACAAGAAGGTCCAGACAAAACGGTGTGCTTGATGACTGGGTCCTGGAGATAAGTTTCAAAGTTATCCAGCTAAGATAAGGTTTTCTATAAGAAAATAAAGTTAATCAAGGGGTTGGAAGACACCAGAGACCCTGAAAAGGCCACATGCAGTTTGACCATAGATTTTATGGTCAAACAGAATTCATCCATAAGATAAGTTTTCAGCACCTTTTCCTCCATTACAGATAATTGGTTTGGAGGTCTTCTACAGTATTCGTTTTGGAAAACTCCAATGTGTCTGGTCTAGAAAAGCAAGTATGGAACTAGAGGAGAGGGTATTTATCTCATACCACAATGGCATTTGCATGTTTGGGTAGGAAGGACTCAGGCACTGATTCCCCCATGAACACAAGGATATAGGCTAGTCTAAGTGTCCTAGACAGATGAATTCCTAGCACAGGATGGCATCAAGGTGACACTGACTACTTGAGTCCCCCAGTAAGCCCTAAGATGAAGTTGAAGAGTATGTGTTTCCTGAGAAATTATTCTGTGTATTAAAGGCCATATGTGAATGGCCTCTCTTACCAAGGAAATGGATCTGGAGCAAATAGAGAAGCTGTTCTTGCTGGTTTAGCATTTAGGCAAACCAAAGACTTGGGTTAAGAATTCTTTTTGTCAGGGGCGGGTAGGTGGTGCAGTGAATAGAGCACCGGTCCTGGAGTCAGGAGTACCTGAGTTCAAATCCGGCCTCAGACACTTAACACACACACAAAAAAACTAGCCGTGTGACCTTGGGCAGTCACTTAACCCCAACTGCCCTCCAAAAAGCAAAGAAAAAAAAAAAGAATTCTTTTTGTCAGGTAGCTGAATATAAAGGCAGTACTCAGTGGGAAAAGGATGGGACCTGGAAAGAGGCTCCATTGGATTCTACTTAACAACATGTTCCTTCCTTTAAGGTTTCCTCTTGTACTCGAAGAGGGCTGTTCATAGCACAATGAACACTCTGACTCACAAAGGAAGCAAGGAGTCTTCCTTTAACCTCCAGCTCTATTCTCTAGGAACGGACCCTACCTAAAGCAGATTTTCTATAGTAAGGAAGGAGACAGCAAAGCAGAAAAGAACAGGAAGCTCGGATGTAAACAGAAGGTAGAAGAAAATCTAGGCTAGAGTTGAATTGCCTCTCTTGTTAGAAACACTGATCAACGAGGTATGATGGATATGGGCCAGTTCTACCTGAGCATGCTGACTGGGGTCAGCTAGGTTTTCTGGGTCACTGACCAGCTAGAGCATTAATTTGATGTTAGCTTAGCAACCAAAAGGCTGACTGGCATAACTTCCATAACGAACCTTGCTCTTTCTGGAGCTACTAGGCTAACTGTAGACCACCCTCACTGATGAAGAAATTGAATGGATTCAGAGACAGGCAGGAAGATCACAATATGACCACAGGCAAAAAACAACCATCCAGTAACAGCAGATGAATGAGGCAGTTGAGAAGAATCCCATTTAGAGACAGTCTATGGGAAAGTTTATGTGTTAAGAGGTGCATGAATAGCTATAGGCAAGCTTAAAAAAACTGAAAAGTTCCTCATTCCTCCTGTTCAGTCCTTCAAGGAGAATATTGGTACAGGAGGTTAGTGGACTGGGAGGAGGTCGGAGGGGATGTAGACTGGGGTGGACACCTGAACCTGGAAATGGAGAACCTTAAGACTGTTTGGCAAAGACCACAACTCAGATGGAAGGGCAAATTTATCCTCAAATCAGACCGATAACATTCTCCCATTTTCAGGTCCGTAATGCTTGAAGGGAAGCTGTGAGAGCCTCCATACCTGTAAGACATGACCAGTCTATGTCTATGATAAACCACGGCAGAGCTCTGGGGACAGGATTCAGTGGTGCCAGGAGGGGGTGATGAAGACTCATCATCTGGGACTGTTGAGTCAACTAGGCTTGCTTGTGACACAAGGAAGAAAAAGAACAATGTTCAAGTCAAGTACTAATGAATCCATCTACGGTGGGAGAAGGTACAAGAGACGGATCTGACAAGGCCAGCCAAGCAGATTCAATCAAGGCACAATCTGGAAGCCAGAGACCTAAGATCACAGTAGTAGAGGAAGGAAAACAGGAAGGTAGAGGTTAGAGTCAGGTCAGGCTGTTGAATGACATAGGTGAATTACAGATGATGCCAACTAAAGACTAAGGCAGGAACTGCAAAAGGGGAGGGCTTTTCAGCAGCCTCATGGGGACTTTTTCTACTACCTCCTTTGGTTCTTAAAGGGCCATAGCCCTTACTAGCTGGTTGGGACCTAGCAACTGATTTCCCAAAGTGTAAACTTGTAAACCAATTTTAGCAGCATTTTCCAGTCCTTCATCATAAAATTAAATATTACAACAAATTTAAAGCAAAATTCTTATATATTACATGAAAATTTGGCAGATTGATCCTTGGGAATTAACCATCAATCACTGAAGCTAGAACGCAGTGATTTTGAGCTGTTCACAATTGTCAACTTCTTGTAGGGTAAGCCATTAAGAACCATAATCAGATAGTCTCCAAGAAGGGTATAAATAACCAACGATGCTTATATACAGTCTCTAAAACTTACAGCTAGAAAAGTCGTGTGCCGAGTCAAGTTGGGGGCAAGAGTGCCACTCGTCCTAGTGATTTGGAAAAGTTTGTGAATAATTACATGAGGCGTTCCTGTTCATTCTGATTGTAGCAAAACGAAAGGCAAAAATCCAGCAAGTTTACAAAGAGAGTCAACATAGGTCCTTGATTGTTGTCTTTTGTTGAGCTCACTGAGATGCTAACTTGGTGACCCGATATCCACTGTGATTTTGGTATACAGAGAGTATTTCTGAATTTCCAAAAGTTGGTACCTAAGTGAGTTCAAACCGTCAGAGTTCATGGTCTGCCTAGTGTGGGCAATTCTGTCAAATCTGTAAACAGAAAAACAAACAACGGGATCAAAATCCAACTCTAAAGAAGAGCTATCAAACTCTTCCTTCCCCTTCCCCTTCCCCTTCCCATATTTCCCTGTGCCTGGAATGACCTCCAGGAGCTAGTGTTTGAATTAATCTAGCTAGGACTAGAGGGAAGGTATTGTTAGGAACCAGGACAGACCGGAACCAAAATACCAAAGGAGAGAAGAACCTTGGGTCCTGAACATAGCAAACTGTCAAGGTGTCTACAGGTTTGAACCTAGGCTGTTATTCTAGTACTACCACTCTCCTCCAAAATAACCAGCTCTTGAATGTTTAAACAGCATCACTTTGAATCATCTAGAGAAAGAAACTGAAAACTAAGAACACACCTTTGTGGATTGGGCTCATTTTTTTGGTCTCTTGAATGGCGGATCATCCGACATTTTCCAATGATGGCATTTGGCCGTGATATAGACATGCCTTTATAAACTAATCTGTAAATGTGAAAAAAAAAAAGAGGACAGTCATTCTCATGAGGAAGCAGTAAAATTAAATAAGCATAATTTACAGTATTTTCTTAAATACTGGTTAGCATGGTGCAATGATTGCTAAGTACTTCTTTATTAGAACGGTATCAGATAAATGGCCCAACAACTACTTAACTCCATAATGCAGGTCAAGATTTTGTAGAAACATTAATTCAATCAAATGGGAAGATGACCAGACTTCATGTGACCAGTGAAAACTCTTTTCTCCCCTTGCCAAGAGGCACTTCATGACTTGAGTTGAAATCCTACTGTTTTTATTTTAAATATAAAAGCTAAGTCATACAAAACTCTCTTTTTCATTAATTCTTCCTATTTCTGTTGTAACTCTTGCTACAAAGTTACAACACATTTAGCACTTACTCATGGTTTCTTGGAATTCAAGAGTCATTATCTGGCATCTATTATGTGTATAGAGTACAATACTATATGCTGTAGGAGAGAGGAAAAATAAATAAGGTACTACTCTGCCCTCAAGGGGCTTACAGTCTAAGAGGTGGGATAAGAAAGGTAAACAAAAACCTACACTGAAAAACAAAATGTTCTATAAATCTAAGAGATTTATAAAGTGCTAGGAGAATTCACAAGGAGGAGATATTACTTTTAATTGGGAGGATCGGCAAAGGATTAATTCAGGAAAGGGATGTTTTTAAGTTGGGTGGAATTTCAATAAGCAGATGTTGGGACCATGAAGATGATGATTCTAGCTATAAGGAATAGAGTTAGCAAAGGTAGAGAACGGGGAGAGGGAGAGAAAGAGGGCATACACAGGAGATGGTAAAGATTCCAATGTGGCTGAGGCATAAAGCATATGACAGGGGAGCACTAGGAGATAAGGTTGGCAATGAAGGTTGGAGGTAAACCGCAGGGACCCTTGAATGCCCTAGCATTCAAAAAATTTGGACTTTATTACAAGTAGACAGACACACACACACAGAGACAGAAAGACAGACACAAGACAGACACACATACATGCACAAACTGTGATTCACTGTTTGACTGAGGATGACAAATTAAATCTAAGTTATGAGTGTGTTTCTGTGTGTATATGTAAGACACATACTTAAATAAATGGTTTTGATAAGCTTTTTACCACATTATGAATGATATTTTTTAAAGCCCATTCAAAATACCTAATATTTAACATTTTGGAAATGGCTATCAAAATAGATTTGGATTTTACAGACAGAGGTAATTTTCATTAACAAATAACTGATGAGTTTTTTTCTAAACTGTATAAAGTTGAGCTATGAAATTTCAGCTACTTAAAAAAAACCCTTTAGAATATCACCTTAAATATACTAAGAATGACAAAACTGTTAACGGTCAGTGGAATTCAATGCAGGAAAATAGAAAGTCCACTACATTGCTAGTGGGACTAGAGACTGAAGCAAATATTTTGGAAATCAGTTTTATAATACCCAATCATAACACAAAACTAATCATGCCCTTTGATCTAAGAATTTCATTGCCAGAATTCTATTTTAAAATAGAATTAAAAGGGAAAAAGGACCTACCTGAACAGAAATATTCATAGGTGCTCTATTTTCCATAATAAAAAAATTTTTTTTAAACTGATATGTCTAAAAATTGGAGGATAGCTGAATAAATTATGGTTAATTAATTAATGGAATTTCATGATGTCATAGAAATGATCAATGTGAAACATATGAGAAAATATGGAAAGAAAAGGTGATGAAGAGTGAAATCAGCACGGTATACACACAATTATAATTTTTGTTAAAGAAAATTAGAGGGGCGGCTAGGCGGCGTAGTCAATAGAGCACTGGCCTTGGAGTCAGAAGGACCTGAGTTCAAATCCGACCTCAGACACTCTACCCAAAAACTAGCCATGTGACTTTGGGCAAATCACAACCCCAATTGCCCTCCAAAAAATAAAAAATTTTTTAAAAAATTAAAGAAAATTAGAAAAAGAAAATGGGGCCAAAATGGGTTGAATTTCTGATGAGTCTAGAAGTAGATGAAATATAAAAAGCATTTTATTTGCTTGGTTTATTATTTGTTAGCTCTTTTTCTTCTACTTTGTTAAAAGCTATGGCATTTAGGTAAGATTTGGTCTCTTGTTTTGCATGCTTATTTGATTTTTGTCTGTTTTAAGTTTGTAATAGCTAATAGTAAAATACATTTTTTTTTAAATTTTAAGCGCTTTTAGGGTGGCCCAGCACAGGAGATCTAAAATTTGGAAATGACCACACGAAGGAAGAAATGCACTTTCTAAGGGTAGCAGAATTTTTTTCATAGTTATTTACACATAGAATTTGAACAAAGATTTACCTGTTATAAATATCATCATCTTCGCCTCCCCAACCCCAATAGTTATTAGGAAATCCATTTATTTTGAGAAATTGTTCTTTACTTAAGGCAGAGACGCCTCCAAAATACTGGTTATAAGGTAAGCTAGAGGGGAGAAAGAAAAGATGTAAACAGAACATTAGTGCAACTGACTCTGAAAGAGATTCAGGTAATCAGTGATACATATCCCCTTATAATACTCATTTCCCCAAAGATTTTATAAACGATCTAATTCAACATAGATGTCTTAAGTCACTAAAATCCTTAAAGGTATTTATTTCCTGAGATATCAGACCTCAGAACCCTTAAGCATGTCCAATCAGAATACTCTTACCTTTAGAACAGGTGAAGAAACTTAATGAACGTTTTTGTCAAGAGTTAGTGGGTGAGGTGGGACATAAACTCACTTTTCCCTCATTTCAAGGTTCAAGGATCTGTCTCTCTGAGAGATTTCTGTTTTCCTAGTATATCTAGAACTATGAAGTTATTGTCTACGAGGTCCAACTCCAGTGGATCTAGGATTACTTCTCAAAGTCTCTTAAAGGAGGATGAAGAGGTTGGGAGGGAGATTCAGGGCTAACACCCTCCCCCCAAAAGAAACCTCATAAAAAATGAAAATACACTTGGGGGGTAGGAAGAGGAGATGCAACCAATGATTTCATTGGTACAAGGAATTCTAGGGTGGGAGCATCTTAACTTCTACCAAAGCAACTTAAAAAGCATTAGTGAAATGGCTGGAGGACACTGAGGGTTAAGTAACTAAGTGCAAAGTCACAGGAGTACCAGAGGTGGGATTTAAATTGTATCTTATTCCAGAGCCAGCCCTTTTATCCACTACACCAACTGGCATCTGCATTTTTCATAATTTTTGAACAAATGTTTATCTTTGTCAGGTTGGCTAACCTTTTTCTTGATTTACAAAAATTAAGTGGCCAAAGGAGGTTGCATTAGCTCCTTTAAAAACTAGCCGTGTGACCTTGGGCAAGTCACTTAACCCCAACTGCCCTCCAAAAAGCAAAAATATATATGTGTGTGTGTGTGTATATATATATATATATATATATATATATATATATATATATATGTTAGAAGACTCCCATCTGACTGAAATGTCTTCAGATCTTCTAAGAATTTTTCCTCAAACCAAGGGATAGTATTTTAGAAGACCTTTTCAGGATACCTTCAAGGCCGGCGGCTCTGTGATTCTATTGGACACAAAGCCCTGGCTGGGTAGAAAGACAATTTCACTGCAGAAAAGGAGAGAGAAAGGAGAGAGAGGAAGGAAAGGAGGGATGGAAAGGGGGAAGGAGATGGGGAGGGGGAGAGGGAGAGGGAAAGAATTTAAAGAAAAGTATAAAAACTAAAGAAAAAACCACAGACCTAAAATAGAATTTCACTAAATGAAATCTGTTTTTTAAAGTATTTAATACTTTCACATACAGAAAATCATTTTAAAGGTGTTTCCAAGTATTTGAATGTTTCCTTCATGATTCTAAGCTTTGCCATGGATCATCACTATTTTACAAATAAGAAAACTGGAGATCAGAAGGGAAGTCCCATGCCTTTGGCCACAATTTAAAGCTTAGCATCTCTGGTCTAAATCTGTAAAATGTGGGAGTTGGACTGGATGCTCTCTTGGGTTCATTCCAACTCTAAAACTATGAATCTATGATCTTAAGCATCAAAACCAGGCCTTCAAGTTCAGTGTTTTTTTCTGCCAAACTATATTTCAGAAAACATCATCTAATGAAGACTATTTTACATGTAGCTATGAAATCGACTGACTTTTTAAAAAAGTCTTGAGGATTGTTATCAACAGTCAGTTACTGTTAAAAAAAAACCAATGAACAAGACAAACGTGCGGAATTTGCAGAAAATTTTAAAAATGGATTCTTAATAAATTGCTGTGTGCTTATAATGGAGGAAGAAGTGAATAGGAACATATCAGTAAACCTGGAACCCATTTAAAATGACAAAATAAAATAATTACTGCAAACACCACAAAGCATTTTAACAACAATAAAAATCTTTTCATGTTCATATGGATGATGTGTCTGGACTTCATTCTCCTTTCATAATAATGGATTGGAGGAAAACTTCCCAGCATGATGCATTTCATACAGGACTTTATTTTCTTTCTTATTTGATTTACCTAAGGTAGTTTACTCCTAGATTTAAGGAAGTTTGGGGTTTAAAAAACGTTTTTAAATGCCCTGCTTTAAAAGATACATTTTAGTAACTAAAGAAATAATATTAATCTCTACTTCAGGAAACTGTCTGATCAATGATAACAATGACTGTGTCTGACAGAAGAGGTAATACTGCACCACCATCACTTCCTTCCTTGGTCATTGTAATAAGCATAATGATACTCTTAAACATGCCATAAGATGGGAAGACGAATGAATGAATACAGTTCAGCCTTTTTTACCTAAAAGGTATCTTACCTAAATCCAAATTTATCCATTGATACAGACAGGTGCCGGGGCTGCTCAAAACACCTGTAGGTGTTCCTGTCATCCATAGGTATAAGATCTACGTCACTAAACACAAAGCAGTCATAGTCATATTCTTTCAAGGCTTCTTGAAAGCCTACATTCAGAAGCTTAGCACGATTGAATGTTCCTTCACCATCCTAAGTTGAAAAATAAACAAGCAATCGTTAAAACAACAAAACCCCCCAGGAACAATCACCAGCATGGGCCTGTCTTGCTGGTTCTCGAATCCATTCATCCCTGACCAATGAATATACTTACCTGAGTATCTTTACTACAGAATGGTAAGGCAACTGGTAGGAGAGACTCATGATGCACTGTTCAGTCCTCCAGTGCTGACTGTTCTGCATCTTGCAGTTTCAGCAAAATGTTACAAAATGATGTTTCTTCTATTGATCTAAGGATTGTGATTCTGACAATTCAGCACTAACAAGGACCATTCTGAGCACTCACTCTGCAAGGGTGCTGGGTGAAAGTCTTAAAAACTAAATTTGAGATAACAAAAAGCACAGTGAGGACATAATGTTCCTTTCCATTTATACCTTTGGCAAATGTTACCAAACAACTCCAGAACATTAGTCTCAATGTGAGAAAAATCTGGTTTTAAAAAAAATGGGATTGGGGGTGGTTTGAACATCCGCTGAAAAAAAGGGTGCTACTAGTTTCTCAAATGGAGCTAATACTGGAAAAGATCAGTCACAATCCAATTATATACAGCAGTCACCACGTTATTTGTTTATCTACTTTTCTCCTAAAGTTTTTATTTGATCAGTTATTTAATATGGCTTACCTCTGATATAACTGAACAAATATGGAAGGTGCCAAAATAACTCATGCTACATCATATTATCCAAACTCTTTATCTTTAAAACATTAGGACAAATCCAAGCAGCTGCTCAGCCCATCTCACAAAGGTAGTGTATAGAGATGGTATTTAGAATGTTGCCTAGGATTCCAGATTCCCTTGGTATTTGCTAAAGAGGGACATGTTATGGATGAGTTTTCATTCTAGACAGCACAAAATCATTGGGTTTTTCCAGGAAAACCTTTCCTAGGCTTGAATGAGATATTTAATGCTAAACTCAATGAAGCGGTCAACTATTCTTCTTCCTGAAACCTCCGAGTATTAGCTGATATTATAAAAATGTCAGAAAAACTTACGGAAACTTCCTTAAAGGTCAGTGCAACATCTTTCTTTATAATGTTAGGGAAAAAATAAGACTGCTTGCAATGTAAGCAATTTCTTTCTTTGCTTTGTGGAATCAGGTTGTTCCCTACCTTGGTGGGGCATCGTTCTAGACTTAGATTTGGAAAGACCTGAGTTTGAATCCTGACTCAGATACTTATTTGCCATATGACCATGGATGAGCCACTTAATTCACTGAACTCTCCTTTTTTTAATCTGCAAAAGTGGTATAGTAACAACATTTACCATAATGAGCGTCAAATAAAATAACCCAGGTTTATAAATTTATAAATGTGACTTATTATTGGTTTTCTAAATCAAAAGTCACAGGTGGTCAAATGATATGAACGGTTTTCAAAAGAAGAATTGAAAACTATTAATATTACAAAGAATGTTCCAAATCACTAATGGAACAACGTAATTCAAAACAATTCTGAGGTTAAATCACACACTCAGCAAATTGGCAAAGATGACAACAAGATTAGACTAGTCAATGCTGGAGGGGCTGGAGAAAGACAGACACGCTAACTCATTACAGTTAGAGCTGTGAGCTGGCACAATCACTCTGGAAAACAATCTGGAATTATACAAACAATAAAACATCCAAAGAATTTGAAGGGGAAGATTCTGCTGCTAGGAACCATACCCAAAGGAGGTCACTGATAGAAAGAAAGGCTCTGTATGCCCCCAAATATTTACAGCAGCACGTTTTGTGATGGCAGTGAATGAGAAACCAAGCATCTAGTGGGGAAAAGTTAAACGAAGTATGGTATGTGACTATCAGGGAGTGTCACTGTTCTGTAAGGAAAAAATGAACAAGATGAACGTGTAGAAACAAGGAAAGACTTACATGAAATGATACAAAGTGGAATAATCAGAGTCAGGAAAACATCTATAACAATTAAATACAAAGTGCAACCACTATCACACAACTGAAATGGATGCTGGGAAATTACAAAGAACAAATGAGACTTCGAAGACCAGATATGAGGAGCCGCCTCCCTCAATCCCTTTGCAGAGAGGAGGATGGGAGTTGTCTGCAGGTATGGAATACTGCATATAAAGTCTATAATGGGGATACCTGAGGGGAGGAGAGATGGAGAAATACAGGTTGTATAAAAACCAAATTTCAAGAATAAACTATGTTTTAAAAAGCCACTTCATCTCCCTGGGGCTTCCTTTCATTTTCAGTAGAATGAAGGGGTGGATATCTAAGGTCCCTCCCGGGTCTAAATCCTACAATGCAACGCAAGCCCATTGGAGAATAGGTTTCCGTGTGCTTTATGAGCGATAAAATGTTACCCAAATAGAAGATATCATTCCTAGTGAAATAGGTTGATAAACATTACTAATCAACTTTCCAATGCCAGGTGGGAGAATAAAAGCAGTTTCCTAAAAATCCCCTTTTCTGAAAGTCAACAGTAAAGCCCTGGAACAAAGGATTCCCTTGACCAGCATTAGAAAGCATTCAGAATCTGGTTCCCAGCATGACCACTTGTGGGAAATCAAGTCATATAAATCAGCAAACACATATTTTTTGGTTTTGAAGCGGTAACTTTTCCTTAACTTATGTTTACATAGTGTTTTTAAAACATTACAGTCTATAGTTTCAGGACCTGGGTTGGTTTTTGCTGAACTGAATCTCCACCCCCCCCCCCACTTTAAAATTTCTTTAATACAAAGAAGAATTTGCTAGGTATGGAAGGTGATGGAGACATTCAGAAATGAAGGTCATAAAAAGCAAGAGAAGCCAATAAAAATTAAGGTTTTAAAAAGAAACATCCAAATTTATCACTTTGCCTGATACCACATTATGGTAGATGTTTCACTTAATCTGATTAGACGGCCAGGGGTTTGTATAAGACCTAGCAAGTACCTTTGTTCATGTATAGCAGGCAGAAGAGAATGGATGAGGACAGAAATCAGATAACGGGTCACAAAATTAACATTCATGGCCTCACCTCACCCCCCCACCCCCGCCCCTTTTTGATCAGTCTTATGATGAAATGATTTTCTAAGAAGTCTGCGTTGAGTACTAAAGGAGGCTCTGGGGAGAACCCCTCGGCCAGCATGACAAATTGTCTACTGATTTCCCCTTCAGATAGAGATCCCAGGCTGGTTGCTTGGAAAGCGTATGACATAGTAACTACATGTCCCAGAAACATGGTTCTCACATGTTCTCCTCCTAGATCAGAGATTTCCCAGCAAAAACCTTTGCCCCTAGCACAGAGGCTGAGAGTACTGATGGACTCACTTGGTGGGGACTGTCTTAAAGAACCTGAAGAGCTTTCAACGAAAAAGGAATTAGCATTTAGGGCTCTGTTTATGGCTAGAAGTTTCAGAAGAACAGAGCTGGGTTCCATTTAAGGAAAAACTGCTCCAAGGAATGGGAATAAGCCTTTACAGAGCCCCTACCATACTGTGCTAAGCACCCTTTTTAAAAAAACAAAACAAAACAAAGATTTATGACATTTGCTCAATTAAAAGTTATCTATCCCAGGGGGTGGCTAGGTGGCACACTAGGTGGCTAGGCCGGCCCTGGAGTCAGGAGGACCTGAGTTCAAATCTAACCTCAGACATTTAACACAAAAACTATGAGCTATAACTTCACCCCAACTGCCCTCCAAAAAGCAAAAAATATATAAAATTCAATTTAAAAAGTTATCTATCCTAAAGTGGAATGAGGTACAGTAGGAGGCATTGTAACAGGAATAGTAATAATGAAACATTTATACGATACTTTCTATCCTGCGAAGCATTTCAACCTCAATGTTCTCATTGGAGCTCTGAGCTTTACCACAACTCGCATGGGTAAGGTGAGGGGACTAATTCAGTGGGTGACTTGCCTATGGATGAGAGGTAGGACTTGAACCCAGGCCTTCCTGATTCTGAGTCATTTAATGCTCTTCCCACTACACTAAGGGTTCTTTACCTTTTTTTTGGTCAAAGACCTCTTTTCATTAGTCTGGTGAGTTCTATGGACCCCTACTCAAAATCATGGTTTGAAATGAATATCATTAAGAAAATGAATTAATATAATAAATAATAAAGACAAAAATTTAGCCCCCCCCAAAAAATGTTTTTTTTTTTCAAGTTCGGGAATCTCAGTGTCTCCAACATCAAACTGTTAAATCTAATTAAAGGGGCATTACACCCAAACAGGAAGGGATTGGCATAGAGAGAATCTCTTGATTTAAGATGACTTCATGACTGGGTTATAGCTCTCAAGGTTGATAGCCAAGATCTACAAAGGACCCAAGGCTAAATAATGATCAAGAGATCCAAAGAGAAAGTACAGAAAGCAGCTTCAGACCAGCCCTGGACTACAGGTAAAGACAACCAGAAGCCTGCAGGCACTGGGCTAGGCATTCAACAGAAATGATAGCAAGAGGCCAAGTAAGCCAGAAGCCTGCTAGTATAGACAGGAAATGTTAGGAAAAGGAAGATCTAGGGGGGTGAGCAGCAGCACTCTGACCACACTGAACCTACGGGCCAGAAACCCTCAGACCAGAGACAACGAAATTTCTCAGCACCCTGAAGAGGGAAGGGAAAGAACAAGCACTTATTAAGCACCTACAGCATCCAGGAGCTGTACTAAATGCTTCACAAATATCTCACAATAACCCTGTAAAGAAGATGCTGCTCATCATCCCCATAATAAGGCAGACAGATGTGAAGTGACCTGCCTGGGGTACCCAGGGAGCAAATGTCAAAGACCAAATGTGACTCTTCCAGATGCCAGACCCAGTGCTCCATCACCAGGCCACCTCCAGGCAGCCTCCAAGAGAGGACCTTAGGGAGGTTTTGAAAGGCAAACACAGTAGACAAGAGAAACTGAAAAAAGTAAATAGGATTTTCATAATGGGAAGGGGCCAAATGATGAAGAAGTACTTAGAGAAGAGACAAGAAGTCCTTGAGAATCCCACTGGCTTCTAGGGGCAGAGTAGGACAAACACTGGTTGGGGGAGGGGAGCAGCAGGGGAAACTATTTTGTTATGATGGTCAAAACACAGGAAAGAAAAGGGAGGGGCCAAGGAATACACTAAATTATAAATGAGGAAGAAAGGAATGGAACTTCCTATTTTTCATGATCAGGAATACAAAAGAATATAGAAATATGGAGCAGGAGAAGAGAGAGCACATATAGCTCACTTTTATGTGAACCATTAAAGGAAGGTGTCTGTTTCTGAGAAAGAGAGAAGGAGAGACAGAGAGGGAGGGAGAAAGAGAGAGAGGGAGAGGGAGAGAGAGGGAGGGAGAGGGAGAGGGAGAAGGAGAGGGAGAAAGGGAGAGGAAGAGGGAGAGGGAGAGGGAGAGAGAGAGAGGGAGAGAGAGGGAGGGAGAGAGAGGGAGAGAGAGAGATAGAGAGAGAGAGAGAATGAGAGAATTTGGTGTAGAAATAAACTCAGCAAGAAAACAGATGGATACAAGGAGAGTGAGGGCTTAAAAGAAAGGAGATATTCAGGGAGAGAAGTGTCACAAGCAAAACAAATTTCAACTTAAGAGGATAGATGGTGAAAGGGGGTAGACTGATTTTTTTAAAAAGACAGAGTAAGGACCAGTGATCAGGGTCTAGCAAGAGGAAAAGAAAAGAAGAAGCAGAACAAAAACACAATAACCTCTCACAATAACCCTGTAAAGAAGATGCTGCTCATCATCCCCATAATAAGGCAGACAGATGTGAAGTGACCTGCCTGGGGTACCCAGGGAGCAAATGTCAAAGACCAAATGTGACTCTTCCAGATGCAGATCATTACCGTTAATAACATTCATCTTTTATCACGTTCTTTGAAGGGATAAGGGTGACTGGACAAAGAGAGGAAAAAGAAGAATTAGAAACTGTAAGCATGAAGTTGAATGGGATGAATTCACCCATAAAAGTGAGCAGAACAGAACACACAACACACAACAAGATTTACACTCGGAATATAAAGATTCACAAAGCTGATATGATGGACTAGACCAGAATTTATCTTGCCTAAAGTAAACTGAAAAAAGCAGAGAGAGCAGTCATGATCTAAGAAATAACAACAATAAAAATATTTTAAAATAGTTATATAAAATATAAAAATAGTTAAAAGAAGTTAGTAGGGAAACTATATTATTCTTAAAGGCACCATAGACAATAAAAAACACCAGCATATGCACCATATGGAATAGCATCTAAATATTTAAAAGAAAAAGCAAACTAAGTACAAGGAGAAAAAAGTATATGTTTGGGGAAACTCTTTCAGACTAGACAAATTTAATAAGGTTAAACAAAGAAAGAAGTTCAGGTCTTTAATAGAATTTAGCAAAATTAGGCATGATCGATAGATTTTCTGCAATTATTGAATGTACATGGCAACTTTATAAAAACTGACTCAGTCAGGGCTTCAAACACATAACAAATGAAGAAAAGATGAAGTGTTAAACCAGCAGAGTCGAACTCAAATTGAAACACATCCTTGACGACTACACATTGACTTAAAAAAACTACAAATACAAATCTTCTGTTGTACTGTATTTTTGTTTATTTCGCCAAACGTCTCTCAATCACATTTTAATCCAGCCCTGTAATACTTGTTTTGCTAGCCCTGAGTTTGATATCTCTGTATTAAATACATCCTTTACGGACCATAATGCAATAAAAATCAGAGTCAATAAAGAGCCTTTGAAAGAAAGGATTCAAATTTAAATAAAGACCAAATAATTTAACCCTAAAGAATTATTTGGTGGATCAAAGAACGAATCAACAGATGATTTTTAACAAAGAAAATGTTGACAATGAGACAATATACCAAACTAGCAGGACACAGGCAAAGGAGTTTTTAGGAAAATTAGAAAAAGCAAATGTCCTGATTTTCAAAAAAATAAAGTAAGAGAATAAAATAGAATCTGTGATCTACAATTCAATGAGTTTAATTAAGAGTCCTGATAAAATTCCAGAAATTATTAAAAGCCAGCTGTCTAGAAAAGGAAATAGAGATTACAAAGTATCAGCATGATGTCATCTAGAAAAACTCACGTCAGACTGATTTCCCCTTTCTGACAGTCTGGCAAATCAGTAAAATGCTAGATACAGCCAGATTGTGTAGAGGACAGCTCAAACGACAAAAAGTTGCCGATTATCCAATTTTTGGTGTGAGCATTCACACAACTGGAAACATTACAATGGATTTATTGTTCTATTTTAATGGTCCCCTAATAGGGGGTCCCTGTTAGGTCCCTGCCACATAAGCTAATTTTTCCCTCAAAGGGCAATGACATTGTCCTAGAGACTTAACTGGTTCCAGGAACTAGGGCTTCATAAAATGTTTGGGTCATAAAAGGCTTATAAAAAAAGCCCAAGTAGTCAGTGATCCTCAGGTATGACAGACTTTGCACTGTCCTTAGTCAACACATCTTTCTGAACACACATGCCACATGTAACAAAAATGGAAGTGAGGGGAACTGCGCTCAACTGCATCCAAATAATCTTTTGTTATATGTTATGAGATCTTATTCAGTGTTACATTTTGTTTCAAACCTAAAACGGAACTAGATTTTGTCAAGAACAACTGCAGAGTCAGCAAGATTGGTTCAGAATGATCTTGTAGGTGACATCATGGTCAAAGCAAGGAAAAGACAATGAGGAAAGACACACCTTGATAGTTGCTCCTGGCCACACAAGACAAACCTTCTCAATGGGATAGAGATGGGTGGGAGGGGCCTCTACTTTCACTGTGGCATTAAACCTATTGGCTATTTAAGGAGCTTGACAGGGTACACAAAGCCAGGGCTAGTATCCTGTTGCCAATGGTCCCAGAAAAGCTGAACTGCCAGCATGAACACTGGGAATCCACTAGGAAGTGAGCCTTGGGTTTACCTATTACTGCTGACCCCTCCATCTTCTCTCCTTCCCCACCCCCCAGATTTCTTCCACAGTGGGATTGGAAGTGGATGGATTTTCGCTACAAAGGAGCTAGATAAGTCATAGGGACTAGTGGTGATGGGCATGGTGTGAAATTCCTAAAAGAATTGTTCTTAGTGGACTGGGCTCTATGTTACAACCCATCACAATTCCCCTATTGCCAATGACCAGCATGGTAGCAATTAGATCCTAACTTCTTGGCAGAGCCTCACCTAAGTGGTGCCAAGCTTTAGCATGAGCCTCTCTATCACACTTCCAAATGGGCTTGTGCAGACCAACCAGTGAAATTAAAATGACAGGTTAGAACAGACATAGCAGCTATCTGTAAATACAGGGCTTTATAAGCAAATGGCAGAATGAGGTGTAGTCCACTAGGTGTGAGATTTGTATGTGGCTCTTGAAATGTGGGATTGATAAGAGTGGCAAGGTATCCAAACGGGGCAGCTAGGTGGCTCTGTGGATAGAGTGCTGGGCTTGGAGTCAGGAAGCTTCATCTTCCTGTGTTCAAATCTGGCCTCAGGAATTTTCTAAGCTGTATAACCCTGGGCAAGTCAGTTAAAAATGCCTCAGTTTCCTCTCCTGTAAAATGAGCTAGAGAAGGAAATGGCAAATCACCGAGTATCTTTGCTAAGAAAACCCCAAAATGGGTCAAGAAGAGTCAGACAAGATTGAAAATGGTATCCAGGCCTAGGGATGTGATAATCTTACTCTAACCTACCTTGTGTATGAAAACAGATCACACCATATCACAAACACAGTACTGTATTGTTTTAGGAGTTTACATTTGAAGAATCATATTAAGCTAGAAGTTGTCCAGAGGAAGGCCACAAAGATGGTGAAAGGCCTTGAGATCTTACAACATGAGGCTCATTAAAAGGAACTGGGCTTGTTTAGCCTGGATAACAGAAGATAACAGAACTAGAATAGTTTCGTTTTTGTTTTTTTTTTTTAAAGTAGTTGAAGACTAGTCGTGTGGAAAAGGGATTAGACTTTCTTCTGTTTGGCTCTCCCTGAGGGCAGAACTAGAAGTAATGGATGGAACCTGCAAAGATGCTCAATGTAAAAATAAACTTCCTAACAAATAAAGCTCTCCTAGACTAGAATCAGCTAACTTGGGAGGAATCAGGTTTCCTGTTCACTGGAGGTTTTATAAGCAAAGTTGGATTTGTCATCCAGGTGTGCCGCAGGTGGGTTTCTTTTTCAGATATGGTTTGGGCTAATTAACCTCTGAGCGCTCTTCCAACTCTGTGATCACAAGGTGTTGCTGATATCACAGGAATTCATATAGCCAACACATGGCTGGGTATGGGAAGAATGCCAGCACCTGACTAGTATGAGGGTGTTTTCCCAAATGGCTAGCAAGAGAAGTGGTAGCCTTGTCGGTGGTGTAAAATCCAAGGAGCTCCTGGAAGCTGGATGGAAGCCAAGGTTGGTAAAGAGTCCTGAGGAAGAACAATGCTATTTTAGGCTATACATGATGGAAGGGAGCACATGTTTTTCAGGAGCTCCAGCTATTGATTAAATGGTCACCATGGTCAAAGAACGGCTAGACCCAATTCCTGATTGGAAAGTACAGTTTATAATTAGCAAGATTAAAGCTGTCAAATTAGACATTAAACAGATAACTCATGGCAACACTGAGTTTGTACTATATATACATATATGCATGCATACATACACATGCTGTAATACGATTCCTCTTTTATAAATAAACCCTTCTAAAATTCATTCTAGTCATCGTCATAGCCAAATGGCTGTAGTGTTAGATCTGAAAACTATATCTAGGGTGGGGAAAGAATGCCAGCATCTAATTGCTAACAGGGTGGCATCCTGTGTCTGTGTGAAGAGTCTAACATTGGTGTAATGGTAAGGGAATTTGAAGACCTTCCCTGCTTTGAAAATAAACTCTGCCCCCTAATAGGCTGAATGTAGTCACATGGAACCTGTGGGAGAAGAAGTTTGCTGAAGGGTGAAGCAGAGCCCACAGGAAGCTGGGAGTCAGAGCTAGCTAAACTGGGAGAGAGAGGATGCTCAGACAAGGAGTCAGTCTGGCTCCTGTGTAAAACTTGGGTTTTTTTTTGCCACCTGCTGTGACAGGTTTATGTTAGTTTATGGGAGGCTAAAGGACGCTGCGGTTATCTGTGCTGTTGGGGTTTATTAATGAATAGATGTTTTGCTTCTGTCTTCTATATGGACAGCCTGTTATTTGTTATATTTTAACGATTGCACACCGTGCGGGAATATTTAGTCATGGTCAGTGCTGTATATACTGCACTGGCACTACAGGTGGAGAGAAAGGACTAAGGAGGAACAAAAGGTACAGGTCAGCAGTGGCCCACCCTGGTCCTGGCCCTCATCATATCACACCTGGTCTACTGTGATAGCCATTCTGATGGTCACTCTGCTTCAAGTCAATCCCCACTCTAGTCAATCCACTCAACACTTAGCACAGTCCCTGCACGTAGGAAATGCTTAACAAATGTTTATTGTCTCATCTATCAGCATGATTTTTCTAAAGCACAAGTCTGACCATGTCATCCCCTGTTCAAAAAACTCTAGCAGTTCCCTATTACTTCCAGATTCAGATTAAAAAAAAAATTCTGTTTGGTTTTAAAGCCCATCATAATCTGGTTCCTCTCTTCCTTTCTCAGTCTTATACCTCTCCTCTCCCCTCCCACAAGGGCAGCTAGGTGACTCAGTAGATAGAGTTCCAGGTTTGGAGTCAGGAAAACACATCTTGGGATAGTCACTTAACCCTGTTTGCCTCAGTTTCCTCATCTCTAAACAAGCTGGAGAAGGAAATGGCAAACCACTCCAATATCTTTGCCAAGAAAACCCCAAATGGGGTCAGAAAGAGTTGGACATGACTGAACAACAATAATAAAGAGTTAAAGAATTCACTGAAATGTCTTTCTATACTTATTGATACTGGGGCAATAGACACAGGTATGCGATCAGGATAGTGAGGGAATGAACATTTTCCAAAGTCTGAATGGCAAGAGAGAGACAACTGCTTCTACCCACTGTCAGGGCAAGAAGGGGAAACCCCAGCCCCTCAGCTATAACAGGATTCGAATTCTGAAGAGGAGGAAAAATAGGAGAAATCTCTGAAAAGATGAAGCCTAATATGGGCTCCCAATCACAGTCAGCTCTTAAACCAACATCTAAGATGATAGGAAAAACCCAGTCATCTTCACAATCCATGGAAATATGCAAAGGGAGTAAACACCACACTCAGGAAAAGCAATAAGATTTGGGCTAGTGAACAGCACAAAAGGTGCACAGACTCTGCTTTGTGCTGTCAATGAGCCCTGAAGAATTAAGGGGATGATAAGAAATCCTGGTAAAGTGTTAGGGTTTTTATGTTGTTTTAAGGACAAGAAACAACCAACCAAAACCTTTAAAAAGAAAAAAAGACTTTCAAAGATTTTACCATTCATACAAGCAGGTATATTGTACCCATACGATCAATAAACGCTAGTGATTTTTTAAAAACCACAACAAAATTATGGAAATCCCTACCAAATCTGAATTTTTTTTTCTTTTTGGAGGGCAGTTGAGGTTAAGTGACTTGCCCAAGGTCACACGGCTAGTTTTTTGTGTTAAATGTCTGAGGCCGGATTTGAACTCAGGTACTCCGGACTCCAGGGCCGGTGCTCTATTCACTGCGCCACCTAGCTGCCCCAAAACTGAATTTTTTAATAGGGCTGGCAGTCCACTAACAAATACGGAACGTTGTCCATACTGAGACTGGAAGGAAATTGTGGAAAATTTCGAGTAGTCCATTCATTTCTGCTGAGGTAGGGGAGAAGGCTAAAAAGCATTAAATGACTCCAAAGGAAAAATTTCTAAGGAGTCCTCTGGCACAAAGATTAAAAAAAAAGAAAAAGATATTCAGAAACATGTTAGTGTATCAGTCGGTATCTCTAAAAAGAAGAGCTTGAAAAATCTTGAGGGAGTAGTTGGGGGAAAACTGTTACACATTTGTCAGCCCCATTAAAAAAAACCATTCTGTCCATTTCTGTGTTAGATATATGTGCATCTAAAGTATATACAATTTTATTATCTCCATTACTGTCTTAAGAAAAGCAGAGAAACATGAACTAGATTAGATTCTCCCAAAGATCCTAGAAAATACTAGTACGAGACAAGCAAATTAAAGTCATAAATTTAAGAATATGGGTGAAAAGACCCGTAGGAAGACAGGTGGCACAGTGAATGGAGTCAGACTGAGAGCCGGGAAGACCTGAGTTGACACCCTGCCTCTGAAACTTAGGAATTATGAGATTCCCAGGCAAGTTACTCGGCCACTTGTGCCTCAGTTTCCTCAACTGAGAAATGAGGCTAATATTAGCACCGACCTCACAGGGCTGTGAGCACTTTGTGAATCATTAAGAGCTCTAGAAGTATGCTGATATCAATTAATTATATTTAAATTATTTTAAATATAATTTAATAATATTTATTTATTATATTATATATATTTAAATATATATTATATATTTAAATAAATATATTATTTAATAATATTATTTCATAATACTGAAGATGAACACATTTTAGCACAGCTTTTCACATGCTGCAATAGGACCTCCAATTTTCTCCATGAAATCTTAAACATTTTAAGTCCCTGCACATTTATTTCTATTGAATTACAATGAAGGGGTACTTGAGCCTTTTCACTTGGGGTAAAATGTTGTTACCTGTCTGCAGTGACATGAAATAAAACTCTTTTCTTCTAAATATAATTACAAAAAGGAGTCTCCAAATATAAATACAGAGGTTAAAAACTGGGCCCAATTAGCTATCTGAATTGAATCCTTATCCCCAAAGCCCCCCTCCAAATTCCCCACAAATGTTTTCTGCTTTGTGCCTTTTCTCCTGCACAGTCGTGGGACAAGGCGAGGAGGGCAGGGCAGCACTTCTGGGCACTGTATTAAACGTGTCACACAGTAAAGAGAGGCCTGGTCTTTCTAGTAAACCAGGCTGAAATTTGTTCAGGGAAGCCGGAGGGGCAATGCTTAGGTCTTGCCCAGTCAAAGCTGGCCATTTATGTCTTTCTTCTCACATACACCTTAGCGGCCCTTACTAACCTGCTGAAAAGTGACTTGGGCTCCCAATTAATCAATCTAAAAGCATTTATTAAGCCCTATTATGTACTAAGTGATGTGCTTGGTGCTGAGGATACAAAGATATAATTAAATATACAAGCATAGAAATATAAACTCTTCTGGGAGTTTACATTCTAAGTTTCTTCCTACCACCAAAGTATGTATATAGTTTTTTAACACCAATATTTTCTAGGTGGCAAAGTCGAAGAGTTCTGGTTCTGGAGGCACAGGTCCTGAGTTCAAATCTCAGTTCCTACTTGTAGTGACCAAATGCCTACGAGAAAGTAATGGGACCTGTTTGAACGCTGGTTCCCCCTGTAAAATGAGGGAATGGAATTGATTGAATTGTGCAGATAACTGGCACATTTTAACACAAGAGGGAAGGAATAGACACAAAAGTCTCTCCTAGATCACCTATTCAGCAGAAACAGCTTTAACTCTATAGAAAACTAAGTTCTAGGGCCTTACTCTTTCACGCTAATAGCTAAGGAATTGGCGCTCGAATAAATCACCAGGGGCTCCAGGGGCAGCGACTTGACATTTTCTTATAACAATCTCTCACAAGAGCAAAAAATCTGTATTCTCCAAATGACTCAAACTTGTCTATAGCTAAGCTAATATATAACATGTATTTGTAGCTCTAAATAGAAATTTGTAGCTTTTTCTCACCCTGGGGCGGGGGAGAAGAGGATAAATCAATCCATAATCATGAAGTGCCTACTATGTGCCAGGAACAAACACAATTAAGCAAATGGTTGGACAAGGAAATAGGTGTGATGAGAGAAGATGAGGTAGGGTGGAGTGCTGATAAGAGTATAATGAGTGAGGAGAAAAAAAGAGAGAACATAAAGACAGTTTTATTTGTAAAGCTTCAAGATCAGTGTTGGTTTATTAAGAATGCTTTTGCTTACTAATATCAAGGGTCACTAAGCCAGGTTCTTCAGATGACAGATTTAGAGCTAGAAAGGACGTCACAGGCCATCTAGCCCAAACCTCACTGAGGCCTAGGTAAGCCAAGTGACTTGATGTCAGCATGCCAACATAATATGAATTAATTTTTTGGCAAAGTATAAGCGGTCAACTTTATAAAGACTCAAGAGAGGAAAAACTGTCTTGTAAATAAAGATTGCCACTCAGAGTATCAAGAATCTGGTTTTGTATTCGAATTCGAATTCTATCCCTTTCCTCTTCTAACCAGTCATTATATTTAAGTAACTTTCACAAATGCTTTCCTGGACACAGTTCAGCATGTGCTCAATTTAATCCGTGTTTTCTAAAGCTCAGTTAACAGATGAGGATGATTTAATGGCATGACTTAAATGAATGTTCTTTGCTCTTTAAAGAAAAATGTGTGTGGACATTACCAGGGCAGGAGCAGCGGCAGCAGCAGCAGCAAGGACCAGGCACACCTTCTTTCTAGGAGATGGAGAGTACAGGAGAGAACGGAGGTGGAGAGTAAGAACCAGTTCCCACACAGTAACTCTTTCTTCAGGTTTGCTTTGCTACAGACAGGATTAACAAGTAAAAGCAACATTCCCCTGCTAAAAGGCGGGGGAGAAACACAAAGAGGAAGGGCAGATGTAAGGAGAGAGAAACAAGAAAAAATGGTCAAGATGGCAAAGAAATAAGGTGCTTTCCTATCAAACCTCTGTCAAAAAAGAAAACAAATTTCAAATTCTCCTGACTAGGTTGGGGACGAGAGGGTGGGGAAAAAACCAACCAAACGATTTAGTTAGATTAGGTTAATAGAACAGACAGCAAACTAAGACCATGACTTTTCCGAGATGAACCAAAACTCCAGGGAAGTATTTCTTTGAGTCTGTCAGTAAAGGGACATATTTCCACTAAGAGATCAGAGCAAATATTAAAGATTGCTTAGAACACATGAACTTGGTGGCTGAGATACTAAGGTATGTTCATGTCACATTCATTTGCTCTCTGATCTGTATGTAGGTCAACTGCCTGCCACCTCTAGGGCACTGAAGAAGAGAAGGTTGGTCTTCTTTTGGAAGGAAGAGAAATCTGAAAAAAAAAAAAAAAAAGATTCTCCTCTTCCTTACTATGCACCCTTCTCTCACAATGATTTCTGTGTTCGGGTGTGGGAGGCGGGGGGAGGAAGGTAGGGGAGACAATTGGGAAATAGTTGGTCACCTCTCTGTGTTTAAGAAATGGAAAACCTGTAGGTTCCATAGAAACATCGACAAACGGTATTGGAAGCAATATTAGGCAATGTGCGCTAAGATCTGCCCTGGGCTTAAGGTGGAGAGAACATTTAACCCAAAGGAAAACAGAATTGACTCTGAATCACTAAATTTGTAAACAAGCGTAGCTCACAACCTGCTTAATTCATAGTATGTTCTGAACATATATTGTCAAATGTGGCATCTGAGAAAGGTACACTGTTATCATGGAAATCCCTTCCCAAAAGGCATGTCAAGCATCATGGAGGACACCTGGGAGAAACAGGGGGAGTGGGGAGGGAGAAAGGGGAGATGCTCACAGGTTTATCCAAAACTTGTCAGGTGACTTTATCTTGGCCTCAGGAAGGCTGCCCTTTATTTCTGAAGGAAAAAAGTGACTTTCCCCATCTAGACAACCCCTGGTGAAAAAGGCAAAATAAAAAACTGAAAACTAGACAAAAACTTCCCAGAAAAGTCCAAGGAAGTATGGAAAGTCCTAAAGCTTTTAATGAATAAACAGTTTCATATCACAAACCTGGATTTGTCACATGAAATTTCTTAATAATTTTAGGTGTGGCAATGCGGAATCATGAGTGAAGAGCTGTCCTCTCAAGAGTCAGGAAGACCAGACTTCAAATCTAGCCTCTGACATAAAAGGCCATTGTTCGAAGGGAAAACTCAACCTTTTGATGCCCCAGGCATCTGCATTCTAAGACACAGAAGAGTCGCCAGTTTGTATTGGTAGAAAGAGATTCCTCGACCTGGAATTTTCTTCACCAATGAAATCATAGTGTTGGGTTAAAAAAAAACAAAACACCACCATAAAATCTCTAATCATGGGGTTGGGGGGGGGCGGGAAGGAATCAGCCCAGCACCTTAGTATAAACCTGTTTCTCCTCCCACCCTTTTCCCAGTATTCTTCCAAACACAATAATTTATACTTTACCTTCTTGATTGTTTAAATCCAGAACATTTAACAATATGAACTTATTTATAAACAAACTTTCAAAATATTACTAAAGTTATATTTTACTTCTTCATATCCTAGGACAGGTTTCTGATTTTTTTTTAAATAGTAACCTCAAATAGAGCAATTGTTTGAAATAAGGATTAAGAATTAATTTAATTAAGATTAAGAATACTCTATATATAACTTTAAGGTAACAATAATAAAAAAGTAATAAAAAAATGAATGCAAAATTACAAAAAAACAAACATGACCCCAAAGAAGAGATATGCAAAGGCTGCCTCACCATGTGTGTGTGTGTGTGTGTGTGTGTGTGTGTGTGTGTGTGTGTGTGTGTGTGTTTTGGGGGAATGGTAGCATGAAACATTGCTTATATGTTCAGATTTTTTCAGTGTATTCATTAGCTTTCCTAATTTTCTCTTCTTTTTCCTTTAAAATATTATTTATTATATGGGATGGCTCTAGTGGGGGCTGATGGGGGAGAGAGGGAAGGATGGGGGGAGAAAATCTGGTGATATATAAAACCAAAAGATTTTAGTAACATTTTTAAAAGCTTTTTCAAACATTTGAGAGTTATCATCAAGGCTCCATGTTTAGAAGGGAAAATCTAGCTCTAGTTTTCTCCCACACTTTCACCGAGCTCCTACCAGGGGCTCAGAGCAGGCTTAGTTTGGTGGGCAATATCAAACGTAGTACTGTTTATCCCTTCCACATCATGGGGGTTACAGACATGGCTCTTTGTGATCTGGAAAAATTTTCTGTCCTCCCTTTGTACCAGAGAAAAAAATCTGAATTTTTTCTTCTTCTTTTATGGGGTGTTTACAGCACTGTATTATAGAAACTGGTTGATACAATACAATACATATATTTTATATGTTTCTGAGTTTCTAAATTTTTCCTCTGTTTTCTGCTGGCCTTTGTGTGGCATCTGCAGCTTCCACAAAACTACCCCCAAATTCCCATTTAATTTCTCATGCCAATCTGTGATACATTGAAACCTCGGTGGGAAAAGTTGTGATATGGAAGGGATAACTGTATACAGCATGTTTCCTGGCATCTTAGCTCTCACACCCTCAAGTCAAGGAGCCAAAAAGTGCCGTAACACAAGGAACAATCAAACCACTAAATTGTGTATTTTAACCCTGATTGAAAGGATAGAGCTAAATTTGGAGCAGAGCGATCCAACAGGAGATGGTATTCTTAGTCAAATATGGATTGGATTATATGGCTTTTTAGCTTCTTTCTAACTGGGGATGCTAAGAGCATTATTTGTCAAGATAATTTTCATCCAAGAAACACAACTCAGTATACACTCATCGAGAACACTCTCCTTCTCTTCATGGCCCACACTTGCGTGTCAACCCCAAATCATCTTTTGACTTCTCTCTGGTCCCCTACTATCCACTCAGTTACCAAGTTTGGTTCACTGAATCTCCACAATGTCTCCTTCACTCCCTCCTTACCATCTGTGTCAATGAAAAGGCAGGGAGGTATGGTGGAAAGAGCACTGGTCTGGGAGTCTGGAGAGATCCAGGTTCAAATCCCATCTTTGGCTATGAGTAGCCGCACGATGGCAAGCGAGTCATTTAATTTCTCTCCATCTCGGTGTCCTTAGCTGTAAAATTGGGGGTGGGGGTGAGGCAGAACAACATCTAATTGATGTAAAGCCCAAATGAGAAAGCATATTTAAAGCAGTTTAAAATTGGAGTGTAGACCAACAACTCACTATCCTAGAATAGTCTATGCATTCCTATCTCCACACCACTGTTAAATGCTGACCTTATGCCCAGATTCTCTCTCCGTATCTCTGGCCTGTTGAAATCCTATCCATTCTTGCAGGCACAAATCAATTACCATAAACAATCTGCCTCCTAGGGTGGCTCCTCTCACATTCCTTCCTTATGCCTTACATTCTTTTTTTGAAGATTCAGTTTATTAAAGGTAGGACCCATCTATTTTTCATCTTTGAGTTTGCCAGGACCTAACACAGGGCTCTGGATATTACAGTGGGTACTAGGTCCTGAATAAGTAAGACAGACAAAGTAACTGTGGTCAATGCTATGAGATGTCTGAGCTGGTCTAGATGGTCGCTCAAATGTCGAGGTCTAGATAGGTCTAGATCTAGGTCTAGGTTTAGCAGAAGAGGTGGCATTTTCACTAAGTAGAGGGGAGAGAGAGGAGAGGTGAGTATTCTCCATAGGCAGGGCTACATGAATAATGAATTTGTAAAGTGCTCTAATAAGGGCAACAAAGCAGAAAACACCAGCTAGGGAAGGGTAAGACAAAGCTGGATAAGGACAATGAGGTCATTCTAGGAAAAGCTTTGAATGTCAGGCCGAACAACTTCATCTTTATCTTGTGGGTCACTGGTTCTCAGACTTATTGGTCTCAGGACCTCCTCTCCTCTCACACTCTTCAGATTTTGTTGCTGTGGATGTCACTTCAGTTAGCTCTCACTCTTTGTGACCCCATTTGGGGTTTTCTTGGCAGAGATATTGGAATGCTCTGTCATTTCCTTCTCCAGCTCATTTTACAGATGAGGAAACTGAGGCAAAGAGGGTCAAGTGACTTGTCCCAGGTCACAGAGCCAAGAAATGTCTGAGGTCAGACTGAATTCAGGCCTTCCCAGTTCTGGGGCTAGGCTCTCTATCCACTGCACCACCTAGCTGTTGTTCAAAATTACTGAGGACCACAATGTAACTGGAAAATGTTTAACAAAGTAAATAATTTTTTAAAAATTACTGAGTATTCTCTTTCCCAGAGAGGTTTTGTTTATATGGGTTATATCTATGGATGTTTAGTGTAGTCGAAATTTAAATATTTTGGTATTATTATGAAAACAGTTTTGACATCACAGACCCCCTAAAAGGGTCTTGGGGGACCCAGAGAACTGGGGATACTTTTGAGAATGCCTGTTACAAGAAGCAGGGAGACAGAGCAGGTGTTTAGGCTAAGTAGTAACATGATAGCGATGGTGTTTTAGGAAGATTAATCCACTAGCACTATTCTGGTTAATGGAAAGAGAGGCTGGAAGCAGAAAACTTTAGGGGGCGGAAGGTTTTTGCAAGGACCAAATATGAGGTAACAAGGCCCTAAGGGAGGGCGGTGGCAATAAGAAATGGAGAGGAAGGATTAAAATCTGAGAGAAACATTTTGCTAGCACAATTTGTATGTAGGGCTTGATAACAAGTGGAATGTAGGTAATGAGGGAGAAAAGCCAAAGAGAGTTCCATGGTTTCTGTCATCAGACAGAATGGGCATGGTTGAGAAGGTATATCCTAACAAGAGAAAATGATCCACGGTATTTTATTTAGACCCATGGTATTTAATTTAAAACTGTATGGAGACATGCTACAATGGATAAGATTCTACCATTTTATATCAGAAAGGAAACTTAAGGGCATCCACAATTCACAAATGAGAAACTCTTCCAGACAGTTAATGGGCTTTGGTGTGTGCCGGCATTCTGATACTGGATGCCTGTCTATCTCCTGACAGGCGTCTGTAGCAAAAGTAGATGTTTCACTGTCTACGCAAACTGAATCTACCTAAAATTAAAATCATATTCCCTTCAAAGAGAGGTCCCCCTCTACACTCACCAAGTTTTATCAATGAAAAGAGTTTTGACCTCACAGACCCCCTGAAGGAGTCTCCATGTTTATCAGCGCTGACATTTTAACAATACTTGTAAAAGTTAGCTAAGTACTTTACATGTGTTTTCTCATTTGAGCAACACAACAGAAACTCTAAGGTTAAGTACTTTTATTCTCCTCCTTTTAGAGATGAAGAAACTGAGGCTCAAAGATTTTTAGGAGCTTTCAAATTATGATACAGCTTCTAAGTATCAGAAGTAGGATCTGAACCCAGGACCTTCCTAACTCTATCTCCAGCACTCTGTCATGCCAAGTGACCTCTCCCAACTCATTCAAATCATTTATTTTCCCACTAATTTGGACTTACAATTTTGGGTCTAAAAACCTTTGCCCTCCATTATGTATTCATTAAGATTTTGATTCTTCCACTTTTTTTTTCTTTTTTGGAGGGCAGTTGGGGTTAAGTGACTTGCCCAAGGTCACATGGATAGTTTTTTTGTGTTAAGTGTCTGAGGCCGGATTTGAACTCAGGTACTCCTGACTCCAGGACCTGTGCTCTATTCACTGCGCCACCTAGCCGCCCCTCCCCCTTTTTTTTTAACTCTTAAAATTATGTAAATACTTTAGATCAGTGGCCTAATATTTCTTATGTAAACTCCAGTCTATTTCCTCTCAGCACCCCTTTTTACATGCTATCACCAAAGTGATCTTCCTAAATTTGTATCATGTCACTTCCTCCCTCAAAAAACTTCCATGGTTCACTATTGAATGATGTACAAAGTCCAACTCCTCTGCTTGGCACTGGCAATTCTCTGTCACCTGCCCCATCCCCTATTTTAGGCTGGGGTCTTTCTTAACTATCCAAAGTTGCACTCACCTCTTCCATCCCTGAATTTACCCAATCCATTACTCAATTCAATCATATGCTAAAAATGGAGCGTGACTTTGATAAAATTATAAAATTTCAGAGTTAGAGGGGCCTTACACAGCATGTAGCTCAATTCTATTACTTTACAGATAAAGAAACTGGAACACAGGGAGGTTAAGCAATACCTTAACCAAGCGACCCGGCAAGTTATTTTTGGGGGGTATGAATGTCTTATCTTGGTGACTGGATGGCAAATTCCTTGAAAATATCCCACACAGAAGAACTTAGTGCAATGCATGTACATAATAGAAGCTCAATCAATATTGGCTGGACTGAAGACACTCAGCAGTCTTTGTCTGTTTATTCCTTAATAACTTTGGTGATATTCGCTGGTTTTGATTAAGACTTTTACTCTGTTATTTACTCTATTAAACAGCACTAAGATGCTGTAAGTTCCAAATAAAATGGTGACCAATTCATGGAAAATGAACACCTCTGTCATTTCCAAGAAATTCTAATGAAAATCGTACACAGGCAGAGATCTGAGATATGACTGTATTGAGTTAGGTTACAATTTACTAGTAATGTATATGTAGTCAAAATCAAGCATAAATGAACTCTAAAACACATTACACTCCTCCATCATGTGACAAGAAATGAGCAACTGTTTATAAATCAGTGTCTCCACAAATCAAGCTTTTTCTCCAAGTCAATTCAATTATATGGGGAAATAAAGCAAAAGCAGAGCTCTCTCTTAAGCACTAATATCACCAGTAGGAATAAAGTTTGATGCCAGCCACACGGGAGAGATATTCAACATGAAAATTTATTTTCTCCATCTACTTAATGGATGCGAATTTTGACCCGTTTGGCCTGTGACAAATAAGCTCCCCAAAGACATTTAAGTGTGCTTCTGACATGAAATCTAAACTCCAAAATAACATACAAATATAAGAACAATACTTTAGCTTTTTGATGGATTAACTACAGCACTAAAGGCTGAATTCAAAGTAATCAAGTCTAGGTTTGGAATCATGAGACCAGGGCCCAGCTCTGTGTACAGTTGGGCAACCGGCTTTTCCCCTTTCTAGGCTTCACTTCTGTCCTCTACAAAATTCAATCTCTAATTAAACAATCTCTAAGGTCCCATGATCCTGGACAATAAAATGAATGAGCGAGGTAGGCTAAAATGCTTAAGGGGGCAAAAGCCACTTCTGAATAGAACAGCTCAGTGAAACGGGGGTTTGCATTTCTGCTTCCAATTCATCAACTTCCTCCCTTCATTCACTTTTTTTTTTTTTGCAACACTAACATCACTATCAAAGCTTATGGTCAAATTAATTCTGGATCGATGTTATCACATAATATCCTTTTGAAAAGGAAGCCAATAATGTCCCAATATTTCTTATCTCTTACCTGATTTATTACATATATCCCATAATCCAGTTGCTGTCGCTGTAGAAAGGGGTGGAGATAATAAAGCCAATAACGGAGATGTTCATCCCGATTCCTGAAGGGGATAATAATGGCTACTTTTTGAAGTGCTGTGCAGTCCTCTGGGGTAAATCGACCTCCTTTCCTTAATTTAGGATTTCCTTTTTCTATGGTTTCCAGATTCACAGGGCGCAGAAATTCCACCTTTAATGGGCCAACTGTAAAAGTATTAACAAAGACAGGACATATTAGCAGGCTGAAGAATGGCATGCGCTATTCTTTTATAAAATATTATTGATATTTATAAAATATTCTTGATATTTATAAAATATTCACTAGGACCACTCAAGTAAAAATGTGTACTTCCATCTCCCAGCTTATATGAAATATACTCTAAATCAGGTTTGGGGAACCTGCGGCCTTAAGGCCACATGTGATCCTAAGACACTCTTGCTCTAAATGATCAGAGTCAAAGAGATGAAAAGTCTCTCCTTTATCTTTGTTCAAGTCAACAATGACACACCATGCAATTTAAAATACACCTGAAAATATATTATTAGATACTTGGATCCAGGGGTTGGAGACAGAGAGCTTCAGAATAGTCCTTACTCTTTTTAAGTATACTCAGGAACCAAGGCCTGTTTTCATGAACCATGAAAGAAAGAACTATACTCAAAACTTGGAGCAAGTAAGCTGTTTGGCAAGTGTTCACTTACTATAATCAGGCATCAAGATATCAGACAATAAACGCCATGGGCAGGCTGGAAGATGGGAAATTGGTATCACCTGGAGTAGAAGAGAAACGATTTCCTGGACAAGGTGGGGGTTTGACACATCAGGAAGGGGGAGAGAGAAAATGTGGACATTATGAAAGAAAAAAGAAGAGTATGGTAAATGTTGAGGAGCAAAAAAGAGAGCAGTTTAGTCCAACTTAAGCTTAATTCAAAAAAATATTTATTATTTGCCAGCACCTAGCACAGAGCCCAGAAAAGAGTAAGTACTTTAAAAATGTTTTCTTCCCTCCATCCTTCTCCCCTCCCTCCTTAAGTGCTCACTATGTAGAAATACAATGCTAGATAGTGATGACACAAAAAGTAAAAACAAAAACAATCTCTGTCCTCAAGGACCTTACATTCTACTAGTTTCATCAGATCGTACATATTAAGGAATAAGAGACTAAGGGACAGATAAGTCTCTATGGGAGCATATGTGCACACAAGTAAACCAGGATGTAAAGGGCCTTAAATGCCAGAACAGAACTGAATCAAATGCATACGAGTACAAGCCATTCCCTAATTGATAAATGATCAAAGGAGATGAAAAGGCAGTTTTCAGACAAAGATTTCAAAGCTATCTATCTGTAACTGTACAAAAAAATGTTTTACATCACTAATTATTAGAGAAATGTAAATGAAAACAGCTTTGATGTGCTACCTCACACCTATCAAGTTGCTAATATGATAGAAAAGGAAAATGACAAAAGTTAGAGGGGATGTGGGAAAATTGAGACACTAACACACTGATGGTGGAGTTGTGAACTGATCCAACCATTGTGGAAAGCAATTTGGAACTACGCCCAAAGGGCAATACAATTGTATGTACCCTTTGACCCAGAAAAATGACTACTGGGTACATATTCCAAAGAGGTTTTTTGAAAAAGGAAAAGGACCCATATATACAAAAATATTTTTAGCAAGTCTTTTTGTGGTAGCAAAGAACTGGAAACTGAAGTGATACCCATCAATTGGGGAATGACTGAACAAACTGTGATGGAATTACTACTGTCCTTTAAGAAATGATGAGCAGGACGCTTCCAGAAAACTCTGGAAAGACCTACATGAACTGATGCAGAGTGAAATGAGCAGAACCGGGAGAACATTGTATACAGTAACAGCAACATTGTAACAATGATCAGCTGTGACTGACATGTAAACTGATGCAAAGTGAAATGAGCAGAACCAGGAGAACATTGTACACAGTAACAGCAACATTGTAACAATGATCAGCTGTGACTGACTTAGCTATACTCAGCGACACAAAGATCCAAGACACTACTGAAAAACTTTTGATGAAAATTGCTATCCACCTTCAGAGAAAGAGTTAATGGAGTCTGAATGCAAATCAAAGCATATTTTTTTAAACTTTATTTTCCTTGGGGGTTTTTTGATCTGTATTTTTTTTCATGGCACGAGTTAATATGGAAATAGGTTTTGCATGACTGAACATAAAATTGCTTGCCTTCTAAATGAAGGTGGAGGGGAAGCAGGGAGGGAAAATTTTGGAACTCAAAATTAAAAAAACATGTTAAAAATTGTTTTTACATGTAATTGGGGAAAAAAATCAAATTAAAAAAAAATCAAATGCCAAGGTAGGAAAGGACAGAATTTAGAACTCAAAATTTTTTTAAATGTTAAAAATGGTTTTAATATTTAATAGAAAAAATAAAGCATTATTTTTAAAAATTTAAAAGCCAAAATAAGGAATATGAACACAACAGCAGGAGAAAATAAAAGTAGACTTTGAGGATGATTTTTCTAGTAAGGAAATGCACAACAGATCAGCGAAATGAAAACTAAAAACTATGCTATATCTGAACTAATGAAATGATTTCCCAGACTGGTCTTCTCCCCTTTATTCTGCTTACTCCAATCTAGCCTTAAGATTAACTTCCAGAATAACAGCAATTTTCTCCCCTTGATTCTTTGTCGTATTTTATTGTATAATTCTGAATAACAAGACACTGAATACCAAGATAGAAATGGAAGACAGAGCCTGATCTCAAGGAACACATGGTCTAATGGGGGAAGACAGTAAGAGAGTTCAGTCATAGGTCAGATGGAAAGGCCTCATGCTCTTCTGTATGCAGTGGTAAAGCAGATGCTAACTTATTTTCTTTAATGGCATTCCCACTGATAAAACCATATTTGTTTGGTGTTGAGCCATGGAGCCATCTGCCAGGACCAATAATTTTGGTGATAAAAACTTTCTTATCTATAGTAGCACCTGCAGAAGGAATTCCCACATCACATCTCCTCAAGGGTTGTTTATTTCTCTGTTACCCCATAATCCCAAGGGACTTCGCTCAGCATTGTAGGCCCCTCTCTACTTCCTCATCCTGCCAAGCAACTGGCCCAGTGCTCTATAAATGGTAGAAACGTTTAAAGATTTGTTTCATTGAATAAGTCCTTCAGTAATAAGGGCCTGGCCAAAGATTATGGAAGTGGGAAGTAGGAGGACAAAAGATTATTTCAAAGGAAGAACTGACAGGATGTAGTAACAGATAAAACGTAGGAGGAGAGGTAAGACTCGAATGTGAAGTTTCCCAGACTGGGACACCTGGATCCAAGTCCCAGGCCCACCTTTTACTAGCTCTATAACTGTGGGAAAACCAGTTAATCTCATGAGTCCCAGTATCCTCAGCCATAAAATAGTAATGAGACTAACTCATACCACCTACTCCCATGGGACTGTTGTGAGGAAAGTGCTGTGTGAGCCATAAAACACCATCAATGGAAAGAAATGGGGAAATCTGAGAACGGGGGTTGGCATAAGAGGAAAAATGGCTTTATTTTTCAGATGTGCTGAGTTAACAAGACTAATGAGCTTTATACGTACTTGGAGACAGAGATGCCAGGATCACAAACAAAGGATGAAAATGGAAGTTCAGAGAAAAAACAGTAGAGTTACTGCATCCAATCCCCAATTTTTCCAGATGAAGAAACTGAGGGTCAGAGACATTAAATTATTCTTCTAAGAATGAGCAGCAAGTTAGCAGCAGCACCAGGGCTAGCACTCAAGCATCCTGATTCCTTCAAGACACAGAGAAAGGATTCTCTGACAGTCTTTATATCTAGTCTTATCAGTCTGCAACTCCAAAAATATACTTGGAATGAGTACTTTGGGTTTCTTTTTGTCTGCTGTTTTCATTCTGAGTTTAAACACCAAATAAAATAAACATTTCCATATGCCTAGCAGAATTAAAAAAAAAAAAAGAATTGTATTGGTGGCTATGCAGTGGCTAGGTGGTGCAGTGAATGCAGCACCAACCTTGGAGTCAGGAGGACCTGAGTTGAAATCGGGCCCCAGACACTTAACACTTATTAGCCATATGACCTTGGGCAAGTCACTTAACCCCAACTGCCCAGCCTTCCTCCTCAAAAAGAAAAATATTAAAGAACTGTACATGAAAATTGGGGCTAATACTTTTTAAGAAAAAAAGATTATCATTATTGTGCTTTAAGAAATAACAAGCAGGATGCTCTCAGAAAAACCTAGAAAGATTTGAAGTGATGCAAAGTGAAATGAGCAGAACCAAGAGAACATTGTACACAGTAACAGCAACATTGTATGATGACCTATTGTGAATAACTTAAGTTATTCTCAGCCATATAATGACCTAAGACAATTCTAAAGGATTATGATGGAAGATGTTGTCCATCTCTAGAGAAAGAACTGGTGTAGCCTGAATGCCAATCAAAGAGAATTTTCTTTACCTTATTTTCCTTGGTGGCTTTTTTGTCTGTGCTTTCCTTTACAGCACAACTTACATGGAAATGTGTTTTGCATGACTACATGTGTATAATCTATGTCAAACTGCTTGCCTTCTCAATGAGGGGGGAATGGAAGGAAAGGGAGGGAGAGAATTTGGAACTCAATTTGAAAAATGTTGCAGTTCTTTTTACATGTAATTTGGGAAAAATAAAATATTAAAAAAGAAAGAAAAGAAAAAAAATATTATTCTTTCAGTCTTTGTATTCCTGCCATCAAATGTTTAGTCTCAAACTTTCAGAATCATTTTGGATGTTCAAATACAGTAACTGGAAACTGACAGATGGTATGAAATGAGGATGCGGGCCCTTAATCACAAATGTCCTCTCTTTTATACTAATATCTAGTCCAAGGTCAAAGGATATATGCTTGGAGGGGAACAGAAGGGAACTGAAGGAAGGGGAGGGGAGGCCAGAAAGGAAAGTCACATTTCAAAATTCTATCTTAAAGATCTGGAAAGATGTAGACTTATGGCCCACCAGCTAAAATATATAATATTACCTATATTATAATATATAATACAAAAGTAAAACTGCAACTATTTAGGAAAACAAGAGAGGGAATACTGTCCTAATGCCATCAGGACAGGCATTTTTTCTATAGCATTTAAATGTAAAAGTTACAAACTAACCCAGGTCTTAGATAAAAACTGAAGGAATCTTTTGATATTGCCTATTTTTCTATGGCCCCATCTGCCCACTCACTTCCCTATTGGGCCCTTTCCCATCACCTCTTCACCACCAATCTTGCTTGCTTTCCCCCCGTTTTTACAATTTATTTATTTTTAGTTTATAACATTCATTTCCACAATATTTTGAGTTACACATTTTTCTCCCCATCTTTCCCCTACCTCCACCCCAAAATAGCAAGCCTTACCCCAATCTGCTCTCTCTTATATCCTCCCCCCCCCCCCCCCCCCGCCAACTTTCTAGTAGGGCAAGACGGCTTTCTATACCCCGGTGCCTGCATATCTTATTTCCCTGCTACACCCACACACACCCACACACACACACACACGCACGCACACACAGAGACAATTTCTTTTTAAATACACATTTGCTTTTAAAACTTTGAGTTCCAGATTTTTTTCCTTTCTTCCCTCCTCACCCACCCCTACTAGGAAGATAAGCAATTCAATATAGGTTCTACATGTGTAGTTATGCAAAACATTCCCATAGTACTCATATTGTTAAAGATTAACTATATTTCCCTCCACCTTATCCCACCCCCCACTTATTCTATTTTCTACTATGACCCTGTCCCTTTCCAAAAGTATGTGCTTCTAACTACCCTCTCCCTCAGTCTGTCCTCCCTTCTATCATCCCCCTCTTATCCTCTTATTCTGTTCTCCCCTATTTTCCTGTAGGGTAAAATACCCAACTGAACATGTATGTTGTTCTCTCCTTAAGTCAAATTCAGTGAGAATAAGGTTACCCCATTCCCTTTTACCTTCCTGCTCTTCCCCTCCATTGTAATAGCTTCCTCTTGCCCCTTTTTATGTGAGATAATTTATGCTATTCTATCTCTCCCTTTCTCCTTCTCCCAATATATTCCTCTCTCATCTCTTAATTTTATTTTTTAGACAACATTGCTTCATGTTCAACTTGCCCTGTGCCTTCTGTGTATACATGTACATATAGATGTATATCCTCACATGTATATTTATACACACCTACCTATATATATATACCTTTATATATATACACCTATATATACCTACACCTTCCTATACATGCATATATATGTATGAATGTGTACATATATATTCCCTTCAACTGTCCTCATACTGAGAAAAGTCTCATGAATTACAATTATCATTTTTCCATGTAGAAATGTAAATAGTTCAACTTAGTTGAACTTATGATTTCTTATGTTCCTTATGATTTCTTTTTCCTGTTTACCTTCTCGTGCTTCTTGTATTTGAAAGTCAAATTTTCTGTTCAGCTCTGGTTTTTTATCAAGATTGTTTGAAAATCCTGTATTTCATTGAATGACCATATTTTCCACTGAAGCATTATATTCAGTTTTGCTCAGTAGGTGATTTTTTACTTTAATTCTAGTTCCTTTGACCTCCAGAATACCATGTTCCAAGGCCTTTGATCCTTCAGTATAGAAGCTGCTAGGTCTTGTGTTATCCTGATTGTGTTTCCACAATACTCAAATTGTTTCCTCCTGACTGCTTGCAGTATTTTCTCCTTGACCTGGGAACTCTGGAATTTGGCTATAATATTCCTAGAGTTTTCTTTTTGGAATCTTTTTCAGGAGGTGATCAGTGAATTCTTTCCATTTCTATTTTGCCCACTGGTTCTAGACTATCAGGGCAATTTTGCTTGAATCTCTTGAAGGAAACAGGCTGAAAGCTCCACCTTGCCCAGGATTCAAGAGCTAGCCTGAAAGAAGGCTAGAACTCAGGTCTTTGGGCCTCCACGTCCAGCACTCTGGCCCCAGGACACTTCCCTAAGTGGAAGCCAGCAGGGTAGGATCGAGGGGTTGTTTCAGTGAAGCTGTGTCTCCAATTCCCTTAAATGGGTGATCTAGAGAATGGGGAGAACCAAGCTGGAGGAGACCAAAGTGAGCTGAAGCCAACAGACCTGAAGCTCAGCTTGTGCTCTGAAAAGGGGCTGCAGTAACCATGACCTGGAGCTGTCAAGAACCCACAGGTCACAGAGCAAGGTCACCGACAAGACATGGCCATTTACTCCTTGGAGCACTGGGAACATCAGGAGATAAAACCAACTTAGCATTTGAGATGTCTATCTCTAGCAATCTACAGGGATCTGTCAGGGCTACAGAAGGAGACAGAATCTGGCTGGGGACAAAACCTGTAGTGAACAGCCAGAAAATGAAGAAGGAGGTCAGAGACTGAAGCAGAGGGGTGGGGCTTGCTACTTCATTTGGATAGACAACAGCCTAGGTTACAGAGGACAAGAGCAGACAAGGCTACTTAAGGGTGCCAGAGGAGACTGAGCTGAGAGAGAAATCCTTAACTAAGAGCTGAGCCTAAAAAGGAATACGATGTCCCCAAAATCTCATGCAGTTTTAAACTATTGGGGGGGAGGGAGAGGCAATCAAGGTAAAGTGACTTGCCCAGAGTCACACAGCTAGTAAAGTGTCTGAGGCCAGATTTGAACTCAAGAGTTTTAAGTTATTAAAGTTTTAACCTTCAAAAGACTTTTGGGACATCCTGTATTGCAGTTATCCCTTCCACATTTCAACTTTCCCCACTGTGGTTTTGATATATTGCAAGTTGGCATAAGAAATTAAATGGGAATTTTGGAGGGGCTTTGCGGAAGCCACAAATGACATGTGAAGGCCAGCAGATGATGCAGAAAAGTTTAGAAACTCAGAAATGCATAAAATATATGTATAGTATTATATAATATCAACACATTTTAGCTTTTAATACCATAAATACAAACAATTTCTTTTTTAATGTTAAAATGTGACCAAATACATAACCAAAGTTTTACAATAAGGTAAATACCCCATAAAAGAAAAAGAAAAAAATTCAGACTTCTTCTCTGTTACAAAGGGAGGGCCAAAAAATTTCACAAGGATTTTCCAGATGGTGGGGAGGCCATGCCCTAACCCCTGTAGTTCACAGTAGAAACAAGGAAAGTAACAAAGGAAATTATGAGTTGGAAAGCCCAAGAAATAAGCGATTTTAATTGGAACCACTCTCAAAAGTCATCAACAATCTTTAATGACCAGATCTCTCAGCCTCTCCTCTATCCTCATCCCCCTTGACCTCTCTCTGTGGCACTGCTGACTCCGCTCTCCTCTCTGGGTTTCCAGCTCTCTCCTCACATCCATCTGACTTGCAGCGGTAGCCCCAGGATCTGTTTGGGGTCCTATTCCCTTTTCTCTCTGGTGATCTCATCTGGGCACATGGATTCAATCACCATCTCTATGCAGATGACTCAGATCTATATATGCTGCCCTAGTCTTCTTTCCTGGGGTCCAGCCATGCATAGCCAACTGCTTAATTAGATATTTTGAATAGTATGTCCTAGAGGCATCTCAAACCCAGTGTGTTCAAAACAGAACTCATTCTCTTTCACCCCAAACCCATTCCTCTTCCCTACTCCCCCATTACTATAGAAAGAACCACAATGCTAGTGGTGGCTAGATGGCACAGTGAATAGAGCACCGGCCCTGGTGTCAGGAGGACTTCCCCAGGGTCACACAGCTAGGAAGTGTCTGAGGCCAGATTTGAACTCATGAAGATAAGTCTTTCTGACTCTAGGCCCAGCGCTCTATCCACTGTGCCACCTCCATCCCTTCCAAAATCCAGTGGCTCCCTATTGTCTTAAGGCTCCAACATAAACTGCTCTGTGTGAAAGCTCCTTATAACACAGCTCCACTCCAAAGGACTCATGATGGAAAATGCTGTCCAAATCCAGAAAAAGAGCTATAGAGTCTGAACGTCGGCTGAAGTATATTATTGGTCCTCTTTTATTTCTATTTCTTCCTTCTTAGGGTTTCTCCCATTGGTTCTAATTCTTGTCTGTAACATGACTAAAGTGAAAATGGGGTCAATATGAAAGCATATATAGAGCCTACATCAAACCACACGTCATTTTGGGATAGGGAGGAGTGAGAGGTGGGGAGAAAATTTGGAACTTGGAATCTTGTGGAAATAAATGTTGAAAGCTAATGATCAATAAGTACATGGCGCAGCTCCTTCCCACTCCCCTGTGTTCTTCCATATTATTCTCACTCCTATACTTTGTACTCCAGTTATGTTTGCCTAATGAGAGAGGTTCCACACGCTCCATCTCCAAATGGTTACACTGGCTGCTCCGCACTCAGAGAATGCACTCCCTTCTCCCTTAAGGACTGCTGGAGTCCCTGCTTTTCTTTAAAAGTCAGCTCACATTCATACGTTTTTGTCTACAAGAAGCTTTTCATGATACCCCATCCCTAGGGACTGTACTTTACCTACCATAGCCACAGTGCATTTATTTTGTATATAATTACATGAATACATCTTGCCCCCAATAGAAAATCAGTTCCTTGAGGGCAGACTCTATTTCAACTTTTGTCTTTGTCTTAACACTTAGCAAAGTGCCCGGGACACAGCAAGTCCTTGATAAATACTGCTGACTGCAAACAGGTTTTGCCTGATTTCATATGTATAATGGGTATCTCATTTCATGGCTTCTCAATGAATGAGGAAGGGGCTGAAGGAAGGCAGAGAATTTGGGACTGAAAATAAAAACAGAATTAAGACTTTAAAGAAATACATAAATAAATGTGCCCCAGAGGGGGGGAAGAATAAATAAAGAAATCATGCAGGCTGGCAGACAGATCCAGGTTGGGTGGGATATGAAGAATGGAATGGGGATGTTCTCTCCAGCTGTAACGTCTAAGAGGAGGAACACCAGAAACCCCAGCCCCTCAAGGCTGACACATGCCCCAGAACCCTTCTGAGGATATAATCGGTGTCCTCTGGGAACATGATCTAGGAAGCCAGTGTGAGTGAGGAGACTGGTCTCAGGGAGGCTGCTACACGTTTTAAAAATGCAAGGCAACTAGCGGTAAGAACAGCTAGAGAACCAGGCCTGGAGTCAGGGAAAGCCCTGAGTTCAAATCCAGACTCAAGATACATTATTAGCTTTTAACACTGGGCCAGTCCATCTCGGCCTCAGTTTCCTCCTCTGTAAAATGGGGACATAACAGTACCTACCCTCCCTCCTCACAGGGCTGTTGGGAAGTTCGCTTAGCACAGTATCAGGCACACAGCAAGCGAGCAGGATGTAAATGTTTGCTATTGTAGAGATTCATGATTTCATCTGCAATTCTCTTTTCTCTATTTTTTGTGTTTATGTAGGAATGGTCATGTTGGTTAATGTTTTTCAAGTTCATAATAGTAATAAAGTGGAAAAAAAATCTCTTCTACAAGGCAGCTGAGCAAGCTTGTCTGCCAGCCTTCAAGGTCCTTTGTCCACGGCAAGGCCCCAAAAGTCTATGAGGCAGGACCAGGACCTGGCATTAAAAGATTAAAGCTGTAGGGCTTCCTGGCATCTGAAGAGTCTCCATCAAGAAAGATCCACAAGAGCCTCCCCACACATCCCCTCCATAATTAAATTGTCTTCCTGGACAGCTCAATGGAACTCTATCACCACCCTGCAGAAGGAGAGACAGGAACTCTCCAACAGAACTCAGGACCCAGCTTCATGGGAGTCTTCTCCCATGTAGTGTTCTCTAAGAATTAAACTCCACGGCCCTAGCAACAGAGTTCCTGACAGCGGCCTAAGTTTAGTCCCAATTCCAAAAGCATTAAACTTTCCCTATGAAAAAGTTTAAAGAGGATCTCTAGACTAAGTCTTCTTTAAGCCTGAGAGACAGAGGCTTTGCCCAAATGGGGAAATATTTACATTGGAATCAGACTAAAACAAAATAAAAAACCACTACTGTACGACCTGTATGCTCCCTAAAAGACCAGAGGATAAAGAGGTTTTTAGCAGGATAGCAAATTTGAATACTTTTCTAAGCTTCCATTAATCTTTTTTTTTTCTGCTATCCAAGTCCAGAGTTTTAGTGTCCTCCTCTATAAAAGTAAGGGAGTTACTCTAGTGGAGGAATTCTTAATCTGGGGTATGTGACTTTGGGTTTTCTTTTTATATGTATATATTAATAACTATATTTCCATGTAATTGGTTTTTTCTATGTATTTTAAAACATCCTGGGAAGGGGTCAATAGGCTTCCTCAGACTAATAAAGAGATCCATGACACAGACTCGCCATAATCTACGATGCTTTTTAGGTCTTAATATTCTAAAGCATTTCCAAGGTTTGTTAGGACTCAGAGGGGCCCATCATGGTGGCTCTCTCGCACTTACAAATTTGTTTATCCCTCCAACTAACAACAAAGAAAAAACATTTGCAAATTTTTCCAAAGGAATTTACATATTTTTATTTTAATCCCTCTAACAACCCACAAGTATTCCTGTTCCCACTTTCAGATGAAGAAACCGGAACGCAGTTCCCAATTCTCAGACCTTCTAGTTTCTGACTCACAGAGTAAACACCTGTAGGTAATATCAAGATTTAGGATATGACCGTTCTTAGGTGCAGCTGAGGTGAAGGACGCAGAAGGCGAAGAACAAGTCACTTCCTTTCTGCCTTAAAATGGAAATAATAACAGGGTCTCTGTCCTGGGCTCCTGTGAAAATCACTTAGTGTAATAATCACAGGGCACTACCCGTGTGTTAGCTGTTGTAGGGAGTCACGGTCTTTCTCGTGTACATATGTGAATGGTCATGTTGGTTGATGTTTTTCAAATTCATAATCATAACAAAGTTGGGGGGATCTCTCCTACAAGGCAGTCTGCTAGCCCTCATGGTCCTTGGCCCAAGGCAGGGCCCCCAATATGTGTACTGAAGTCTCGTGGTGCAAGAGAGGGAAAAGAAGAGTGAAAAGCCATAAACTGAGGGGGGAATGCCCCAAGGACTGATGGATAACCACAACCAAGATCAGGACTGGGCAGAACAGAACAAACCTCCAAACTGGAGATTGTCAAGTGATTGCTGCAAAGGGAAAGTCTGGGAAAGAACCTGGAGAGCAAAGAGTGTCCCAAAGAGTCTCTTGGGAGGCAAGAGAACGTGCTGGAGAGGATGACCATCTAGGGAATGTCAGGTCTTTGTCACTGCCAAAAGATGGGAAAGACTCCAAGAGGAAAAGTCTAAAATGAAGGAAAGTTAAAAAAAAAAAGAGTCATTCCAAAGAACACAAGAGAAGAGAGTTACTAACATTTTGAATCTGTCACTCAAAGGAAAGAGGGGTGGGGATTGTATTTCAGAGGTTTTACCGTACTGAAAAAAACAGGAAGAGGAAAACTCCTGGGGACTTTGCATTTTGAAATATACCCAGCAACACCTGAAACTATTAGTCTTTCAGATCTTCGGTTCTAAAGAAAAGGCTAAACTTAGCCCCATTTTCGGGAATCCAACTGGCACATGGACCAGCCATCTGCCTATCCATCTAACAAAAATTTTTTCTAACTGACTAAAAGCATTACCAGTTAGACCCAGCCACGGAGTCAGCTTAACTTTTTTCTTTGTCATGATGTAGGGAAAATCTGGAAATGAGTGCTATAAAAACAGAAGACAAAAGATTAAAAAATTTCTTTTAAGAGAATTTTAAGCAAAAATACCCACTAAATTTTGGTGCCAACTTCCTTATCAGCTTTGTTAAAATCTCTACCCAAAAGGACTGCCAACTCCACTAACCCACAACTATGGAGTACGCAGAGCAAATGGGATAAAATGTCTGATGGGAAGACTTTCTTCCCTTAAAAATGGCAAGCTTTGTATCCATTCATGGACCTTCTCCATGTTAATGATTAAGACCTCCTCAAAATGAAGTTAACAAAATTACCTTTTCTTTCTAACAATGTTATAGTGAAGTCACAGCTTCAGTAAAATCCCAGTGGAAAGAAAGAGGGTTCATTGAAACATTTTTAAAATGGACAGAAGAGGGGAAAAAAAGGCCAGAAAGAATCAGAGACAAGCAGCAGTTTTGAGTTACATGCTGACTTTATTGTATATTTAAAAAGAAAGCCAGGCTGTACATAATAAAAATCATATACAACTCTCTTCTTCTGTCCTACAACATATATGTAAGTGCTTGTGTTATTTGGAATATGTTAAGCTCAAAAAAAAATTTTTAATGGTTTAATCCAGGGGAAATATGGTCATTCAATGAGGTGGAAGACTTTCAAACATTCTTGATGAAAAAAAAAAAAATAGAACTGAAAAGAAAATTTGACACTCAAATACAAGAAGCATGAGAAGGTAAACATGGAAAAGAAATCATAAGGAACTTATCAAAGTTGAACTATTTACATGCCAACATGGCAAAATGATAATTATAACTTTTGAAACTTTTCTCAGTATGAGAATAGGTGAAGGGAATATATATATATGTATGTATATTTATGTATGCATACATATATATGTATGTATAGTAGGGTATATGTGTGTATAAGTACATGTGTGAATGTGTGCTTATGTGTGTACATGTATCCCATAGACAGATGGCACAGGATCAGTTGAATAGGAAGGAATGATACCTAAAAAATAAAATTAAGAGGTGAGAGAAGAGTATAATGAGAGGAGAAAGGGAGAGATAGATTATGGTAAATTACTTCATATAAAAAGAGGCAAGAGAAAATTCTTACAATGGAGGGGAAGAGCAGGAAGGTGAAAGGAAATGGATCAACCTTACTGTCATTGAATTTGGCTTAAGGAGGGAATAACAAACACACTCAACTCGGTATCTTACCCTACAGGAAAGTAGGGGGGAAGGGGATAAGAGGGGGTATGATAGAAGGGAGGGCAGATTGCAGGAGAGGGTAGTTTGAAGCACATATGTTTGGAAAGTGACAGGGTCATAGGAGAAAACAGAATAAGTAGGGGGTGGGACAGGATAGAGGGAAATATAGTCAGTCTTTCACAATATAACTACTATGGAAACCATTTTGTGTGACTACACATATACAACCTATATTGAATTGCTTATTTCCCAGTGCTCAGCCACCCAATGGGTGAGGAGAGAAGAAGGGAAAGAATCTGGAAATCAAAGTTTTAAAAACAAATGCTTAAAAATCATTGTTGCTGGTTTTTTTACATGCAACTGGAAAATAAGCTATCCAGGCCCTGGGGTACAGAAATCCATCTTGCCCTATTAGAGAGTTAGAGAGGGTAGATTTGGGGAAGGGGTCTTCAGTAGGCTCGCTATTTTGAGGTAGGGGTAGGGGAAAGACAGGGAGAAAATTTGTAACTCAAAATCTTGTGGAAATGAATGCTGAAAAGTAAAAATAAATTTAAAAAAATAAAAACAGAATAAATAAAATCCTCATTCTTACTTCCAAGGTAGTAAAATGGAAAGCTAAATTAAAATGAATGGAAATGAGTAAGAATCCCTGGGTTTTTCCCCCACATTCGGCAAAGATGAAGTGCCCACTCTGAGTGATGCTGCCGATGTTCTCCCTCATACCCTTCCTCATTCATCCACACTCAGAACTCTTACCATATCCACCATCTTTCTATCCCCTTATTCTTTGGTGACTTTTAGGTCACCCACCCCAAATGACCCTTGCTCTTGCCTTCCTCAGTACTGTCCTGTGCCCCTAAAAAAACTACTCTTTCTTGGACATAGTCACCTTTATGCTCACCCTAATGCTCATCCCTCTTTCCTCTACTCCTCATAGATGTCACAGTGGACAAGAACACTGGGCCTTGAGTTCAAATCCAGTCTCAGACATTTACTAGCTATGTGACATGGGGCAAGTCACTTAACCTCTGTCTGCCTCAGTTTTCTCAACTCTAAAATGGGTATCATAATAATAGCAACTGCCACATTCCAGAGTTGTTGTGAGGGTCAAATGAGAAGTGTTTAGCACAGTGCCTGGCATTTAATAAATGCTCATTCCTTTGCCCTCACCCCTTCCCATATCCTAAGCTGAATCTTGGTTTACTTTAGATTATTTTTATCCTGAACAAGAAAATTTATTATCCTCAAGTCTTTGTTCATCTGGGACTAGAACAAAAAAATCGCAGTAGGTCTGTTATTTTTCAAAGTGAATCATTTGAAATTATGGCGGAGAAATCAAATTTCAATCACAATTAGTATGACCTGCTCTTTCTAGGCTTTAGTTTCTGCAAGTATAAAACTAAGACAACATCAAAATGAAGGAGGGGATTCTTTTCATAAATTTTTCATCCATTTTAAGCTTAAATAAATACAAAACAAGAAACTTAAAAAGGATATTTCCATGTGCACAGCAGAAAATGAGAGGATTCAGTATAAAACAATACATTTCCACTTTGAGAAAACCTATGTAATAAATGCTACACACTCTTTCCAAAGCTGCCCAGAACTTTGCTTCGTTCTCTGTTTATCCTCCTTACTTGTCATTCTATAGCTGGAATTCAATGAATCAGAAGTTGAGAACTGAAATACCATGTGCACAAATCTGTCATGTGAATGACTTCACCTGCCTTTTTATCTGCTCTACGTTTATTTTACTTGCTTAGAATCTACCATTCTGCTCTCAAATTCATCCAATTCTCCATTCTTTGATCAGTCCCTTCCCTTGTCTAGACTATCACATTCTTCATGTCCCCCTTAATGCTACCCCTTCAATATTCCCAACTTCTAATGAAGGCACTGCCGTCATTCCAATCATGCAGGTTCCCAACCTGGGATTCATCCTCAATTCTTTATTTACTCTCCCTGATCTTTCATATTTAGTTAGCTGCAGAACCCTGCTAATTCCATCTCCATAAGAGACCCATCCCCTATCCTACTAGCCATCCTCTCTCTCTACTCCCTAGGCCACCACTCTACTTCAATCCTTCATCCCCTTCTCATCAGAATTACTGCCACAGGTTCCTCCAGTTTGATCTCTCTCAAACCTGCTCTTCACAAGGGCTGCCAAAACATCTTAAAGCAAAAGCTTGAACCTGTCACTTCATTGCACAAAGACTCCAGAGGCTTTGAGACCAAAATAGAGATTCCTCAGTCTGATCATTTAAAGCCTTTCCTTATGTGTCTCCAGACTACCCTTCCAGACTGAGGGTCACAATTCTGCCCTCTTTCATGGACTCTACATTCGAGTCAAAGTGTTCTGTTTGCTTTTCCTCATTCTCAGGTATGAACACTCCTCAACTCCACCAACCAAATGTGCAATTTTCTTCAAATCTTAGCTCAGGGGTTTTCTATAGTGATCCTTTCCTGATTCCTTAAGAGCCTAAGCTCCCTTACAAACTGATCTAACCAATCTGGAGAGCAATTTGGAACTACGACCAAAGGTCTATAAAAAGGTGCATACCCTTTGACCCAGCAATACCACTTCTACGGCTGTATCCCAAAGAGATCATAGAAGTGGGAAAAAGACCCACATGCACAAAAATATTTACAGCAGCTCTTTCTGGGGTGGCCAAGAACTGGAAATCGAGGGTGTGCCCATCAACTAGGGAATGGCTAAGCAAGTTGTGGTATATGAATGTAATGGAATACTACCGTGCTGTAAGAAATGATGAAAAGGCAGACGTCAGAGAAACCTGGAAAGACTTACATGGATTGATGCTGAGTGAGGGGAGCAGAACCAGGAAAACATTGTATACAGAAACAGCCACAGTGTGTGAGGACTGATTTTGATAGACTTAGCCCTTCTCAGCAATGTAAGGACTTAATTCCAAAGAACACAAGATGGAAAATGCCATCCACATCCAGAAAAAGAACTATGGAGTTGGAATGCAGAACAAAGCAGACTAATTTCTTTTTTGCTTTGTTTTTTCTTTCTCATGGTTTTCCCCATTCATTATAATTCTTCTATGCAACATGACTAATGCGAAAATATGTTTAATAGGAATGTCTGTGTAGAGCCCGTATCAGATTGCAAGCCATCTTGGGGAGGGAAGGAGGTGGGAGGAGGGAGAAAATTTAAAACGTATGGAAGTGAATGTTGAAAACTAAAAATAAATAATTTAATTATAAAAAATTAAAAAAAAAAAAGAACCTAGCTCCTTGAGGACAGAGAATGGAGTTTTTGTCTTTGAATTTCTAGCCCCAAGAATAAATAGTCCCTCGAACTCAAATAGGTACTTAAGTGCTTGTTAAATGAAAGTGCCCTGAAAACTCCTTTCTATGAAGTCTCAACAACTATCTGTCTGCAAGGACAAAAAAAAACTCCTAGAACTGCATTCATTTTGAAATTCAAAATTACTTTCACATGGATTTCACTTGAATGGACTGCTCTGGTTTTGCCCTGACTGAATCTTTAGGCTACAGGATGTGATATTCTCCTGTCGGCTCTGTAACTTAAGGGCAGGTTTATATCATTAACAATATGCTGAGTGTGACCTGTCTTCATTTGGTGGGTTCATTTGCTCCTAAATGTGCTTCAAGTGAGTCCCCATGCCGGATTATGATCAAGTGAGATTTCAGGATCACAGATCTAGAACCAGAAGAGAAATTAGAGACCACTGAATTTGACTTCCTCTGAAAAAACTATGGCACAGAGGTAAAGTGACTTATCTAGGGTCACACAACTGGTAAGTATCTGAGATGACATCTGAACTCAGATCTTCCTGACTCCAAGTTTTCTCATTGCTCAGTCACATCTAATTATGACCCCAGTGGGGGTTTTCTTGGCAAATATACTGGAATGGTTCGCCATTTCCTTCTCCAGCTCATTTTACAAATGAGGAACTGAGGCAAACAGGGTTAAGTGACTTGCCCACGGTCATACAACTAGAAATTGTCTGGGGTCAGATTTGAACTCAGGTCCTACTGACTCTAATGCTGAGCTCTATCCAGTGAATCACTTAATTACCCCTCAATTAAACTCCAAATCTAGTCCCCTATTTATACTACCTTGCCTCTTTTCTGATTCCCTAAGTTTTATAAATAGAGGGTTGATCCCTAGACTGCCAGGAGAATGAGGTCAAATGTCAGTTTTATTGACAATGTATCAAGCGCATTTTTGCCAACCTTCCAAAACCTCTTTGTGGGGCAGCTAGGTGGGGCAGTGGACAGAGCACTGGCCCTGGAGTCAGGAGGTCCAGAGTTCAAATGCAGCCTCAGACACTTATTGGTTGTGTGACCATGGACCAATCACCCCTCAATTGTCTCCAAGACAACCCTTTATGAGGTGCTGAGTGACATTGAGCAGGCTGATGATTCATACAGATGTTGTGACTTTTGTTGAACATCTAAAATTATACTGAGTTGACTAGCAAGCTGCAGATATAAGAGAATGGGAGTAATACTGATATCAGTCAGTTGGGTCTGTACTTCAGGCAGATGCTTGCAGGCTTTTGAACACTGCAATGTACTACCCAAAGACAACGAGGCCGGCTCTTTCCTTTCTGCTCACACTTCGAAAAGGAGACAAAATGCTAAGTGCCAAATGAGCTTCACAGATGTTGCTGTTCAGTCTTTTCAGTAGCCTCCAACCCTTCATGGCTTTACTTGGAGTTTTCCTGGCAAAGAAACGTTCACCTTTCCCTTCTCCAGCTCATTTTACTGATAAGGAAATTGAGACAAACAGGTTTGCACAACTTGCCCAGGTCACAGGGCTAGTAAGTGTCTGAGACCGGATTTGAACTCAGGTCTTTTTGACTCCGAGTCTGCTGCTCTATCCAGTGGGCCACCCAGCTGCCCCCAGTTTTACAGGTGAGAAGGGGAGAGGAGAAGTGGGGAAAGAAAGGGCAGGAAGGGGAAGGGGAAGGGAAGGCTGGGGAAGAGACTGATTTTTTTCCTACAGGAGTTCTGTAAAGGGAGAGCTCACTGAGCCCTGAGCAAAGCTCCACAGATGAGGTATGTACCTTCTGAATACATGCTGGAAAGAATCACAGAATAAGCTACAAAAAGGAGAGGATATTTGAGACAGGATAGCAGATATGTTTGTTTTTTTAAAGGCAGAGTTGGGAATATGAACAGTATGTTTAAATAGCAATGAACAGACCTGTGGTTTTGGTACAAGAATCTTGGGATTAGGAAGTTCTTGGAATATTGGGCAAGCTGGAGGAGTAAACAAGAAGCTATCTGTGGATTGTCTTAATTCCAGGTTGAGATGCTAAGACTTGGTTCTTCTAGGTAATGCGGAGTTACTGAAGGCTGGAATACAGGCTTGTGCACTAAGCCTCATTCTTTGGAAGATAATTCTGCAAACTGTGTGGATTTGAGAGGAGAGGACTGAAGCAGAGAACCCAGTCACGGGGTTTTTCTAGGTCCTGCTTAAACTGAAAAGGATCTGGACTAGAGAAAGTAGAAGGGAATAAAACCAAGACAACATGGGAAGGAGGGAGAAAAATTTGGAACTCTAAACTTTGTAAAAATGAATGCTAAAAGTTGTCTTGACATATAATTTTGGGGGAAAATACTATAATTAAAAATTTTTTTTAAAGACTCAATAAATATTTGAATGATTTATTTTAAAAAAAACCAAGACAACATGAAAGTAAAATCAATCAAACTTGACAAGTGACAGGAGTCAGGGATCAATGACTCATATTCTGAGAATGGGTGACAGAGATGAAATGAAGCTGGAAGACACGCACTTAACAAAAATGGATGTTAATCTAGATCCAAAAAGATCCTGACAGGTTAAAAACTGGAGTGAATCTAAAACCATAAAAATTAACAGATAAATAAAGCTTTCTGCTTGAGTTTTGTGTTTTTTAAATCAACTTCAGGTGATGGGGAAATGCGAGGTCAGAGGATGCTAGACTAGTTCATTTGAGAAGATCTGAGGGTAAGAGTAGACAACAAGCTCAATATGAATCAGTGTGAGAAATAATTCATTTGGATCCTTATTCTACTCTAATCAGGTTAACATATTACATAGATCATAAAGGGATAGATAGGTTCTTATAGTGAGCCTCCAACTTTAATGTTATGTTCACTATTTCTTTAATTATGAGGCTCGCTTGCACAACCACAAGAATGTTGACAAAGATATCTCCAAGCTGTTTTGTTCAAATTCCATGTCTAAACCTAGCATGGGTTGAATGCCTTGACGCTTTCGAAAGTTCTGCAATTTATTTTTGTACCCTTGACTTCTCTCTTTCGTCTAACATGAGCAAATGAGCATTTTATGGCCACTTAGTGGAGATGCCCCATGCTTCACCCAATTTGGGACCCCACTCCTGCCAACATGTCATTTTTGGCCCTCAAGAGTAAGGTTTTATCAACCAATGAGATTCTGTATTCCACCATGCCTCTTTTACATATTTGGAAACGCTATAAAAACAAGGTCCTGGAAGAAGGAGGCATCTCAAAACATGAGGAAGATCTGAGGTCTATTTCATGAGAAGAGACCATGGACCCTTTAATGAAGTGCCATTAGCTATATCCCAAAGAGATCATACAAATGCAAAAAGGACCCATGTGTACAAAAAGATTTATTTGTGGTGGCCAAGAATTGGAAATTGAGAGGATGCCCATCAGTTGGAGAATGGGTGAACAAGTTGTGGTATATGAATGTAATGGACAGGCAGACTTAAAAAAAACAGAAAAGATTTATATGAACTGATGCTGAGTGAAATGAACCGAACCATGAGAACACTGTACAGAGTTACAGCCACATTGTGAGATGACTAAGTTTGATAGACTTGGGTCTTCTGAGCAATGCAAGGTTCTAAGACAACTCCAAAAGGCTCATGATAGAAAATGCTCTCCACACTCGGAGAAAGAACTACAGAGTCTGAATGCAGACTGAAGCAAACTATTTGCTCTCTCCCTTTTTTGTTTTGTTTTGTTTTGTTTCTTCTTTCTCGTGGTTCATTCCATGGGTTATAATCCTTCCTTACAACATGACTAATGTGGAAATGTGTTTAACATGAATGTATATGTAGACCCTATATCAGACTGTATGCCAATCTTGGGGAGGGAGAGAAAATTTATTCAATAGCTTGTGAAATGGAATGTTGTTAACAAAAATTTAAGTTAAAAAAAATTTTTTTAAGTGCCATTGGCTCAGAGCTCCACCTTGGTCTCCTATACTGCAGGTTAGACAATTTTAATCCCCTCTTCATTCAGTCCAGTGGTGTGGTAGTCAGGAAAAGAAATGCAAGCTTAGGTTGCATTGAGAGAAGCACAGAATGCAGGGGAAGAGGGATAAAGATCCCCTTGTACTCTAGCCTAAATCAGACCCCATAGGGAGCATTATATTCAATTTTGGCCATTATATTTAGGACAAGGATAATTTGAAGAGCACCAATAAGATGCATACTGGGATGGTGAAAGGTTGTAATCCTGCAAAGAGGGTTATCCTGGAGAAAAGAAGACTTTACAGTAGAGTAATGAGAACTGTCACCAAGATTCCTCCTATGGAATACAGTTTAACCTACTTCTCAATCCTAAAAGGCAGAACTAAGAACAAAATGAGTGGATGATGTAGAAAAGGAGGTCCAAGATAAGCATTAGGAAATAATTTCCTAACAATTACATTTTCCCACAAGGGATGGGGTACTATCAGTGGGCATCAAGCTCCCCCACCCTGGGGGGAGAGAGACAGAGAGAGACAGAGACAGAGAGAGAGAGAGACAGAGACAGAGAGAGAGAGACAGAGAGAGAGAAGACACAATGGAGGGTCTACCCTTGCTCAGGGCTGGGTTTTACAAGTCAGTTTCAAGGACTCTTCCAACTCTTAAGATTGAACAGTTACTAGGTGGCACTATGGGGCTTGGGACTAAGAAAAGCCTGAGTTCAAATCCAGCCTCAGCTGGATGGATGTGGGGCCTATACATGAGCTGTATGACAAGTCACTTAACTTTCTCTTTCACCCTCACTGAGCCAACAAGCATTTGTTAAGTTATTACGTGTCAGACACTATTTAAATGCTGGGGATTTGAATAAAAGCTTTAAAAAAAAGTGGGGGGAAAAGAGGAGGGACAGTCCCTGTCCTCAAAGACTTTACATTCGAATGGGGAAAGACAACATATAAAAAAGTTCTGGGGGTGGGGGAGAAAGTACCCTCTACTGGGGCTTGGCAGCAATGTCCAGAGAGTAAAGTTCAGTTGGTTTAGACCAGTGGTTCCCAAACTTATTTGACCTACCACCCTCTTTCCAGAAAAAAATATTACTCAGCGCACCCTGGAAATTAATTTATTGAACTCAGAATAGGTTATTCATTGCTCCCCCAAATGCACCTGTGACCATCACAGCCCCCCTGAATCGCTGCAGCGCCCACTTTGGGAATCACTGGTTTAGACTCTTCTTCAAAATGAAGATTCCAGGGAGGAATTCAACAATAGAACAAGGGAGCCAGAGGAGGGAGAGGCAAAGTGTAAAGCCTCTGTTTTCTCACCTTTAAAATGGAGATAATAATAGAAATATCCCCCCCTCACCATTTATGGTGAGAATCAAACAAGTCAACCTACAAAAGGGCTTCGAAAACTTTAAAATGCTATCTAATTGCCAGCTACTATTAAGCTGTAGTTGGCTGGTTTGGTGAATTCAGACTGTGGCTCTGGGGGTTGTTCTTTCACTGCTTTAAAACATTTCATAGAAAGACTTGAGCCTGTGACTTAGCCCCATTAGTTTATCCCATTACTGGCTATGCTAAGTTTGCTTGGCTACATGGCACATTTCATCTAAGGCATTAAGAGATTACTCAGCAAGATGGTGAAGTAGAAACAGGACTTCCACACAGCT
>CM053599.1:210876079-210901605 GCA_028646575.1 Pseudocheirus occidentalis
CAGTTTGGCCGGACCCGCTCTTCTCCTCCCCAGTTAGCAAAATCCACTGACCTTTCTCTTAGCCTTTTTGTCTTCTGGCCTGATAAATGTGGTAACTGCTCCTCCAGTGCAGCCGATCTGCTCTCCTGCAGCCGCGGTTCCCCGCCCGATGCCCCAGGGCCTGAGCCGGCTGGGGTTTCAGCCGCGGGTCCCAGACTGCTGCGAAGAGCCCTGCCTGCTGTGCTGCCCGTAGTGCTTTCTGTCTTGTGGAGAGTTTTGGAGCTTGAAAATCTGTTTAGCGTCCCATTTTATGAGTTTTTCAGCGTATTTGTGTGGGAGCTGTGGTGCTTTGCTGTTTCTACGCCGCCATCTTGGCTCCGCCCCAATCCCTGACTGATTTATCAGATAACTCTAGAGCCATCTTGTGGGTCCCTCAAACTCAATGTGTCCAAACAGAACCACCATTTCTGTTGCCCCCCCATCCCCCTTCTGCAGCCTCTCAAAGCACATCGGGTCAGGAATGAACCCGGTAGAAAATAACAGGCAGCATTTGTAGAGTTTACTATTAGATCTGCTCAGTGCTTTATACAGGCTAACCTGTTTAAGCCTCACAACACCCCAGGTGAGGAAACTGAAGCAGTTAAGTGACCTGCCCAGGGTCTTACGGAGCTACTCTGGTGGATAAGGTCTATTATAAGGGTTAGTCTTTTGGAATGAAAAAGGGAAAGTGAGAAGAATCAGAAGAGAAGAACAGAAAAGGAGTAACTGTTTACTTGTTGCTGTGGTTGTTTTGAAGAACTTTTTCATTCTCCAAATCAGGGACAGCTAGGGAACACAGCAGATGGAGCACTGGGCCTCGAGTCAGGAAAACTCGAGTTCAAATCCAGCCTGAAACATTGAGCTGCTACGTGACCTTGGGCAAGTCACTTCACCTCTGTCTCAGTTGTCTCCCCTGTAAAATGGAGACAATAACAGCACCAATCTCCCAGGGCTGCTGTGAGGCAACATTCCTAAAGTCAGCACCACGTGAGCTAGTAATGAGCATTATATAAATGTCAGCCAGCCGTGGTTGGCTCTAGTCAATCAGACTTCCAGAGATCCTGCCCAGGAGTGAAGCCACTCCTCCCTCCCTCCCAATGTACTCAGGAATTTCTCACATTATCCCAGCTCTCTCTCACCTTTGTACCACCCCCAACTTTCCACTGTGAGATCTGGAAGTAGGAATCAAATTAACACTTGATTGGCCATTGACTGCCCTACAGTTCCCCTCACCACTCCAGAGACTCCCTAGAGTTAGAGATGCTTCCTGGCCATCACTTCCCTACATGGCTGGAGCTTTGGGGCAGAGACTCTGCCTTTTCTGTAGGCTTCTATCCCCTGCACTTTAGGCAGAGCCATCAGTGCTCATGAAAGGCTAGCATTTATATAGTAGCTATTAGATTTACAAATCACTTCTATATGTTGTCTCTTTATCCTCACAAAAGGGCTAGGTAGGTGCATCCCCATTTTGCAGATGAGGAAACTGAGGCACAGTTAATTAAGTGACGTGCCCAAGGTCATACAAGCTAGTGAATGTCTGGGACAGGATTTGAACTCAAATCTCGTGCTAACTCCAAGGCCAGCTCTCTTTCCACCATCCCACCTAACTACCCATTACAAATGAGGAGCCCCACTCCAAAGGGAAGGCGCAGAGACAGCAACATGAAAAAGTGGGGCGACATCTAGTTGCGTACAAACTATAGTTGCTGATTCCACAGGGAAAATTTTGATGATGGAGATCTGGCCCTACAAAGTGGTTTATAAATGGTTTGGATATTTTTTCCTTTTATTCCAAATAGCATTGAAACTTGGTGTCTCTGGCAATAAAAGCAACATGTTAATAAAACCCATCTGGGAAAGGAAAAAAGACCTACACATGCAAAAATAATTCTGTGGTGGCAAAGAATTGGAAATTGAGGGGATGCCCAGCAACTGGGGAATGGTTGAACTGTGGTATATGAATGTAATGGAATACTACTGCGCAATAAAAAATGATGAACAAGCAGATTTCAGAAAATCCTGGAAAGACTTATACTGACTGATGCAAAGTGAAATGAGCTGAGAGCTGAATCAAGAAAACATTGTACTGGGGCAGCTAGGTGGTGCAGTGAACAGAGCACTGGTTCAGAAGTCAGGAGGACCTGAGTTTAAATACAGCCTGAGACACTTAACACTTACTAGCCGTGTGACCTTGGGCAAGTCACTTAATCCCAACTGCCCTCCAAAAAACAAAAACAAAAAACACAGTATACAACATCAGCAACATTGCGTAATGATCGGTGATGAAAGACTCAGGTCTCAGCGACACGACACAGAGATCTAAGAATTGATGGGATCAATTTGATGCAGATCAAAGCATTTTTTCCTACTTCCTTGTCATGTTTTTTATGTTTCATCTTTCACAACTGTGACTAATACGGAAATATTTTTTACGTGATACTACACATATAAACGATATTGAACTGCCCACCATTTTCAGAATGGGGAGGGGAGGGAGGGAGAAAAATTTGAAATTCAAAACCTTTGTTTTAAAACTCAAAATACTGTAAAAATGAATGCTAAAATTTTCTTTGGGGAAAAAACAAAATTTTTTTTTAATCTGAACTGACTACTTGTGTGGCTTGGAGATAGGAGTTACCAACTCTATTTCTTCCTGTGAAGGACCCCCTACCCCCACTTCTGCCCCCAAAGGTCCTCTAGAACGTACTACTGACTGACTGCACACCCCTGGTTTTATCATCTGACTTTACTTTCCTAATCTAGCTTAGCCCAGTTATCTGCCAGATCACTGAACCCCTCAGGACCTCCAGACCTTTCTCATTCTTGAAGATATCTCTTCCCATTTAGCGTCAACTCCTTGAGGGCAGAGACCCGCTAGCTTTGTCTATTTTTCATCCTTAATGGTAGATATAATACCTAGTACCACTAAGGGCCTAAAAGTGGTTTTTGTCATCCCCTCATTAATCAGTTTCTACAGGCAAGGCAAAGAAAGCATGAATACTGTGAATTTTTGTCATGGATCGATGTCTTCCCACATGTATTCTGGGCCCGACCTGACTCGGGCCTGCCCTTAACATTTTTCAGGCCAATCCTATAACACAGGCTCAAGGGTTAGAATAAAAAAGATGAACCATAAAAGACAATAAAAATAGCTCTGCTGAGCTCAGGAAAAAAAAAAGAATTCTTTAGATAAGCCTGCTATTTTGAAATACAACCTGCTACACAAGGTCAGAAAAGTTTTCCCTATAGGGCAGGAGTCATGGGCTGGGCCCTTCATGCCTCACGTGGTAAGCAACTATCCCAAGAAAGGTTTCACCAAACCCTCTTAAAGGAAAAACTGCCCATGACACATACAAAATAGCACAACTGGCATTATGTTCCCTTTACAGACATCAGTGTCGAGGAACATTACACGTGACTGAGTATAAAGCTATGCTAGCTTGCAATGCTGTTCTTGACCTTTAACATTTCCTCTCCATACACTCTTGGTTTCTCATTATTCCATGTGATAGTTCAGTTGTGTTCTCAAAGTCTTTGTGACTCCAATGGACCAACTGTCCATAGGGTTTTCTTAGCAAAGATGATGGAGAACTTTGCCATTTCTTTCTCCAGCTCATGAGGAAACTGAGGCAAAGAGTATTAAGTGACTTTCCCAGGGTCATACAGCTAGTAAGAGTCTGAAGTTGAATTTCAACTCTGGTCTTTCTGACTCCAGGCCCAGCACTCCATCCACCGCACCGCCTAGCTGGCCTCACTAGTGCCTTACTTTATACCCTCTGCCCCACTTTTATCTTGTTCACTCTCTTTTCTACAACTCATTAGCCAGAGCAATCTTTTTCTTTCATTCACAAAAGATTCATTTCAACATAGTAGACCTTTGACTCCTGTCTCCTGGTTTCAGTTGTTACCAGGTGTGCTGCACAAGGTTATGGCTCCTTCCCCCAACTCTCTCCTTCTAACTTCCACTAGCTAAGGGTCATTCCAGAATGTAAGTCTCCAGATAGTCAAAGGTTTACTATAATCACTTCTAACTTTTCTCAATATTCTTCTCTTATATGTTCACTTATTTATTTCATCTATTTTCAGTATTTTTTAAATTGAGTCCCAAATTCTCTCCCTCACCCACCCACCCTCTGAGACAGTAAGCAATATACTATCAATTATACATGTGACATCATTAACTGGGCTGTCCCTCCCCACCAAAAAGGCAAGAATATGCTTCCATCTGCACTCTGAGCTTAGTTAGGAGCTCCCCACTCTCTCTAGAGATGGAGAGCTTATTTCTTCAGGAGCTCTTTGAAATTCTCAGTAGTCTTCAAAAGCCTCAAGTCAAACCAGACTCCTTGGTGTCTACATAACACGCCATGCTATTCCTATCTCTGTGCCTACTTACTGTTCTTGCTCTTCCCCTTCCTGAAAATCCTCTCCTTACCTGCTTGCATATCTAATCAACCTAAACACCATGTCTCCTGTGAAATAACTCACCCTGACACAGCTTCTCTATTGTTGTGCAGTCATGTCCAACTCTTCAGGACCCCCTTTGGGATTTTCTTGGCAAAGATAGTGGAATACTTTGCCATTTCCTTTTCCAGCTCATTTAAAGAGGAAACCAAGGCAAACAGGGTTAAGTGACTTGCCCAGGGCCACACAGCTGTTAAGTGTCTGAGACCAGATGTGAACCCAAGTAGATGAATCTTCCTAACTCCAGGCTTGGAACTCTATCCATGGCACCACCTAGCTCCCCAAAAGTGGTCTATCTTCCCCCTAACCTACCTCATTATTACAACCTATGGATAAGGGAGTGATTGGAAATTTTGAGGTGTATTATTGTGTGTATAAATATCTGTACAGTCAACTGCAGCTTTGGATATAGATAAGGACTTGACATTGAGAGATTTCTGGAAGTCCATGCAATCTGGAATACTGTTAAGGCATGGGAAGATATAGTAGAAACACATATGAACAGAATGTGGGTGGAAAGTGTGCCCGAAGTTCATTCTAGAGGATCTGGCAAAGATGAAAAGTTTGAAGACGTCTCAACAGTCACTACTTTGCCCATACTTGGATTTGGGTCACAGTCCTAGGACAAGGAGGAACACTAGATTAGCAGAGTTTGTGGCAGCAGTGGAGAAGGGACCCTCCTCACTGTTCCAGGGAAGGAGGGAGTGCTTACGTCACTCACAGACCAAAGCATAGGCCAGGACACCTCTCCTTAGGTCATACCACCTTGGAAGAAGAGAAAACTCACAGTTCCCACCAAAATCAAGTCTAAATGGGTGCACGATCTAGGTATAAAGGCTGATACTGTAAATAATCTGGGGAAGCAAGGAATAGTTTACCTGTCGGATTTATGGAGAGGGGACTTTAGGACCAAAGAAGAGCTGGCGAGCCTTATAAAATACAAAATGGATAATCTTGATTACATTAAATTGAAAAGTTTCTGTACAAACAAAGCCAATGTAACCAAGATTAAGAGGGAGGTGGGAAATTGGCAAAGAATATTTACAACCAGTGTCTCTGATAAAAGCCCCATTTCTAAAATATACAGGGAATTAAGTAAAATCTATAAGAATACAAGTCATTCCTCAATTGACAAATGGTCAAAGGATAAGAACACGCAATTTTCAGAGGCAGAATTTAAAGATATCTTTAAGCATATGCAAAAATGCTCTAAATCACTATTGATTAGAGAAATGCAAATCAAAACAACTTTGAGACACTATATCTCACCAGTCAGATTGGCTAAGATGACAAAACAGGAAAATGACAAGTGCTGGAAAGGATATGGAAAAATTGGAACACTAATTCATTGTTGGTAGAGCTGTGAACAGATACAACCATTCTGGAGAGCAATCTGGAACTATGCCCAAAGGACTATAAATAATTGGCATATCCTTTGACCCACTAATAACACTTCTCGGGTTGTAGAGATCATAGAAGTGGGAAAAGGACCCGTATGTACAAAAATATTTATTGCATCTCTCTTTGTGGTAGCAAAAAGCTGGAAATTAAGGGGATGCCAATCATTTGGGGAATGGCTAAACAAGTTGTGGTACATGAATGTAATGGAATACTATTGTGCTATAAGAAATGGGGAGGAGATGGACTTCATATGTACTTGGAGAGAATTACACAAATTAATGCTAAGTGAGAAGAGAAGAACCAGGAAAAATTTTTAACAATCACAGACACATCATATGTGTGATGACCAACCTTGATAAACTGGACTCTTCTTGGGAATGCACAGCTATAAGACAACTCTACAAGTCTCAGGATGGAAGGAAATGTCTACATTCAGAGAAAGATCTAGAAAGACCAGAGTTTAAATGGAGATTGATGCAATCTACATGCTATCATTCTTTTTCATGTTAGGTTTTCTTTATTTTTTCCCATTGTTCACTCCATTTGGTTACAACCAGACTATTGTACAATGTGAAAGTATTCGTAGATCCTATACCTGATTGCTCATCAACATGGCGGGGTAGGGGGAGGAAGAGAAGGGAAAAAATTTGAAATTCAAGGGATTGTGGAACTGAATCTCGTAAACTTAAAGTAGATAAACAAGCCAATAAAAAAAAAGAAAGCTCACAGTTCCCCAGAAGTATTTCTGAAAACAGCTGCACAAAATTCCGGAAGCTTGGGACAGTTCGTCCTCTGTACTGGAAGGAGAGCCCTACCTTAATAAAGATTTAAAAGTCAAGTAATAGGCTGGGAAAATATGCAAAGAACAGAAAAAAAATTCTGACCATAAAAAGTTACTATGGAGACAAGAAAGATCAAAACATATACTCAGAAGAAGACAACAAAGTCAAAGTTCCTACATCCAAAGCCTCCAAGAAAAATATGAATTCATCTGAGACCATGGAAAACCTCAAAAAGGATTCTGAAAATCAAGTAAAAGAGGGAGAGGAAAACTGGGTGCAAGAAAATCAGGAAAAACAAGTCAACAGCTTGCTAAAGGAGACCCCAAAAATACTGAAGAAAATAACACTTTAAAAAACAGAGTAGGTCAAATGGTAAATGAAGTCCAAAAAGCCAATGAGAAGATGAGTACAATACTATATGCCCAAGACAACTCTGAAGGACTTACAATGAAAAATTCTATTTGTCCCCATAGGAAGAACTAATTATGTCTGAATACTGATTGAAGCATACTTTTTTTTTTTACTTTCTTGAGGGTTATTTTTTTTGGGGGGGGCCAGAGTTTATGTTTTCTTTCACAGCATGACTACTATGGAAATGTTTTGTATGACTACATATGTATAACCTATATTGAACTGCTTGACTTCTCAGTTTGGTGCGGGGAGCCCTATGGTGGTAGGAAGGAAGAAGGAAGATCTGGGATTCAAAGTTTTAAAAACAAATGTTTAAATACTTTAAAAAAAAAAGCTGGGGGGGCAGCTAGGTGGCACAGAGAGGGGCAGTTAGGTGGCACAGTGAATACAGCACTGGCCCTAGAGTCAGTAGGACCTGAGTTCAAATCTGGCCTCAGACACTAACACTTACTACTCGTGTGATCTTGGGCAAGTCACTTAACTCCAATTGCCCTGCCCTCCAAAAAGCAAAAAACAAAACAAAACAAAAAACAAAAAAGCTGTTCAGTCAATCACCTATAAGAAGGGTGAGGAAGTGGGAACATACTACACATCTACATTCATTTTACTATACAGTACTGTGCATAATTTATCATTAGCTTTACCTTTTATTTCATAATTCCATTTATCATTGTACAGTATTTAATAAGACTGTATTTAATGACTTGGATAATGGTATTATTTTGTGTATTCCTTTGTTATATATGCTAAGAAGGTAGGTAGGGGCAAATTCATGTTGCCAAAAAAGAAAAAAATCACTTTATATGTAATGTCCCCTTACATAAAGTAAGAGCTATCGGTAACAGGCTGATTCTATTCATTTCATAATCCCACACCATTCTCTCCAAAAAAGTACTGAGGGAGGTAAATGTTCTTTTCTTCAAAACACACATATACACACACACACACACACACACACACACACACACACACACACACACCAATTAATCCAAGATGTTACATGGGCTAATTTTGTCAGAAGTAGTTTCAGAAAAGGGAATATTTTTAATCCAACATGCCCATTAAAACATTTTCCAAAAAGTTCAATTGAGAAGGCATGCTCTTCCTCGAGAAAAAAAAAAAAAAAGGAAAAGCAGCGGGTATTTGTGAAAAGCACCCAACAGAAGAGAGGACAGAAAGAATCACAGATAAATAAGGCAGTTTGGGTTTTTTTTTTTGCTTTTTGGAGGGGAGTCGGGGTTAAGTGACTTACCCAAGGTCACACGGCTAGTTTTTTTGTGTTAAGTGTCTGAGGCCAAATTTGAACTCAGGTCCTCCTGACTCCAGGGCTGGTGCTCTATTTACTGCGCCACATAGCCGCCCCAATAAGGCAGTTTTAAAAAGTGCATGTTGAGTTGATTATTTTTAAAGTCAAGCAAGCTGTATAGAAACATTGCACAATGCTCTTTATTGTGCTCTATTTGGTTAAAAATGATCATTTTATTTGCTATGAAGACCACAATTTGAAAAATAAACTTCCAAAAACAAAATAGTGCAGTTATGATTGAATTATCGAGAGTTCAATGAAAAGGTATGAGCTGCTTTATGTCTCTCCTTCAATTCAACCAAACACAAGTCCTGACATATGAATGCGGAACCACGACTGTCTTGTAATTGTAAGGTGCGAGTTTCACACCAGGGAAGAGGTGAGGACATGTCCCTGCTCCTCACTCCCCACCTGGCTTTCCCCACATACCAAGGACTGAGGGGGGCATACAGAGTACACACTGATGTCAGCTGATTTTTTTCCTTTTCCTCCATTTAAACTCTTTTACCAGATGGTTCACTGGGTGGAAGATGAAGGGGAATATATTTAGAAATGAAGGTCATGTATAAAAAGTAAAGGTATCACATAGAGATTTTTAAATGTGGGGTGGGGACTGCGACATTAACCCAATACATTTTCTCTGTTCCCTTTTCCTTTAACCCAACTAAACCTCTTAATTTGATTTCATTTTTGTTTCCTAGTCTTCATATCCCTTCAAAACTTGAACATTTTTGTATTTATCTCTTCGCTCAGTTATACAGCAGCTCCCCTTACCCAACTCAGGAACTGTTATTACTTTGCTAGACTGCCCGCAATCTTCTTTAAGCCAAAATTAGGCTAATGAAGACATGCTTATAAAAGCTGGGGGCAGGGGGGGGGGGCGGGGAACCCCATGATAACATCACATTATAGGAAAAAATTCATTTTAGCAAAACTTTATGAGTTGGCGCATTTTCTATACTTGGAGGCAGTTGCTGAGTATCTCCAAGGGCATGTAATAAATAATAAAGTTCCTACAGTCTGAAATAAATTTTTCCCCCCCTGGATTGGAGTATGTAGATGTTCAATTATCCTTCAAAAAACTATAGAGGTTTCATCCTTCTGAACTCCCTGAGGCTACAAATGACATCAAAATCCAAAAACTTTTTTAAAAATCTCGATTATGTCCAAACAAATGGCTATTTGCTACAGTTTTTGACTTTCAAAAAGATGTTCTTGGCCCGCATTATCCTTTGATCCAAAAAGTCCTATCAGGATGTCTCAGTGTAACCACACACACTGGTGACCTTTTGTTCTCAAAGTGTATGGCCGTGGACACAAGTTGTACATCCTACTGGGCTAGAAAGGTTTTAAATAAATACCTATTGATGGTCTATGTCTGTTATGGAAGGATAGACTAAGTCTGAGAAAGAGGCTCCCCACCTGAAGGGGAAAGAATGAAAACCATCTACTAAGGTTGGGGTGTCATGGACCTCCCCCCACCCCTGAGTCTATGGAAACTGTCTCAAAGATCTTATTAAATGTAGTAATTAAAGGGAATGCTAAATTTAAGGCAGAAGTTGGGGAAAATAAAGACGTAATTTACTTTCTAGAGACTCCCTGAAGTCTCTACTCTTGGGAAGGTGGAAAGTGGGGAGTGTCAGCATGTGGACCCCACGTTAAGAACTCCCAGGGAGGCTAGGAGGCACAGTGAATAGAGCACCAGACCTGGAGTTAGGAGGACCCGAATTCAAATCCAAACTAAGACAATTAACACTCACTAGCCATGTGACCTTGGGCAAGTCACTTAACTCCAACTGCCCTGCCTTCTCCCATCCAAAAAGGACAAGAACAAAAAGATTCTCCAGTATTCATCCCTCTTCCCAAAAAGCTATCCCTTACAACAAAGACTTAAAAAAGAAAGAAAAACATTACTAAAATGGATCGACCTAGTTTAAAATTTTGCTATTATTTCCAATATCACATAAGCACAGACACAAGTGCTATCCCTTATAATCTTCACAGAAGAGTGGAGGTAGGAGTGTCCTCATCTTTCTCCCTGGAGTCAAGCCTTTCTTTGTGATTTTACAACATTCGTTCTGAATTGTTTGGTGGTGGCTGCTTGTTCCATTTATTCTGTAGTAGTCATTATATACTTGTCTTTCTTTTTTTTTTTTCTCTTTTTTGGAGGGCAGTTGGGGTTAAGTGACTTGCCCAAAGTCACACGGCTAGTTAGTGTGTCAAGCGTCTGAGGCCACATTTGAACTCAGGTCCTCCTGACTCCAGAGCCGGTGCTCTACTCACTGCACCACCTAGCTGCTCTATACTTGTCTTTCTGAACCTTCCTAAGCCATCAAATAAAACTGATACCTGCCAACTTTCAGAAGCGATGGAGAAGTGAATACACGTGGTTTCACAGAAACTTGCACCTTCAAATTAATGCTTTACTATCAAATTATTATTGACTAAAATACTTGGCAGTCTAGTAGTAACCTGGCATCTGGAACCTTTCGGAGTCTTGCTCTAATAATATTCATGTCCTAAATTCATTCAGCATTCCAGAATAGATGCAAAGCACTGTGCTGGGAACCATAAGAGACTGAGCGATGGAGACAGTCAGTCTTCACCCTCAAGAAGTTGACAATCTGTGCTGGCAGGAGCGGAAGGAGAGAGGGAGACAAAAATCACAATGATGTGTTGGTAGAAACTGAAATTTCTGTAGGCGGGTAGAAATTTTCATAAGCTCAGATATTTTCCTCAAGTCTAAGCTTGCAAATAGCATAACTTCACTTACTTATGAAAAAGGCATTTAGTGATCATATCTCTGAGTTTTTCTTTAGAAGCCCAATTTTTTTCTCCTGTCTTAAGTAAACAGTTCTTTCTAGTTTCATGAGATTTCGGACCTAGAAACATTGGACCCTCCTTTACTGTTCTGACCTCTTCTTTTACAGAAGTGGGGGGGGGAGCACCTAGGGGGAGACTGAGGCCCAAAGAATTTAAATGACTTTGCTAAGGTTATGAGGGTAACTAGCTCATCTAGTGTTGCTGTTCTGTGAGTTCAGTCATGTCCCACTCTTCATGACTCCATTTGGGGATTTCATGGCAAAGATACTGAAGCGGTTTGCCATTTCCTGGTCCAGCTCATTTTATGGATGAAGGAATTGTGCCTAAGGTCACACTGATAGGAAAAGAGAATCAAGGTCAGCTTCACATTTCAGATGAACTGCTCTACCGGCTTGGGGCGGCCACAGGATGAAGTTGTCCACACCCTTCCTCTACATACTCCCTTTGCAAAGGTCTGTCCCCTGAGGATGATGCAAGAGTCACCCTGGGGCCCTAGTATCAGGAATTAGTCCATTCATTCAGGACAACTAATGATTCACCGGGGTTTATAGCGGAGCTAAATTATGAGATCGATCCTTAACTTATAATATTTCTTAAATTCGCTGGAGCTCTAACCAGACTGCTTCAAGACTGCGTCATTTCCTCTTCACACACACCTTAAACCACACACCATTTTACAGTCTTATCAAGTTAGAGAAGTAAATGTGGCTACAAACTGAGTAAAGTAAATTCAATTTTAATTTGAGTACCTAGAGATGAAAAAGATTCAATTTAAAGTCAGTTTCTTCATAATTTTAAAGAAATACTGCTCAAGCTACAGTCACAGGTACAGGAGATGCCACACCCCCTCAACATAAGAGGAAGGACTGACAAGCCCTACCACCAGCAATACCGAGGATGCTCCCCACAACTGAAAATGCTCATCCATCAGTGTGAGGATTTGTTTGGCTTGACTATGAATTATCTGTTAGGGGAAGGTAAGAATAGGAAGGGAGAGAGGGGTGAGGAGAGGACAGGAATATGGGAGCACCATCATCACCATCATCACCTTCACCATGAAAAAGAAAGAAAAGATGGGCAGCTCAAGCAGCTGGTCGACAAGGTGAATAGAGGCCTGGGCCTAGAGTCAGGAAGACTCATGTTCCTAAGTTCAGATCTAGCCTCATACTGTGTGACAAGTCACTTAACCTGTTTGCCTCAGTTTCCTCAACTCTACATGAGCTGGAGAAAGAAACGGTGAACCACTCCAATATCTTTGCCAAGAAAACCCCAAATCAGGGCACAGAGGGTCAGACACAACATTACGATAAAAAACAATCACAATCACAATTAAAGGCTCCAGCGTATTAAGGGGGACTGAAAAAGAATTCTTGCAGAAGGTGAGATTTTTAACTGAGACCCGAAGGAAGCCAGAGACAACAGGAGCTGGAGGTAAGGAGGAAGCACATTCTAGATATGTTCTCCTTGTCCCTCCTGAACAAACTTAAGAGCACCTACCTAAGTGTAGGTGGTGCAGTGGATAGAGCACCAGGCCTGGAGTCATGAGGACCTGAGTTCAAATCCAGCCTCAGACGCTTGACACAAAAAAAAGCTAGCCATGTGACCTTGGGCAAGTCATTTAACCCCACGTGCCCTCCCCTCCCCATTCCAAAAAGCAAAAAATAAAAAGAAGAATTAAGTGAAAATATTTGTAAAGTGCTTAACACAGTGATTGGCACATAATAGGCACTCCATAAATGATTTTTCCCTTCCCTTTTCCCTCTTTTCCCTACAAGTTGTCTATAGTGACTGATAATCTCAGGCTCACAAAGTTCAAAGAATCAAAGACCTACAGCACAAAGAGACATAAAAGGCCATGCAGGCCAAACATCTCATTTCACAAAAAAAGTGAAGGGACTTGCCCAAGGTCACACAGCTAGTGAGTGGCAGAGCTAGAATTCAAACCCAGATCCTCTGACTTCAAATGCAGAGCAACAACTGTTTTCAAAAGCTTTATAATGTAATGGGGCAAATATTTGGACCCTCAATAAACAGAACATGGTACAAATTACAAGGAAAGAAAAGACTAATGCTTTAACCTGTATGGTTCAAACCTTCATTTACATTTGCAAAGTACTTTAGCTTTAGAAAGAGCTGATTGTTATGTGCATTTTCATATGAGGACTACCAAACTCCCCGAGGTGGGGCTGGGGCAGAAGGGATCAAAGCCATTTACAGAAGAGAAAACTAAAGATCTTGAGGGTTAGATGCCCAGCATAACATCACACGCCTAGGAAAGAGGTCCAGCCCTGACTCTCCCACTACTCCTTCCCTTTCCTTTCAACTTCCCAACTCAGTTGCGATGCAGTTTCTACAAGTGGCAGAGACCAAGAATCTTCTTGCCCCACCTCTGACAGGGAAAAATTTCCAACTGCCTTGTGACAGAGGGGCCCAGACAAGTGTAGTTGAGAAAATGTCTGTATATATTTGAGAGTAATGGTAATTAGCCTAATTTAGCCCTAGATAGATAAGACATTTTATCTTGGTGAACAAGATAATCCAGATGTCTGGAAGGGCTTCACACTCGAGGAGATACAAGCTTCTTTTTGTTTTACCAAGCAAGGAAAGTTTTAGATGTGGTCCCAGCAATGGAATGAAATTGAAGTTCTAGACTAAGCTGTGTTTGTCAGGTCCTGGGGTGGGGTGGGAGAGGAGAGGAGAGGAGAGGGGAGGGAGGGAGGGAGAGAGAGAGAGAGAGGGAGAGAAAGGGAGAGAGAGAGAGAGAGACAGAGACAGAGACAGAGACAGAGAGACAGAGACAGAACTTAGCTTGATTGATTCCCTGCCTCTGCTGCTGCTTACTAAGATGAAAGAGAGGAGGGGAAGGGAATAAGCATTTATTAAGTGCCTACTATGTGCCAGATTATGCTAAGTACTTTACAAATATCTTGTCTGATTCTTACAATTCATAATAAAAGTATGACTGTGGGCAAGACAAAAAAATAAAATAAAAAAGACTAACCTGTGGGTGGAGGAGAAACCAAGATGGCAGAGTAAAGGCAGGGACTCACCTGAGTTCTCCCCCAAACCCCTCCAAATACTTGTAAAAAAATGACTCTAAACAAATTCTAGAGCAGCAGAACCACCAAAAGACAGGGTGAAACAAATTTCCAGCCTGAGACAACCTATAAGGTCTACTGGACAGGTCTGTTGCACGAGGGTGAGAGAGGAGCGCAGTCCAGTGCAGGCCACACCAGCACTGACCCATACCTGGCAAACCTGGTGCAGGCGTCAGGGGATTCACTGAATCACTGGCAGCAGTGGCCGTTTGCAGACTTCTCAGCCCACAAATGTTAAAGACAACTTAGAAGCTCAGCAGGAAAGGTCTGTCAGACCTGGGTAAGAGAGGAACACCGTCTATCACAGGCCACACTAGCATACCCCAACCCCAGCAAACTAGGGGCAGGTCTTGGGAGCCACTAAATCAGCAGCGGTGGTAGTGGTGGTGATAGTGGGGGCAGCCACGGTAACATCAGCGGCTGCTTCTGGAGCTCTCAGCCCATAGACAGTTAAGTAAGGGGATCAAACAGGTCAGAAGGAGATTACAGGGGTCTTTTTCCTAGCACCGAGGCAGGACTATTACTTTGCCCATACTTAGATCTGGGTCACAGTCCTGGAGCAAGGAGGAACACTAGCACAGTACAGTTTGTGGCAGCAGTGGAAAGGGAACCCTCCTCACTGGTTCAGGGCCGAAAGGAGTGCTTATGTCACTCACAGACCAAAGCATAGGCCAGGAGAGGACTAAACACCTCTCCTTAGGTCACACCACCTTGAAGAACTGAAAATTCACAGGTTCTAGAAATATCTCTGAAAACAGCTGCACAAAACCCCTGAAGCTTGGGAACTACAGAAACTTTGGTGACAATGAAGACTAAAACAAACAACCAGAAGAAGAAAACAAAGTCAAAGTTCCTACATCCAAAGCCTCCAAGAAAAATGTGAATTGGTCTCAGGCCATGGAAGAGTTCAAAAAGAATTTTGAAAATCAAATAAGAGAAAAACTGGAAAGAGAAATGTAATGCAAAAAAATCATGAAAAATGAGTCAACAGTTTGGTAAAGGAGACACAAAAAATATTGAAGAAAATAATACCTTAAAAAACAAACTAGGGGCAGCTAGGTGGTGCATAGAGCACTGGCCACAGGTTCCTCAGTAGGACCTGAGTTCAAATCTGATCTCAGACACTTAACATTTACTCGCCATGTGACCTTGGGCAAGTCCCGTAACCCCAACTGCCCCTCCAAAAAGCAAAAACAAAAACAAAACTAGGCCAAATGGTAAAAGAGGTCCAAAAAGACAATGAGGAGAAAAATGCCTTAAAAATCAGAATTGGCCAGATGGAAAAGGAAATCCAAAAGCTCATTTAAGAAAATAATTTCTTAAAAATTAGAATGGAGCAAATAGAAGCTAATGACTCTAGGAGAAATCAAGAAATCATAAAACAACAAGAAAAAAGAACAAGCTCAGGTACTGAGAGAATTATCTTGCCAGGGCAGACTGACCACAGTGATCTATGAAATAGCTGAAAACAACAACAACAAAAAGACCCTCCCTGGATGTGGAAAAATAGGTACACACCAATGTACCATTGGAGTTGTGAACTAGTTCAGCCCTTCTGGAGGACAATTTGGAACTATGCCCTAAAGGCCATGAAACTGTGCATACCTTTTGACTCAGCAATACCACTACTGATCTGTAAACCAAAGACATCATAAAAAATGGAAAAGGGCCCACATGTACAAAAATATAGCAGTTCTTTTTGTGGTGGCAAAGAATTCAAAATTGAGGGGATGCCCATCAATGCGAAATGGCTGAATAAGTTATGGTATATGATTGCAATAGTATATCACTGTGCTCTAAGAAATGATGAGCAGAAAAACCTAAGACTTATATGAACTGATGCAAAGTGAAGTAAGCAAAACCAGAACACTGTACATAGTAAGGGAAACACTGTGTCAGTGATCAATTGTTAAAGACTTAGCCACTCCAACTGATATAATCCAAGACTCCAAATAATCCAAGATTCCAAAGGACCCATGATGAAAAATGCCACCCATCACCAAAGAGAGAACTGATGAATTCTGAGCAGACTGAAGCATGTTTTTCTTCTTCATTTTACACTTCTTGCCCTTTTTTTGGCAACATGGATAGTATGGGAATGTTTTGCATGACTTTACATGTATAATTGATATCAGATTGTTTGCCTTCTCAATGAGTGGGGGAGGAGGGAATGGCAGGAGCAAATAGCATTAGTGGGAGAATTTGGAACTCAAAAGTTTTTTTTAAGTTAAAAATAAAAATAAAAAAATAAAAAGACCCTCAACTTTGTAAAGCTCTTTCTTTTATACAGAAGGTGGTGGAAGGAGACAATGAATGTTTATTGCTCTTTAGACTAATTCCACTGTTGGCAATTTAAATATGAGCCCTTTTCTCAAACCAGAGTCAATATGCTACTGATAGGAACTGAGCCACAGCTACACTGACATTCATGCTATAAATAAAATCATAAGACATAACAAAGCTGTAGTTAAACAGGAGGAGAGCTCACAGATTATCTCCAGAGAGGCAAATAATGAGATGGTTTCATCATGTACCCAAAGGCACCTTGCCTAGCAGTGCTCATAATTAACAAAAGCAGAAAGACCACTAGAAATACAATTGCAGTGTATGTACCAATATTTATTTCAAAGGCTAGAAAAGAGCAATTAATAATAATTTTTTATGAAATCCTAGAAACAAAGCCTTCATATGCCTCTGTGTTCAATGATCAATGAAGATGAACACTAGACAAACACTGGCAAAAAACAGGGAGGAAAACAGGTCAGGTTTAAGAAGCTAAGAGAGAGAGAGAGAGAGAGAGAGTGAGAGTGAGAGAGAGAGAGAGAGAGAGTCATTTCAGTCTTTGTGACCTTTTCTAAGCAAAGATACAAGTGGTTTGCCATCTCCTTCTCCAGTTCACTTTATAGATAAGGAAACAAACAGGGTGAAGTGACTTGCCCAGGGTCACACAGTGTCTGGAATTACAAATTAAGAAATTAGAGGCCAACAGCCTATGGACTACCACAAGCCCTGTGTGAGCATCAAATGACATCACAAAAATAATACCTATGTCAATAAACAGGCAATAACTTGTCAAGGTAGCACTAGCAACAAGATTAAGGTCATGCATAATTTCTCTGAACCTCATGACCTCTCAAGCCTCTCCAAAACCTAAAGATAAAGCAACTTCAGCTGTTTCCATGGTCTACGACACCTACAATCCAAAAGATTCAAAACCAAAACCCATGAACTGACTGACTGAGCTTGTTGAGCACCCGCCTCCATCTCCTACCCTACTAGCATCAAGGTTGCACTAGCAAACCCAGACACAACACAGTCTTACAACAAAAGCAAACCCCAAACTCTAGTTTCTACCCCCTGTTTCCAGTGCTGTGGAAACCCCAGCACTTCAGGAGCAAGAGCCTACAGAGAGCCAAACCCCAGTTAATACTGCAAAGCTCTGAATTGCTTAGAGTTGGGTCAAAGAGCACAGCTTTTAGCTGGGACCAGTTCTGACCTCCTCAAGGTCAAATGGGGCAAAGCCCTAAGGGGGTGAACCAATGGGAGGAGGCGGAGACCCAGCCCTGAATGAAATCACTCCAGAGAGGTGGGAAGGAGGAAGTGAATGGAAAATAAGGGGGGGAGGGGAGAGAGGACAATTACCCAGGATGAAAAGAAGAAGAAAATTCAAAGACCTTGAACATAAACAAATACATCAACAGGGAAGAGTCAAAACAGAAGGAAAAGTGCTTTCCAGATCTAGTGGACTTGTGTGGACTCCTAGAAATAAATACTGCACAACAAAGGAAAAAATGATCCAACGTTCAATGAAACAGGGTTGATTATTCACCTTTGGGGTCGGCCTGTCCCCCAACTCTCATCGGTGGTTCCAAGAAGCTGTAACAGAAGCGGCAGTCACACACCACAGTAAAACTGTCTTCAGCAGACAGGCTAAATCAGGATGAGGGTAACCAACAGGCTTCAAAGCCATCAGTGAATTAGGGGGGCGTTTGCCCCAAGCACATTAAGACTATCACTGGCAGAACGGGTGGCTGAGAATGAGCTCAAGCAGAGGTTAGAGTTTGGTCAGACGTCCAAGATGCTAGGGTCATCCCTTGCCTCCCAGAGATCTTGAATTTTGTTCTGCCACTGGCCTTCAATGATTCAGGGAGCTCCAATTCACAAGGAAGTGACCATATCATCCTGTGATGTCATTGGTTGCCTTCAAAAAGAGAACCAACTGTTCTTATGGCAATTGTAATAGACTGCCTTGATTATGTCAATTGCATACATGATCTGATTGCTTTTGGTCTGCTGCTCATCCTTCGTTTTCAAAGAAGACCAATGACATTACATTGGAATCAGGGCACCACCACAGATCAGGCACAAGTGGTCCATTAGAACCTCTAGAGTGGAAGTGGCAGGGGTAGCTAGATGGTGCAGTGAATAGAGCACCAGCCCTGGAGTCAGGAGGACCTGAGTTCAAATCCGGCCTCAGACACTTAACACTTACTAGCCTTGTGACCTTGGGCAAGTCACTTTAACCCCAACTCCCCTGACTTCCCCCCCCCCCCGAAGCAATTTTAAAAGACTGAAAATTTAAAAAAAAAATTAGAGTGGAAACAGCTCTGGATTTGCATAGCTTACTTTTCCTTTATATTTCTACAATTCTGCTTTACTCACGGAGAATGGCGCCTTGTTTGATGCAAGCACGCCATGCTGGATAGTCCTGTATCAGCATTTCCCATGTCTCACAGTCAATATTCAAGTTCTTCAGAGACACCTCAAGAGTATCCTTATACGGCTTCTTCAAGTGAGTGCTTACCATGTGTGAGTTCTCTGTAAACTAGTCTTTGGGGTATGCTAGAGAGGACCTCAGTGCCCAGTACCCTATCTGGCCAGGTAATCTTCAGGATCTTCCTGAGACAATTCAAAGTGGAAGCAATTGGGTTTCCTCAGGTTTCACAGGGATAACACAATGAAGTAAGAATGAAGGCTCTGTAGATCTTTAGTCTGGTATGCAGCCTGGTGGATACAAGGCCACATCTTGGAGTTGGACAGACCAGCTTTGAAATTTTGCTTCTGACATCTATTAGCTGCATGGAGTAAGAGCAGGGACCTTGGACAAATCACTTAACCTCTGAACCTGAGTTTCTTCAGTCTATGAAATGAGGGGGAAAGCTCAGCAGTTCTCTTATCACTTAAAGACCTTTGGATCTCTTTATCTGTAAAGCAAGGTGAAGGGAATAGAATACAGCATGTGGCATCCCCCATTCTATCTGACACCATTTGAAGGCCTTCCTCCAGTGCTGAGACTCAGGATTACAGATTTCGAGCTGGAAAAAGAGCTCTTAAGGATGATCTAGCCCAACTCTAAGTTCAGAGAAAAATGTCTGTTATAAGGAGGTAGAAGGGGGTGAGGAATGGGGCGTGTCTGAAATTACTTTTGTATTTAAACACAAAGTATGAATGAAACTTGCTTTTTTTAAAAATTAAGTGCTCTGCAAACTTGTATAACGTCCTTTGGGCTTCAGGGATTGTATCTTAGACATCTTTCTTATCAACCACACAGCTTGGAACAGAGGAGACATTGAGATCCACAAACTTCAGGATTGGAACCATCTGCCTATAGAGCTTGTCGGCTGCCATGAATCTGTATCATATGGCGGACTCTTTGTGCCCATCATTAGTAAGGACAAAAAAGTCTTGAAAGAAGATCTGTGTCTACTCATTGTTCGGATTATAAACTGGTGATGGAATGCTAAGGAAGGGGAGAATGAGGGCTGAAAGAAGACTCCTGTAGCTTGTGCTCCATCTGCCACCAGTGAGTACAAGACTCCACAAAGAAATGAATGCTTTTCCATCATCTGAAACCAGGTCTTGCCCAGGGGACCTTTGAAAGAAGGTTTTGTCCTACAGATCTGCCAAATCTCATGCATCTATGGATTCTCTGGGATCAGATCCTTAAAAAGAAAGAATGTCTATGGCCTGGCTACTTATTCCACATCATATCCCATCAAATGCAAAATGTAAAGTTAATTCTTCCGCTGAACTATAATTATGTTACTAGTACCCTCAGGAAAACTACAGCCAGCATTTTTTAGTCAGCAGCTAATAACACTGATAACTACTTAAAAATGTAAAAACCATTCTTATCTTGCTGGCCCTTACAGAAAAACAGGCTGAAGGGCTTAGTTGGCTGACTCCTGCCTGGCCTGAGGGCACTCTTTCACCCAAAATACAATACTTTCAAGAATGCCCAGTTCCCTGGCTATGTACAACAGGTAAACCCACCACAAGAGACCAGCAGTACTTATAAGTAAATAAGTGGCCAATTCTCATTTAGTTGGCATTAAATATCTAGTCTGCAATTCCTCCCATTATACATGCTGTGAGAAGCTCACTTATTCCTAGTGACCAACTCTTACTTTTATATGTGCAGACAAATCAAGAGACAAAACTATCTTAGTGGACTGAGCAGTGGCCTTGGAATCAGGAAGGGGGGGGGAGGTGTCAAGTTTCATTTGACACATTCCACTATGGTGTGACCGAAGTGAGTCTCTGGGCCTCAATTAAACATCAAAGGCTGTGAATCACAGAACACATTGATCTGCACTGGCTCAGGGAATTTTCTCAATGGGAAAGTCCCCACACCCACGAAACCACAGGTTCAGACTAAAATATGAAAATAAAAAACCTGGTCCACAGTGACAGTGAGGTAATGAATAAATGTTTCATCACAGAAAGTGGCATGACGTCCTTAAAGATTGAAGTGACTGCTCCAGGGTAATACAATTAGCCAAGTATGACACAATGAATGAGTAGTGTAAAGCCTTCCATGTTTATTAGATGTGGGATACAAATAGGCATACTTTTAAGTCTAATCCACATTAGTAATATTTTTTCATTACTTTCTTAAGTCTAGATAATAAAAACAAATAATAAACCTATAAATCAAGCCCTGGTTTACCAGCAGGCTTAAAGACTTTATGCGATGTAAATATAAAAAGTACAATTGGTGCTCTCAAGAACTGGGAGGTCACCCCTTCTACTTATCCCCTTGATATCTCTCCCTCCCATACTCTCCCCAAATAGATTAGCCCTTAGAATCACTCCCCCTTTCTCGATGCCTGCAAATAGACCACCTTCACAAGACTCTAGCGGCCCCTCAAGCCAGCTATTACCCTAGTGTGGAGTACACATCAGCTGGAACAAAGTAAAATAATTGAACTTAATGACACATAATATAACATGCAATGTGTCCTTTTGCTACAATCACTACTTTTATACAATTTTACACTGAGTTCACAAGATTCTGACACACTGTAATTCTTCATCATGAAACCATATTTATCATATGGGATATTAAGCATATCTATTTCTCAAATTCTAACCTTAATTACAGCTTTTTCTCAGTCTAATGAAGCAGATTTATCTCCATTACTTGGGTAAATTTCTTAATCTTTTGTGCTGGCATAAGATATCGGAATATCGTGCCTCCATTTGGGTATTTCTGTAACTCCTGAGTGTATTTATCGAGAGGCAGCTGGCAGCTCAGTGGATGAAGCACTAGACTTGGGGGTGAGACATTTCCTAGCTAGCTGCGTGACCTTGGACAAGTCATTTAACCTCTGACTACCTGACAAAATGGACCCACTGGGATACGCTGGAGAAGGGAATGGCTAACCCCTCCAGTATCTTTGCCAAGAAAACCCCAAATGAAGTCAGGAAGGATCAGACATGACTGAAACAACTGAATAAAATTAATCAGAGTTCATCATTCCCAAAAACATTTGTGTGAGGAATAGGTTTGGGTTTTTTTTAAGTACACTTCAGTGGCTGTTACAGATATGTAACTGCTGCTAACTTGGGGAAGATTGAAAAGATCATTCAAGACCACAATGAAGCAAAATAATTTCTCTGAAGCTCAGAGGAAAGTGCTATCAGAAAGGAAAAACAATTCTGAGAACTGACAGACTGTTTCTGTGAAACAGCCTAATACTCAGAAAACAGAGACCTGGCAGCAGAAGGATTATTATTGGTTCCTCCATAGGTTGGAGAAGGAAATGGCAAATCACTCCAGTATGTCTGCCAAGAAAACCCCAAATGGGGTCACGAAGAGTTGGATGTGACCAGACAATGACAACAACAACATGTGCCAGGCACTGTGCCAAGCACTAGTGCCACAAAGAATGGCAAAGGGCCATACCTCAGAGGAGTTCACAGGCTAAGTGGGGAGACAACATACAAATAAATACGCACAAATAAACTATATAGAAGATAAGTAGGAAATAGCAGAGGAAAGGTATTAGAATTAAGAGAGATTGGGGAAAGTTTTCCTTCAGAAGGTCAATTTTACTGGGATTTGAAGGAAGTCCAGAAGTGAGGATGATGATGAGGGGGTGCATTCCAGGCATAGGGATCAGTCAGGGAAAATGCCCAGAGCATAGAGATGGAATGTCTTGTTAAAGGAATAGCAAGCAGCCCTGTGTCATTGGATCAAAGAGGTGGAAAGGAGGAACTGGTGTAGGTAAGATGGGAAAAAATAACTTTATAACTAAGTTATAAAAGGTTTTGAAATGCCAAACTATCTCAAATCTTCTTTCTCCCTCACCAGATGAAGCCAATTAAGTCAAGCTTGGCACAGTGCCTAACAAAGAGCAGGGGCTTAATCAATGTCTGTTGATTGAAATCTTTTTACCTATACAAAAGCTCTTGAATCTGACGGACTTCTTCGTCCTCACACCCTGCCACAACTTGAATAACCTCCTAATTAATCTCTCTACCCATAGCAGTCAAAATGATTCCCCTAAATCACAGATCTAACTATATCATTCCCCTTCTCAAAAAACTCCAGGCCTGCCCTCCTGGCCCAAGGAAAATAGATCACTTGGCCTTTAGGGCCCTCCATAACCAGGCTCCTACCTACTTTCCCAGCTTTACTATTGTTCTGTTCTAGGCAAACTGGCCTTCTTGCTGTTCCTTACACAGATATTGTATCTCTTCTCCATGTCTTTGCACGCTTGGTTCTCCATACCTGGAATACACCCCCCCTACCACTCAGAAAATCCTTTATTCCCTTCCAGACTCAGCATAGCACCCTTCTTTTCTCCATGAACCTTTTTTTGATTCCTTCTCCCCTCAAGGTGCTAGTGACAGCTTCCCAAACTACCTAATTGTTACCTTGTATTCCTATAGAATGTTGTCTTCTGCAATAGAATGTCAACTCCCCAAAGGGGAAGCCTTCCATACTCTTCACATAGAATACTCAATAAGACTTACTTAGTCAGTTGTCATTGTTTAGATACTTTGTTTCAAGGAAGTGTTTCATTGGGGAAGGGAAATGTACAAGTGACAAATCTAAAAATAAATGTCAATATTTTTTAAAAATTCTGTAAAATACAAAGAGGGAAAAATAAGAAATGGGTCAATTACTCCTCATCCTAAGGTTTAACAAGTCCCCAAAGTGGTGATGGGACATTAACCGATCGGCTAAAGCTTTGGGCAGACAGGACGTCATAGAAAGACTGTGCTGGCCATCTAATAGGGAAAGGAATGGTAAGAAGCGAAAAAAGCCACAACAAACCCCAAGGCACAGTTTCTCCCATCAACCTCAAAACCAGCCCACAAGGTATCAACCAACATCTGCCTTACTTCACAATACAAAGCCATGACTGTCTTTTAGTCCAAAAACAAGGTGAATCTGTATTATCCTGCAGCACAAAGGCAAACATCTGAAACCACATGAAACGACTAAATCCTTCAAATGGATAAAATTTAGAAACAGAAGTTCCTCAGCAGATACTTGATAAGACTTTCATCCCTTTATTCCAGAATGCTTAGAGTGACCTTCGCCTTGTGAGGCTAAATGAAACATTTTAATTGCATGAATTTTGAAGAAGTTAATGTTTGTCACACAAAGGTAGCTCAGTGGAGTTCATAGGATCTTTCCAGAGAACAATCAAGTTTTCAAAACGCATTAATTTGAAAAATAAGGAAAAACATCATAAGAAATGCAGTAATTCAATTAAAAAAAACAGTTCTTCAGGGAAAAACATTTTAACTATACCATCTATGCTAACTAGCATTTTAACAGTAATGTTCTGACTTCAATCAAAGTTATAACTAATCTGTTCTCTTGTTCCCAAGTGCTTATTTTGGCAATATTTTCAATATAATTCTACACAAAACTCAACTGAATTTTTTAATAGTTATATACCATTCACTCAAAAATCCTGGTTTCTTTCTTTCTCCTCCCACCCACTTCCCCTTTAAAAGTTGCTTATTTCTCAAGATTCTTTTACTGTTCAAGAATCTTCCTAACTGTAATTCAGTGCCTCAAGAGTACCTGATTGTATGGGTCTGTGCGAAAATTGTAGCAGATGAGTCCAGTCTAGCAATGGGAACCTCTCTCGACCACAATAACAGCTGACATTTACATAGTGTCCACCCTAACACTCATCTGATCCAGTAACCACTCCTAAGAGGTTAAAGACAGGAAAACTGAGATCCATAAGGGTGACTTGCCCAAACTCACAAGCAACAAAAGTATCCACACCAGTGTCGGACACTTTGTATGCTACACATGCCCATATACTTTGTAAAATAATCAGGACAGGAGCCTCCCTTAGACATATACAAAAGTATCACGTAATTACAGGGGAAAAAAGTTGAGTAACAGCTTTCTGGCAGCCTATTATGAAGTAACAAGTTTCCGGAAGGTCTTTTGGAATGTGGTTCATAAGATGCCTCAGAAACTCTCTTTAAAAAAATATTTTAAAAATCTGAATGGAGAACCAGAAAACTATAAGAAAACACACCCAAGCTAAACACCCTTACTGGGCTGTCTTTTTTTTTTCCCTCCTGGGGCAATCAATGATACGTCTGGGTAAATCAAAAGAATTTTATTCATTTTTACTTAGCTCCTTTTATCAGTCATTTCTGCACAAAAATTAAAGTCCAGGTGATTGTCCTGGTGATTCACACTTCAACCTTAGCTGTGTTCACACTGCTAGATCTCCCATTAAAAAATAAAATATCAGCTCAAGATCTTCCCTGCTTAAAAGTTTACTGTCCATTTGAGTTCTAGGGACGAAGGAGGAAAGGAGAGGGAGAGGAAGGAAGGGGAAGAGGAAAAGAGAGAGGGAAGAAGGGAGGGAGGGAGAGGGAGGGAGGGAGAGAGAGAGAGAGAGAGAGAGAGAGAGAGAGAGAGAGAGAGAGAGAGAGAGAGAGAGAGAGAGAGAGAGA
>CM053599.1:210910618-210963046 GCA_028646575.1 Pseudocheirus occidentalis
TTGGTAGTGGGCCTGTTCTTTACCCTCTGTTATTCTTGTAACAGCTCCAACCTGGTTGTTTAATTCAACTGAGAGCATATGATGCCTCTGATGGTGCCCATGTGCCACACAAACAACTGTATGTAGTAGAAAGCATCAGCAAAAATTCCTCCTTTGATCTTAATCCCCCAAAAGAGAGCTTTTGACTAGCCAGTCCTGTTTTCTCCAAGCCTCAGACAACATGGCCAAATCTCTAGCCACCATTCAGGAATCAATTGGAGTTAAAGATAGTCTTTACCCCATCCCTTAATGCTTTCTTATTTGCTGGCCCTAAGCTCAGCACACTGGGAGGAACTGTCAGAACCCCCATTACTCTATTACCCAAGTTATGGCCACTGAAAACTAGCTGCCTTTCAAAAGTAGTGTAGTGAGTGGCCACTTTAGAGAACTTCCAGCTCCAAAAATCTAAGTCACTTCTTCTGACTGACCCTCATTGTCTGCCAAAGGCTCAGCTCAGCCTGCTCTTAATGGACAGAAATCTCCAGACACAGGTTTGCAGGGGCATCATAACCCAAGAAGAAAGGCTACTGGACAGCCTGTTTTTGTTCTCACAGAGCTGTAGCCTCTTCTGGGTCACACTTGAAAGAGACAAGACTCCCCAAATGGGCTTCATAAGGACACCAAGGGAGGGAATGCAGGTTTTCAAAAACCTGAAGAGTCCAATGAGCCTCTTAATTTCCTTTATAGAAATTCATAGGATTCCTAGGAATCAAGTGCCAGTAGCTGATTGCCAACTGACTCTGGACTCCTCAGAGTTTCACCCACCCATTGCATTTCCCTAAACTTCACTGAGCAGACTCTTTTGCCTCTTTTTTGATAGCCAGTTAAAGTTTTTTAATTTTTTTTTGTTTTTAAATTTTTCTTAAATTTTTGAAAATTTGAAAATTTTTTTACTCTTTTTAATATCCAACCCTTAGCATAGTACTTATCACATAGTAGGTCCTTGTTCAGTTGTTGTTCAGTCATGTCCAACTCTTCATAACCCCATTGGGGGTTTTCTTGGTAAAGACACTAGAGTGGTTTGCCATTTCCTTCTCCATCTCATTTTACAGACAAGGAAACTGAGGCAAACAGGGTTAAGTCACTCACCCAGAGTCATACACAACTTGTAAGTATTTAAGACCAAATTAGAACTAAGGAAGACAGTCTTCCTGATTCCAGGCCCAGCACTCCATCCACTTCACTACTTAGCTGCCTTTATATAAATATCCTCTTTTTATCAAGAGTTTGATTTTCCTTTAAGTAACTTATTTAAAATTATTCAATGTCTTTGGGAAAGCATTGATTGACAATTTTGCCAATAAATGGGGGAAATGAACTATATATGTTTGAAGATTTGTTCAAAGACATAGCTTCTCTGTCCTACCAAGGATGGTTTCTGAAGATCATTTTCTAAGCAAACAAGCATTTATTAAGTATCTATTATGGGCCAGAAGTATGTCCTCCAGGAACTTTCAGTGGGGGTGTGGGGTTCGAATACATGTTCACAGATAATAAGCAAATATAGGATACATACAAAATAACAAAAAAAATGATTAAGGAAAGTGGACAAATCAGAAAAAAAGAGGTAGCACTTGAACTGAGTTTTGAAGAAAGTCAAGGGTTCAAAGAGAGAGCAGTGAAGAAAAAGAAGAGCGTTCCTTTCCGGCATGGGGGAACTGTCGGGACAAAAACATGGAAGCTGGAATTTCTTATTCAGAGTAACAACCAGACATATTTGACTGGAATATAGAATGCTTGAAAGGGAATGACAGAAAATCACGCTGAAAACTCTGGCCAGACTGCTGAAGCACTTGACATGTCAAGCAGAGTCATTTGCAATTTATCCGCAAGGTGGTAGAGACTCAGGAAGGAAATGAAGTTTCAAGCACAGCGCATGCTTTAAAAGAACGATCAATTAGGCAGCTATGGGAAGAGTGAATTGGATACAGAGACTGATCAGGATCGTTTTTATAACATACCTCTGCTCCACACGTGCATCTTGTGCTTGCTAATCATTTTATTTTTTTTTAATTCAATGATTTCCAAGTCATTTGGGAAAAAGAAGTTGGAGTAGTTGGAGCAGCTTCCGCCATCTCACAGGAGAATGCAGGCTTGCTATGAATGGACTTTTGTGCAAGTCTTTTTTTCATCTCTTTGTCCAACTTGATAAATACTCTCCTGTTAGATCGCCTAGGTTTATCAGATAAGCAATTTGTGTCTGTTTGAAAAAAAAATCACATTTCAATAATATTTGGCACGAGCTGGTGAAATAAGATCTGATTATATTGTCCTGTCTGGCTTTTTTCTGGTGCCTGCCTTCTATGTGGGTCCGTCACTGAGTCCGAGGTATTTGCTCCAAAGTAGAAGTGATATGAGATGAGAAAGGCTAGAGAAAGGTCAAGGACGCTGAAAGTTTCCCAAATACCTGAACTGTCAGACTTTACTGCTGGCCATCATTATTTAGCGTCATATCTTCCAGAATGGAAACGTCGAGGAATGAGGGAATGACAGATAGAGAGAGAAAGAAGGAAAGTGCCCGAGATATTCCAATGCCATTAGGAAAGAGACCATTACATCATTAACTGTTGCCCACTGTTCCTTCTCACTTCTCTACCCTCCACCCAAACTGAAGTCCATTAAGGTTGCTGAGTTTCCCCCTCCCACCCCCTTCAAATCTTTTTACTAATGAGGTTTCTGGAATCTGTCCTCTCCCTCACTTTCATTTGCAGAACCATGGTCGTTCTTGGCAGTTTAACTGCCTTGTCTGGTTGTGCTTTTCAGTCATTCACTAATTAGTTTGTTTATGCCAAGTATTCTTTTCTTCACTCTCATCCTCTCCAAAATATATCACAGCATTTTATTTGCACTTCTAACCCCAGGTGGTAGGGGTTTGATCCCTTTGTTGGGCGTATCTGAGTTCTTTTGGGCAAATGGCTTAGAAAACAGCGGTTCTCAACCTTTGGTGGTCCAAATGGTCGCCTAAGACCATGGGAAAACGTATTTCCGATGGTCTTAGGAACCGAGACACCACTCCTCTAACCGTCTCCAAGCGGATCTGCCCATGTGCAGATACGCCCACATATGAGTATTAAAGAGTTGCCCCATTAGGAAGGTTGAGAATGGCTGGATGAGAAGACCTTGAGGGCCCTTGGAACTCCAAAATTCTCTGGGAAAAATCAAGATGCTAACAAGAGTGTCCAAGGAATTTTGGCACTATTATTGTGAGTTCCTAATAGCTAACATTCTATAGAACTTGGAGGTCAAATCCAAAGATCTCATTTTCCTTGATTTCTATGCTCAGGATAAAATGTTAGATTTAAAATCAGGAAGACTTGGGAGGCTAGGTGGCAGTAAATAGAGCACTGGCCCTGGAGTCAGGAGGACCGGCGTCCAAATTCGGCCTCAGACACTTAACATAAACTCACAAAAAACTAGTCAATTTGACATTGGGCAAGTCACATAACCCCAATTGCCCAGCCCTCCTCCTTCCGGAAAAAAAAAAGGATAAAAAATAAAATCAAGAAGACTGAAGTTCACATCTAATCTCAGACATTTACTAGCTGTGTGACCCTGCGCATGTCTAAACTTCCCACTTTCATATTTTGAGGACCAAATGAGATAATATTTATGAAGTGCTTAGCACAGCACCTGACACTTAGTAGGTACAATATAAATGCTCATTCCTTTCCCCCCTCTTACTTTCCTTACTCCTGAAGATTTCTTGAAAAAATCTCTCCTCTGCTATGCCCAAAGGGCAATCAAATGCTGTATGCCCTTTGATCCAGCAATATCACTACTAGGTCTATATTCCAAAGAGATCATAAAAAAGGAGAGGGGGTCAATATGTACAAAAATATTTGTTAGCAGTTTGTTTGTTTGGTGGCCAAGAATTAAAAATTGAGGAGATACCCAGCAGCTGAGGAATTGCTGAACAAGTTGTGGTATATGAATGTAATGGAATTACATTTCATTATAAAAAATTGTGCTGTAAAAAAATGTTGAGTAGGATGATTTCAGAAAAACCCAGAAAAAAAAAAACCCAGAAAGACTTACATCAACTGATGCAAAGTGCCATGAGCAGAACCAGGAGAACATTTTACACAGTAACAGCAACATTATGCAATCATCAACTTTGATTGAATTAGCTCTTTTCAGCAATACAATAATCCAAGACAATTCTAAAAGACTCATGATGAAAAATGCCACCCATATCCAGAGAAAGAACTGATGGAGTCTGAATGCAGATCAAGATATACTGTTTTCACTTTATTTTTTTCATGGTTTTTTTCCATTTGCAAACTGTTTCTTATTTTACGACATGACTAATGTAGAAATAGGTTTTACATTATTGCTCATATATAATGTATATCAGATTGCTTCCCAGCTTGGGGAGGAAGGAGAAGGGAGTAAGGGAGAAAATTTGGAACTCAAAACTTTATTTTGAAAATGTTAAAAACTGTCTTTACGTGTAATTGGAAAAAAATAGAATTCTGTTTAAAAAAGAGAAAGAAAAGAAAAAAATCTCTCCTTCCTTGACTGCTGTGATGAAATATGATCCTGATTCTCTTCCTACCTCTTTGAGCACTCACCTAGCACCATTGTTCACTTCTTATGCCTCATAATTTTCCCCCTCTCTGATCTCATTCTTGTTTGGTTTTTTTAATTATTCATTTATTTATTATGTTATTTTATTTATTTATATTATTATATTTTATTAATTTATTAAGACTTAAATACACAATAAGAAAAGGGGAAAAAAAGGATTGCCATATGCACAGCAGCATATAAGAGAGGATTCAAAATGCACAGCAATAAATTTCCATTTCAAGGAAACCTATATATATACCACCATTGTGTTCAGAGCTGTCCAGCTTTTCTTTCCTTCTTTGCAAGATTTTTTTCTCTGCTGTGCACTTTCTACTTTGTTCTCTTTATCCCCTTTCCTTTCCCCCTTTCCCCCAAAGGCTACAATTTAGTGGATATATGTGTACATGTGCGTATGTACACACAGAGCTATATATACATACATCCACTTCCATGCACATACATACACTCAGATATCTATAATCATACAAATATACAGACACATACATTCATCTGTATCTATGTAAAACTGTACTACACTTATTTGTTCTGTGTCTCTGAGGGCGGGTCACCTCTGCCTTCAGAAGTCCCAGTCTTTCCGTATTTTTCTAAGTCTGCCAACTCAGCATTTCCTACACCATAGCAATAGTCCAACCTTTCACTGTTTAGTTGTTTAAATAGTCTGAAACAATATTGATCAATATGGCTGACATACAGTGTACTTTTGTTATTTTTCTTTTTTATCATATGTATTTTAGCTTTAACTTTGTCTGAGATCATTACTATCCCACTTTTTTCCTAATAAATTCTACTCCTGATCTTTATTTTATGTTTGCATGTATTTCTTATTTCCTGTCCTGTCTGACTCTTCTACGTTACTTTTACCTGCTACTTTGCCTTCCTCTTACTTACCCTATCCCCTTTCCAAAGATTCCTCCCTTATCTTCCCATTCTTGTAAACTCCCTTTCATATTCCCCCCTTATCCTATTCCCTCACCCTCTTATTTATAAATTTAGAATTTATTTATTTATAAATTGATTACCTTCTAAATGTATATATCATTCCCACCTCCCCTCTAGAAGCTCCTCCCTTATTCTCTCCCCCCTCCTTCCTTAGCCTTTCATTTCTTTATGAATTTAGAAGACCTTTAAAACCTTCTAAATCTATATGTATTGTTCCCTCTTGAACCCATTCCTGCTGGGAGGAGGGTTCCAGAACTACCAGCCCTCCTCCCCCATCTAATTTCTCCGTGTTTATTCTTCCTTTGACACCTTGTTGTATGAGATAATTACTCTTTTTACCTTTTCCTAAATGGTTTTACTTTTTAGAATCCAACCATACTCAGGTCTACCTCAATCTTTCTTTCGAGCTACCCAATTACTAACAACAATGTTAGACGTATGTTTGACATTTCCTCATATAAAAAGTAAACAGTCTGCTCTTATTGAGTCCCTTATAATTAGTCTTTGATGTGTACCTTACATTTCTCTTGAATCTTGTATGTCAAATTTTCTATTAAGTTTAGCTTGTTGGGTTTTTTAAACAAAATTCTGAAAATCTGATAATTCATCGAATATCTATTTTTTTTTAAATTCAGGAGTGTGCTTAATTTTCTGCAACCCCAGTTCTTTTGCTCTTCAATATACAGTGTTCTAAGATCTATAATCTTTTAGTGTTGCTGCTGCTGGTCTTGTGTGATTCTAATTGTGACTCTGCCATATTTAAATTGTTTTTTTTTCTTTTTGCTCATAATATTTTCTCCTTGAGCTGGGAATTTTGGAATCTGACTGATATTCTTCTAGGTTTTCCTCATAGGATCTCTTTCAGGTGGTGATCAGTGGATGTTTTTTCTATTTCTACTTTCCCCTCTAGTTCTAATGCTTCAAGGCAATTTTCTTTCATGTTTGGTTTCAAGAATGCCTTCTGTGCAGATGACTTGCAAATCTATATCATTAAACCTGACCTCTACACCCATGTTCCAAAGTCCTTCCCAGCAATCCTACCTCCTAGATATCCCCCATAGCCTTATAAGACTTATAAGCCCTCTAAGGCACTATCATATCAACAAATCTAAAAGAAAATTAATCTTTTCTCTCAAATAGTCTCTTCCATCTGATTTCCTTGTTTTTCTAAATGGTATGACCACTTTTTATCACCCAGATTAAAAAATTTGAAGTCATTTTGAACTCATCTCTCTCCTTCATACTCTATATCCAATTAGTCACTGATTCCTGCCAGTTTTCTTTCACAATATATTTCACATTCATTCCTTTGGCTTTTTTGCCTGTTGTTACCACATTAGTTCAGGTCAAGGCCTAGACAAGTTACAGGTAAAGGATGAGTAATTTAAATGGCTACACATTCTTGTTACAAAACTGTCCTTGGATAAATTTACTCTAGAAATCACTGTAGCATGCTACAGTGGAGTTAAAACAAAACTGGAAATTGTAAAAAAAATAAAATAAAATACATTTCTGGTTAATATAGCAGTATAGAGGGGCAGTTAGGTGGTACAGTGAATAGAGCACTGGCTCTGCAGTCAGGAGGACTTGAGTTCAAATTTGACCTCAGACACTTGACACACTTACTAGCTGTGTAACCTTGGGCAAATCACTTAACCCAATTACTTTGTCTCTCCGCCTTCCCCCCCCCCCAAATGAATAAATAAATACATATAGCAGTATGGAAAGTCAAAGAAGCACATTTCTCCCTCAAACTAAGGAAAGGTAGTCATGAGGTTTAATGGGATTCTCAAGTCAGTTTCCACCAAAAATGAATAAATAACTACAAAAGGTAGAGTATAATACTAGTCACCCCATCTGTATCAACTAGAGCAGAGGCATCCAGACTACAGAAGAGAATTAAACAAGGCCCACCCAACTCATCCAGGAGGACCAGAAGGAATTGGCTGAAGCATGAAACCTCAAACCAAGAACTGAGGCTGAAAATATAAGTAAACAGAAGAAAATGTTCAATGCAATAAAGAAATATTGTGGGTTGAGAGAAGCCCAAGTAGTTAACCCAGAAGAGAGTAAACTTACAACTATGAGCAGAGCCTTATTTTTTTGGAAGTGAAAAATAAAAAAATACTTGGTCACAGATACTACAAGCATAGCTCATGAGGTTTAGTAAGAGGAAGAAATGAAATTAGAAATTAAATGGAGAGGGGCAGCTAGGTGGTGCAATGAATAGAACACCGGCTCTGGAGTCAGGAGTACCTGAGTTCAAATCTGGGCCTCAGACACTTAACACAAAAACTAGCCGTGTGACCTTGGGCAAGTCACTTAACCCCAACTGCCCTCCCAAAAAGCAAAAAGCAAAAAAAAAAAAAAAAAAAAAGAAAGAAAGAAAGAAATTAAATGGAGGGGGAAAACAGAAAGGGAAATAAGTAATTTAGTATAAAAAGGAAAAAAAATCTAACTTCAGTAGTAGACTCCTAAAATAGAATGGATCAAATAGGTCTCAATGACTTCTGTTCTATGTTAGAATAAAACCAAAGACTGAAAAAATAGAAGAAAATATAAGTTATCTAATACTAAAAAAAGATCCTTGACATGGAAAAAAAATCAAAGAGATAATTTAGATTTCCTGAAACCCATAATCAGACTGAAAATCCAGCCACCATATTTTTTTTCATTGTTTGACATTTTCTTATATTTACTCATAATTTTGGCTTCAGCTTGTTTGGGTTGAAAATTACCCTTCATCCTTAATCTAGTAAAAAAAAAAAAAGTAAACACAGAGATGCCTTAGGATAAGAACAGGAGTTTATTCTCTTCCCCGGGAGAAGAGGGCAATCTGCTCCCATGCCTGGGCATGGGAGAGAAGGCATGTTTCAAAGGGCAGAACCAGAATTTATAACTTAACTTAGTCAAGCTTCCTTTCCTGACTGTTTCCTCTCTCATTGGTGAAGAGGCATACCTCAACAAATTCTTCCCAACTGGGACAGCAAGAGAAGAGAGGGGGAGGGTCCCACCAAGGCGGGAAAACAGACAAAGGAAGGTAAAAGTGATTGACAGCAACCATGGAAGGGCGGGGAAGGGAAGGTTAACAATCCCAGATTGAGAAATTTTCACTCATTCCACACAAGCTTTTGGATTGGGACTTTGTGCTTGGGTCAGACTCTTCTCCCTCATGTTTTCTTGGATCTGTAGGCAGACCTAGTTTGGTCCTTGGAGTGGTAGGTAAGACTAGGTCCTAGCCACTTCAGGAATTCCTGTTTGGACTCAGTCTCCTGGTCAATCAGTTTGGGTTATGGTCCAGCCTCTTCTCAGTCTCAAAGTTGCCTTCTCCTTGCTTAGTCTTGAACTCAGAGAAGGCTGTGACCCTGACAAGCATCAACTAGTTGCTGTCAGTTGTGTTGGTAGCAAACTCCTATGAGACCTCAGATGTTTTTGCTCCCCAGATGTGGCTCAGATTGCTGATCATACCAGTGACCCTGTGCTTCTCCGTTTCCTACTGTGTTCTGAGCAGGGATAAATGGGCCCTGAGCTGGGTTCTGCTCTAGCTCTGTTTCTTGCTGTAGATCCAAGCTGCTTACACACTATGCTTTCTGCCTGCTCTGGTTCATCTCTGCTCAGTATTTTCTACCAGTTTTCTTGTGGAGTCCTGGGCTTGATAGAGACATTTATAGCCATTTTTCTTATGAATGTTCCTTCTGGTGCTTTTTAAAGCTTTCTGAGACATTTGTAGAGGATCTGTGTTTCTCAAGGTCCTAACATGTCACCATATTAGGTTGGAATGGACATTACACTTCCATAAATCAAGAGATAACTGGTCCAGATCTATTGGAACCAATGGGCAAAGTAAAAATAGGGGGAAAAAATTTGCTAATTACCTCCTGAAAGAAATCTCAAACTGAAAACACCAAAGAATGCCATAACCAAATCCCAAGCTTTTAAATAAAAAGCCAAATACTGCAAATAGCCAAAAAGAGTTCAAGTGCCAAGGCACTCTACTTGGGAGCAACCACTACAGAGAAGAAAAAAATCTTGGAACACAATACTTCAAAATCAAAAGACAAAGACATAGCCAAGAACAACATCCTGCAAGACTGAATAATCATGGAGAGGGTGAGACAGTAGATTTTTAATAGAATGGAGGACTTAAAAACATTTCTGATGAAAAGGTCAGAGCTGAATAGGAACTTTGAAATGCAAACACAAGAGTCCAGAGAAATTAAAAGAAACTGAACAATGAAGAAGTGCTTATATTTTAAAAGAGGAGGGCATCAATAATATGTATTTTTATATTTAAATAGTTATATGTTATATTCTCAGTTGGAATAATATTTTATTTCATAAATAAAATAAATATAAATAAACATAAGCTCAACATCAAAGAAAGATTGTGCTATTCTACAGTGAAACAATGGTGCACTTAGATTTTTGTCTTTGTAAAAAGTAGTAATAGTATATTGGTAGTATATGGACATCTTTTGAGATTCAAAAAAGATGTTCCTATTAACATATATTATATAGATCATAATTACTCATTATTTCTGAAAATACCATTGTCCTCTGAAAATATTATCATTTGGACAGAGTAAGACATGACAAATCAATTTTGGAAATGTCTATATTGTATTACAGTGTGCTAGTATGTCATATGCATTCTGTTATGTAAATTATTAAGTTGATAAAAAAGCATAATTTGAGGGTAAGACTATTGAAGGTAATGCATCTTCTTTGTTGATTAATAAATGTATTAAAGCAAAACAAAAAAAGAGCTTATATTTTAATGGAGGGAAAAGAGACAAGTGTCCCTCCAGTATTCTAGAGTCTTCAAGTATAAGAGAGGGGGTTAAATAAGACAATACAGGACCTGGGTGAGGTTTTGCTTTGTTTTGTTGGTTTTAAGAGAGGAAAGAAAAGGAAAAGGAAAAGGAATACACAAAAGAAGGGGAAGAAAAGGTGGGGGGAAACAGAGAAAAAGGAGTGAAGAGAGCTGGTATCTTATACTCTTACTCATCTGAACCAGAAAAAAGATGGCTGAACATACACACACAGAGTTTGGTATAGAAATACATTCAATTCAAGCAGGAAACAGGGAAAGTAGAGGGGGTAGAGAGAGAGTAGACTGGGGAGGGAATAGTCTCAAGCACATAACAAACTTCAGTTTTGGAGGTTTTATCATAACTGGAGGATTAAAGGACAAAGAAAATACAAGAATAAGAGATCAGACTTTGGGCTTGGTGAAGGAAAAGGAGCAAAGGAGTAGAACCAGATTTTGAGAAATACGCTTTTGGGGATGACAGTGCTTCCTGGTAGGGTCAGGGAATCAGCCTGTGAGGAGCTTCTGCTGCCCACTGCTTCCTTTTGGGGGCCCTTAGGAAAATCTACACAATTTACCCCTTAAAACAGCAAACCCCTTTTCACTGAAAAAATTCAGAAACAGAGTGTGCAGAGAAAGATATTTATTCTACTTCTAGCAAGAAAGCAGACATGGTATTCACTAGCAACACACCCACACTGATGCAGAAGCAGGAATGGTTCTGTCCTTCCTGGTAGACTTAGGGTTAGACAAATGCCTCAGATTCCTCACTTCATTTCCCTACATTCCCTCAATATATGCAGATTGCATAGGTGTGGTAGTGAGGATACTTAAGGCAGCCTGACCTCTTCTAAGGTCAGAGCTATGTACCACACTCCCACCTTTCTAGTTCCCTCTGGCCTTTGTCATAGCTCCTGGAAGGTCAGGGTTTTAGTAAAGTAAGATAACTGAGAGCTTCCCCACTGCTGCCAATTATCTTCTGATAACTTTGGTGGGAACAAAACAAGATACCTTTATATCCCTCTTACAAAATCACTTCAATTACTGGGAGTTAGGGAGCTATATTAGTCTTAAATGGAGAGTTAGTGGGGCACTGGAGGGTTGTTGGAAGGGAAGAATGATTATCTCTCCAATCTCACTTCCCATCTCTTTTCTCTTTGGTAATCCCACCTTACACTTCATTCACAAGGAAGTTTCTCTAGTAGCAGGTGAATTTGGTTGAGCCCTTAAAGAAGGTGGGGGTTTTCTGTTCCTTAAAATTTAAATAAGCTTAGTATAAACAGGAGTTAGAAAGTCTTGCCTTGGCTACTGATACATTCTTTGAGGGAATACTTCTCAGGTGCATCTGATTGCATGCTCTGTTGAGAATGTAAATAACATTTTATACCCTTTTAAACCCTGTATTATTAAAGATGGTTTTAATTGGGTTTATGTTCCTTTAATCTTTATTGCGTTTTCAATTTGGAACCTACTTCTGTGTTTCCTAAATATATTGATGGCTGAGGGTGATAAGATTTATTTTCTTTCTCTGTCTCCTTCTTTGTAAAAAGGGAGATAGGAGGGGGAAAAAAAGTAAAGGAAGTTTAATAAGCTGAATATCTACCAGGGTTCATCCCTTCTTCAACCCCAACAGGAATTACTTTTCACTAAAGGACCACAAAGTTGCTTCAGAACCTGATTGGTCCCTCCCTCCCATGATACAGATTCCTGGTCGCCTAAGAGCATAAAAAGTCCAGCACATATGGACTCAGGGTCCCTCCCACTTGATAAATGTCTGAGGACCTTATGAATCACCATCCCCTACCCTACTGACCAGAAATGTTTCCATATGGATGATGTGGGTAGCTGCATCTGTAGCGAAACTAAAGCTTCACATCCCTGTTCTTATTATGCACCCTTGTTGTATTTAGGTTTAAGTAAAACTCCTTTTGTTAACTGTTTGATGACTTATGAAAGCCTCATTTCATCCCCAAATCAAAATCGAACTAACAGGGTGTTAACTTTAAGCCCACTCTCTAAAATTTGATAGTCAGTAACTGGGATGGGATGAAATTAGATGGGCTCATGGTCATATGATGGTTGAGTTGAGGAAAGGGCAGCTGGACAAGGCTGCCCTTTTTGGGGATGACAGTGACACCCATTCAAAGAGCCCTTTTGGTGATATAGGGTGGAGTTCAAAACATATTTTTGGAGGGGGAAGGGTAAGGCAATTGGAGTTAAGTGACTTGCCCAAGATAAGTATTAAGTGTCTGAGGTTAAATTTGAACTCAGGTCCTCCTGACTCCAGGGCTGGTGCTCTATTCACAGCACCACCTAGCAGTCTCACGGGGGAATCCTTTCAATGGAACATGGAGTAGACCCCTATTTACATGGAACAATTAGTTCATTGCATGCTGAAGACAGATGCCCAGGAGGGTATGGAAAGCACCAAGTCCAGCAATGCCTGTTTGTTGTTGGCTGGTAGAAGTGTTACTGGTGTTATAAGAAAGCACATTCAAGCCAGGTAGCAGCTAATGGAGTTAAGCTATGCAAGGGAAGGAATTTCTCTTGACGGAGGCGATAATTATCTGTCACACCACAGACTTGAACCTTCTGTAATATCCCCAACCCCAAATTTTCTTAGTTCTGCTTCATCCCACTGGAATCAGAGACATGAGACAGAAGAACGAAGAGTAGAAATGAAGAGACTTAGGAACTCTTGCCAGTGATAAGAAATCCCAAGCATTATTCCATTCCTGAACCTGAACCTGGGAGGAAGGTGATTTCCTCCTCTAAGGGAGTGGAGACAACATGAGTGGGCCTTCACCACTAATAAAATGGGCAGGTTGTAGAAGAGGTTTAAAGAGAAATCTGATGAATCACCAAAGGAATTTGATCTCATGGAGCCGTGGCAGGGCCTTTCTCCACAGCTGAGTTCCATAGGCTCAGAGAGCTCTTGGAGGAGTTATTGTTTCTGAGTCAGTTAAATTCACAACAGAGAGAATTCGGAAGAGAGAAACCTTTGCCCCTTTTCTGGAGGTTGAGACTGGAACTTATTGGCATCTGGCTCCAGAAAGATGAATTCCTATGGCTGTAGATTTCCTGGTAGAGATCTGACCAGGATAATATTCCTCAAAGGAAAGGGTTTGATAGAATGGATTTATGTATGACCAGCCACTCCCCTTCTCATTCCCTTCGCCCCTAGGGCCTGCCACACCCTTGGAAAGCCTGCCTAGGGTGTGGTTGAGAGCCTCTGCCTTCTGGGTGAAGCCCAGACAGAATGGCTTCGCGTTGCGTCATGCCTGCAATACAAGTGTACCAACAGTAGGCCCATGTACTAGGGAGATTTGAGTGGAAGTCTGGGACAGCTGTGGCTTGGGCTGGGGTCCTGCTAGGTGGGCAGAGGTCAATGACACCTCCTAAAGGGAGCTTTAGGTGAACTTGCTGAAACATGGGATTGATAAGAAAGGAACTGACAGCCAACAGGGATGCTAGTAAAAGTATACAGAGAAATTCAGCATTAGGGAAACAGGAGCCCTTTAGGATAACCTAAGCCTGGCATGCCCTAAGGGCCCTGTCTCATTTTAATCTTCAAAGGGAAGCAACAGAGGCCAGACTATGAAGGGGAGGAGTAACTCGGACTTGCTTATGGTGAGTCATGTGCATGGGCTCTTTCAGTAACCTCCAGGCACATAACTTGTTATTCAGTTGTGTGAGACTCTGTGACAAAGATATTAGAGTGGCTTACCATTTCCTTCTCCAGCTCCTTTTACAGATGAAGAAACTGAGGCAGAGATTAAGTGACTTGCCCAAGGTCACACAACTAGTTAAGTGTCTGAGGCCAAATTTGAACTCAGGTCTTCCTGGACTCCCAGCCTAGATGCCTCTGTATGGTACTTTGGGAAGGGCAAATGGAAATCCTTGCAGTTTCCAAAACTACATCATGTAGTTAACACCAAACAATATTGGGTGTGTACGTGTCATAAATAGTTCTTCTCTAAAGAGAAAGATGAAGTTGGAATAGTTATACCAGTTGTCTTTACAACTATGGTGTAAAATTTAAATAGAAATTATCCCCCACAGGCCAAACATGGACTTAGTAGACCACAAATAAACATTATCTGTTGTGATAAGGGAATTTCTGGCTCAACTTTGTTATTACTTTTTAGTTAAGATGAATAGGTTACTTAAAGCACTTTCTACTCTGCAAATTCCAGCTTGAGCTACCAGCTGGTGGCCTGGTGTTTACCAGCTAGTTTTCTGTTTTATTAGACATAGATCTTCTGCCCCCTGTTCTTTGAGGTCCAACTCCCCTTGTGCTTTCTGTAAAATTCCCTTCTCCCGGTCTTACCTATGTGACCAAAACCTATGTTTTCAAACCTTTTAGCAACGCTTTCTGGATTGCTTCCCCCAGTATTGTTTGCATTCCCATGAATCATCAGGAGTCATCAAGTTTGACAGGCTTTGAGAATTGTTCTCTCTCATATCCTGGACACGTGCCCAGGAAGGCAGCATTATTTATAGAATCAACCCAAGCTAATGATAATGCCCCTTATTGGAGTCACCAGGACCCAATACTCATCTTTTCTTCCTCTGACCTTACCCAACAATACCTACAAATCTTTCTCACCATTCTTCGGAGAATAAGTGGCTGCTGTTTCCTCTCTGTGAAGAGCATCATATGTGCATAACCCCAGTCCCAAAGCTTATTGGTATGGGATTCTCTCCTTATTGATGGAAATCAATGTCCCATCCATGCTTGAGAGGCAGAGTGGCATTGGAGTGAGCAGGAGAAAAGAGAGCTCTTCAGTTCTCTTCACGTGTCAGGGCTTTTTGGGTTCTGAAGTCTCTTCAGCTGCTTCTGGCTTCCAGCTTCAAGAGAGAAAATGGAAGATCCCAACCCAGGCTGCTTAAGGAAAGCACTCTGGGAAGGAGCCCAGCATCGGAGAGACTGGCCATCTCCATCATGGCTCTATCCCTAGATAGTTACCGTAGAGTTGGATGAAATCTAGGGTTCTCTCTCTGTTAAGCTGAGTTACCTTACTCCTTCATTCTGTATCGTCTCTCATATATTGTCACATGTACACTTTCCCTGACTTCTCTTTTGCTTCCAATTTGAATAAACGGTTTTCTTGACTGAATGTTATGTGTATTCATTGTGGAATTGGTATTTGGTGGGAAAGGGGTCATGCTTTGTGGTTCTTCCCCCTCATTAGTGAAATAGCAACCAGAAACTAACATGAGCTGGAAAATTGCAGTCCCTAATATTTAAAGGAGTAGATAGATAAAATTCTAGCTTTTCTCTAAGGAGATTAGAGTGGTGGCCTCTGGTCCCAACTTCCTGCTTTCCCTCTTAGCAGGAATCAGTCATCCTTGGAGAAGGATGGGGGAGAAAGAAGCTAGAGATGTCCTTTCTGCCTCCCTTCACGCTACATAACACTCTGATGTTATATGTGGGAAGATGACCCTTGCAACATCAGTTTCTAACCTCCGAGTGTTCAGTGGCCCTTCCCTTTCTCTTTCCCTTCCTCCTTCTTCCACCTGTCAATCTCCTGTCATAGATCAGTATTCCCTCCTACTTCTTCAGATCCTCTTCTTTCTTTGTTTTCACATGGAAACACATCTTCCATTTTTTAAAATGAATACTTCATGTACTCTGACAACTTGGAGCATGAAGAAGTATTGTTTTAGACTTAGTATCTTCCTTTTTAGGAGGAAAATTGTATTTCACTTGATCAACAAACATTTACTAAGCACCTACCATGTACCAGGCTATATATAAATCTAACTGTGTGTATATACATACATGCATACATACATATACATACACATACACACACACACACACACACACATATATACAGGATAAATTGGAGATAACCCAACACTAACAGAGTGAAGGTACTAGCATTAAGGGAGATGGGGAAAAGCTTCTTGTAGAAAATGGGAAGCAAACCAGGGACATCAGAAGACAGAGACAAGGGAGGAGAGAGTTCCAGGCATGGGGGATGACCAGGAAAAATGCACAGAAATGGGAGATGTCTTGTGTAAGAAACAGCAAGGAACTATACTTTAAACACGAATAACAATTATCTGGCCATGGCAGAAAGACAGATGTTGAACATTCAGTCACAGGTTTTTCCCTGTTCTAAAACTCACATAAAAGACAGGGGTTGATTTTGGTTCTAGGAGACAGATTATGAAACATTCCTCCCTCCTCTCAGGGTGTGGGGGATGACAGGTACAGAATACTGTATGTTAGCTATAAAAGGTCAGTTGGTTTTGTATAACTAGGTGGGAGACAAAACAGTGTGGTGGAGGTGAGGGTTAGCAATTCAGAAATGTCTGTTGTGTAAAAAAACAAGAGGAGACAATAGAACTTAGTTTAAAACCACATATTCTCCCTGCTCTCTCTATTTTTTGGAAGATAATCATTCATTTGTCATGAATGAATGAATAGCAAAGTATTTATTAAATGTTTGGATGTTCCAGGCACTCTGCTAAATGCTGCTTATATTCCAAAAGCAAAAGCAAGTTTCTGCCCCATTGGGGGAGAAATCCCTAGAGCATTCTAATATATAGGTTCATGGTGGTCAAGGAAAAAGATTCTGTCTGGGGAGCCACAGGGAGGATCAGTTGATCCATCATGGGGTGGGATGGTGGATATGGTAGTAAGTGAGAGGTGTGGTGGCAGGGAAGATAGCCTGGTTGGTTGGCTGTTATGTGTACTTTATTTTCAAAGAGGATAGATGACAACATTGGTGATATCTTGACTTGTGTGTGAATTAGATTTAAGTGAGGCAGAGTTGCACAAAGGTGTCAGCCTCACTCTGCCTTCCAGAGTCATCAACGTCTAGTGCAGGAGTAAGGAACTTGCAGCCTTTAGGCCACATGTGGCCCTCTAGTCCCTCAAGTGTGACCCCAAACTTCACATTGGGATTGAGTCAAAGGGCCACACTTGAGGACCTAGAGGACCACATGTAGCCTTAAGGCTGCAGATTCCCCACCCCTGATCTAGTGGCAAGACAAAAGTCAGGACCACTGGTGATGGCCTGGGATGCATAGATGACCTTGACTTCTCTGATGCCTGACCAAGGTCTAAGCACTCTTCAATACCTGCTTTAGCCACCTTCATGGCCATTGAAACAAATTGTTCTCATCTGCCTGTTCCACCAGAGGAAGTCTTCACATGCTTAGAGTAAACATCCTCCTAAGTCACTGACAGGTTGGAAGCCCCTCAGTTACCCTCAACCTGGTTTAGCCTGTCTGCTGAGATAGTTTACCAAGGTGTGGTTGCTGTGCGTACTACAGTTTCCTGGAATGAAAGATGAGAGTGGAGTATCAGGTGAACCCCAAAGGTGAATGAGCAGCTCTGAAAGGGTCCAGCAAGCCCTCACACCAGAGGTGCAGGACCTTCTTGTCATGGGATTCTTGTCAGGGGCCAGCTAGATAAGGGCAGGAGGCAGGGAAGGGAAGAGGACAAACATTTACTAAGCACCTCCTGTGTCCCAGGCGCCATACTAAATGAGTTTTCAGTGATTTATGCGCCAATATAGTTTAGGCACAGATCAGGAGTTCCAAATCTTAGTAGCCCTAGGCCTAGACAGTTCCCTAAGACTTCAGATTACAGAGATGTTGCTAACTTGCATTAGAAGGGGAGATTTCCTTATCTAAGAAAGTCTGAGCACTCTTTCCACAGGGACTTTACATGTACAAAGGTGGATCATACCTAATTTGGGGAAGTATCTTTTCATAACTATTGTTCTTATTATCAGCAAAACCCTTTTCTAAAAGTTCATTGATTTTACAACCAGTGTCTCTGATAAAGGCCTCATTTCTAAAATATACAAAGAATTGAGTCAAATTTATAACACTATAAGTCATTACCCAGTTGATAAGTGGTCAAAGGATATGAACAGGCAGATTTCAGAAGATGAAATTAAAGATGTCTATGAGCATATGAAAAAATGTTCCAAATCACTAGTGATTAGAGAAATGCAAATCAGAACAACTCTGAGGCACCACATGTCACCGACCAGACTCGCTAAGACGACAAAACAGCAAAATGACAAATGCTGGAGAGGATGTGGAAAGATGGGATGACTAATGCGTTGTTGGTGGAGCTGTGAACTGATCCAGCCATTCTGGAGAGCAATCTGGAACAGTGCCCAAAGGGCTATAAATAAGTGCATGCCCTTTGACCCAGCAATGCCACTTCTAGGATTGTATCCCAAAGGGAAAAGGACCCATATGTACAAAAAATTTATAGCAGCTCTTTTTTGTGATAGCAAAGAATTAGAAATCAAAGGGATGCCCATCCATTGGGGAATGGCTGAACAAGTTGTGGTATATGAATGTAATGGAATACGACTGTGGTATAAGAAATGAGGAGCAGATTGACTTCATAATAACCTGGAGAAACTTATATAAACTGATGCTGAGCGAGAAGAGCAGAACCAGGAGAAATTTGTACACAATCACAGACACAATGTATGTGTGACGACCAACTATGACACACTGGGCTCTTCTCAGCAATACAAGGTTATAAGACAGCTCCAAAAGACTCATGATTGAAGGAGATAATGGAGTCTGAGTACAGATGGAAACAAACTACTTACTCTGTTTCTTTTTCCTGTTTTGTTCTGTTTCCTCTTTCCCACAGATCATTCCATCAGTTACAATCCTTCTTTACAACCTGACTAATGATCAGTGGGAAGATATTTGTAGATTCTGTATCCACGTGCATGCTACAATGATGGGGGGTGGGGGAAGAGAGGGGGAGAAAATCTGAAACTCAAGGGACTGTGGAGCTGAATATTGTAAAGTAAAATTAAATAAACCAATTTAATAAATTTTTTAAAAAAGGAAAGTTAATTGAGTTCTACTGGTTAATTATTATAGAGAAACAGACCAAATCAGGGTTTGTGAGTAATAGTACTAGAAACTCCTCAGACTTACTCATAGAACTCTAAAGGGAGAAATAATCAGCTGCCTTCTGGGAACCCAATCTACCCATGAGAATGAGGCCGTGCCACATGTGGGGAGTGCTGTTAGATGCCAGAGCCAGAGTGTTTGAGAGGATTCTTGCTCTTTGTTCTATCCACTTTTATTTGTTGATGTAAATTACGGCATATGACGATGATGTAAATGTAAACATTAGCAAGAGGCAGCCAAATTCATTTTAACAGCAATGATCAATTCTGGTCTTGGAGTACAGATGATGAAATGCTTCCTTCTTGATAGAGAAGTGGAAGACAATGCATACAGACTGTTGCATATAACGTTAGGCAGGTTTTCCTGAACTGTTTTTCTTTGTTACAAAGAAAATGTTTTTTGTTTACATTGTTTACCTAAAAAAGTTTACATTGTTACAAATGAAAGCGTGGAATACTGAGAAATAACAGATACCCAAAACAAGGGTATTAATAGTTTTTTTTTTAATCCTGAGATTTATTTTTTTTGCCTCAGTTATTCTCAATTTCTTTTTTTGTACTTCATTTTTTCAAAAATTATTTTTATGTTTTGTCAATTATTTCCCGAGTATGATCACTTTTTAAAATTTTGAGTTCCCACTTCTCACTCTCTTATCAGCCCCTCCCCAGTCCTCAAGAAGGCAAGCTCTTTAATTTCAATCATAAATGCAAAGTCATGAAAATATTTCCATATTAGCTATATTGCCAAAGAAAACACAAACAAAATAAAACAATAAAAATAAAGTTTTAAAAAGTATGCTTCAATCTGCATTCAGAGTTTGTCATTTCTCTCTTTGGAGGTGGATAGCATTTTTCGTTATAGGTCCTTTGAAATTCTTTTGGATCATTTTTTTTTATGAGAGCAGCTAAGTCACAGTTGATTATCTTTACAATATTGCTGTTACCTTGTACAGTGTCCTCCTGATTCCACTCACTTCTTTTTGCATCAGATAATGTCTTCCAAATTTTTTCTGAAACCATCCCCTTCATCAGTTCACACAGCTCAATAGTATTTCATCATAACCATATATCATAACTTGTAGAGCCATTTCCCAATTGATGGGCATACCCTTGATTTCTAATTCTTTACCACAAAAGAGCTGCTATAAATATTTTTGTACAAATAGGTCTTTTTCCCTTTTCTTTGATCTCTTTGGGATTCAAACCTAGTAGTGGTATTGCTGGGTCAAAGGATATCCAGTTTTATAGCCCTTTGAGATAGTTCAAATTGTTTTCCATAATGGTTGGACCAATTCACAACTCTACCAACAGTGCACTAGGGTTCCTATTTTTCATATCCCCTCCAACATTTGTCATTTTCCTTTTCTGTCATGGTAGCTGATCTGATAAGTGTAAGGTAGTATCACAGGACTATTTTAATATGCATTTCTCTAATCAATAGCAATTTAGAGTATTTTTCTATTGATAGCTTTGATTTCTTTGTCTGAAAACTGTCGGTTCATATCTTCTCACCATTTATCAATTGGGGAATAATTCTTATTTTGATAAATTTGGCTCAGTTCCCTATATATTTGAGAAATGAAACCACAGAAACCTGTTGCAAAAATTGTCCCCAGTTTCCTGTTTTCCTTTTAATTTTTGCTAATTGGTTATGTTTATGCAAAAGATTTTAAATTTCAAATAATCAAAATGATCCATTTTACTTACCATCATCTCCTCTATCTCTTGTTTGGTGATAAACTCTTCTCTTATCCAAAAATCTGACAAGAAAATTTTTTCATTCTCCCTTAATTTCCTCATGATATCACTTTTTTTAATTTGCTTTTTGGAGGGGAGAAGGCAGAGCAATTGGGGTTAAGTGACTTGCCCAAGGTCACAAGGCTAGTAAGTGTTAAGTGTCTGAGGTCAGATTTGAACTCAGGTCCTCCTGACTCCAGGGCCAGTGCTCTACTCACTGCACCACCTAGCCACCCCCATGATATCACTTTTCATGTCTACATCATTTATCCATTTTGACCTCATCTTGGTGTATGGTATGAGATGTTGGTCTATGTCTACTTTCTGCCAGACAGCTTTCTGATTTTCCCTGGAATTTTTGTCAGATAATGAGTTCTTACCCCCAAAGCTTGGATCTTTGAGCTTATCAAACACTAGGTTACTATAATCATTTACTGTGATCATATATTGGGAACCTAATCTATTCCACTGGTAGACCACTCTATTTCTTAGTCAGTACTAGATTATTTTGATGATTACTACTTTGTAATATAATTTGAAATCTAGAACTGCTAGGCTCCCTTCATTTTTGTTCGTTGTTTTTTTTTTTTTAAGAGTCTGTCAGGGTTAAGGGACTTATCCAGGATCACACAGTGGGTAAGTTTCTGAGGCTGGATTTGAACTCAAGTCCTCCTGACTCCAGGGCTGGTACATTATCTACTTCACTAGGTCTCTTTTCTTAACCTTTTTTTTCTTTGATTCCTTTGATATTCTTGATATTTTGTTCTTCCAGATGAATTTTATTATTTTTTCTTAGCTCTATAAAATAATTCTTTGTTAGTTTGATTGTTATGGCACTAAATAAGTAAATTAACCTAGGTAGAATTATAATTTTTATTATATTGACTTAGCATACCCCTGGCAATTAATATTTCTATAATTGTTTAGATTTGTATTTATTTGTGTGGAAATGTTTTGTAATTGTGTTCATATAAGCCCTGGGTTTGTCCTGGTAAGAAGACTCCCAAATATTTTATATGGTTTGCAGTTTTAAATGGAATTTCTCTCTCTATCTCTTCCTGCTAGATTTTGTGGATAGTATATGGAAATGCTAATGATTTATGTGGGTTTATTTTATATCCTGCAACTTTGCTGAAGTTGTTCATTATTTCTCCTAGTTTTAAGCTGATTCTTGAGGGTTCCCTAAGTATACCATCATATCTCCTAAGAGCAATCATTTTGTTTCTTCATTGACTATTTTTACTCGGTCAATTTCTTTTTTCTTGTCTTATTGCTATAGCCAGCATTTCTAGTACAACATTGAATAATACTGGTGTTAATAGGCATACTCATTTCACTCCTGATCTTATGGAGGCTTCAAGTTTATCACCATTACAGACAATGCTTGCCCTTGGTTTTAGATAGATACTACTCATTATTTTAAGAAAGGTTCTGTTGCTTCCTATGCTTTCTAGTGTGTTGCTGTTGTTTTTTTAAATAGGAACGGCTGTTGTTGTTGTTTTAAATAGTAATTGATGTATTTTGTCAAAGGTTGTTTTCTGCATCTACTGAGATAATCATATGATTTTTGTTGCTATTGTTATTGACACGGTCGATTATATTGGTAGTTTTTCCAATATAGAATATTTCCTAATATCGAACCAGCTCTTCATTCCCATAAATCCCACTTGGTCATGCATAGTGTATGATCTTTGTGATATATTGCTGTGATCTTCTTACTAGTATTTTATTTAAAATTTTTACTTTGATATTTATTAAGGAAATTGTTCTCTAATTTTCCTTCTCACTTCTTGCTCTCCCTGTTTTAAGTATCAAAACTAAATCTACATCATAAGAATTTGATGGGACTCTTCCTTAGTTTATTTTTTCAAATAGTATTGGAATTAATTGTTCCTTAAATGTTTGGTAGAATTCATTTGTGAATCTGTGTGATCCTGGGGATTCTTTCCCAGGGAGTTAATTTATGACTTGTTCAATTTTTTTTTTTATTTTAAGATAAGATTATTTAAGTATTCCTCTTCTGTTAAGCAAGGCAGTTTATATTTTTGTAAATACCCATTTCACTTAGATTTTCAGTTCTATTGTTATGTAATTGGGCAAAATAATTTCTAATAATTGCTTAAATTTGCTTTTCATGGGTCATTCAATTAACCCTTTCATTTTTGATACTACTAATTTGGCTTTCCTCTTCCTTTTTTTTTTTAAGTAAATTAATCAATGGTTTATCTATTTTATTGTTGTTGTTTTCATAAAACCAGGTCCTGCTTTTATTTATTTGTTCAGTGTTGTTATTGGTTTGTTTGTTTGTTTTACTAACAACTTGATTAATCTCTCCTTTGAATTTTAGGATTTCCATTTAGATTTTTAATTAGGGGTTTTAAATTTACTCTTTTTCTAATTTTTTTTAGTTGCTTGACCAATTCATTGATCTTCTCTTTCTCTCTCTCTCTCTTTTTTGATGTGCACATTTAGAGATATAAAAATGTCCCCTAAGTATTGCTTTGGTTTCAGCTCAAAAATTTTGGGATATTGTCACATTGTTGTAATTCTCTTCAATGAAATTATTTATTGTTTCTTTGTTCTTTGACCCACTCATTCTTCAGGACTAGGTTATTTAGTTTCCACTTAAATTTTAATCTATGCTTCCATAGATTATGCTTTATTAAATTCAATTTTTATTGTATTATGGTCTGAAAAAGGTGCATTTAATACTTCTGCTTTTCTGCATTTGGTTGTGAGATTTTTATGCTCTGATACATAGTAAGTTTTTGAAAAGATACCATGTACAGTTGGAAAAATGGTATACTTCTTTCTATCACCATTCAGTTTTCTCCAGAGATCTATCCTGTCTAGGTTTTCTAAGATTCTATTCATCTCCTTGACTTCTTTCTTATTTATCTTATGGCTAGATTTATCAAGTTCTGAGGGGGGAAAGTTGATGTCCCCCACTAATGTGATTTTGTTGTCTATTTCCTGCTGTAAATGATTTAACTTTTCCTTTAAGAATTTAGATACTATGCCATTTGGAGCCTTTGTGTTCAGTATTAATATTACTTCATTGTATGTGGTCCCTTTTAGCAAGATATAATTTCTCTGCTTATATCTCTCTCTCTCTCTCTCTCTCTCTCTTTTTGCTTTTTTTTTTGAAAGGTAGTTGGGGTTAAGTGACTTGGCCAAGGTCACATGGCTAGTAAGTGTTAAGTGTCTGAAGCTGGATTTGAATTCCGGTCCTCCTGACTCCAGGGGCAGTGTTCTATTCACTGTACTACCTAACTGCCCCCCTACTTATCTCTTTTAATTAGGTCCATTTTTGCTTTTGTTTTGTTTGAGATCATGATTGCTACCCCTGCCTTTTATTATTTACTTCATCTGAAGTGTGATAGATTCTGCTCTAGCCCCCTCCTTTAACTCTGGGTATATTTCTCTCTGTTTCAATGCGTTTCTTGTAAACAACATATTATTGGATTCTGGTTTCTAACCCATTCTGCTATCCACTTCCACTTTATGGGTGAGTTCATCCCATTAACATTCACAGTTAGGATCACTAACTGTGCATTTCCCTACATTCTATTATCTCCTGTTTGTTCTTTTCTCTCTCTTTTTATTCTTTCCCTTATATGAAGTCTACTTTGCTTCTGACCACTACTTTCTTTTACCTGCCCTCCCTTTTGTCACCTCCACTCTCTCCTACCCCTTTGCCTTCTTACATCCCTGCTGAGCAAGACAAAATTCTCCTACCAGTTGAGTGTGTATATATTTCCTTTCTGAACCAATTTACAGGTGAGTGAGATTCAAGCACTGCCTGCCTCACTCCCAACAATTTCCCCCTCTAGTGTAAAAGCTCTTCCTTGCCTGCCGCTTTTATGTAGATAATTTCCTCCCTTCTTCCTCTCCCTTCCTCCTTCTCTCAGGGCATCCCTCTTTCTTGACTATCCTTCTTTAAATATCATCCCAACATAATCAACTCATTCCTACAGTCTCTTCCTATGTAGAATCCTTCTAACTGCCCTAATAATGATAATTTCACATTTTGGTTAGCATGAGGAAAGAAGTTGAAGAAATGGATTATCTCTAGAATCTTCACTGGGTTTTTGGTGGGAGTTTTTGATCCCTTGGCTATTGTGTTATTAAATGGTTTTCCATACTGTAGAAAAGCAACTTTAATGCTTGGATGTATTTCTCGTGGGGGGAATGAGGAAAGTCAAGTGTTTATTGTCTGCTAAACCTTTAGAGGTGAGGTTTTTTCCTTCTTAGAAACATTCCTGAGTCAGAATTACACAGCTCCTTATATAGTTCCTTGGTATTTTGGGTGTGCCTTAAATTATTGTGGCTTTGTCAGGGTGTTTATCCTTCAGTTACAGAAATCAGATTAAGAGCTTCCAAGAGTTTTGCCAAATGTTCTTTCCTTTTGTTTCTTTTTCCTCATCATTATACTATCTAAATCTTAGTTCTCCTGGTCCCATGGTTCAGTCAGTGATACATATTTTCATCTTTTCCTCTTTTTCTCTTAATATCATGAATGTACAGTAGTGGAGCACACAAGCTACTCATAAGTTGTCCCTTTTCTCTTGCGACATGACCAGTCCTACCCCTCAGCCCCCCTTTTTTTGGTTCATACATTCCTTGGTAAAGATACTAGAATGATTTTCCATTCCTTCTTCAGTTCATTTTACATACAAAGAAACCCAGGCAAACAGTATTTAAGTGACTTGTCCAGGGTTACACAGCTAGTAAGTGTCTGAGGCCATGTTTGAACTCAGGGAATCTCCCTGACTCCACACTCATAACTTTGTGTATGTCTTAGTGCCGGAGGTCAAAGTGAAAATATAAAGAATCCATCTATCACCTCTTGAAAGGAACTCCAAAATGAAAATTCTCAGGACTGTTATAAACCAAATCCTGAGCTTCCAAATCAAAGAAAAATTATTATAAGCAACCAGGAAAAAAGAGTTCAAATACCAGGGAACCAGTGAGGATCACACAAGATTTTGCAGCCACTACTTTAAAGATGCAGAGATCATGGGATACAATATTCTAAAAGGCCAAAGTTACAGGCTTATCATTTACCCAGTAAAATTGAGTATAAATCTGTGATGTAAAAAAATCAATGCATTAGAGGATTTCCAGGCATTCCTGATGAAAAAATCTAGGGCTTAACAGAAACTTTGAAATACAAATATGAGAGTAAAAAAAACCCAAAACCATAAAATGGTATTTTCAAGTGAGAAATCAGAAAAAAAAAACTTTATAAGAATGAAATATTTGTATTTTAATGAGGAATAGGGAATGAAGCGAACATTCCCTGAGGAATGTAAGGTTCAAATAAGATGAAGGAGCTAGGGGAGATTTTTGTTATTCTGTAATGATCTTAGAAGAAAGGAAAAGTGAGGGAAGAAAGGGGGAACATGAAGAGAATTAATCTCATATAACCAGGGAGAAGTAGAAGTTTATATAAATGAGGAAGGTGTGTAGGGAACAGGCTTCAGTTAGACCTCTCTTTGAAATGATGCAGAATAAAGTGAGCAGGACCAGAAAAAAATTATACTAAAACAACAACACTATAAAAATGAATAATTTAAAAAGAGTTTTCCTTACTAAATGAAAGATCAAAGAATATGAACAGGGAGTTATCAAAAGAAATCCAAGCTATCAACAGACATGAAAAAATTACTTCAAATTACCAAGGGAAATGAAAATCAAAACAATTAACCCTGAAATTTCACCACCCAGTCATCATATTGGCAAAGATAACAGAAAAGAAAAATGACAATTTTTGGAGGAGCGTGAGAAGTCTGCTAATAAACTATTGGTGAGTCATGAATTGTGTTCATAATCCTAGAAAACAATTTGGTACTGTGCTCTAAAGGCCACTAGATTGTGACCAGCAATACCATCATTAGGCATGTACCCCCAAAGAAATGAAAGAAAGAATGAAAAGACTAGTGTATGCCAAAATATTTGTAGTAGTAAAGAGCTGGAAGCTTAAATGGTGCCCATAAATTGGGGAGTGGCTATGAATATAATAGAATATTATTGTGCTGTGAAAAAGTCCAAAAGGGATGGATTCAAAGAAACCTAGGAAGACTTTTATGAATTGATGCAGAATCAAGTAGAATAATTTCTAGAATGATTACAAAACTATAAACAAAAGAATTTGTAACTTTCAACATTGCGATCAGTTAACCACATAGATCTCCTGAGGACTGATGAATGTCACACTGTCAATTTCCTAATAAAGAAGTGATGGACTCAAGGTACAAAGTTGGACAAATTTTCAGAAATGGCCGTGTGGGTTTTTTGTTTAACTATGGTTATTTTTAACAAGGGAGATTTTTTTTTTTAATCCAGAAGGAAGAAGAGGGCTAGCAGTAGTGATGCTAAATTTTTTAAAGAAAGATAAAAGGGGTCACTTTAGGTTAATTTGTTGACCTTCAAATTATTAAAAAGCATATATCTTTTATATTGTGTTAATATGTGTTTGTAGAGATACGATTTTTCCCTGTTGATTGCTTTAACTATTCAATAGAAATTTTCCTATAGTATTTCATTTTCTTTCATATGCTTATTGTTTCCATGATTTGTTCTTTGACCTGCTCATTATTTAGAATTCCATTGCTGTCTCCATTTGGGTTCAGTCTTATAAATTTGAACACTAGTGGTTCTGAGAAACTTATTTGCTTCTGGAACTCAGTTTTTTGACCTGCAAAATAAAGATAAATACATGATTCATGGGATTTAGGGGAGCAATGATTAATATAAATGTTGGGAAAGCCTTTACTGGCATTGAATGGATGTTGAAATGGATGTTTAAATAGTAATCTGCCTGTTGATCCTCTGTCTTCTCTAGAAGCAATTCACTCAGTCTTCTTAGTATCTCAAATTATCATGTTTATGTGAAATACCATATTACATCACTGCCTTTTCAAATCTCTTTTATCCAATAATAAACTAATGATTTGCTTAAGGCTCTTACAACCTAAACATATAATAAATAATTTACAGCAAAGGATTTAGAGTTATTGTCCAAATTGTTATTTTAGAATATTTGGATAGTGTCCTATATTGATCGTATTATCTAGAAATTATCAAGGTGCTAGTTTCAACTGAACTTTCAGAAATTGAAAAACTTTCATTACTTTTGTTCAAATTTAAAAGCAATATTAAGGACTTTTTCTATAACCTAAAAACACATTATGAAGCTGTTCCTTAATCATTCTCATAGGATTATAGGGCTTTGCCCAGTTTAAAGAAGTATAAAAGTATTTACAATTCTCTTCCTCCTTTTAGGAGGTGTGAAGAAATTCCCTAATCATATTGAAAGGATTATGGAGTTTTGATTTTTGGTTCAAGACAACTGGCACTCTATAGGAAACATCTAGCTATGTTCAACTGAATGTTTCATCCTTAATAAATATCCTTTCCCCCCACTCTTTTTTTTTTTTGGAGGGCAGTTGGGGTTAAATGACTTGCCCAAGGTCACATGGCTAGTTTTTTTGTGTTAAGTGTCTGAGGCCGGATTTGAACTCAGGTACTCCTGACTCCAGGGCTCCTGCTCTATTCACTGCGCCACCTAGCCGCCCCCTCCCACCCGCTCCCCCCTACTCTTAATGTCCTTCCTTTGTTATGGCTCATTAAGTATCCTTTTGCAGTTAGCTGACTTATGAATATTTCATTTCATTGTAATCATTAACCTGAAGTCCCAGCTCTACCCAAGTCTGGCCTGGTCTACTACCCAAACTTTACAATCATATCCCTAAGTTACTGCAGTTTTTATTTTCTTATGCAACAAAGGTCAATAGTTGTACCAGAGCAGAAGGAATTATAAAGAGGATTTAGATCAACCTCTTCATTTTTTAGAAAACTGAGACCCAGAGGGAAAAGAGATTTAACTGAAGTCTAGAATTAAGACTTTTTAAAGTGACTTTTGAGAGAAATTATTGTTTTATATTAATAATCAGTTATTAAATAGGGACCCTGACTTTTCTCTGAAGGACATGACTGATTGATGAGATAACCCCCAGACCTCAAGGAACTTGCTCTTCAATCTTGGGTGGGACCCCACTCAACTAGGAAACCCAACTTCTGTTTAGAGTGCAAACAGAATCTAGTCTGGGTGAGTTCTTGCTTGGGGAAAAGGAGCCCCAGTCCTTGCATCCCTCCATTAGAGTTTAGGGTAACCCAGCTCAAGAAGGAGAAAACCAACCGGAATGATCTGGGTAGAGATAAATTCTCCTGTCCATTTTGTTGAAGATTGCTGTCTCATGTTCAAGTCACAATTTCAGGAGGAGGAGCTAAAGACTTTTAGTCCACATCCTCATTAAATGTCCAGCAATCAGGGTTGGTTTTCCCTTTTACAAAAGTATTTAAGGCTTTCAGGTTTTCCAAGGTCTTGTCTTTGGCTATCAAGAGAAACCACTTCCCATCAATTTATTGATTGCCAGCTAGCCTAATTAATAAGTTGATTATTAATTACCTAGAAACTCTGTCTCTTGGGGTCTATCATTTGTCACACTTTAGAGAATTAGAACCAATTTCCATTGCTACTGATGAAATCAGAGAAATGTAAAAGTCTGTGGAAGCGGTAGGTTTGATTTTATGAGACACTTGCAAATTCCTCCTCCCTTCCTAGCTAGTTGTGTCTGATGGGGAACATGTGGATAAAGCAAAGACACATGCAACATTGAACCAACTCTGGTGTGAGTCAATGTGTTTGAGAAGCAATCAGAGTAAGGTGACTTGCCCAGAGTCATGTAGCTGGTAAATGTCTGAGGCCAGATTTGAAATTAGGTCCTTCTGACTCCAGGGCAAGTTCTCTATCCATTGGGCCAGGTAGCTGCTCCTCAATGTGATTTCATTGTTTTATATTTCAGTCTTCTGTGGATTTTGCCTTTTTCTGGCTCCAATTGCAGAATTACAACAAGATGACAGAAGAAGAGCCTAAAGATCCTGTCACCTTAATATTCCTTATGTGGCCATCCCCTAAATGAAAGGACAAAGGCATGAGAGAAAGGAAGTGTAATAGGAAAGCCTCAAAGGAGAGCAGCCCAGCTGATAAGAGCACCGGAGAGGAAAAGAGCCAACAGTACAAAGAACAATTAGGGATTAAAAGGAGGGGTGGTGCTGAAGCTGAAGAAGTTTCAGTGTGAGCATTTCACAACTGAAGCAAATACAAATCAGTACTTGGTTTAATGCATTGTTGATTGTAGACTTAAGAAAGTAATGGAGAAAATTATGATAATGCAGATTAAAATGTTTTACAGATTTTTGGAGATCTGGTTGTTAAACCAGGACATGGGTGATTAAAAGATGACCAAAAGAAATCATCAGAAGGGGGGGAAAAAAGTGGACTAACTTCAACAACTGTCCCAGCCCTGGAGTTGAATGGAGCACCTCGGATTGGCTAAAGCAATTTTGTCAAGGATAGGAAGACAGGGGAATTCATTAGTTCATAATGAAGATGTATCTTCATTAGAAGATAGATCTGATGTCTGTAAACATCAGTTTATCATAAGTAAAATGGAGAGACAAATTGATAAGGAAAGCCAATGACAAGGAAAAAGTCTGGGGAAAATATTTTCATGCCCTTTAAGTTATAAATTTTATTTTATTTTTTGGGGGAAAATGTAATGTTCACACAGTTCATGAAGCATAGTGCTCCTTTAACTCCTTAGAATAATGTCCATTTCTCTCCAATTCCACGACCTTTCCCTATTCCCCGAAATGTCTCCTAAGAGATTTTGAAGTGCACCTTTCGCATTGTCTTGAGTGCTAACTATGGAGGCCTGCCTCATATATCTAATTCAGTTCAGCTTTGCTTTTCCTTAAATTGAAGATCAGTGTTTGTTTTGGAGCCTCATCCGCTGGCCTAGAGAAACAAAGATGATTCTTTGGAAACAAATAAATCCAGGAAGCCTGGGGAGGTGATAAAGCTTTTTTTTTCTTAAGGAATGTACAATGATGTACCTTTTGTTTTATTTTGGTTTCTTTTCAGCTCAGCTCCAGTAGATAAAATGGAATCTCCTTAGGGTTTATTGTAATCTGATACAGACAAGGAAGTCGGATGACAGAATGAGGACTTTCCGGTGATACAAAGAGCCCTAGTGGAATTTGCCAAACTGAACAAACCCCAAAAGGAGCAGATTCATGTTGCCATCATTGGAACTCAAAAATAAAAACTGAAAATGTTTTCATGAATTTCTTCTGATGCCCCTCCCCAAACCAAACAAATAGATTCAAGCTAAGGTTAGGGTTTTAAGCAATTCCAAACTCCATAAAAAAAATGAAGTCCTATTGTTTTACACCAATAATCTGATGGTGCCAGGTACCTGCAAATCCTGAAAGACAACTCAAAGGCCAATGGAAAAGGTGGATGGTATATATTTAAGTAGGCTTCATAGTATATGTGGGGAGGGGAGGTAGAAGGTGATTGGCTGGTGAGAAAGAACTAGTCATTTCTTCTTGGTTGGTCTCCACCTTGGTGTGGGCAGTACCTCTCTTCCCCGCCTCCTCCTCTCAGGCATCTCTCTGGTAAGTTCCCTTTGGGTTTGCCCTTCAGAGGCATATGGTTTTTGTTCCACACCTGCTACAGAAAGAGCAGTGGGGAGGAAGGATGACTGAGCAGACTGCTTCAGAAAGACTAATTCTAGGTTGCTTACAAAATCTCCAGAAACCATGGACCCATGTTTCACATCTAGGTGATCTGGATTCATTTGTTCTCTGATTTTGGGAGAGTATAAAATATGAACCAATAATTTCTCTTTTATTCAGACCAAGCCCCAAGCAGGAAAGGCCCCAGCAATTAGAAATAGAACCTGTCTCTACCTCTGTTTCTCTGTCTCTCTCCATCTCTATGTGACTGTCATTCTCTCTCTGTTTCTCTGTCTCTTTATATCTCTGTCTCTATCTCTCTATCTCTATCTGTCTGTCTCTCTGTCACACACACACACACACACACACACACACACACTGCAGTTTAAAATCCCCTAGTTCTCTCTCCTTTCTATTTTACCACCTTTGGCCTCTTTCTTAGCTGCCTTTGATTAATGAAACAGACAATGCAATTAACAATATTTTTTTAAAAATCTTACCTAAATCAATTTTAAAACAATATAAGGTAGTGGGAGGGAGAGAGGGTAGCAAAAAAAATTGAACAAGAGAAAAAAGGAGGATCATTGAAGCATTTTTAAAAAAGAAGATAGAAAAGTTCTGAAAGGATCAGGGATAAGTAGGAGAGCTTTGAAAGTTACCTATTGAATTAATACATATTATATATATATATATATATATATATATACATATATATATTGAAAACAATAGTACAGTAACAATATATGTACATAATAGAGATCTATAGTTTCATGTGTAATTCTCTTCTGTTATAGTATGTATATGGAAATACCCATTTTATTTGGTGTTTATTAAGTTCGGAATTTAAATGTTAAAAAAAAAAGCAGAAAGCTAAACAAATTCTAAGAAACAAAGACTGGATCCCACAATGCCACTACTAGGTCTGTATCCTAAAAAGATCATAAAAAATAGAAAAGGTTCTACATGTGCAAAAATATTTATAGCAGCTCTTTTTGTGGTGGCAAAGAACTGGAAAACAAGGGGATGCCCATCAGTTGGGGAATGGCTGAGCAAGTTGTGGTATATGAATGCAATGAAATACTATTTTGCACTATAAGAAATGACAAGCAAGCAAATTTCAGAGAAACCCAGAAAGAGCTGTACAAACTGATTGATGTGAAGTGAAATGAGCAGTACCGGGAAAACATAATTCACAGTATCAGCAACATTGTGTGATGATCAACTATGAATGACTTAGCTCTTCTCAGCAACACAATGATCCAAGCCAAGAACAAAGGACTCATGATGGAAAATGCTCTCCACATTCAAGAACTGACAGCCTTTGAATGCAGATCAAAGCAGACTTTTTAAAACTTGCTTTGTTTTTCTGTGTTTCCTTTTGATCTGTTTCTTCTTTCACAACCATGACTAATATAGATATATTTTTACATAATTTTATATGTATAACCTATATCAAATTGTCTACCACTTCCAGAAGAGGGGAGAGAAGGGAGGAAGGGAGGAAAATTTGAAACTCAAAATCTTGTAAAATGAATGTTAAAAATTGTCTTGACCTATAATTGGGTAAAAATAAAATACTATTTAAAAAATAAAGAAAGAGAAGAAAGACTCCTCCCCCCCCCAAAAAAAGACCATAAGTAAAGTCTGGAGATATAGATTCAGTACTTTCCCAGGAGAGCTCAAGAGTGAAAGTACAGCAAAGAACTTGGAAGCAAGGAGTCGTCAGTTCTATTCCAGACACAGGACGCCTTCCAACCATTCAGTATCTGTTCCTCATGGTTTCTGCATAGCTCAGCTTACAGTCTTTTATCTTCATATCTCTGTATTTGCTTCCCAGACCCATGCCTGGAGTACCTAGCCTGCATGTGTCCCCATCTCTCCTTTTTTTTTTTTTTTAAACTTATCAATCCCCAGTGAATGTGATGGAGACAGAGGCTCTGCTTTTGCTCTCACCTTTGTGGGCAGTGGTGGTCCCTGGCCTCCTCCAGTCCTCATCTTTACACTGAGATAGCTGCCTTTCATAGCTCTCTCTTCACACTCCCTCCCTTAGGAATGGGAGGGCCTGAGTTCTCCAGGAACACAAGTAAATAAGTCCTGAAAATTTCTGTGTCTCAGGGGACATAAGGTTCCCAAATCTGATGACATTCACGAGATACAGCACAGAGTACATTGTATGACTACAAAAGGTTTGTGTGTCATGGAACAAAAAGAAATAGCTGGATAGTTACGACCCCCCACCCCACCTGCCAAGACACTAAATGAACAAGAGGAAGGCTTGTAGTATATCGGGATAGGGGTGCACTGAGCAGCCCCTCAGGAATCAGTGAGAATGCTCCCAGGGTGCTACCTTGCCCGCCTTCACCCCACACAGCACAGGATAGCTATTTTGCGGAGACGGCTCGATTTAATTCAGTAAGCGTCTACTAAAGACTTAGCGTGTGCCAGACACTGGTCCTCTTTTGTCCTGTTGGTGATGAGGGTCTCCAAGTCTTCATACACTTTTTTCTTTGACTTCATCAGGGTTCATCACGGTGGGAACATACACACTGTGCTTTCCTGCAAGCGGCAATCACATTGTCACGAGCCTGTCATTCACTCCTTTTGGTAGGAATACAGTCTTGTTGACCAGATTAGCTTTGATTGCAAAGCCTATACCAGCCTCATGTCACCTTCACTGCAGCCACCCCAGAAAAGAGCAGCGTATCCAGCTCTGACTTCAGGAATCTGGCCTTTGCTTGTTAGAGTTGTTTCACTCAGCGTTGTTATTTGGATGAGGTATCTGCTGAGTTCTCTCACAATAAAACCTCTTTGTCTTTCAGGCTTACTGGATTTCATGTTGTCCATGAGTGTGCGCACATTCCACGTACCAGTGCTGAGTGGAATCATCTTTGCAAAAGCTTTTGTACTTTTTGTGTGTTTTGACCATAGAGTGGGCTCGCCACCTGCTGAGGTAAGCAGGCCAGGGTTGACTGAAGCACACACTTTTTAGGGCACCTTTTCTAGCCCCTTCCTCCCACCAGGAGGTGAGCAGTGCGGTCCTTAAAAGGCCGCTCAGACACCCAGGGAGCTGCCAAATTCCTCTGCTGCTTCCAGGGAGACGACGACCCTATGGCCCCGGCCACCCGTGTGCAGAATTGTGACTGCAGCTCCCAGTGTAAGCCACACGTGCTGTTTCATCACTTGCTTTTCACTGAATGATTTTGAAATAGGAAAAAGAAGTGACAGGGTATGGTTATATCTTTTGGTTCAAGCATAAATTGGATTTAAGTGAAACAGAATCGCACAAAGTCATCAGCCTCATTCTCTCTTTCAGTGACATCAAAGTCCAGTGGCAAGACAAAGTCAGGATGGCTGGTGATGGCCTGGGATGCAATGGATGACCTTGGTTGGCATCTTTGATGTCTGGCCAAACTCTAAGGGCTCCACAGCCCCTGCTTCAGCCACCTTGATGGCCATTGAACAACTATTCTCAGCCGCTCATTCTGCTGGGGAAGTCTTCACTTGCTTGGAGTAGACACCTCCCAACTCACTGAAGGGTTTGAGACTCCTGGGTTACCCTTAACCTGGTTCAGTCCATCTGCCTTTGGCAGTTAATAGGGTGTGGCCATGGTGTATGCTACAGCTTCTTAGAGTCACTGGTGAGCGTTGGGTGAATCAAGTGGACACCAAAAGTGGAAAGCAGTCCTGAAAAGGGTTCAGCAGCCCTCCCACCAGGGCTTCTAGTCTTTCCTGGACAGCTCCTGTACCCTGCTAAGCACTAGAAATACAAATAAACATAAAAACTAAAGTAAGATAAAATAAAACAAAGCAAAACCCAACCCACAGTCCCTCCTCTCAAGAAATCAACTCTCTAATGGCGAAAACAATATGTAAATATCTGGGTACGCGTAAAATATATACAGAGTCTATAGGGGAAGGTAACAGCAGCTTCAGGAACCAGGAAAAGTCTCCTGAAGAATGCAGGATTTGAGCTGTGTTCTGAAGGAAACTAGGGAAATTAAGGGCAGCTTAATTAATTTGGCCAGCTACATGGTACAGTGGATACAGTTTGGGGCCTGGAGTCAGGAAGTCTTATATTCCTGAGTTTAAATGTGGTGTCAGACACTTCCTAGCTGTGTGATCCTGGGCAAGTCACTTACCCATTACTTAACCGTGAGTTTCCGCATTTGTAAAATGAGCTGGAGAAGGAAACAGCAAACTACTCTAGTCACTTTGCCAAGAAAATCCCAAATGGGGTCACAGAGAGTCAGGCATGACTGAAATGACCAAACAACATGGGAAATGAAGAGGGGGCAGATCATTCTAAGCTTTGGTGATAACCAGTGCAAAGACATAGGAGATGGAGTGACATGTTTCAGGAGCAGTAAGAACCGGATCATATAGTGTGCAGGGCATCAGGTGTAAGAAGCCTGGAGAGGTAGGAAGGGGCTGGGTTATAAAGAGCTTTACATGCCATTCAGAGATACTTATATTGGATCCTGCAGGAAGTGCGGAGCCACTAGAACTCCTTGGGCGTGGGAATGACATGACCACAGGTATGATTTAGAAAAACCATCATACAGCTGAGTAAAGTATGGATTGGAGTGGGGAGAGATTTGAGGGAATGAGATTCAACTAGAAGGCTATTTCCTAGTCCAGGAGAGAGGTGGTGGCCATGCCAGTGGAAAGAAGGGACTGTATCTGAGAGATGCTGTGAAGGCAGAAATAAGATGTGGCAAAGGATTAGATATGTGATATATTAGATATGTTTTATTAAACACTTAGTTGTGCTAAGTTCTAGGAAGTTCAGAAATGGGAGGGCTTAGGAAGAAAGAGAATGAATTCTGTTTTGGACATTGTGAGTATAGAATGCCTATAGGACCTCCATTTCTGTATGTCCAAAAGGCAGCTGGAGACATGTGACTGTGTCATTTAAGTCATGTCTAACTCTCTGTGCCCTCATTTTGTGATTTTCTTAGCAAAGATACTGAAGAAGCCTGCCCTCTTCTTCTCTAGCTCATTTTATAGAAGAGTTACTGAGACAAACAAGGTTAAGTGACTTGCCCAGGGTCACACAGCTAGTAATTGTCTGAGGCCAGATTTGAACTCATGAAGATAAGTCTTCCTGATTCCAAGCCTAGTGCTCTATCCACTGTGCCGCTTAGCTGCCCCACGTGTGTGATTGTAGGTCAGCAGAAACAGTAGGGCTAGATAGATCAGGGAATCTGCTGCATAGATATAACTGACCCCTGGGGAGTTGCTGAGACCAAGCTACCCCCTTTTAGAGGGTGTCGTATGGATGCGGAACTAGCAAAGGAGAATGAAGAGCAGTTGGAGAGATAAGAAGAGAACCAAGAAAGTCATAAAACCTGGAAAAGGGGGAATATTCAGAAAGAGGTGATCCAGATGCTATGAAGAGGTCAAGAAGAACAAAGATTCAGAAGAGACCATTAGATTTGGCTATTAAGAGATCACTAGTAACTTTGGAGAGTGAGTTTCAGTTGATTGATGAGATTGGTACCATACAGGTCACACAATGGGGGGGCACTTTTTAGTACTACTTCAAGTAAATCTGCTCTTATCCCTTCCATATCATGGGCATTACAGTACCCCCTCAGTCTTGAAAATCTGCATAAAATCTTTTGGTCTTCCCTTTGTACCAGAGAAGAAGTCTGACTTATTATGGCATTAAAAGAGAAAATATTGATATTATACAATACTATGCATATATTTTATGCATTTCCGAGTTTCCAAACTTTTTCTGTGTCATCCACAGGCTTTTGTGTGTTTTCTGCAACTTTGGCAAAACTCTCTCAAAATTCCCATTTAATTTCTCATGCCAACTCACGATATATTGAAACCATGATAGGAAATGTGGCAACGTGGAAAGGGTCATAACTGCACATATTTTAAATGTCAGAGGCAGGTCAGTGAAGTAGACGAAATGCTGAGAGTCACTTAACCCTTTTTTTCCCTTAGTTCCCTAGAACTTATCTAGTAAGTCAAGGTTACTGAAGGGAGTTCCAACATAAGAAATTCTTCAAGCTAGTGAAATTACATCTTTCAGGATTTTTATAATAATGCCCATAACTTTCATGTATATAGCACTTTGAGGTTGCAAAGCACTTTTAAAATAATAGCTCACTTTATTTTCACAACAACCATGAGAAGCAAGCGCCATTTTGAAGAAACTGAGGCTGCAGGGGAAAGAGATTTGCCCAGGATCTGAAGTTCATTTGAATTCAGATCTTCTGAACTTCAGACCCAAAGCTCTATCCATTGTGCCACATATTTTCAAAAACCAAGAATCCCTTTTTCCATACAGTATAAGTACTTCTGTGATAAGTCAATTTGAATATTCCCCTAGTAAAAAGGCAGGATGTCCCTGGGCAACAAAACCATGCCCATGCCGAGGGTGCACGCATGCCTTTTCTTGGTTCTACCTATGATTCACTTTGGAGCTGTTGGGGTTGTGATGGTAAAATTAGGAGGAAAAAATGTCATAGAATGGAAACTGGAAAGAAAACAGAATTAAACAAAGAAACAATCATCTCAATGTGACAGCCCTAGAGAGAAAAAAAGGACTTTATGAAATGGCTGCATAGTAAATCATCTCTGTAGTGACCCAAAATGTTCCATTTTTAAGTCTGAGTTTAAGGAAAGAGAGTTCCCTTTGTTGTCATTCAGGCTCTTGCTTGCTATGACTGATGTCACGGTATCCATATTAGAACCTTCTTGTGCTAACAAAGGCTCTTTGGAACTAGGGAAATCTCAAATGAGTTAGAAAATGTGCCCAAGAACAGATTGAAGTTTTGCCTTCTTTCTACACTCTGGTTTGATACATTGATAGCCTGCCTATCCAGATTTTGGTGTGGCCATGTCACCCTTGCTCCGGCATCATTCCATGATTCCAGTGGCTTCCTATTACTTCTAGGATTAAATTGAAAATCCTCTACTTAGTTTTTGGTTGTTTGTAATGCATGGAGTGCCGATTGAAGCTATCCAAGTCTGTGGTGGGTATTTTTGAGCAGCTAAGTTCAGATTAGTGCAAATAGGTAATCTTTTGAAGTAGTCATATTATTGGAATTTGCACTATTTGTTGGAGTATAATTTATACACGTGAAATATGGTCATTGGTTTCAGCCCAATATGCAGTGGGACTCCAAATAATTGGACTACTTTATGGGATTCACTGGACTGAGCTGTATAGCAAGCACAGCTTAGTTTCAGACAGCCCCATCTCTAACCTAAGTATCAGATGATTCATGAGCCTTCTCCCTCCTCTCTACTCCTTTCCTTTTCCGCCTTAGAGGCATTATCAAGTGTGGGAACAAAGTGACCTTTGGTGATCAGGAAGTGCCTGAGGAAGAAGCTGGTGAAAGAAATGAAGGAAATATAACACGGGAGAATGGAGTCAAGGGTTAGTCTTTTTTCCTAGCTTCTCTTTCATGAGCCTGGGAGCAAAACTAAACTGTTTGAGACCAGTAGACAGGTAGATCCTTTCTATCCCTCCTGTCTGTGTGGCTTGCTTGCTTTGTGTCAATAATTCTCTTTTTATAAAAGTTAATTGATGCTAATTGGTTAGATAGCATTGAAGAATTAACTTTTGGGTCAATCAATGATTAGGGGGAGTAACTGGCAATTGATATAGAAGAGAACACATTGGAATTAAGGCTTGAGCCAATAGCCTTTTTAAAATCCCATAATCCCTCAGGGGCATTCTCTAGCACCTAGAGGAGCAGATGTCGCTTCTGTCTGGGGATCTGACTCGCTAGTTCAAGTGGGAGTTGGGATAAGGACCTGCCAATTTTAGATGGCCACACAGAGAAGAGGTTCTGTTATCACATAATTTATTTTCTTTAAAAAGTCTGTATTAAATTCACAGGATGGTAACCAAACTGTTCTGCTTATGTCCCCTCCAGGACTTCCCTCTATTCTCTTCTGTGTGTTTTTTTAATGTTTCATTGATGCTGGTTTGTAGGGGTTTTTCCATTTCTTATTTTTTTCTGCATCATTCCCACTGCCTATAAATCCCTCCCACCCCCAGAACAGAAGCTCTCCCTGGTAACAGACATATAAAATTTAAGACCCCATCCAGTCCATTGGTACAGTGTGAATATACATCTCTCCACGAGGTGCTACACTTTTACAATCCACAATGATATGTTGTAGTGTCTAGTTTCTCCTTTGATCAGTAAGTCTGGATTCCTTAAGAATAAGCCTTCTGTGACTTCTGGTAGCAATAGCCTGATCCTGGGTCACTATTAAGATCATCTTTGCTCCCGTATACACATTTCTTCAAGGGGGCTTCCAGCAAAGATGGTGCCGGAAAGGTTCCAACTGAGCCATCATGCTGAGCACTTTACTATTTAATTTTCTCTAACAATCCTGTGAGACTTGTACTATTATCACCCCTAATTTACAGAAGATAAAATTGAGGTTAAGTGACTTTCCCAGAGTGCAAGTAGAGAGCTAATATCCAACTCAGGTTTTTCTGACTCCAGGTTTGACACTCTATCCACTGTACCACCTATCTACCCCTTTGCAAACAACCACGTATAAGCAAGATAAATTAGAGGTAACCTCAGAGGAAAGTAGGTTTTTTGCAAAAGGTAGGATTTTAGGTGGACCTTGAAGGGAGTCACAGAGGCTAGGAGATGGATACAAGAAGAGATTCCAAGCATGAGGAATAACCAGGGAAAATGCAGAGTTAGGACACAGAGCGACTTTTTTGAACATTAAGGGGGGCAGTGTCACTAGGTTGCAGAGTATATAAAGAGGCATAAGGTCTCTTAAGACTGGAAAGTTTACAAAGGGCTTTACAAACTAACTAGAGGATTTTAAATTGAATCCTAGAAGTAATAGGAAGCCATTGGAATTATGGAATAATGCTGGAGCAAGGGTGACATGGTGAGATCTGTACTTTAGGAAGATCACTTTGATAGCCAAATGGAGGATAGACTGAAGTGGAAAAAGATGAGGAAGTCCAACAGATGACCGTGGACCATTGGCAACCATCCAAGTGTAAGCTGATGAAGACCTATGTCAGGGTGGTGGCATTGTAAAGGGATGTAAGGGAACACAGGTAAGAGATAACGTGAAGGTAGAATCAACAAGACTTGACCACAGTGAGTCAGTCAATCAACAAGTATTTATTAAGGGTTCCAGGAATCACTCTATGTGCTAGAGATACAAAGGAGGGCAAAAAGATGGCCTCCTCCCTTTCAAATGGAGAGACAACAGATTACAAATGGGGTGGGGATGAGAGGGAATGAGGAATCAAGGGTCATATCTAGGATGAGAGTGCTGATTGAGAAGATTTTGTTGTTGTTATTGTTCAGTCCTTTTAGTCACATTTGACTCTTTGTGACCCCATTTGGGTTTGGTTTTTTTTTTTTGCTTTTTGGAGGGCAGTTGGGATTAAGCGACTTGCCCAAGGTCACACAGCTAGTTTTTTTGTGTTAAGTGTCTGAAGCTGGATTTGAACTCAGGTACTCCTGACTTCAGGGCAGGTGTTCTATTCACTGTGCCACCTAGCTGCCCTTTTTGGGGTTTTCTTGATAAAGATACTAGAGTGGTTTAGTCATTTCCTTCTCCAGTTCATTTTATAGATGAGGAAACTGAGGCAAACAGTGTTAAGTGACTTACCCATGGTCACATAGCTAGTAAGTGTCCGAGGTCAGATATGAATTTTCCTGACTTCAGGCCCAGTGCTCTGTCGGCCTACTACCCTATTTGAAAGGACAGTGGTACTTTTAGCAGTAATGGCTAAGTTAGGAAGAGGGTTTGGGGGGATGGTAAGAAAATGAGTTCAATTTTGGACATGTTAAGTTTAAGTTGTCTAGGAGACATCTAGTTCAAGATGCCCATTTAGACAGCTGGGTGGAGAAATGAATTAGAGTCAGGAGAGACTTTAGATAGAGCAACCAACGAGAAGATTATTACAATAGTGAGAGGGGAGGAAGATCTCTGGGACAACAGTGGCTTTGTGAGGGGAAGGAAGGAATCTATTCTGGAGATGCAAAGGGAGAAACAGTAAAATCTTACAATAGACTGGATATGTAGGGAAAGTGAGATTGAGAAGTCAAGAATGATGCTGAATGGGTGGCTAGGTGGCACAGTGAATAGAGCACCAGCTCTGGAGTCAGGAGTACCTGAGTTCAAATCTGGCCTCAGACACTTAACACGAAAAACTAGCCATGTGACCTTGGGCAAGTCGCTTAACCCCAACTGCCCTCCAAAAAGCAAAAAAAAAAAAAAAAAAAAAAAAAGAATGATGCTGAGATGGAGAGTCTGGGTGAGTGAAGAGGGACCAAGAAAAGTAGGTGTTTCAGGGACCCCAAATGAATCCCTGGAGGGTTAGTCTGGAAAGAATTCTTAGGACTCAAGCAATCTTTTAAGTCAGGATTGTAAAAGTTTATTGTTACACTTTACAGCAGGCAGGAGGTCTTAGGGAACCTGCAAACTTAAAGGAGTCAGGGGTACATATTATAAAGCAATAAAATCATAAATCAGGCATCAATTATTCTAATTAGGTGAGTAAGGGTGGGATTAGAGAGGAGTTAAGGAGTGGTCAGTGCTTAAAAGGACATGTATTTTTCATATCTACTGTGCAAGTGTATTGCCTAAAATTCACTGGGAAAAAACCCACGGTGGGGGGAGGGGAGGTGTGTGTGCTACATAGAGGTGTGGTTTTAGGCTTGAAATGTCACTGGGTTACATAATGGTCAGAGCTGACTGAGAGGTGTGCAGTCTGTTACTGTAATACAGAGACCAAAATCCCAGGTCACTGCACACCACTTCATTAATGGCCCACCATTAAGCCCCCTTTGTATTTTTGTCTTTGTCTCTATTCCATATCCTGTCATAGCTTGAAACTTCTTAAGGTATGTCCGGGCATCATTGCTCAAGTCTGGGAAAAATTCCTCAAGGCATAGTTCCCTACCCCCTTCTTCCCTAATCAGCATTTTATATAGTCTCTTTGAATTTTTATACTGTATAAGGTTTAATATGGTGCAAGGATCTTTTCTAGGGACCACCCTGTCCTGTCCTGCTCACCAAGCAGGGCCCCTCACCCTCTTCTCCCAGAACATGATCCCAGCCTGTTCTAGGGAATTCCAGCCTCCTTTACCCCCATGACTCTCCACCCTACTCCAGAAAGTGCTGACTATTGCCCTCCACTCTGTTCTAGGAGGGACCCCCATGACACAGGAAGGTTGCACCCTTGTACCATATTCCCAAATTAGCCCTGAGCTATAGATCTGACAATGACTGGTTTTTGCTTCTATATGTCATGCTTCTGCTAGCTCTCCTCCCTGATGGTGGTTTTTGTGGTTTTGGCCTATATAATCAAGTCTGTAAATCCCAAAGATCACTGCCTGATTTGAGTTTACACTCCAGGTAGTCACCGTGCTTAATCAATAAATCCACACCTAAATTTATCTTGAACCCAGGTCTGGGCTCACTCTTATTCTCTGCATAACATTACCCATCACTGTCCTGTTTGACAAGATGTATGTAGGGAAGCTAGACTAATTGGGAATCCAGGATGTGCCTAATTGGAGAGGAGTTAGCTTACTGACAGTGCATTGAAGGATTCATAGGTGCAGCTGGCCACTAGAACAAGGGGGCTAGACATTTCTCTAAGCTAAAGGGATTGTTTATAGTTGGTTTGGTGAAGGATTCATAGGTATAGCTCATTATTGTACCAAGAAGAGATAAAACAGTTCATGAATTGTACTTAGGCAGAGTGCTGGCTTAGGGAAGAGGCAGAGTTAATGCTTTGAGGCTGGGGGAAGTATGATTTTACAACCTGATTTCACAAGCTGATACTACAAACATAAGTACAGGAACACAAGTGTGAATTTATAAATTGAAATTACAACTGGATGTTACAAACATAGGCACCTGAGTACCCCATCAGAAGGATGGTGGTGACTGGGAGACACCCACAATTAACAGGCTGGAAATTAACTAAGTAGTTAATTTCTCTAATTAGCTAAAATTAACTAATTGAAAATCCAGGATATGATACTGAAAAGGAGCAGGCTAAAAAGTTAGTATAAGAACTACAGGGGAGACAGTGTCATGTATTGTTAGAAACTTCCCTCAAAGTTGGGAATTAACTGATCCATTTATCAGAACTCTTTAGACAGGGTTGTTCAGCCATCTATAAATTTCCTAACTCTGTTGTCAGCCCAGAGACAGCTAGTGGCACAGTAAAGAGAGCACTGGGCCTGGAGTCAGAAAGACTCATCTTCCTGAGTTCAAATCTCGCCTCAGATACCTACTATGTGACCCTGAGTGAGTCATTTGACCTTTTTTGCCTCAGTTTCCTCATCTGCAAAATGAGCTGGAGAAGAAAATGGCAAATCCCTCCGGTTTCTCTGCCAAGAAAACCCCAAATGGGGTCATGAGAAGTTGGACATGACTGTAAAACAATCAAACAAATGTGGCTCTTCAGCTTTTACTCATCCCTTCCAGTTCCCCGGTTTAAGTGGAGAAGTTGGAACACTCCTTTTTTCCCAATGCTATTTCCAGGTTCTCCTCCTACCACCCTCACTCAGTAACCTCTCCTCCTTTGAGGTTCATTCAATACATATCTACCACCTGATCAAGATTCTCTGTCCTGGGGATAAAGATCACATTTCATCTTCAATGCAGGCACCATGAACTAGTGAGAGAGGAAGAACTTCCTTTCCCTGCTTTCATTCTTTCAGATCTGAGAAATGGACCTGGGGTCTCTAGTCTATGTTGTTTGCCCTTCTCAGTCTCTAGGCACTGATGGTGATGTCCACAAGCCCCGGGGGTGGGAACCAAGATTCTAGGGGACATAGCGCAGCTAACCAGAAGCCTTGCGGGCCTTGGAACTGGGACTGTGGGCTCTTTGGGGACTGAGATAAGCTATGAGCCAAATTCTTTTCCATTCCTGGCCCAGAGACCAAGGTGGTACCAGAGGAAAGACCTTATGCTTCCCATGTGTTGGACAAATATCTTTGTTTATTTGTTATTATATCTTTTGAACTAAATATTCCCTTGTAAAAGCTTCTCCAGAGGCTAAATGGAAATGAGGTGTAGGCCTCCTCCCTATACTTGGGGCAGCACCATCAGAGAGAACTGGAGCAATTTGCAGAGAGCCTAGAGCCCCAAAAACCCCCTTAGGGTACCAGAGAACTCCAGGGGGAAGGGGAAAATGTAACACACCTGGCCTTTGGACACTGAGGTTCAGGGTCAGTATTATTGGTGGAAAGAGCACTAGCTTGCCTCTGCTACTCACTATCAGTGTGATGTTGGGTGAATCATTGAATCATCCCAAGTCTCAGTTTCTGCAATTATAAAATGAGTCCAAGATAGTTTGCCTGTGGGGTGCCTTTCTAGCTCTTGATCCAGCCTCTGATCCAATGTAAATTAATAACCATACCAAAAGAAATCAGAGGAGACTAAGTAAACAAAGTCTTGACTTCTCTGCCAAGCAAGATAGGCAGACTGGCTTAAGAGAGAAAGTTGCTTATAAAATCTTATGGGAAGAATTAATAAATCAACAAAGATCTTTCAGCACCTTTTATGTCCCAGGCGAGGCTAGTCAATGTGGACACAAAAACAGATGGAACAGTCTCTGCCCTCAAGGAATTTACATTGGATCAAGAGAGACAATATAAATGTGTGGTGTGGTGGTGACCATCCCATGGAGAACTCCTGGGGCTGGGCCTTTGCTCTGGGCCTTTCCAGGGGAAGCAGAAGCGTTGATAAAAAGTCTGTTGAGCCAGTTGCCTCTGATTTGTTCCCCACGTTTACATCTCCCACTGTGGAAGTGAGATGTATCCAAGAGGACTGGCCCCTGCACAGAAAGAGCCATTCCACTCATGCTATCTCTCTCTTTCTGTCTGGTGTGTGTGCTGGGGCTCTTTGAGAGGCTCCTTTAGACTTCCCACAGGGGTGGAGGATTCACTCACCTACATTGCATTGCAGCCGTGGTAGCTGCCTAGAAATAGCAGCAAACACATGGACTGGCTAACTAGGAAAGCCAAGACTGCACTTTTCCCTGAACACATGGGACCAAAGAACATCACAAAAGATGGGCTGTTGGAGCCTGGTGGTGACTTTAGGGTTCCAGGAGTACCTGGACCTTCCCCAGCTAGGGCTTCCTGCAGCCACAACTCTCCAGACAACATGACTCACCGACAGGAGAATAAAGTATTGGTGCCAGGCTGGTAAGAAGAGAAGTATCTTGGATGAGTGGCTTAGAGAGCAGGTTGGAAATAAAAGTCCATTTATCTTTTAAGTGTTTGTGTCATGCTTCAATTATTTGTTAATGGACATTTGTCATTCCGCTACTAAAGAGATTTTCTGATGGGAAGTGGAAATAAGATCATGCTACCCCCTTGTTGTTTGTTCTTTCCCAAAGAAGACCATGACATCAGGAAGGTGGTGCCATGACGTGCAAGTGAATTGGATTTACGTGAGGAAGGGCTGTAAGAGGGGATATTATGGTATCTTGTTTTGTTCCCACATATGTTATTGGGATAATTAACACTCCCAAGCTGTGGGGGAAGCTTGCTGGCCATCCTGGCGCCAGAGGGAATCAGAAAGGTTGGGATAGGACAACCTGTTCAAACCTGAGAGGCCCCAGTCACCAGTGTCTTTACTACTGCACCTGGTCAACTAAGCTCATTAATATTCACTTACACGTCCAAAAGGTGGAGATTCTGCCATTTTCCAGTCATGGAATGTATGATCTGGGAGGGGGAATATGTAATGGAAGGCACGTAGTGGGAGTGTAAGGAAGAGTTGTAACCCTGAGGAGCCTGGACAAGTCCTGACTCTGAGGGGAGGGATCAGAATACCCTAATGAAATTTAAGCTCGTTTTTGCTTCTGTATGGGGTTTCCTAGTGAGCTCCTCACCCTCTTCTGAAGCATAATAAATACCTTCCTCTTCCCACTCTGTTTCTGAGTTCTTTCAGTGAGAATGTGTCAATCACATGGATCTCCCTGCCTGGGAAGTCCTATGATCCCCACATCCGTGTTTCTCAAAGTCAACCAGCCTCAGTTTCTCCTCCTGAGCCATCTGGGTCCAGTGGCAAATCTTGTTGTTGTCAGGAACAAATGAAACAATAAAATCATAAAGTGCTTAGCATGATGCCTGGCATTTTGAAAGTACTATATAAATGTTGTTTGGTCATTTTCAGTTGTGTCCGACTCTGCACAACCCCATTTGGGGTTTTCTTGGCAAAGATACTGGAGTGGTTTGCCATGTCCTTCTCCAGCTCATTTTACAGATGAGGAAACTGAGGCTGGAGGATGACTGGAGATGGCCCCATGCCACCCCCTAAATGTCAGTGGCGCCCTACTGTCTCCAGGATCAGATAAAATGCCCTGCTTAGCATTCAAAACCCTTCAGGACCTAGTCCCTCCTACCTTTCTGGTCTTATATCTTAGTCCCCCAATAGCTATTCTTCCCAGTGACACTGGCCTCACAGCTATTCAAGGAAAATATTCTAACTCTTGGCTCTGGGCATTTTCTCTGGCTGTTCCCCATGGCTAGAATGCTTTTCCTCATCTGCTCTGACTTCTGACCTCTCTGACTTCCTTTAAACCCAACTAAAATCTCACCTTCTACAGGAAGTTTTTCCCCAAACCTCTTAATTTTAGTGTCTTTCCTCTCTCAGTTATTTCCTGTTTATCCTGTATATAACTTGTGGGTTATACATAAATCTCTATCTCTATCTATCTGTCTCTTGTCTCTGTCTCTGTCTCTCTCTGTCTCTCTCTCTCTCTCTCTGTGTCTTGCATATTGTCTCCCCTATGTAAGCTCCTTGAGGGCAAGCATTGTCTTTTGCCTCTTTTTGTATCCCCAGTGCTTAGCACAAGGCCTGGCACATAGTAGGCACTTAGTAAATGTTGATTGATTGATTTAGAAATCTTTTATCTGAAGCATTTATATTCTGATGGAGGAAATAGCTGTCCTATGTCTATTTTAAGTTGAACTTTTAAGTACCTTTCTAACAGGAACTGCTTGTTATTTCCTTTTGAGGTGAAACATAAGACAAGCTTCACTTTTTTTTTACAGATAAGTACAAACTTTACTTAAAGTTTGCTAAGCAAATCACAATAAAAGTTTAAAGTTGCTAAGCAAATCACAATAAAAAAATAAAAAAGGGAATGGTGCAGCAAGTCTCAAATACATGAAGGATTCTTTCTCTGATATGTGACCTCTTGAAGAGATATTCCCAGGAGCTCTGAACTAGGGGTGGGATGAACTAGAGAATGTTAAGAGCTTATTCTCCTTTTGGAAGCTAAGCTTTTCCAGCATGGAAATCACTGTGTGAGTTCAGTTCTGGGACCGCTTATGTCTAAGGGATACATCCTGTGAGGTCTTCTGGACCGTGGATCTTCACAGGTTCTTCATGTACATATATACATACAAAGTAATGGGAGAGGGGGAGGGAAAGGGAGAGAGAGAAGGTCCCAGCAGCAGTTTGGGAGACTGAGAAAGGCTTCATGTAGAAGAGAGCCCTGGAGTTGAGGTTGGAAAGGAACTAGGCATTCTAAGCAGAGATGAGGAGCAGCCCTGGTACAAAGGTATGCTGATGGGAAAGGGAGTGTCATGTTTAGGAAATAGCATGAAAGCCAACTTGGCTGGATTGATGAGTGTATAAAAGGGAATAATTTATGTTAAAGCTGGAAAGGTTAATAACAGCCAGATCATGAAGGACTTTAGCAGCCCAACGGATGAATATGTTATTTGACCCTTGAAGTAATAAAGAGCCGCTGGAACTTATCAAGTAGAAGGCTACAAGCTTAGATAGGCTTGAGTTCTAGGAAAATCACTTTGGCAAAGGGATGGTGGACAATTACAAGTAATTATCACTTCATGAACTAAAGAGAAGCAAGAAAGTTTGGTGAAGAAACTCAAGTGAAGTCATTTTGAGGGCATTTAAAAATGAAGTCTGGGGGTGGCTAGGTGGTGCAGTGAACAGAGCACTGACCCTGAAGTGAGGAGGATCTGAGTTAAAATCCAGCATCACTTAACACTTACTAGTCATGTGACCTTGGGCAAGTCACTTAACCCCAATTGCCCTGCCTTCCCCCCTCCAAAAAAAAAAATGAACTCTGGGGGCAGCTAGGTGTCTCAGTGGATAAAGCACCTGCCCTGGAGTCAGGAGGACCAGAGATCAAATATGGTCTCAGAAATTTACTAGGTCTGTGACTCTGGGTAAGTCACTTACCCTCTGTGTATCTCAGTTTTCCCAACTATAAAGTGGAGATAATAATTACACCTACCTCCCAGAGTTGTTGTAAGGCTCAAATAAGATGATTGTAAAAAGAAAAAACCCACTTAGCACTAGGTGCTTGGCACATAGTAGGATCTACACAAATGTTTACTCCTTCCTCCTCAAGCAAAGCGGCTTATATCTCAGCCACTCCAGAAACAAGGATTATAGGCACAAGCTTTCCATAATTCAATGGTTGCTAAGTTTGTAATTTTTTGAAAAAGAAATTAGTTTCAATCCAGACCTTGAGAAACAGCTTGGAAAAACTGAGAAAGTGCTGGGCCTGAGTTAGAATCCCACCATTAAGTTTATTTTCTAAGTGACTTTGGACAGATCCTTTAAGCTCTAAGTTCCTTAGTTTCCTTACCTCGAAGTGGGGAAATAATATCTTTAGTAACTATTGTGCAAGGTGGTTATAAAGCTCAAATAATCTAATACACGGCAAACACTTTGCACACTTTGTTATTAGAGGACACACCAGAATAAACTTCAAAGGGATCAACAAGTTAAACAAAAAAAGAAAGAAAACCAAATGTTACATTTATCACAATATGGAAAAGATAAATTCCTATCTACTGACCAAATGGAAGAGAGGAATTTAATAATATAAAAATAAAATTTATAGCAAAAAATCAACACAATTAAGAGGTTTTTAAAAAGCGACTGATGGACTTGGGATGTAGGAAGCAAAGTATGTGTGATTAATGCATCAGATAAAAGCATAACGTTCACAGTTTACAAGGAAATGATTCAGCTTTCAAGTGTCTAATGGACAAATGGTCAACGGGTATTATAGATCATTTACAAAGGAAGGACTACAACTTGTGACTAAGCATTTGAAAAAAGTTCAGCCTCATGAATAATCAAAGAAAAGTAAATAAGAACAATTCTGAAGTCCTTCCTCAAACCCACCAAGCTGGCCACTCCTTTGGCTTTGTGGGCCTCACCTGTGGAGGAGACAGTGAGGCTGGTGACTTTGCACAGCCCTTCCTCGCTTAAATCCCATTCACTTGCATGTCATGGCATCACCTGCATGATGTCAAGATCCTCTTTGAGAAGGAAGAACAACAGCCAACAGGGTTAACTTTCAAGTTAATTAACTTATCACTGACATCATTTTTCCCAATTTGATGACTCTTTTCTTATACTAGCCCTTGTCCTTTACTCCTCAATTTCATAGGCTTTTTTCTTTTTCCTTTTTGGTATGAATCTGTGATTTCTTCCATGTAGGGAAAAATTATCTCCATCACTGGAGATCACCCTCTGCTCTTCAATTTCCTTTCTCCCAAACTAGCTCTTTCTCCAATGCCTGCTGCTCTGGAGGCATTCTTCCTTTGGTTAGGGATATTTAGGCAACTGTTTCTTTTCCCTTTCCCTCAGCCTCAATGGTATCTTCCAAATTCTCTTGAATCCATTAGTTTCTTTGCAGACTGAAGGGGGTTTGAAACTTCATGAAGATGATGTCAGAATCTCTGTTCAGATCACGAGTTCCTCTTGTGGGGAAGCTCTTCTCAGCCTCAGGCCCCACAAGGAAGCTTCCTTGTCATTCCACTCTCCACTGAGAGTGCCAGCCTGGGGTCCATGACATCTGAGGAAATGTCATCTTCCACCATTATGGTGCTCTGGACCAAGTCCACATGCCTTCTCATCCCGCTTCTGTCTCACTCAAAGGGATGGGAAATAGAAAAGAAAGAGGAAGGTAGAGCAATGTTCACCATCATAGCCACTTGATTCAAGTTGATTTGTGCGAGTGCTGGGAGTTTTACAATGAGAAAGAAGGTATCCATCCGTTTTCCCCTCTCATTTCAACTCATACGTTTAGTAGCAAAGTCCAATGGATGATTATTTAGTAACTAATTCATCATTACTAATAAAGAAGGGAAAAAGAGAAAACCAATGCAAAGACTTCCAAGTCCAAATGAAACATAAAGGATGTTGTGTAGAGAATATTGAGGCCTTGGAAGAGCTAAAGATGAGAGCAAGGTACTGCAGTCTTCCAAATCTCCATCCAGACAGGGGGAGCCTCTTCTAAGATTGGCTTTCCTGGGGTGGCTAGGTGGGGCAGTGAATAGAGCACCAGCCCTGGAGCCAGGAGGACCTGCGTTCAAATCTGGCCTCAGACACTTAACACTTACTAGCCATGTGACCATGGGCAAGTCACTTAACTCCAATTGCCCTCCAAAAAAAAGGCAAAAAAAAAAAAAAGATTGGCTTTCTGGCTTTCCCCTTTTTGACAGGAAAAGTCCCATCTCTGACAAGGGACTGGGGTTGGGGTGTGTTAGAGACAAGTGTTAGGCATGCTTCCTCACATTTTCAGGGACTCTAGCACAGTGACTGGTGGGAAAGCACAGTGTTATCTGTTACCTCCACTCCCAGATATCTATTTTGGGATTTGGGGGCATTGTAATTAACTGGGGAAAGTGAATGAGGAAGAAAGGGAAATGAATGGGAAGAAAATCTGACTCATCCAACACATGACTGATTTAGAGCCTGTTTTCTTAGAAATATGAACTTAGTCTTACTGGCTATGTGACCACAGGTAAAGTCACCTAATTTCCTCTACTCCAGGCTTTCCTCATCTGTAAAATGGGTATAATCATACTTGTAATATCTACTTCATAAAGGAGGAAAACATTTTTTGGTAGACTTCAAGTCCTGCTGTGATGCCTTATTGTGGCATGGAGGTTACTCTGAGTTTTCTGAAGTCTGTACCACTGGTGTGCAAGCATTGTTGTGTGTGATCAGGCTGGAAAGAATCCAAGTATGTGTTCAGTGTCAGGCTGTGGGTCCATCATCCAGAGACCAGCCTGCTGAATTCAGAGAGGCTCATTGCCAGAAAATAAATGTGAGTCACTAAGCGATGGGAGCCAAAGGCCACAACAACTCCTGACACCATTTACTAAGGCCTTAGAAAGTTGCTGTTTATGAGGAAATAGCCACACTGATGAAGCTAGACAGCCTTTGAAGTCCTGAAATGGTGATAGCAGCCTTGCTCTCCTGCACACCTGATCCCAGGAAAAACCACAGGGCCAGAATATACACAGAATGACGCTAAGTGCCTTTAGTCTGGTTACAAAACAGCCTACTGAGTGTTTCTGTTTGGGGCAATGAGCATGTACCTGGTACTTTTACAATCTGATAAGGAAATTCGAGCTGGATCTTTGGGGGCTGTGAAAGATGTTGGCTCACAGCCAGCCAGTGGCCTTTAGAGTTCTGCCTTTCTAGAGTTTCTTCTGCCCAGTGGATTGATGTAAAACACTCCTGCATCCCTACAGTAACAGCCTCTGGCAACAGAAACCACTGGCCTAAGGCAGGGCCTGGTATTTAAGGGGAGGAGTCTGAGAATTGTGCTCTTTTCTCCCAATGACAAGCAAAGAGATTAGGACGCAGAGGTCCAGACTGAGACAGGGAAGGTCATTCTGCCTGCTTATGGTGGGATTCTTTTTCTCCCAGTCATCATCATTGTCATCACCACCACAATTATCAAAAAAAAGAGTGAAGGAGGAAGAGGAGGCAGAGGAGAAGAAGGAGGAGGAAAAGAAGGAGGAGAAGGAGGAGGAGGAG
>CM053599.1:210963546-211039980 GCA_028646575.1 Pseudocheirus occidentalis
ACTCCCTCTTAGGGAAACTAGGTCATTCCTTTTGTTAATTGATTGACTGAATCCCTCTTAGGGAAACTAGGTCATTCTTTTTGTTAATTGATTGATTGAATCCTTAGCTGGATTGATTGAATCTTTAAAATGTGAAGCTGGTTTCTCCCTTAGGGAAACCAGCTGATTCTTCTCTTATTCCTTTCTGTAATAAGATATAATATTGAGACTCTCCTTGTTCTGAAGATTGTACATAATATTGTGAACTGTTGAAACTGTGAACATTGTACTGAATCTGATTTTGTAATGGAATAAACAGAGTGTTCACTAATACTGTGTAATCCGAATCTTAAAAGCTGTTCACAGCAGCATTCTCTCAGGAATCTACTGCTGATTGGCTTTACACATGTGCAGTAATAAAAACCATTTCCATATCAGTCATGTTGTAAAAGAAAACACAGACCAAAAAAAAACCCCAAAAAAATAAAGGTGCTGTTTGTTTGTTTTTTAAGTTTGCTTCAATCTGCATTCTGATTCCATCAGTTCTTCCTTTGGAGGTGGATAGTATTGTTCATCATGAGTCCTTTGGAATTGTCCTAGGTAATTGTACTGCTGAGAATATCAAGTCTGTCACAATGGCTGTTACGATGAACCCTCTTCTCCTAGTTTGGCTCACTTTACTTTGCATTATATCATGTCTTTCCAGGTTTTTCTGAAAGCAACTGAGTTGTGAGAGAGATATTTTTACATTCATCTAGGATCTGTACTATCAAAACAAATCACAAAGTCTTGATATTCTGACTGGCTCATTATCACTTGGGGTTTTTTGTACTTTGCAGGTATGTAGCACCTTGTGATGCTGGTCATGTCATGTTCTGTGAGTAGGAAGCAGGAAAGGAGCACATCACACTGGACAACCATTTTTTTTTGCTTTTTGGAGGGCAGTTGGGGTTAAGTGACTTGCCCAAAGTCACACAGCTAGTTTTTGTGTCAAGTGTCTGAGGCCACATTTGAACTCGGGTCCTCCTGACTCCAGGGCTGCTGCTCTATTCACTGCACCACCAGCAGTCCCTGGGCAACCATTCTTAACTCATTTCCCACAAACTTGAGCTATTTGGGCTGGACTCCACCATGACCCTAAGAAATCTCATCATCCTGTAGGATGCATCCTGCACTGATACCTTATCCAAGGGGCAGATGGTACTGAAAGTCCATTGGACCCTTTGATTGGAAAAACAGAAAGTGCAGCAAAGAACTCTTCCCAAAGCCTTCATTTAAAGATGGTTCCCAGACCAGCCATCTCTCCATTTTCTGTCAGCTTGCACTCCTTGAACTAGATTCCATCAAGCCTTGTGCCAGGTCCTTTCTCTTCCTTCCCTTCCTCCCTCATCCCCCACTTTTCATCTTCCTTTTGTATGAGATCTTCTTTCATTAGATTGTGAAATCCATGAAAACAGTGGTTGTCTTTTTCATATTGTATGTCCAGGACTTAGTACAGTGCACAGCACATAGTAGGCACTTAATGAATCTTTATTGATTGACTGACTGATGTCAGGAAATCCAGACCTCTCAAGTTCAAGGTAGCAGCTGATACTGGAAACATTCCTCTTTCTGTTTGGTACCTTGTGCTCAGAAAAATAAACTCAGGAGTGGTAATCAGGGACTTGAGGTCCTAGTGACCTAGGTAAATACGAGTTCTTACTGACATATGCATGCATTCTGGGATGGAGGAGAGAGACATAGATTCCTTTCCCCATTCATCGAAAATCCAAGAGGTAGATGGCATTGTCTGTGTTCCAACAAAGACACCATTCAAAAGAGGCTGGAAGCTATCTCTGTCTGCCCACAGGAATCTACAGCATGGTCAGAACTTTCTGGCTTAGTCCCCAATCATTTCTGATTTGCCTATAGTCATGAGGCTACATGAAGACTAACTTAAAATTCTATTCACCTCCAGAGAGAGAATGGATGAACTCTAAGTGCAAATTATCTTTTTTTTTAATCTTATTTTGCTTGCTTTTTTTTGGCCACATGGTTAATAAGGAAATATGTTTTACATGATTTCACATGTATAATGGATAGTGTTATTTGCCTTCTCAATTGGGTGGGAGAGGGGTTTGAGGGATGGAGAGAATTAGAACTCAAAAACTTTTTTTAAAAGAATTTTAAAAATAAGTAAATTCTATCTTTAATTTAAAAAAAAAAGACTAACTCAGAGCCACTGGATAAACATGCCTTTCAGGTGGCCAGAGGAAAGGTCTAGCTGGGGTCCAGGATAAGCCCCATTTATCCCTGTTACATTTTTTTTCTGTTACCTCTTAAAATAGGCTGGTCATAGCCTTTATGATTCAAACATGCCAGAAAAGGCAGATCTGTGCCAACTCACTCCTATAGAAGCCTAACACTATGGCATCTGCCTCTGACTATTCATCTAACACAGTGATTGACCATCTTGTTTCTTCTTCCTGATTCCTCCTATTATGGTCAACCCGGTCCTTGGGCTACCTCCTCTGATATCTGAACCTCCTTTGCCTTCATGGGCTTCAGATTCTGTCTAACAAAGTGGAGCAGTAAAGAGTCCTAGACTTTGAGTCAAAGGACCTGGATTCAAATCTAGACACTATGTGGCTCTTCCATATACTACTTCTGTGATCTTTGGTAAATCTCTTAATTTTTCTGGGCCACATCTATAAAATGACTGGCTGAATTACTAGATGCCCTCTAAGATCCCTTTCAGGGCTAATGCCCAGTGTCATTCCTGGAGTCAGAAAGTCTCATGTTCCTGAATTCAAATCTGGCCTCAGACACCTACTAGTTGTATGAACCTGGACAAGTCACTTAACCCTATTTGCCTCAGTTCCCTCATCTGTAAAATGATCTAGAAAAGGATATGACAAACCACTCTTAGTGTCTTTGCCAAGAAAACCCCAAATGTAGGTGTGAAGAGTCAGGCACAAATGAAACAACTGAACAACAAGATCTCTTCCAGTTCTAAACCTATGACAATAATAATTAATCATTTATACAGTATTTTAACATTTACAAAGTGCCTTAAAAACAGTATCTCTTGCAGTGTCTGAGGAAGGATATGAACTAGGGTCTTCATGACACCAGGGCCAGTTCTCTATCCAAAATGATACCTAACTGCCTTGCTATTTCTCCTTTCCTCTTCCCTCCACTACTTTAACTGTATTCTCTAGGTCTTAATTGGCATAAAAGCCCAAACCAGCTGGTTCTCAAGGAGCCCTCTGCTGCCTTCTACTGACATTAGTAAAACCTACAGCCTTCTAGTCATTTCACCTGATTTCTGCTCTGGTGCTCCAACTTGCCTTTTTTTAAAAATTTCAATATTTTATTTTTCTTTGATTACATGTAAAAAAACCAATTTTTCATCTTCCTCTTCATATTCCTTTGCTCCTCCTCCTCCTCCTTCTTTTGCAATTTTGAGTTCCAAATCTCTCCCACCTTTTTTCTTCTTCACCCTCATGGAGAAGCAAACCAGCATGCTTACAATAGGAACTCACTGAGCTAAGGCTGCATGCCAAATTTGTCCTTTTAGGCCCTGAACCTTTTGAAATGTGGGCAGCAAAAGAGATGAGGATAGAAACATTGAGGAAAACAAGCAGCATCACTTAGAAGATGGCAAATTAATTCTGGCAAATATGAAGCTTGCGGTGAAGGCAGGCGGTTAGAGACACTGGTTTGCAACTCTAGCTTGCAACTAGCATTTTGCCACATATACAACTCAAGCTCACTGGCCTATAATTGGAAGCATCCATTCTCATCTCTGCCTCTTTTTGAAAAATCAGGGCTACTTCCAGCTTTTTCCAGTCCTGTAGCCATACTTCCCTGTTTTACTGGTATAACACAATTAGCTCCTGAGAATTATTAGCATTCATAAACATAACATGAATGGACCAGCTTAGAGGAGTCATGCCTTGGAGCATGCATGTGTGTATATATATGTCTATGTCTATGTATATGTATATGATGTATATGTATATGTATATATGCATATATACATATGTATATATGTGTATATATGTATATATAGAATCGGGAAAGGAATACATATATGTGCATATATCTATATATAGATATATAGATATAGATGTAGATATACACACACATATGTATTCCTTTCCTGATTCTAACTCATTTTATGGAAAGAGAGCTCCAAGAGCCCGAGAGGTCTGATATAACCTCTGAATCATTGGCTTTTCTTATTGGCTCAGCAGCCAATCAAGAGATCCTTCTTCATCAGTCAGTCAATAAACTTTTATTAAGTACCTACTATGTGCCAGGCATTATAGTACATGCTAGGGATACAAGGAAAGGCAAAAGTCAGTTCCTGTTCTCAATGAATTCATATTCTAGTGAGGGAGACAACAAGCCAATGACTATGGATGAACAAGTTATTATACATGATAAATTGGAAACAATCAGCCAGAGGGAAGGCACTGAGTTAAGAAGAATCAGAAAAAGCTCCTGGTAGAAGATGTGATTTTAGTTGGGACTTGAAGGATGCCAGTGAATCCAGGAGATGGAGATGAGGAGGGTGCTTCACATTTATTATCTTGTTGAGCCTTACATAACCCTGAGAGGTAGATGCTATTATTAACCCCCTTTTTCAGATAGAGAAATTGAGACTCAGAGAGGTTAAGAGACTTGTCAGACGTCACAGATCTACAAAATGTCAGAATTTGAACCCAGTTCTTCATGACTCTGAGCCAAGCACTCTATCCTCTCTGTCAGAGGTGTCAAACAGGAAACTCACAGGCTCACGTACAACCCACAATACTCCCCAGTGAGGCCTGAACCAGATTTAAAATTAATTTTGGAAATATTTAACAATAAATAAAAATACAACAAAACATAGGTAATATTAATATGTGGTTTTCTAAGTCCATATGCAGCCTGTGTGAACAGTTTAATCACTTCCTGTTTCTGTTTGAGTTGAATCCATGGCTCTGTGTCACATAAATGCCTAGACCTATAAGAAAAAGCTGTAACTCAGTTATGGAGAAACCAGAGTACAGAGAATGAAAACAAGTTACTGGGAATAGAACTTTTAAGGCTTGGACTCAGAAATTAGGGAACTAAAATCAAAGCAATATCAGAAGAAAGATGACTTAAGTTGGACCAATAAGAAAATGTTTAAGAAAAGAAAATGTTACAGTGGTCCTTACATTCTCACATCCTATGTAAGGTGGGACTAGTCCTGAAACTTGGGACATTACTCAATCCACAGGCTGGACTTGGTAGTTTTAGGTACCAGGCTTAGTACAATGCAGAGGCAAGGAGCCAAGAGATTATAAGTCAATAGATATGGGGAATACCACAAAAACGGTAGAACTGCATTTCAGAAAAGTATCTGACAAAGCTTCTCATGATATTCATGTGGACAAGGTGAAGTAATCAACTAATAAATATTAAGCACCTACTACATGCCAGTGAAGCCAACAAGCATTTTAAAAGTACCTACTATGTGTGAGGTGCTGTATAAAGTGCTAGGGATACAAAGAGAAGCAAAAGATAGTCCCAGCTCTCAAGGAGCTCACTGTCTAATCGGGGAGGCAATGCATAAACAAGACGTACCCAGGGGAGACCTCCGTACCCAGGGGAGACTGGAGGTCGTCTCACAGGGACAGCTCCTAGCACAGAGGGAATGTTTCCTGCAGAAGGTGAGATTTTAGCCAGGCTCAAAGGAAGGAAGGAGGGTCATCAAGAGAGATGAAACAAGAGAGAATCCCAAGCATGGGGACAGCCAGTGGACATGCCCAGCGTCCTTCAGGAAGAATCACAAGGAGGTCAGTGTCACTTGAACACAAAATATGTAGTGGGGAGTCATATGTATGAAGATTGAAAAAGTAAGGGGGGTAGGGTGTAATGGGAATCTGAAGCTCTTTCCTGCCCCTATCCCCTTTGCTTAAGTGGCTCTGAGAATGTTCCCTGATTTGGTGGTCACGTGGAGCCTGTGGAAAGAGGCTTGTTTTTTGGGAATGGCCACACCTTGTTGCTTTGTAATTGGACAGTGGGTCAAGAGGGCTGACCCAGGAGAAGCCTATATATAGGCCCTGATGTGAGGCTTTGCTTTGGGGCTCACTTTGAGAAGAGTTGTGTGATTTGGCCAGATGAGACTCTGGGAAGCCGTGGAGCCCCCTGGCTTTGAAAAACTCAGATGTTGATGCTTTTCTCTCTGGTAACTGGAATGGGTAATAGATGTGTTGGTCAGATGGTTGGAAGCCCATCTGCTGATCTGTTTCTTGTAACTTGCTTGTAACTTGTGTTTGTAACTTGTGCTTGTAACTTGTGTTTGTATTCTCTGGAGTTCAGGGTGCTGACTTTTCCCCCTGAACTAGGTAAATGATATGCTTGTTTGATTAAAGAATTATTGTTAACCCATTTTGAGTTGCTGTCCTTTAGAAAAGCAGATCTAAGAACCTGTGCTAGCAGCCGCCCTAGGGATGCTAGGGTGCTTGCTGATACACAAGGCAGGATAGAAAGGGCTTTGAACACTAAACAGAGAATTTTAACAGGAATGGATGTTGTATTTTGTCAAAAGCTTTTTCTGCATCTGTTGAGATAATCATATGGTTTCTGCTAGTTTTATTGTTGATATGATCAATGATACTGATGGTTTTCCTAATATTGAACCATCCTTGCATTCCTGGAATAAATCCTACCTGATCAAAGTATATTATTCTTGCGATAAGTTGCTGTACTCTTTTTGCTAATATTATATTTAAAATTTCGCATCTATATTCATGAGGGAGATGGGTCTGTAATTTTCTTTCTCCTAAACAGAGAATTTTATATTTGATTCTGGTGGCAACAGGGAGTCACTGGAATCTATTGAGGGGCACGAAGTATGACATGATCAGGTCTGGGCTTTAAGATGAATTTGAAAGTGCTTATTGTTGCTGTGTTTGTCCTTTGTTCTAGAAGACGTCCATGACATCAGGGAGATGATGACATGACTTGCAGTTAAGCAACCCCTAGTATGAGAATAGAAGTTGACTTGAGGGAGGGATGGCTTGACAGTGGGGAGAAGGCTGGAATGGAATAGGGAGATGCTTGAGTTAAAGGGCCAAGCAAGAGGAGATGAGGGGTTACACCAGGGTGGTAGTGGTGTCATAAAAGAGAAGAGGGGCTTTGGAAGAGAGAAAGATTATGAAGGCAGAATCACCTCAGCTTGGCAACAGATTGGATAGGGGAAGGTATAAGTGAGCAGAGAGTCGAGGATGACTCCCTAGGTTGTGAACCTGGAGGAATGCAAGGAGGATAGTGCTCTTCATAGTAATCGGGAAATTCAGAGCAGGGAGGGCAGGGAGAACTTTGTTTGCTTTTTTTTTTCAGTTTGTTTATCTACATAAGAGTAGATATGAAGGCAATATATTGTGGGAGTAATACAAGGCTGAGGTGTAATAGGGCAGGATCACTGATAGGCTAGGCAAGGAACTAGAGAGAAGAGGACAGTGTAGAGTCTAACCAGTTCACCAAGGGGTCAAGATGGGGATGGGCAGAAAGCATAGCTAGTGCAGCAGGGATGGCCTGAGAAAGAACTGAGGGGTCACAGAAATCGAAATTGCAGTGAGAACGAAGAACAGGTTTGGGATTGAAAGGAAGAGGTGGAATGATCACAGATTGTGATCCGGTAAGGGAAGCTCAGAGTTCTTGAACATAGAAGTGGTGCATTTGGGGATAAGGAAAAGATCAAGGGTATAACTATCTCTGCATGTGGTTGACGTAGGGTGGTCATGAGAAATAAGTAAGTTGAGGAACTGAGAGGTTGGAGGGTTTGAGGGAGTGTCAGTATGTATGTTAAAGTCCCCTAGTATGAGAACAGAAGTTGGGGAGGAGAGAAAGAACATGAACCAGGCACTGAAGCCATTGAAGAAGGAAGGAGACTATTCAGGAGGTCATTAGACAAGAGCTACCAGAATTTTGAAAAGAATGGTGGATATGGAATGAATGAACCACAAAGGAGACGAGGTTACTGAGTTATGGCAGTAGAGGAGAGCCTAGAAGTAACACCAGGGAGCAAGGACTATTCTATCTTCCCCAACTTGCCAGAGACTGGGGTGGGGGGGAAGGGGAGGAGAGGGCAAAGGGTAAGTGAAAGTAAAAAAGTCATAGACAGGTAATAGAATTAGGGGAATTCATAAATGGTTAAACAACCCTACCCAAAGAGTTCTGATTAATGGAGCAATGAATTTCCAAGCTAGAGGGAAGATTCTAACATGCCACAGGGCTCTGTCTTCATCCCTGTCCTGTTCAACATTTTTATCAGTAATTTGGATGAAAATATAGAAGTTGTGCTTATCTTATCTGAAAGATGACACAAAGCTAGAAAGGACAACTAATAAAAACAATCAAGATATAAAGACATTAAATAATCTTGACAGACTAGAGGAACAAACCAAAATGAACAAAGCCATTAAGAAGAATGAATGTATAGTCTCTCTATTTACATTTAAATAATCAACAGCACAGGTGAAAGGGTTGGGGAAATGTGCTTTCATAACAATTCATGTGAAAGAAATCTGGAGATTTTCAGTGATTCCAGATTCAGCCTGAGTCAACAGTGTGATAAGGCCACTGAAAAAGGCCAATGTAATAGTTTCTAGAATGAAGATTAGGCCCCACTGGTCAGACCACATCTAGAGTATTATATTCTTTTCTGGGTACCACATTTTAAGAGCAATTCAATGTAAAAAAAAATGACACTGGACAAATGAGTGGTTGAATGATTATTCCATTTAGTCTACCCATTGTTTTGATGGGGGTTGGTATAGGTCAGGGGTGGGGAACCTGAAGACTCGAGGCCACATGTGGCACTCTAAATCCTCAAGTGTGATCCTTTGACTGAATCTAAACTTCACAGCGAAGGGATATGCTTGTAAAGCCAAGCACGAACAGCTTTTCAGAGGACTGCTACTGTAAACAGCTTTCAAGATTCTGATTACACCGTATAGTGAACTCTATTTATTCAGTAACAAACTATGACAAAGCATTTGCAGAAATCAAAGTGCAGCATTCACAATGTTACAGCATAAAAGCTTATTACTAAAATGGCCACATAGTTTTCACCAAAGTGGTCACATAGTTTTAAGCAAAAGATAACATTCATTTAGTAACAATCATTTAGTACAGTGGTTCTCAACCTGTGGATTATGTTCAGTTTGTAACAATGAAAATACATCCTGCATATCAGATATTTACATTACAATTCATAACAGTAGCAAAATTACAGTTATGAAGTAGCAACGAAAATAATTTTAGGGTTGGGGGTCACCACAGCATGAGGAACTGTATTAAAGGATTGCAGCATTAGGAAGGTTGAGAACCACCGATTTAGTAAGTCCTTAATTTAATCATCCTTAAGGAGGCAAGCCTCCTTAATTGACACAAAGTACAGAGGTCAAAGTTCTCCACCCCTATGCTACATTATCTTAATCTCTTCAATCAAAAAGTCCTCTTTCTTCTTAATTGGAGAAGTCCTTAATTCAACTTCTAAATACAAAACTCACTCCTTATAGTGAACACGACTGGCTGATGACTTCAGTGTTGCAGGTGGTGTGGGAGGCCCTGACGGCCCCTGAGGCTGGGGAGGCTTCCATGGGGGCTTCAGGAGTGGGGGCCAAGGTTGAGGCCATGGTTGTGGCCGCAGGGCTGGGGAGGAAAGGCTGAAGACAAGGAGTGGGTTCCTGTCACTAAGCTGGGCCAGCTAGTCAAAGACATGAAGATCAAATCTTTGGAAGAGATCTATTTTTTCTCGCTTCCTGTTAAGGAGTCTGAGATCATAGATTTCTTCCTGTGATCTTCGTTGAAAGATGAGGTCCTGAAGATCTCAGAAAAAAAACTAGAGCTGGACAATGTACAAGGCTTTTGTGGTCATTGGTGATTACAATGGCCATGTTGGTTTGGGTGTCAAGTGCTCCAGGGAAGTGGCCACAGCTATTCGTGGTGCTATCATTCTGGCCAAGCTGTCCATCATTCCTGTGAGACGTGGCTACTGGGGCAACAAGACTAGCAAGCCTTACACAGTACCCTGCAAGGTCACTGGGTGATGTGGGTCAGTTCTGGTACACCTGATCCCCACCCCTAGAGGTACTGGCATTGTCTCAGCTCCTGTGCCTAAGAAGTTCCTGATGATGGCTGGAATTGATGACTGCTACACTTCTGCAAGAGGCTGTACCGCCACTCTGGGCAACTTTGCTAAAGCTACCTTTGATGCCATCTCCAAAACATACAGCTATCTAACCCCAGACCTGTGGAAGGAGACTGTGCTTGGGCTTTTCTTTATATAAGATATTAGCTTCTCCCTATTCCAGCCCCTTCCTGTTACATCAATAAGTCCATCCCCACTGTAGGATTCACAAGTTCTGGGTCTTAATACTTGAAACAATCATGAACTTGGAACAAGGTGCTAAGCACCTGCAAATACAAGGGGCAGGGAAGATCTTCAAATTGACATTATACTGCTATAGATGAACTCAGTTTCCTTCCCATTCTAAATAAAAAGAGAAACCATTTGTAAAGGCATAGAAAATCATAAGAAATCGAAGAAAGTTCATTATTTGCACTAAAGTACTATATATGTTTTTCATCACTTGAGGTCTTTAAGCTAAGATTCCTGCACAGTTATGGGTGACCTCAGATGACATATAGAGTATCTTTCAACTCTGAAATCTTTTGATTTATGAATTGACTGAAAAGGTCAAGCTGAATTTGACACAATAGTTTTAGACAGAAGTGACCTTGGAATGTCTTTTCTTTTTTCAGTTGTGTTCACTTTCAAGCATTATAGTTCCCTTCTCTATCATCATTTCTTCAACAATCCCTCATTGAAAAATCTTCAACATTTTTACCAATAATTTGGAGTTACAAATTATTTCTGGCAGTTGTGCAGATTTGTCTCCTGAAGAGAATTCAGATAACACATTCAACTTTTTTATTACTTATTTTTTAATATAATATTTCATATTTTTCCCAATTATATATTAAAACAATTTTGATTACTTATTATAGTCAATTATTTTTTCATATACTAGTGATGAGAAGGGATTGAGAGCCAAGAGATATTACTAACATGGTACAATTTTTTTTTTAGCTTCTCTGCTTAATGAGGTGTTGTTTTGAAATAATTACCAAACCTCAACTGCATGCCAAGTACTATGCTAGTTCCTGGGAATATAAACAAAAAAGAGTCTCTGTCCTCAGCAGTGTACATTCTATCATGGCAGACAGCATATATAAAAAGTATACATGACATGGGTGCGAAACATGTGACCTTGAGGCCACATGTGCCCTCTAGGTCTTCAAGTGTGGCCCTTTGTCTGAATTCAAACTTCACAGAATAAATCCCCTTAATAACAAGATTTGGTCTGTAAAACTTGGACTCAGTCAAAAGGCCACACCTGAAGACCTAGAAGGCCACATGTGGCCTCCAGGCTGCAGGTTCCCCACTCCTGTGTAAATAGCACATCTTTTCAGACTTTTTCAATATATCAATCAATGGTACTGATTTTTTTTTCCTCTCTAAAAACATACTAATTTTCATAGGAGATGGATTTCTGGGAGGGGAAAGAATATTTGGGACATCTATGGTGATGTGAGAAACAGAAAATATTAATAAAAACTTATTTTAAAATATGTATATGCTAAATAAATCAAAGATGAATTTGTATGTATATGTATGTGTGCTCATATGCATGTAGGAGACACTATTAACTGGAAAAGTCAAGAAAGGCTTCCCAATAAGGTGTTTTACTTGAGCAGTTTTATAGAAACCAAGACATACTAAGAGGCAGAGGTGAAGGAGAAGAATTTTCCAAGCATGGAGTTTAATAGCCTGTACAAAAACACCAAGACAGTAGATGGAGTGTCCTGTTATTAACAGCAAGAAGTTTGGGTTGGCTGAACTATAGATAGCAAGAGCAGGAGTTAAGCATAAGGTTGGGATCAGGTTGTAAAAGGTTTTAAAAGTTAAACAAAAGGGGCTTACTTTGGGAAGAGTTGTTTGATTCAGCCAGATGAGATTGTGGGCAGTTGGTGAGCAGGGGGCTTTGAAAACCCAGACGCTGGTGCTTCCCTCTCTGGTAACTGACTAGGTATGGATGTAAGGGTCACACGGCTGGAAGCCTTGTCTGCTGATATGTTTCTTTGTCTGCTTGTAACTTCTGTTTGTATTCTCTGAAGTTCAGGGTGCTAACTTTTCCCCCTGAACTAGGTAAATGATATACGTTTCATGGATTAAAGTATGATTGTTAGCCCTTTTTGAGTTGCTTTTCTTTAGAAAAACAGATCTTAGAACCTGTGCTAGCAGCTGCCCTGGGTATGCTAGGGTGCTTGTTGCTACAAATGGCTTCAGGAACAGTATCTGCAAACAAAAAGGAAAGTATGGGTGTCTGAGATAATTGTTTCCCAGTTGTGGTAGCTGTGACTCTGTGGAGCCCTGAAACAGGAGAGCAGAACTGCCTGCATGCTGACTTCACTGAGGTGAGAGCAGGAATGGTGAGCTGTCTGCATCAGGATTGGGGTGGAAGCCAGGGGCCTCCGCCTTTTGTGGGAGAAGTTCAGGAGTTCAGAATTCAGCCACAGGACAAGATAAGGACTGTGCATCAAGGCAGGAGCACTGAATATGTTTTCTTGCTGCATCCCACAGTTTGGGACCCAGGGGGAGGATGGAGTTGTGTCTATGGTGGATTGGGTGAAGTGTCATGGACCCCCAAAGACCCCACCCTGTTGGTTTTGTTGCCGAGTCACCCCTCAGGACTTGGAAGCAGGGGCTGGAGCAGTGTTAAGACTGGGACTTGGTTCATTAGAGCCTGCATCTGAAAGTGCCAGGATAAAGCCTACAGGGGCATTGGGGTGGGAGCAGAGAAAAGAAGGACACAGCCCCCAAGAGAACTTTATTTGGACATTTTTATTTTAGATTGGGGGGATTATAATGCTACATATTTTGTGTTTGTTTAAGGCCCTGTGGCCACTCTGGTAATGAGTTGTTATGTTATGTATCTTGCAAATGTGATGCTTCTATTTTGTGGGGATTATGTTATACTTAAGGGATGTTAATGCTAATTCAGATGTAAATGGCCTACATAACTGACATGAAAGATCTTGGGGCCCAATGCAATGGAAATCTGAAGACCTTCCCTGCCCCTTGGCCCCTTGATAGGCTTAAGTGACTCTGAGAACCTTCCCTGATTTGAAAATATACTCTGCTCCCTAATAGGCTGAATGTGGATAAGTGGAGCCTTTGGTGGAAGGCTCAGTTTTCAGGAATGCCCACACCTTGTTACTTTGTGATTGGACAGTGGGTCAAGAGAGTTGTGACATTCTCTGACCCAGGAGAAGGTTATATACACGCTGATGTGAGATTTTGGTTTGGGGCTCACTTTGGAAAGAGTTGTATGATTTGGTCAGATGAGACTCTGGGCAGCTGTTGAGCCCCCGGGCTTTGATGTTGGTGCTTCCCTCTCTGGTAACTATCTAGATATGGATGTAATGGTCAGACAGCTGGAACCCCTATCTGCCAATCTCTTTGTCTGTCTGTATTTTTTTGTCTGCTTGTAACTTCTGTTTGTATTCTCTGAAGTTTAGGGTGCTGACTTTTTTCCCCAAACTAGGTAAATGATGTATGTTTAATTGATTAAAGTAAGATTGTTAACCCTTAAAAAAAAAGTTAAACAGAAAAGCTGATACTTGGTCAGAGAGATAATAGAGAACCAGTGGAGTAACAAGATCATACTATAAGAAAATTACTTTAAGGGAAAGGACCAATAGATACAAAAATATTTATAGCAACTCTTTTTGTGGTGGAAAGAACTGGAGACTGAGGGGATGCCCATAAATTGGGAAATGGCTGAACAAGTCATTTTACATGATTTGACAGAAGACTATTGAGCTAGAAGAAATGATGAGCAGGATGCTCTTAGAAAAACCTTGAGAGGCAACTAGGTGGCACAGTGAATAGAGCACTGGCCTTGGAGTCAGGATGACCTGAGTTCAAATCTAGCCTCAGATACTTAACACTTACTAGCTTTATGACCCCCTCCAAGAAGAAGAAAAAAAGAAAAGCCTGGGAAAACTTACATGAACTGATGCAAAGTGAAATAAGTAGAACCAGGAGAACATTGCACACAGTAACAGCTGTATTGCATGGTGATAAACTTAGCTATTCTCAGCAATACAATGATCCAAGGTAATTCTGAAGGATTAATGATGAAAGGTGCTGTCCATCTCCAGAGAAGGAACTGTTGAGGCCTGAATACAGATTACTTTTTCTTTATTTTCTTATTTTTCTTGGGGCTATTTTTATCTGTGTTTTCTTATACAGCGTGACTTACTTGGAAATGTGTTTTGCATGACAACATGTATATAACCTATGTCAAACTATTTGTCTTCTCAACAGGGGGGGAAGGATGGGAGGGAAGAAGGGAGAGAATTTGGAACTCAGTGTTTGGGCAAAAAAAGGATGTTAAAATTCTTTTTACATTTAATTGGGGAAAATATTAAATTGATTTTTCAAAAGAAATGACTTTTTCAGGTATGTGGAGGATGGATTGGAAGGTAGGGAAGCAGGGAGACCAGTTGGAAGACTAGAATCCAGGGTGATATAAAAAGAGAGGAGGAAGACAGATTCAAGAGACACCATGGTGGTGGAAATGACAAGATTAAATTGGAAAGATGGAATGAGAAGGCAAGGCTAACACAAGGTTGTGAACCTGGGTGACTGGAAGAATAGAGGTATGCCCTGTAGAAATAGGGAAGTTCAGAAGAAGAATGAGTTTAGGAGAAAACATGAGTCCAAACTCAGACAGGTTGAATTTGAGATGCTACAAATGAGGACATCCAAATTAAAATGTCTAATAGGCATTTGGAGATGTGGAATTGGGACTCAGGAGACAGATTAGGGCTGGATATATGGATGCAGAAATCATTTTCATAGATAATTAAACCCACGGGACCTGAAGAGCTCACCCAGTGAGTATAGAAAGAAAAGAAAAGAGGACAGTACCTTGGTATATACCCACAGCAAAGGGGCATGATATAGATGATTAACCAGCAAAGGGGAGTCAGAAGGAACGGTCAGACAGAAGAACGAATAAAAATTGGTGTCAATTTTGTCAAACGTCTTAGAAAAAAAAATTAGTCAATTGTATCCAGTGTTTTAGAAAGGTTAAGAAGGGTGAGGACCGAGAAAATACCATCACATTTAGAGAAGAAATCACTGTTTGTTGTAGAAAGAGAAGTTTCAATTGAGTGATAAAGTTAGAAACCAAACTTCAAAGGGTTTGGAGATAGGAGGAGAAGTAGAAGTAGAAGTAATAGGGAGGGACAACTTTTTTCCAGGAATCTATCTATCAAAAAGACATAATCAGACTGCTGTCAGTATAATAACTTGCATTTTAATAGCTTTAAGGTTTGTGAAGTAGACCATACCTACCATCTCATTTCATATTCGTGGCTGCTCTGTGAGGTAGGTGCTAGTGCTATGCTCCTTTTACAGAGGAGGAATCAGAGCATTAGACTGATTAAGTGACTTGCACAGGGTAATACAACCAGTAAGGATTTGAGATGGGATCTGAACAGTCTTCATGCCTCCCAACTCAGGTTCTCTATCTTAGCATAAACGAAATGCCCCTCTAGGCACTGTAGCAAGGCACATGGTTGGTGGCTTGATGTACTACAGAGTTCCATAGCAAGAGTTTCAGGAAGTGGCTGGCTACATGTCCTGGTGCACATTTCCTTTATTTGGATGTGGCTACTCGGCCCCTCCTGTGAGTGAACTCAGCCCTGGCCATGCAGTGTCTGCCAGTGGAGGGAATGTAGGAGAAGGCCCTAACCCCAGAGAAGTGGATACCATCATATGCCCCCATGCTTCTTTTCCCACACTTGCAATAGGGGCATTATCCCCATTCTCTAATTTCTCCAGGCTTGGTTCTCAACTCACTGGACAGTTCATCCTTGGGTCCTATAGGAGATTAGCCTATGAGGGCATTCAGGAATTGATTTCCAGTTCTAACTCACTTGATGACCATGGGTTTAACTTCTCTAAATCACAAGTAACACCTATAACATGGAGGAAGGGAGAACCTGGTTGGCAGAGTCTACAGGAGCTGGGACGACTCACCCTTCTGTCTTCTACTCAGGGTTCAGTTTGGGGAAGCCTGCTTCTAGTCAGAGGGTACTTCCTATTCTCCTACTCATTGGCTCATATACAAACCTCCACATCAGTATCCCAGTATATAGTTAATAATGTTCAATGAGATCATGGCACACAAGTCTAGGGTTCCCCAAAAGGGAGTAACAAAGACACTCAACATATAACATGAATCACATATGTGACAGCGAATTTCTTCCTACTCACAAAAATAGATAATGTTTAGCTAAAGGAATCAAAAAGTTATGTAACACACCTACACAGCCTGTATCGAATTGGTTGTCTTTCCAGTGGGGGTGGGTGACAAGGGAGGAACCAAAAGAATCTAGAATTGAAAGCTCTGCAATACCTGCAACTAGGAATCAAGTTACACAGGGGCTGGGATAGGGAGACCCTTCCTGCCCTACCAGAAAGTTAGAGAGCAGACCAGAGGAGGGGCTCCACAGTGGGATCGCTGTTTTAGGGTTGGAGTAGGGGAAAGATAGGGAGAAAATTTGTAACTCAAAATTCTCATGAAAATGAACAATGTAAACAAGAAAACAAAATTTATTACAAAAAAAAGTTATGTAACAGAACAATTAGAACAGAATTTAGTAACAATTTATTACTATAGGTACAATCAATTGGGACACAAATATTGAAATCTAATTTGAACATAAAGCAGTTCTTCCAATATTTCTAATCAGACAATTTACCTTTCACCTTGGCTAGGCACAGACAGATCAAAGAGCCAAGCTTATCTCCTGGAACTATTCTCTACAATATGGAAGTTTCTCTTACCTCCAGCCTGCTCCAACTACAGCCAGCTGTTCTGATGAATGCTGCCACCACCATACTTTCAAATTCACAAAATCACCTTTTCAAGGAAGGAAACACAAAAGAGGCCGGGGCTACTGGGGCCCAGGTGCAAGTGCTCCTGGGTGTGGAGCTAGCTATCCTGGGTGTGGAATCTATCTAACCATCTGCCAGATGAGATAGAGACCCTGTCCTGCCTTGCCTCTAATTGAAATCACATCTTGCTGCCTAAAAAGAACACTTATACATTCTCTGTACAACCTATGCTATAACTTGGGCTACCTATCTCACAGGACTATTATGAGGAAAGCACATTGTCAATCCTAAAGCATTATATAAATGCCAACAGTTATTATTAAAGTGCCTGAGAAAAAATTTTACTCAAGATGTTTTGGTATGTTTTTTAAGAACTTAAAAAACTATAGGGTCTAGCAATATAGTCACCATGTTTAGAAATGAAAACTTGGCAAGATATAATCTATGGACCATCCTTCTTCACCTTTCCCAAACAAATTAGAAGAGATAATTGTCACATAGAACATCCCATAAGTCTGTGCTTGGCCTTCTGCTATTTAAAGTGTTTATCAATGATTCAAATAAAACAAAGATGGTATATTCATCAAATTTTCAGAGGACAAAAGGCTTGCAGAGATGACTCATATGTTGGATGGTAGGGTAAGGATCCAACAAAGAAATCTCAAGAAACTAAACATGACTTTAATAGCTTAATAAAAGCCTAATTAAATAGATCTTTGTAGATATATAGTTATATGTAGACACATCTCTCTAAATCTATAGACAGAGACAGAGATATGTTCTTTTCTTCTTTCTCTGATTTCTTTGGGGCATAGACCTAGCATGATATTACTAGGTCAAAAGATATGCATGGTTTAGTGACTTTTGGAGGAGAGTTCTCAATTGTTTTCCACAATGGTCAGACAAATTCATGGTTCCACGAGTATATTCATGTGTTTTCTCACAGCCTCTCCAACAATGGTCATTCTTAATTTTTGTCATCTTTGTTGTTTTGCTGAATGTCAGTCAGGTAGAACCTTCAGAGCTGCTTGAATTCACATTTCTGTAATTTAGTGACTTTGAGTATTTTTCTGTTTTTATATGATTTCATATGGTTTCACATCTTGAATTTATTCCTTCGAAAACTACCTGTTTCATCACAGTCATATGCCATAATTTGCTCAGTAATTTCTCAATTGATAGGCATTACCCCAGTTTCTCATCAGTTGGGGAATGGTGGGACTATGATATATGAATTTGATGGAAAACTATCATGCTTATAAGAAATGATGGAGATGGTTTCAGAAAAACCTGAGAAGACTTATATGAACTGATGTAGAATGAAGTGACCAAAACCAGGAGAACAATATACACAGTAACAGCAAATTATAAAGATATTCTACTGTGAAAGATTTAGCAACTCTGACCAATGCACTGTTCCATGACAGTCCCAGAGGACTCATGATGAAAACTCCAGATAGAGAACTGATGAATTCAAAGTGCATATTAGAATATTTTTCCTTCCTGGAATATGGCTAATATGAAAAGATGCTTTGTATGACTTCATACAAATTTGTATTATACCATTCTTCCTGAAACATTTTAGGTTAACTCAAGCCTGTTTTCTGTTCTTATTAACCTCACTGGGCTAAAACCTGACTCATGAAATGGTAGTATTAAGACAAGACCGTGTGATATTTTTCAGATAAGAAGCTAACGAGGAGGGCGGCTAGGTGGCACAGTGAATAGAGCACCAGCACTGGAGTAAGGAGGACCTGAGTTCAAATCCAACCTCAGACACTTAACACAAAACTAGCTGTGTGACCTTGGGCAAGTCACTTAACCCCAATTGCCCTAAAAAAAAAAAAGATAGAATCAAGAAGCTAAGGATGAGTCTGAGCTTCCCAAAGTCATTTAGTCATTTGTGGATGGAGTCTTTGGACATTACTCTTGGAGGCATGTGACTCTCCCTCTCAATCAGCTCCTCGTGGACCCTCTAAATGTCATTGAATCTATAATCTGTTTTAGTTTTCCTTTAGAGTCCCTTTAACTAGGTTTTTCCTTAGGTGATACATGAGATTATGATTCTGTTTAACTAAGACGGTTCAACTTTTGTGATATTAAAGGAAATATGGAATTATGAATCTGTCTTTTAACTTTTGTAGCCTAAAAATGTATGAGATGACAATATGTAAAAGAATTTGTTTCTTTTTCTCTCTGATGTCATTTTTTCTATACCACTTGTTAGAAATTCCTATCTGAGTTCAAGGTTATTTTTCTACCTCCTGAATTCATGCTAAAGCACAACAGGTTTTGACCTCTAGAATTTGTGTTATGGTATATTTATTTCAGCATCAGTAACACACTTCTCCTCACATAACAAGCTATTGCATAAACTGGCTTTAGAACATCAGCTCAGACCCTAGCTCTCTCTGATGTTCTATGCTACCCACAGACACGTTCAGAGTAGAAAAGAAAAAGCCTCTTGTCTTCCTTAGGGCTGTGGAGAGAAGTTGCCCCCTTCCTGGTCCCACAGCACAATAATCCTGCCTCCCTGATGAAGATAACACAAAAGTGCAGATGTTTGAGGAGCTAGGCTTGAGGGGCCCTGGACTTGGGATAAAGCTTAGACAGGGTTATCCAGACTCATTGAGCTCAGTAAGAACTGTCTCTTAAGATCTCAGCTTTCACTGCACACAGTGACAGCCACAGTGTTCAAGGACTGACTTTATAGACTTTGCTCTGCTCAGCAAGGCAAGGACCCCAATGAATTCCAAAGGACTCATGATGGAAAGTGCCAGCCACCTCCAGAGAAAGAGCTGTGGAGTCTGAATGCAGAGTGAAATGGACTGTTTTGTTTTGTTTTTCTTATGACTCCTCCCATTCGTTCTAATTCTTCTACACAACATAAGTAATGTGAAAATGTTTAATAGGAATGTATATAGAGAGCCTGTACCAGATTGTAAGCCACCTTGGGGAGGGGGAGAATTTAAAACTTAAGGAAGTGAATGTTTAAAACTAAAAATAAAGAAATTAACTTTAAAAAAGAGAGATCTTGGTTTTCCTGATCTGTAAAATAAAGGGACTAGACCATACAATCTCTAAGACACTTTCCAACTCTTTTGCTGTTCAGTGATTTCAGTCACGTCTTACTCTTCATGACCCCATTTGGAGCTGGCAAAGGTACTGGAGTGATTTGCCATTTCCTTCTCCAGCTCATTTTGTAGATGAGGAAACTGAGGCAACCAATTGGTTAAATGACTTGCCCAGAGTCACACAGCAAGTAAGCGTCTGAGACCAGATTGGAACTTGGGAAGATGAGTCTTTCTGAATCCAGGGCTGGCACTTTGTGCCACCTAGCTGCCCTTTCCACCTCTAAATATCATTATTATTTATTAGGTAGCCTTAAAGAAAGGATGATTTGTTCTGAGGCAATAGTTTTCTATGGGAGGTTTCATTGTAATAGAAGAATTAGGACAAATAGTGTGGCAGATCTTGGAGTCAGGAATGTCTGGATTCAAGTCCTGCTTATGACACAAAGTTGATGTGTGATCATAGACAGGTAAATGGGAAGTGCTTATCATTTTTTTAATATGTAAGGCAAAAAAGCTTTTAAGTTTAATTTGCATTATTAACATTTTCTTAAGACTAGAGTCTAGAGCAGTGGTTCTCAACGTGTGGGGTGCAACCCCTTTGGGGGTCCGACCCTTTCACAGGGGTTGCCTAAGACCATCGGAAAACACATATTTCCAATGGTCTTAGGAACCAAGACATGGCTCCTCTATCCATCTCCAGGCAGGTCTGCCCACATACGAGTATTAAGGGCATTAGGAAGGTTGAGAACCACTGGTCTAGACAATCAACAAAAACAGGAAATCAAGTCCTAGTTAGTTGAGTCTGCTGATTTCCTCCGTACAGATGTTCACACTGAAGATTCAACAACCAGCTTTGGAGAGCCAGTTTGAACTGGCTCCAATGCATCCCTACGTAGGCAAGTCACTCAAGTTCTCTGCGCCCTGGCACACATTTAAGTTCAAATTACGAACAAAAAACTACAAGCAAAAATTAATATTAAGTTATAGACAAGCTACCCTTTAAAAAATTACCATTTATGCAGCACTTACTAAGGGCCAGATACTGGGTTAAGCACTTTATAATTATTTTATTTGATCCTTACAACACCATTGGGAAGTAGGTGCTATCAGTTCTATTTTTAGATGAGGAAACTGAGGCAAAGTGACTTGCCCAGAGTCACACAGCTAGTAAGTGTCTGAGGTCACATTTGAACTCAGATTTTCCTGCCTCCAAGTCGAGCATTCTATGGACTGTGCCACCTAACAGGGCAGCAGGTTACAGGTGAGGACCAAATGAAATGACACATGTAAAGACCTTTGCTAACAGACTTTAAAGTGCTACATAAGCTCTAGCTCATCACCATTATCATCTGCACTGATAAAGACAGTTTCCAGACTGGGAGTTTCCCACATGCTGATGAAATTACAAATCCAGATTCCTCCCAAAAGTAGAGGCTCAGGAAATCAGGAGAGGTCTTATATATCACAGGTTTGTTGTGGTTTGGGTGGGGGAGAGGATTGGTCTGGAAATGCATGGAACATTCCACTGAATGCCAAATAGCAGCTCCTTTTATTCTCTGTCTGGCTGTGTCTCTGTCTCTGTTTCTGTCTCTCTGTCTCTGTCTATCTCTCTCTGTCTCTGTCTCTCTCAGTCTCTCTTCCCAAGCGCTAGTACACTAACATTTCCCATGGCAGATTTTCCCATGGAAACAGCTATCTAGTCAGTGTGGCCAAGGGGCAGGATTTTCTTAGCTCTAAGCAGGAAGTAATGGGAGCCACAGTTATCAGGCTCTGGCTGATATCCCTGGGTTTTTTGGCCAAGACTTGGTTCAATATCAGATCCACCCTCCCCAGGGAGGTATGATACTGAGGACCTGGAATGCAGAATGACTGACCAGCTTTCCCTAAAAAACACGTTTTACCTTTTCTTTTTTCTTTAATTTAATTTATTTATTTTTAGTTTTCAACATATACTTCCATAAAATTTTGAGTTCCAAATTTTCTCCCCCTTCCTTCCCTCCCCCTTCCCAAGGTAGTATGCAATCTGATATAGGTTCTACTTATACATTCATATTGAACATATTTTCACATTAGTCATGTTGTGAAGAAGAATTAGAACCAATGGGAGAAACCACAAGAAAGAAGAAACAAAAAAAGGGAGCGAGCAAATAGCATGCTTCAGTCTGCATTTAGACTCCATAATTGTTTTTTCTCGATGTGAATAGCATTTTCCATCATGAGCTTTTTTGGAGTTGTCTTAGATCCTTGCATTGCTAAGAAGAGATAGGTCTATCAAAATTAGTCATCGCACAATGTTGCTGCTACTGGGTACAATGTTCTGGTTTTGCTCACTTCATTCAGCATCAGTTCATTCAAGTCTTTACAAGTTCTTCTGAAGTCAGCCTGCTCATCATTTCTTATGAAACAATAGTATTCCATTACATTCATATACCACAATTTGTTCAGTCATTCCCCAATGGATGGGAATCCCCTTAATTTCTAATTTTTGGCCACCAAGAACTGCTATAAATATTTTTCCCATTTAGACCTAAAAGTGGTATTACTGGATGAAAAGATATACACAGTTTTATAGATCTTTGGGCATAGATTAAAATTGCTCTCCAGAGTGGTTGGATCAGATCACAACTCCACCAACAATGCATTAGTGTTCTGATTTTCCCACACCTTCTCCAACATTTATCATTTTCCTGTTTTGTCACGTTAGACAATCTTATAGGTGTGATGTGGCACCCCAGAGTTATTTCAATTTGCATTTCTCTAATCAAAAGTGATTGAGAGCATTTTTCCATATGACTATAGATAGCTTTAATTTCTTCCTCTGAAAACTACCTGTTCACATCCTTTGGCCATTTATCAGTTGGGGAATGACTTGTAGTCTTATAAATTTGACTCAGTTCTCTAGATATTTTAGAAATGAGACCTTTATCAGCGACACTGGTTGTAAAAATTCTTTCCTGCTTTTCTGCTTCCTTTCTAATCTTGGTTGCATTGACTTTGTGCAAAACCTTTTCAGTTAAATGCAATCAAAATGATCTATTTTGCATTTCATATTGTTCTCTGTCTTGTTTCATCATAAATTCTTCTGTTCTCCACAAATCTGACAGGTAAACTACTCCTTGCTCTTCTAGTTTGCTTAGAGGATCAGTCTTTCTATCTAAATCATGTACCCATTTTGACTTTATTTTCTTATACAGTAAGGTATTGGTCTATACCTCGTTTCTGTCATACTATTTTCTAGCTTTCTCAGCAGTTTTTGTCAAATAGCGAGTTCTCATCCCAGGAGCTGGGGTCTTTGGGTTTATCAAACAGTAGATGACTGTGGCCATCTACGGCTGTTGTGCAATTAACCTATTCCACTGATCTCTCACTCTTTCTTAAGCAGGGCCAAGTAGTTTTGATGATTGCTGCTCTGTGATATAGTTTTAGATCTGGTATGGCTAGGCCACCTTCCTTCAAATTTTTTTTTCATTAATTCCGTTGATATTCCTAACCTTTTATTCTTCCAGATGAATTGTGTCATTGTTTTTTTCAAGTTCTAGGATATAATCTTTTGGTAGTCTCATTGGTATGGCAGTTACCTTCTCTTTGTAAGAGCTAATTGGAGAGCACAAGCATCTGAGAAACACAACTAGTGGCATAATTGGGGGAAATGCTCTGGGTCCAGTGTTTTCTGGAGTCTGAGGGAGATAAAGAAAGGAAGTAGGATAGGGCTCCACTCCCCTTCGCCTCCAAATTACCAATGTACCCCAATTCTGACCTTTGGACTAGATGAAAAAAAGGGAGGAGGAAGGAAATGCTTAGGAGCAGGGCTGTACAAAGTCAGTTCAAACCTGCTTGGAAAATCCACCTTAAAAATTATACAAAGAGAGGAGGCTAGGTGGTGCAGTGAATAGAGTACTGGCCCTGGAATCAGGAGGACCCGAGTTCAAATCCAGCCTCAGATACTTAGCACTTACTAACCATGTGACCTTGGGCAAGTCACTTAACCTCTATTTCCCTGCCCTGCCCCCTCCAAAAAGCAACTATATATACAAGTGCTACAAATCAGGGTGTGATTGATTGTTTTGTTAATGTCTAGATTTAAGAAAATGATGGAGAAATGTTAATAATGAAGACTAAATTTTATAAGTGTGTCTTGTGGTTTGGTTTGGTTTGGTTTGCTTGTTTTTCTGGAGATCCTAGGTGGTGCAGTGCATAGAACACCAGGCCTGGAGTCAGAGTGACCTGAGTTCAAATCTTGACAATTACTAACTGTGTGATCCTGGTCAAGTCATTTTACCTCTGTCTGCCTCAGTTACTTTAACTGTAAAATAGAGATCATAATAGGGACTACTTTCCAGGATGTTTGGGAGGATTGAATGAGATCATTTTTGTAATGTGCTCAGCACACTTCTTGGCACAAAGCAAGCTCTGTATAAATGCCTGTTTCTTTTCTTCCAGCACAGCCCCAACTAGAGGATACAAACTTGACCGGAAGTAGAAACCTACTTTCTCGCTTTTTCCCCTCCTTGTCAAAAACTGCTGAAAATAGTCATGGATCCTGAATCTCCCAGGAAATTGTGCTTATAATCTGGTTTCTAAAGATAACAGTGTCAGCAGGAAGTCATGACTCCAGGAGCCTGGCTCAGTTGTGAGTGACCAAGACAAGCCAGCCTTCAGGTGCTTTGTTATTAGGGCTCAACCCTGCAGGGATAACCCTGCCACGGTTAAGTCATATCACTGCCCTTTTGTGAGTCAGGCTGCTGAAACAGTCCCCATTTCAGTACGGAATCAGGATATGCCAACGCTAGGAGAAGCATGATAAGTACTTCTTTGTCCTAGTAGATGGATCCCTTACTCCTCACGGTTCCTGTAGGTACTTGAGAGCCCTCGGAGTTGTGGAAATTTGGTTGCTTCTGGACAATATTGGTTCTGATTTCCATATCACACTGATTTCTTCCCTTTTCTGTCCTCTCCTACAAGTCTGAATTGCAAGAGCAAAAGGAAGAAAGATAAAAAAAATTTAAGGGGCACTACAGACCACTTCTCTTTTTATACTACTTCATGCCCAAAGAACATTCAAGGCAACCTAGATTTTGATATTATCTGTCTGTTCTCAAGAAAGGAAAGATTGCTAAGTGCTAGAGGGAGAGAGTCAGTAAGTGGCACAGGGTAATAAGGGGTATTCTGACTTTTCCACCATGGCTGATATAATTTATAAATATATAAATAAACTTCTAAATTATAAATTTACAAATATCTTTATAAATAAATATAGATATATTGGGGCTGCTAGGTGGCACAGTGGATAGAGCTCAGAGCCTGGGGTCAGGGAAACTCATTTTCCTCAGTTCAAATCTAGCCTCAGAAATTCACTAGCTCTGTGACCCTGGGCAAATTATTTAACCCTGTTTGCCTCAGTTTCTTCATCTGTAAAGTGAGTTGGAGAATAAACTGACAAATCACTCCAAAATCTTTGCCAAGAAAACCCCAAATGGGATTACAAAGAGTCAGATATGACTGAAAAAAACTGAACAACAACAAAATATGGAACATGTGTGCTCAAAAAATGTTCACCAGAATACATAGTCAAGAAAGTGTGAAGACCCCTCCCTGTTCTATGGAGTCAGGTCAGAAACAGCCAAAATAAAAAACGCCAGAAGACTTTCTTTTCCCATTGTCTGTGTCTCATCACTTAGCAATGCTCTCCAGTGTCTATTAAACCTGCAACCCTTTCTTCCTAACCTAGTTTTAGAAAGTGCTTTGAGCTGAATCAGTAGGTAGACAATGGAGATTGGCAGGAATGTGTTTTCAGATGCAGACTAAAGGAAAGAAAAGTAAGGGCGTTTCCACTCAGTAAAACCCCAGGAAGTGGATATTTGCTGTCTGATGATTTCACTGACCTCTTAATCACCAGATGTTCATCCTCTGTCAAACACACCCTGAATTGTTCCCTTATCATTTCTGAGTGACTCAGTCCTTGGCTGGACACTATAGGTAATTTCCTATTGGCCTCATCTGCTACAGATTTTACTTTAAACTTGTAAAATCTGCATCAACTCAGGTTTATTTAACAAAGGTATGATGTGGCAAGAGCCCTCCAGACCCTGGTGTGCCCATGGTGGCCCGCCTTGCCAGGTGCTTGATATGTAAGCACTTAAAAAGAAACCTGAGTAATTCTGTTGGCTTCATTGAAGCAGAACTTGATGGAGCTGACAGTCATTCAATATTCATTGAAAGAGAATGAATTGCCTGTTTCCTCTAAGTCCCAATTAAAATCTCATCTTCTACAGGAAGACTTCCCCAAGCCCCCTTAATTCCAGGACCTTTGCTCTTTTAATTCTTTCCTATTTCTCCTATATATTGCTTGTTTTATATATATTTATTTGCATTTTGCCTCCCCCACTAGATTGTGAGCTCTTTGAGGGGAGGGGCTGGGACTGTTTTTTGCCCCTTTTTCACATCCCTGACACTTAGCCCAGTGACTAACACATAGTAGATACTTTATAAGTGTTTATTGATTGATTGTTAACACATTTGGTTACAATATAGGAAATATTTTAACAAATTCTCTATGCTTTTATAAGTTGCCTCCACTCACTCAAAGTGTGAAAGAGGCCAATACTCTCATCAGAGCTACTCAAAATACTGGTTGTTTTTCTACTCCCACATATCAACTGTCCTGGCTCATTGATTGTAGCTCTGATCAAAAAAACATTCTAATAGGACTACGTTCCTCTTCTATATGCATTCCTGGCTACAAGTCTCTGCTTCTGTCTTCTGTACACGTCCTTTTAAAATCTGCCTTTATCAAAGAGGCACCAGGACAGCAACATTGGTTTCTTTGTCTCAGACTTTTTTTTCCCCTTTGATGAAATAATCTGAGAATGGATCATTAGAATTCTATTCTTGAAAGTCTCCCATCATCCTCTATTCTTTTAGAATCTCAAGTTATGAGATTATCTCAAATCATGAAATTGTACAATCTTATGATTTAAGGCTATAGAAAAGTCGGAGGCAGAGTTAGGACCTGAACCCAGGTTTCTGATTCCTCGCCCCATGCTCTTTCCATTTTGGCCACATTATCTCTCACTACCCAAGAGGAAGCAATTTTCAGAGTTAATGGAGCTACTAATTAGGGCAAGCCCAGGCTGGCTCACCCCATCTCTCAGTAGTGTTATGAGAAGTGATGGTCAAAAGTGCCACTTGCACTTTGGATTAGTCTTGGACAATCTGCATAAATTGTGTGTTCATAGACATTCTGTCTTCAATCAGCTCCAGCATTGTAAATTATAAACCAAGTTGGAGAAGCATAACTTTTGACCTAGCATGGGCAGTGTTTCTACAATCTGATGTCTCCCATTAGGACATTGATTCCAAGAAGTACAATGGATGAAACCCTTAACTGGAAGTCTGGGGACTCTAGTCTGGCCTTCGTCACTAATTCCCTAAACGACCTTGGGAAAAATACTTATCCTTGCTAGGCTTCTGTAAGCAACTGTAAAATGGTGGCATTCAACCATAAGTCCTCTGAGGCCCTTTCCAGTTTTCACATCCTAGGGGGCTATGGAAAAGTCAACAGCAAATATTGCCATGCATGAAATCATCGGGCATCTGCTCTGTGCCAGGCACTGTGATAAGCATTGGGGATACTGAAAAAGACAAAAATGTCCCTGCTGTCAAGAAACTCACAGTCCATTGGGGGAAAGAACATGCAGACAACTGGATGTGTGTGTGTGTGTGTGTGTGTGCACGTGTGTGAGTGAGACAGACAGACAGACAAATGGAGATAGAGAGTCACTGAGAATGGCCTCGGATGATGTGGCTTACTGGTGATTTGATAACAGACATTTGTGCACACTGGATTCTGTCTTCATGCTCTATGACATTATCAGCACCAGAAGACTTCAGGAGTCACTGGTCCAAAAGTCATTGTGGTCACTTCCTTTTCCCCATTATCATCTTTTTTTAAATACAGGAAATGATATTAAATATTGACTTTAAACAGATAGGCATTAAGTTAATAAGGATTAGCAATTAACTCTTCCAGATGGAGCAGGGATCGGCCCACCCCACAAGGCTGGGAGCTTCACCAAAAGACAATAATCCTTTAGCATTGAAGACTGACTTTTTCTATGGGTAATATTTTTTCTCCCAGGACTAATGTCCCCTATCACTGTCATTGTTGATTCACGTCCAGCTCTTCATGATTCCCTTTGGCAAAGATAAATGACTTGCCCAGGGCCACACAGCTATTAAGTGTCTAGGCCAGATTTGAACTCAGGAAGGTAAGTCTTCCGGTCTGTACCACCTTGCTTCCTCTGCTGAGCCACCTAGCTCCCTTGCCACTGCCAAGAAGATGACATTTGGAGATGTTCATTCAATATTGGGGCAGCTAAGTGGCACAATGGATACAAAACTGGGCCTGGAGTGGGAAAACCCCAAGTTCAAATCTGGCCTCTAATACTTACTAGTTGTGTGAGCTTGGGAAAGACACTTTACCTCTGTTTGCCTCAGTTTGCTCAACTGCAAAATGGATTTATTAATAGGACCTATCTCCAGGGTTACTACAAGAATCAAATTAGATGTGTCTAAAGCACCTAGCACAGTGCTTGGCATATGGTGGTTGCTCTAAAAATACTAGGTATCATTAATATTTATTAAGCACCTTTTGTATACAAGCTGCTATGGGAGAGATGCACAGTATCTGCCCTCAAGTTGCTTTTAAGACTTGTACAAGTAACTAAAATACAAAACAGCCTGAGGGACATGAACAAAGTGCTATCGGGTTTCAGAGGGAGAATTCTCATTCTTCCGGGGTGGTTTGGATTGTTTTGTAGTAATTATTATCCTTTCTAGAATTTTATACTTTCCAAAGACCTTTCACACTCATTAACCCATTTAATATTCAAAACAATCCTGTAACAGAAGCAGAATCTTGTGTCTACTATTCTCCTGGGTCTGTTTTCTTTGCATCAGTTCATGCAAATCTTCCCATGTTTCTCTGAATTCTTCATCTTCACCATTTCTTATTCCTGAAAATATTCCATGATAGTCATATGTTATAATTGGTTGTAAAACAACAGTTAAAAAAACAAACAAACAGCTGAACGCAGATGAAATACGGTGACAAATGCTGGCTCCAAAGTCAGATGGTTAAATGTCCCTCTCAGTAGATATATAGAAGGCTATGGGTGCAGAATGTGGCAAGCATTGTCAGAGAAGGGGGACACACTAGTAGTTTTTATTTGTTGGGAGGATAGGCGATACATCAAGAAATTATTTTTTAAAAAAGCTTTAATAAAACTTCTTTAAAAGAGAAAGAGGTAGAAGAGATGTTATTATTTTTAATTTTTTGATAACACATTACTCAAGGTCCTACAGCAAGTCAGTGACAAAACTGGGATTAGAAACTACAAAGGCAGGGAGGCTAGGTGACATAATGGAAAGAGCACCAGCTCTGAAATCAGGAGGACTTGAATTCTAATCCATCCTCAGATACTTAGTAGCTGTGATCCTGGGCAAGTGACTTATCTCTGATTGCTGAAGAAGAAGAAGAAGAAGAAGAAGAAGAAGAAGAAGAAGAAGAAGAAGAAGAAGAAGAAGAAGAAGAAGAAGAAGAAGGAGAAGAAGAAGGAGGAGGAGGAGGAGAGGAAGAAGAAGATGATGATGATGATGATGATGATGATGATGATGAAAAAGATGAAGAAGAAGAAGCCACAAAGAGAAAGTGAGATATATCACTTTCAAAGACAAAGGCACTATGGTGCTGGCAAATGTTTAACCAGCTCTCTGAAAAGAGTACTCATCTTTCCATTTTATCTATATCATTAACATTTTCTTCATCACTTCCTTACAGATCAGCAACCAACAAAACAGTGAATTAAGCCCTGATCTGCAGTGTTTTCAGATTTCTGAGATGTAAATATTCACAATGAAAATTTAACAATGGACTCTCACTGGTCAAAACCAGTCCCATGGCACCTCTGCATTAAACCCTCTCCCTCCCCCTGCTTTTTCCACCCTCTGGCCAGGCAGGGACAGGCTAGATGTCAAGGATTCTGTTTCTTTCTCTCGCGTCTGTCTCTTACTCTTCTGCTGTGTGATTTGGATAAAGGCATTCATCTTTGTGCTCCTCAAAAAGAGAATTCCTGAGCTAACCCTTCCGGCTCCAGAAAACTTGTGAGTCCAATGAAGGACATCTGTAAGGTCTCTAGGGATCTAGGAAGATGGTATGAAAGGATGATGCATATTCTGAGCATCCTACATTGCCAGCTAGAAAGGGATTGATTCAGGCAAAGGAGGCCTACAAATTTCCATTCACCAGAAAGTCTCAGAGGGGTTAATTATTCAGAGAATACCATCTGTTCAATGACTGCATTTCACAGCTGGCCCCTGATAAGATAAGAGAGGATGACATAGGTTATAAATAGGATTCACTGTCTAAGACCAGAGTAACTTCCTCCACCACTATCATTCTCCATCTCCAGTTCCCATCACAGCCCCAGGGCTGAGTTCAACATGAAGTTCAAACTGTATATGCTCATCTTGGCTCTGGTTGCCATCATTGGTACCTGGGGTAAGTTGGGACCAAATTAGGACTGTATCTTATGTTGAGGATATTCCTTTGCTATTTGGGGTCAAGGAACAGGGGCAAAGACAGGGCCTGGAACAAGCAAGAGAATCAACTTTAGCAACCTTCCTTCTCTACTTTAAAGCTCCCTTGGATATGCAGAAATCAGAAACAAGTCCAAGGGTGACTTATCCTGGTAATGCCCATCTCCCGGTCAAAAAAACTCAACTTTATTGGTAAACCTTGACTGGATGGGTAAAGATGAGCCTCTGATTGACTTCTCTTAAAACTCTGTGGCATTAAACATCTGCTCTGTAATGAAATTTACTTAGTTCCCTATAAAGAATTATCATTCATTCAATGTTCACTCCTCATGCTATCTGCCAGGTGCCTACGATATGTAAATGCTATGTAGCATAGAAGGTGAACAAAAAACAGCTCCTACCCCCTAGGAATGTATAGCCTAGAAGGGAGAAATTAGCAGTAAACAAGCAAAGATGCTTAAGTGCCTAAGAGAGTGGTGATACGTGAGTTCTGAGGAAAAACTAATCACTTTTGGCTAACGATATCACAGAAAGAAAGGCGTTCTGGAGAAAATAATATTGCAAATGTGCCTTAAAGGAGGGCTAGGATTTCAACAGGTAGGGAACAGAGAATTCTGGCAGAGGGAGCTGTCGTTTGTTCTAAAAGGGGACTGTGACATCAAGAAGGCGATGCCACAATATGTAAGTGAATTGGATATAAGTGAGGCAGGGCTGTCCAGAGTCACCAGCCTCACTAGCCTCACTTTCTCCCCCAGAGTTATTTGGGTGCAGTGACCAGATATAGATGAGCATAACTGGACATTGTCCTGTGACTGAGGTAGCATGGCTTAGAAAAAGGCAGAGAAGGAAAGAAAAAACACACGGGACAATGGGGCTAGATGAGACAGTTAATTTAGTTCTTTGAGCCTGAGGGTTCCCATTAGAGTAGCATGAAAGAATAACCTAGAAATTCGTAAAAGTCATAGTTTATGTGCTGGGATATCAAGAGAAGATGTGCTTCATTACTGACCATCTACATTGAAAGGATGGACAGAGTTTTGAACCTCATTGACCCATTCCCTGGTGAAGGGAAGAAGGTGTGTTAGGTGTAAGCATAGGGTACCATGAAATGAAATGTACTCACATGGGCAGGAAGCACACTCCCCGATGTCAGCACCCTTGTACAAAGCTCTGTCTGCCCTGTGCTAGTTATGGCTCTTCACACAAATGTCAGAAGAGCCTAGCTACCTGTAGCATGGAATGGGGTGAGTTAAATGGGGTGACATTCTGACTGCTGTACCAGGTTAGTGGGCAGGTCTATTCTTTAAAAGTACCTTGCTGCTCTTAGCTAAAATGGGAGACAGAAGAAGGAGATGATTATGGGGAAAGGAGAAGGATTTTCTAATTGTTACTCCTTAAATTGCTAGGAATGGGACCGGGAAGACACAGTGCTATGGTGACTTTTTTTTTCTTTTACTGGCCTCTTCAAAAGAGATCGCTCTTCTCTACTACAGAGCATCACAGAAGTCTTTGTTCAGCTTTAAGCTGCCAAGGTTAAAGGCTGAAAGAAGACTTTGAGGACACCTTGTACAATAGCGATCATCATAATGATATTATTATGGCATAGCGTAGATATGATATGATATATAATATAGTATCATCTAATAATGTATTGTGATCATCATGATTATAAAAAATATATATGATATAATATATTCTTCTCACCTGTAATAACAGCCCTTCTACACTGCTACGGTGTGCCAAGTGCACTCCAAGTGTTATCTCAACTGACCCTCACAGCAGCACTAGGAGGTAGTGTGCTGTGTGTGGGGGGCCTGCCTCTGGCTGCCGTCAGTGGTGACCTGGAGATATTGGATCCAAGTTGGGACTATATCTTGATCTGTTTGCTCAATTGATTCAACTGAGATCTGGCAGGTTGAAATCTTTTTTCTGTTTGGAGTCAAGGAACAGGGGCAGAAGCAGGGCTTGGAACGAGCAAGTGTCTACTTTGGCACCCCATCCTTTACTTTAAACCTCTTCATGTCATGATATATAGAAATCGGAGTATCATGGAGGGAAGTGCTATTATTTTCCTCACTTTACAGTAGAGGAAACCAAGGCAAATAGGGTAAGGGACTTGCCTAGAGTCACACAGCTAGTATCTGTGGCTGGATTTGAATTCATGTCTTCTTGACTCTAGGCCCAACACTATCCACTGCACTCCCTAGCTGCCACCTAACTAGCTTCTATAAGGCAAGGCGTGCGTCTTCTCCCAAACTCTCCACTCCAAGCAGCAAAAGCATCCTAAGTGAATAAGACTGACTTCTGGGATTCAGATTCTTAGCCTAGGAAAGAGATCTTAGAGGTTATCTTGTTCAACCCCTACCTTCAGCATGAATCCCCTCTAAATCAGTTTTAACAAGATCATGCAGCTTTTCTTCCCTGTCTCTGATATTGTGAAGCAACTCATTACATTTTTAGAAAGTTCTAATTGTTTGGAAGTTCTCCCTTATGATGAGTCAAAATTTGCTCTTCTACGGGTGGCCAGATGGTACAGTGAATAGAGTACCAGTTCTGGAGTCAGGAGGTCCTGAGTTCGAATCCGACCTCAGACACTTAACACTTACTAGCCATGTGACCTTGGGCAAGTCGCTTAACCCTAATTGCCCTGCCCTCCCCTCTCCAAAAAGAAAAAAAAATTGCCCTTCTCTAATTCCTAGGTATAGCTGAGTTATAATTTTAGCAAAGTGTTCTTGCATTTTTAGGACAAATAGTTTGATTAAAACATTGTTTTTAAAAAAAGAACATACCGGCTCTAGAGTCAGGAGGACCTGAGTTCAAATCCGGCATCAGACACTTTACACACTTACTAGTTGTGTGACCTTGGGCAAGTCACTTAATCTTTCCCCCTCCAAAAATAGAAACAAAAAACAAAGAATGTTTGTAGCTTTTTGAAAACAGAATGTGAAGGTCTCTTTCCTATGAAGTAAAAAGTAAAGAAAGGCTCTTCACAGCTATATGGTCAGAGGAACTCACAAGTGACCAAGATCAACCTTCAGGGACCCCATTTTCCCATCTTGTGTTCTGTGGTGCCAGACATACCTCACTGAGGCAAAGGGGAAACGAGTTTTGAAGGCACATGGGCGTACATAAGGTCCATGCCACTGGATCCAAAGCTAGGAACATTTTTCCCTGGGACAAAAATAATTGAATTGAGGGGTGGGAGTGGGAAAGGATGAGCAAGGATAAACAGAAGGATGGAGGACAGCCCAATTACAGGTCCAACCATGCTGGTATATGGTACCCGTGGAGGTTGGCAGGAACACAAGCCCCACCACAACATCCTGTTGGCATGGCAATGAGATCCTGTGATACGGTAGGTAGGGGGTGGTGGCAGACCACAGGTGTCGGTGTGAATAAGCACAGGGAGGAACATTCCTGCTGGACATCAGCACCTTGAGACAAAGCCCTAATGGCTCTGAGCTTATGGCTTTGAACACCATGTGGTAAGCAGGTGCCAAATGAGTCCAGCTAATAGTATGGGACAGCTGAGTGGTACAATGGATTGAGCCTCAGACACTTACTAGCTGTGTGACCCTAGGCAAGTCATTTACTGCTATCTGCCTCAATTCCTCATCTATAAAATGGGGATACACTGGAGGAGAAAATAGCAAACTATTTCAATATCTTTCCTAAGAAAGTCCCAAGGACAAGTCCATGGGGTCACAAAAAAGGACAAAGTAGCATGTAATGGATTGGGTTAAAGCAACATTCTGCCTGTGGTACCAAATGTCCCTCTCTAGCTTAAAAGTCTCCAGAGCAACAGAGAGAGCCAGATGTCAAACACACACACACACACACACACACACACACACACACACACACACGCACACGCACATGTACATTCCCCAGAGAGCATTTAAGTATTTAATGTACTGCTTGTAATTTGAAGTATTCACCCAGAGGCTGCTGAAGGGAGAGATTTCAGCCATCTGTCCTGGGGGTGGACTGATTACCTCCAAGACCCCTAATATCTCTGAAATTCTAGATTTATCCTAGACCCTGGGAACAAGGGACAGCAATGCCATTAGCTTCTGGCTACTCTCTCCAAGAGCCTGACAGTGCACGAATTTGCCCACTTTTTCTCTCGAGGTCTTTCTAAGACCCTGGGATGTTCCTGGAACCAAAGAGACCCAGAAGCTTCTTGCAGTGGGACATCCCAGCTCGGAATACTGCTTCTTCACTCTAAATTAGTCCCTGGGCTAGCTTACGGGTGAGGCAGAGCCTTGTTTGTATGCTAGGATTCAATCCTTAATTCTTTCCATTAGTGGTTACTGAATCCCCACCATAGACAAGATCCATGACAGATTTTAGTGTTAACTGGAAAGTTGGCTCTTATAAACATATTGAGCTTTCTGTAGTTTACACGGGCTCTGTTTACAGTTTACAAAGGGCAGCAATAAAAACCTTCTGAATCAGGTTTTTTTAATCTGTTTTATCTTAACTAACTTCACCATGTCTTACAGGAGAGCCAGTGAAGGCAGAAGTGGTTTTTCAGAGAATGGTAAGCAGGATAAATCTATGCTTCTCTTCTAATTCAATCAATCAATCAAAAAAAATCAATAAATATTTATTAAGTGCCTACTCTGTACTGTGCACTGTGCTAAGCACTGGGAATACAAAAAGAGGCAAAAGGCAGTCCCTGCCCTCAAGGAGCTTACAATCTAATGGGGAGAGACAGCAGGCAAACAGATGCATGCAGACAAAGCCAGCTATGTACAGGATAAATAGGAAATGATGTATTGAGGAAAGACACTTGAATTAAGAGGGGAAAGGTTTCCTGTAAAAGATGGTGTTTTACTTGGGACTTAGAGGAAGCCAAGTCCTTATCCATGATGCAGGCTGAGTGCTTGCCCTCAAAGTTAAACTCAGATCCAGATCCACCTGAGGTTTTCTCATTTTTCTCTATTAAATAAAGTGGCAGCCTAGAGTTACTAGGGGTCACTCACTTCCATCTTGTCATCACTCGGTTAAAAACCAAGCCTAGGTTTGTCTGGCTCTATAATTTGATCCAGCCTGCAACCAAGTGAGTTCTGTTCCTCTTCCTCCCTAAAGTCAAAGAGGAAGAGTTATGATGAAAGGGCTCTGTAAATCATTTATATATGGAAGGTATTGCATCTATATGAAGCATATATATTGCATATATAAATATATATTAAAAATCCATTTACATATGGAATATATTCTGATCATTTATAGAGAGCTACTGTCCTCCCTTAGGCAGCTAAGTGGCACAGTGAATAGAGCACTGGCCCTGGAGTCAGGAGGACCTGAGTTCAAATCCGGCCTTAGACACTTAACACTTATTAGCCATGTGACCTTGGGTAAGTCACTTAACCCCAATTGCCCTGCCTTCCCCTTTGAAAGAAAGAAAGAAAGAAAGAAAGAAAGAAAGAAAGAAAGAAAGAAAGAAAGAAAGAGTAGAAGTACCAATAAATACAATTTCACTGCTAGAAACTCACCATTCTATATCTGGAAACATAGAAGGATAATGGGTTTCTAGTCATTAGTGGATAGGAAAGGTCAGGGAGAGAAACATGTCTCTGAATCAATTAGAAAAGGTTCAAAATCTGGTGACAGATTTTGATTAAATTTATTTTTTATTGAAAGATGTAATTACATTTAATTTTAATTACACAGCATATGCAGAGCCATCTAGTTATAAGGGGAATAGGCATCAGTCCTCTAGCTACCAGTATTAAATATGCATAATCCAATTTAAGTTATTTTAAGCAAGCAAGACCCCTCTCGATGGTCCCACTCCATCCCCACCTCTGTTTTTACACTGAATATCCTAAGATAATGGTGCATCACCTCCACTCAAGACTTCCTCAGCTACCTCAATATCTTGGTATCTCAAATGATCTAAACTGGTTACTGCCCTTTATCAAACAAACCAAAGCATGCTGGGTAGATGCTAACTATTCCTTCTATCCTTGCATCCTTTACTTATTGCCATGGCATGTGGGTGACTATTGACTCTCAAAGGCTATGCCCATAGAGCACAAACTCTGGTGGGTCCTACAAAGCTACACAGTCTTTGTGTAGATGCCTATTCAGTTAAATTTGTCTGTTTTTTATTCAGTAAATCACAGTGGCTCCCTATCAATCAATAACCATTTATTAAGTGCCTCTTGTGTGTTGAGCACAAGTAGGAGCGCCTCCTGTGATCTAACATCCTCTGCTTGGCTCTCACAGCTCTTCTTAAGCTGGTCCTTCCCTGCCATGCCAGTCTTTCTACACTTTATTCCCCTCCACATACTCAGTGGTCCAGAGAGACTGCTCTCCTGGCTGCTTCTCACATAGGATGTTCTCGTCTCCTCCTCCCAGCTCTTCTGGTTTTCTTAAGGTCTCACTTTAAATCCTACCTTCTGAAAGACTTTCCTCATCCCATTTAATGCTTCTCTTTGTTGATTGTCTCCATTTCACAATGTGAATATTTTATTTGTTGTTGTCGTGTTTGTCAACACAAATTATCTGAGTATAGTGACATCAGGGAGACGATGACATGACTTGCAATTGACTTTGAATGAGTGAGGAAGGGCTGTGCAAGGTCACCAGCCTCACTCTCTCCTCCAGAGCCACCTGGGTCCAGTGGCCAGATGCTCATCAGGATGACTAGAGATGGCCCAGGATGCAGTGGAAGACCCTGGTCCTTTTAGGCTACGGCCTTTTCAGGTTCTCACTTTGAGTGAGGCAACATCCATTTAATGAATAGGCCTCTTTAAAAAAAGAGGCTAAAGAATGGGCCCTTTAATTTAAAAAAGAGGGGGAAAAAATCAAACTGGGAGACAGAAGACCCTCAGGAGTGCTGGTGAAAAGAGAAACAGTTACCATTTGACATTCAATTGAGCCAAGAGGGCCCACTTTATAGCCATTAAGGGGTACCTGGGCAGGGACCTATTGCAGTCCACTCTATGAGTTCCACATTGAACTGTGTGTGAGGTTTGGTGAAAGAAAGAAAAAGGAAGAAGAAAGAAAGAGAGAGGAAGGAAGGAAGGAAGGAAGGAAGGAAGGAAGGAAGGAAGGAAGGAAGGAAGGAAGGAAGGAGGAAAGAAAGGTGACGAGGGGAGGGTATGTGTTTCAGGAACCCCAACAGCCAGAGTCCCTGGAAAGTAGTCTGGAAAGAATTCATGATCCCAAGCAATCTTTAAGCCAGTTTGGTAAAAGTTTAGTGTTACACTTTACAGCAGCCAGAAAGACTGAGGGAACCTGCAACTTAAAGAGGGAGAGTTAAGTTTTTATAGGATAATCGTCAGTAGAACCTGTGCCAATTATGCTAACTAGGTGAGTCAGGGTGCAGTTGAGGAGTGGTCAGTTCTTAAAGGAACATGCACTTTTAATATCTACTGTGTAGGCATATTACCCAGAATTCACTGGGAAATAGCCCAAGGGGGTGCTGCCTGGAGGTGCGGTTTTAGGCTTGAAATGTCACCAAGTCAGCTAGCAGTTAGGAGTGGCAGAAAACTCAGGTGGTCCCATCAATGTCCTGTTAGACAAGATAGATGGTAGGAATAGACTTAGGTTCCAAGCTAACAAGGGATTCAGGATATGTATAATGAGCTAGGAAGTATACATATGACTGAGTCTAGGATATATGATAAATATGACCCCATACACAGCTGTTTTAGCCAGTATAGAGTTGGGTCAAACTACTAAATTCTGTAAGTGCCGCTGGCCATTGTATCAGGAAGAAAGATATGTATTTTGTTAGGGAGTGTTGCCCTTGAGCTAGATAGAAACTGCCTGAGGCAGTGTTTTGAGGCTAGGGAGAAATGTGATTTTACAAATTGGGGTGCAAGCACAGGTACCCAAGCACCCCATCAAAGAAAAGAAGGAAAGAAAGAAGTCTAGCCAGTAAACCCCAAGTTAACTGGGTAGCTTCCAGCCATCAAAATTTACCTTCCTTAGCTAATGATACCCAACAATAATAACTAACATTTATATTTGCTTTTGTTCAGTTGTATCCAACTGTTTGGGACCCCATGGGCCATGCAGTCCATGACATTATCTTGGCAAAAGTACTGGGGTGGTTTACCATGTCCTTCTCCAGAGAATTAAGGCAAAAAGAGGTTAAGTGACTTACCCAAGGTCACATAGTTAATAAGAATCTGCAGTTGAATTTGAACTCAGATCTTCTTGACTCCAGGCCCAGGGCTTTATCTACTGAGTCATCTAGCTGCCTAGTTGTTGGTGTAGTCTTTCCCCAATTAGACTGTGAGCTCCTTAAGAACTGGGATTTTTTTTTTCATACCTTTGTATCTTAGCACTTAGCAAAGTGCCTGGAGTATGTGCCAATATGTAAGCATTTAATAAACGCTTGTTGATTTGATTCAACTTGACTTATCTGTTTTTTGAGATTCAGTCTAGCCAAGTCTAAAGAGACTCATCAAAAAAAAAGTAGGCAATTATTTTTTAAAAATCAAAGCATCTCATAAAAGTGTCTCCTAAGGCATGAAGGGATTCCAATCTACAGTGTGGGTGATAGCCATAAAGAAGAACCAAAACCTTTGAAGATGAAGTAATGGAACCACCAGATCTTGGACTAGCTTCCCACATGTGGGCTCTGTCTTACTGAAGCGTTCATATCTATAAGGGCAAGCCTACCGCTACTGCTGATCTAGCAGGAACTGGCAATAAGAATTAAAATTTTAATATGAAATTGAGAGAGTAGGTGTCCATCTGAGGATTGATTCTCAAGAAGGGCAGTGTTCATAATTTATGGGTCTGCCCCTCTCTTAAGCATTCCAGAGAATTTGGAGGGTAAAGTCTTTCCTTGAAAACTAGTTGAACCGTTATCAAGAAACTTTTCCACAAAGTTCCTTCCAAATGCAAGTGAGAATAGTGAACTTTTCTCACTGAATGACACATCTATCTTTTCTCAGCCATTCTGTGAACACATGGGGAAAATCCCAGTGTGCCCCAAGTTGTACCAACCCATCTGTGGAAGCAATGGAAAGACCTATGACAATGAATGCCAGCTGTGTGTTACAAGAATGTGAGTTCACTTTCTAATTTTACATTTAACTGAGTCTTTTGGTACTGACATAATCCACATAGGTGGTATCCAATTCAAATCACAGTGAGGGCTACTAAACTCTACATAAGCACTGCTGCTGGCTTCATACTAACTTGGATAACTATCTCTTCCATTGTATTTTACTTATCTGTATTTCCATTTCATACTCTATTGTATTTTATTAAATATTTCCCAATTCTATTTTAATCTGGTTTTAGCCTCAATCTGGAGAGTTATTCAGGTTGTGTGTTTGACATTTCTGCTTCATACTACTGCCATAGCCAGCCCGGGCTGAGACACTGTCTCCTTGTACCCACATTGCACGTGTTTCTTGCCACAAGAACCATTCTGTTCAAAATACAATGACTTAAGAAGGAATAGCTAGGTGATGCAATGGATAGAGCACTGGCCCTGGAGTCAGGAGGACCTGAGTTCAAATCTAACCTCAAATACTTATTAGCTGTGTGACTCTGGGCAGGTCACTTAATCCTGATTCCCTCAAAAAAGAAGGAGGAATACAACATAATGGAATCTGGTCCAAGCCCAGAAACTCAGACTAACTTGGTGTTAGCCCTCAGGTAATATATTTTATTTTTCTTTAGGATTGTCTCCTCATCTATAGAATCAGGAGTTTGGATTACAGCACGGGCTTTCTAAGATCCCTTCCAACTTAAATGAGCACAGACTAGTTTCATATCCCACCTCCAACTCCTATCACCTATGTGAGCTAAGGAAAATCATTTAACCTCCCTTGGGCCACAGCTTCTTCATCTTTACATTGAGAGGTTGACCTTCTGTTGTTCAGTGTTCTTCAGTCCTGTCCAACTCTTCATGACACCATTTGGGATTTTCTCGGTAAAGATACTGGAAATGGTTTGCCATTTCCTTCTCCATCTCATTTTACAGATGAGGAAACTGAGGCAAACAATGTGAAGTGATTTGCTCAGAGTCGCATGGCTAGGAAGTGTCTGAGGCCAAATTGGAACTCAGGAAAATTAGTCTTCCTGACTCTCAGTCTGGTAGTCCATGTACACAACCACCAAAGAGGTTTGTTAGATGACCTCAAATGTCCCTTCCAACTTGATAATCACTTAACATCAATTTAATAACTTCAGTAAGGTCCAGAGCCTGAACTAATCAACCAGAAAAAGAACCTGGACCTAATAACTTCTTTATTCTCTGAGTAAATTTAGAGAATCCCTCTCCCTGTGTCCAGAAGATCAGATGGGGCTGACTTCATGGTCATTAAGGATGAGACCCTTAACCTGAGACACCACCCTGAGTAATGGGACTTTTTCTTATCTTAATATTTTGTGGACATATACTATGTTATAGCCAGTTAATAGTAAGGAAAACCCAGATATCCTGGGTCATAATTTCAGCAGACACTTTAGCAAGTCTCTTATTTTAGTGTATTTACCCCCTATTTAATTAAGAAAATTGCTTTCTTATACCATGATTAAATATGCACGGAGATCAGAAATTTGAGCTGACATGGCCTTGCTCTCCCAGATTGCTTATAGTATCAGCTTTTATACCTAGATCATGCACCTATTTAAACTTGATTTTGGTATATGGTGTAAGATATTGGTCTGCTGCATGTCATTTCTTATAGCACAATAATATTCCATTGCAATCATATACCACAACTTGTTCAGCCATTCCCCAATTGATGGACATCCCTTTAATTTCCAATTTTAGCCACCACAGAAAGAGCTGCTATAAATATTTTTGTACAAATAGATAATTTTTCCTTTTTTGTAAAAAATGCCTTTGGGATATAGACCTAATCGTGGGATTACTGGATGCAAGGGTATGCACAGTTTTATGGCACTTTGAGTATAGTTCTAAATTGCCCTCCAGAATTTTTGGACTAGTTCACAACTCCACCAACAGTCTATCCACATCCCAGTTTCATACCTTTTGTTGAAAAGGATTTCTTTCCTTCAATCCATGATTTATCTTCCATGTCTATTTTAGACTTTTATTCTTTAATTAATGGTCCTCTGTAATGGTAATAGGAATTTGAAGATCTTCCTTGCCACCCAAGAGGCCGAATGTAATCGCATGGAGCCTGTGGTGGTAGGAACTTGCTGAACAGTGGAGCAGAGCCCACAGGAAGCTGGGAATTAGAGCAGCTAGATGGTGGAAGAGGACAATTATGCAAGGAGGCAGCTAGGCTTGTGAATGTTTGTTTGTGGAAAGGTTAAAGGATAATATGGCTCCCTGCTGTGCTACGGTATGTTAGCTTCTTTGTTGCTATGATGGATTTGGCTTCCTGGTGTTGGGATTTGACTTTCTGGTGTCTGAATAAATGTTTTGTTTCTGTCTTATCTATGGAGAGTCTGTTACATTTTGTGGTTTGAGCCCTCTGGTGGCATATTCATAGTTGCCATTGGTGCTGTGAATATTGCATTGGCACTACACTCCCATTTTATTTAGTCCTTTTTTAATCTCTATTCTTCAATAGAATTAAACTTCCAAGGTACCTATTTTGGGATCTGTCTTCCAAACAATTTCTGTATTATAGCCTTGTAGCTTTTGCTCCCCCACCCCTTTTTTTGAAGGGGGCCATAGAAATAATTTCATAGATATAATTCCTGCAGGTGACAGAGAAAATGTTGTCCCATTGTAGAATTTTCCTGTTTCCCTGATTGTGTGGTTCATCATTGACCTTTGTTCTCTCCTTGGTCATTTTTCCCCCATTTGCTTTAAGATCTCCTGCCTGGGTCTATGCCCCAGCATCCTCCTGGTGTCAGTTTCTCCCAAGATGTCTGATTCCCTTTGAGGCAGAAGTACTTTCTAAGCACTAAATCTCTGCAGATTGTACCAGTTGTAAGGTCCCCAAATTCCTTTATGGAATATCTTTTTTCTCCTATACGAGCATTCATCAGTGGTACCCCTACCACTACTAAAATAAGATTTCCCATTTTCCCTTTTTTCAGCCTCTCCCTTTGCCTCTGTGCTTCTCTTCTTCCTGAGAGATGACAGTAGTAATTTTTCCTTCATTGATAGCTTTGGACTGGATTAGGGAACATCCCTTGTTTCCCTCTATCTTCTTCCCCTCTCCCTTTTTATTCACTTTATTATTCTGTCAATTACCTGCCAAAAAAGCAATGATTCACTAGGTGGGGTGTTATGAGACTTAATCTATGATGTTTCAGGCCTGTTTCTCTGCCTTCATGTCTGTTTGACTTCTGCCTTCAACCTTCTGCCTCATGTACATTTAGAAAGAAATCTCTTAAGAGTCTTTCTGTTGTTATTTTGTTTTTGTCATCCTTGGTTGCTGTATTTGTTTATCCTGATTGTGTTTCTATTGTCGGGGGTATTTGAGAGGCAAATAATTCCTTCTGGTCCAGTTTTAATTCTAAGAATGTTTTGAATGCATTTTTCATTAAACACCCATCAATTTTCATTTACAGTTAGGCTTAGATTTGCAGGGTAGGTCATTTGGGGCTGCATGCTGAGCTCTTTTGCTCTTTGATACACATTATTCCATTCTTTCCTATGGTTAAAGGTGGGTGCTATAGCCTCTCCAAGTTTGAATAGCCTGGTTCCTAGATCACAATCCTCTGCCACATCTGTACACCAAGCCTTTAGAGCTTGGTAGGATATCCATTAGTACATAGTTAGCCTTCATGCATCCAAGTTCATCACAGCAACATTGGATAAAGCTATGAAAAACTCTCAGACACTGAAGGGTCCTCTCAATAACTTAGACTTAGGGAGTGACCTGAGAAACAAAGAAGCTAAAAGAATCGCCAGGATCACATAGCAAATATTAGACACAGGATTTGAACTCTGACACACTTTAGCACTCTTATATACTATGTTGCCTTTAGGGAGAGCTAGTTGTTAAAATTTAAAAAAAAGGTCCATTCGGATAGGTAGTATGGTGCCTTAGAAAGAACGTGGATTTGGAGTAAAAGGAACGGCATGCAAATCCCAACCCTGGACCCTTGTGACTGTGAGCAAGTCACTTCTCTGGATCTAAATTTCTGTAAGTAAAAAATGGGGCTGGGAGGCTGGGGCGCCTCGAGAATTCTTAATATTTACCTTGTAGCTCTAAAGCTGATATGATAGTCACAGTAGTGAGAAAATAGTAATTCATTTCTAATTTGTAACTCATTTTTTTCTCTTTTAATTGTAGAACGACTAAACAGGATATCCAGATTACAAAGGATGGAGCATGCTAAAGAAGAAATATTCAAGAGGAGACTATGTGGACCTCTTCTAACTGCTTTAGAAATATGGTCCCTTCTCCCTTTCCCTGCTAAATACATTCTGTATAGAGAACAATAAAATTGATGTGCAGAGTCAACATGACTATTGTCACTGAAAGCACCAAAGGAACTTCATGAAGTTCAGAGGTTATCACCAACCAGACACTACTTGCATTTCAGTACTGAGAACACACTAAGTATTTCTTCATCAAGGGAAGGCATTTAAAGGGAGGAGAGTACATTGGTTCTGGCTCTGGAAGAGGGAGTAGGGAGAATAAGGGAGATAGAATTCTTCTCTTTCTTTCCCCCCTTTCTTTGCTTCTTTCTTCCCTCCCTTCTCACTTTGTCTAGGTTTGTCTGTCTCTTTTGCGTTTCTCAGTCTCTTTCTCCTGCCTCTCCCTATCTTACCCAGACAAGTATAGCAGTTTCACATGGGCTGATCCCACTATTGGTAATACAGAAGCTCAGAACTCCTGAATTCAAGTGATCCACCAGCTTCAGCTTCCCCAGTAGCAGCAGTTATGGGCGAACAGTATCACACCTGGCTTCCTTCTTTCTTTTGACTAGAAAGACACCAGACTGAAAAGCCCACCTAACTTTTGATTCCTAGAACTCCAAAACCTTAGTGTACATTTAATCCAACTCTCACTCTCCATGTGGGGAAACTGAGTGCCAGAAAGGTGAAGTGATTTGCTCACAATCACTGGCAAGCTGCAAGTCAATAAGGACTCGACCCAAAGGCAACTGACTCCTAGGGTGGTGGTCTTCCTTTCTCAGTTTTATGTAAGGAGGACTGAGCAAGAAGTTTCCTCATCAATACAGTGAGGTTACAGAGTATGATCTTTGTCTGCTCTGGAAAGCACCTCCTCATATAGAATGAAGACAAATGCAACAGAGATTTATTTAGAGAATACAGATGCCTCCTAATTCCAAGCTAGACTTGGAATCCAAGAACCTTAGAATTTTAAGAGACCCTAAAGGTCATCTAATCTAACCCCTCCCCAAGAATGAATCTCTTCCGCATCAAGTTTTGTTTACATGCCTCTATTGACGAGGAATTCACCACTTATCTGAGCAATGCATTGTATTGTTGGGCAACTGTCTTCAAAATTTGGCCTTTTTACAAGATGAGAACTGGGATAATTTATGTCCCTGAAGACTGCCCCCTTGGAAACATTCATTATTGTTATGGTTTGTCCTTTGTTCTTGATATCAGGAAGGTGATGCTATGACAGGCAAGTGAAGTAGATTTAAGTGAGGGAGGGCTGTGCAAAGTCACCAGTCTCACTTTCTCCTCCAGAGTCACCTGCATCCAGTGGAGATACAGATCAGGACGACCTGGATGCTGTGGGAGACCTTGGCCTTTTTAAGCTAAGGTCTTCAACAGATCTCAGTTTGGCTGAGGCAAGACCCATTCAGTGATTAAGGCTAGGTAAGAAATGAGGCAGAGGATGGCCTCTTAGGAAAAAAAAAACCTAATTTCAGAGACAAAGACTCTCAGGGTTTCAGATCAAAACAGAAACAATTGCTATCTCCATTCACTCTGAGCCAATCAGGACCCAAACAATGACCAAGTGGGGCTTGGCCTGGGACTTACTGTTGGCTAATCAATGAGAACAAGAATGATTTGGGTTTAAGGCATAGTCCTTAAGAAAAAAAAAATTCAGAGCTCAAAATTCACATTTCTTCAGGCAGAGGACCTGCAGATAAGGTTATAATACCCTACGTGGACAGACAGAAAAAGGAAAGAAGCAATGCTGCCCAACTTTCAGTTGGTTCCAGTTGCTTCCCCTTTGGTTGGCTTTCTACTCACAGAGCTTGTGTTTGTCCTTGCTTCTCCAAAAGGACCATGACATCAGGGAGGTGATATCATGGCATGCAAGTGAATTGAACTGAAGAGCTGTGCAAAGCCAGCCCCACTTTCTCCTCCAAAGCTATCTGGGTCCAGTGGAAATATTTAATGGTTCCCTGAAGAACAACTGAACCCGGACAAAACTGGACAAGAAAGACATTCCATCTCCTGTTTCTGCGTTCACAATGGCTGTCTACAGTGCTGGAATGACACGCTCCCTCACTTCCGCCTCTTAATTTCTCTGGCTTCCTTCAAGACTCAGTGCATCTCTCACCTTCAACCAGAGGCCTTTCCTGGTCTCCCCTGTTTAGCACCTCCATGTGACCTTCCATCTACTCTGTCTCTGTCTCATATCCAGTCACTTATCCTGTTTTTGCCTTTCTTTGTACTCCAGAGTTGAGTGCAGTGCCTGGCTGATGTGAGGAGGAGTTTTAGTACCTCATTAAAATATTAGGAATGTTTGCCAATTCATTATAAATGATAATGTAGTGAGAAGAAGTTTTATTACCTTAATAAAATACTTTGCCAATTTAGTATAAATGATTCTATTTTGGCTTAAGTCTCCACTGTGTGTGCAAGTTGTTTTGAGTAAGTCGCTTTTCTTAAATATAAGAACTTCTGCTGTAAAGTATGTATATATTACATATATATATACATATAATTCTCTCTATATATATAATTTTATATATAATATATATGCATATATCTGATGTAAAGTAACATGTATACATTCCTTAACAGCTCATACACATATATGGCCCCTCTGAAAAGACAGATAAAAAAATATCATAGGAAACTTTTAAAGTAATTTTGAAATATATTTTTATTGATTTTATTAAGTGCTTCCTAAAATTTTTTTAACATTCGTTTAATCTCTCCCTTCTCCCATTCCTTGAGAAGGCAAGCAATATGATATCATTTATCAGTAATTTTAAAGTAAATTATAAATCACATTTTGTGGTAAACAGCTTTGAAATACTCATAACTAAAAATATAAAAACATACCAGAGGCCCAGAGGCCCCACTAGCACCGGTTCTCGTATTTCCTGTTCTTGAGACTCATAAGGCCACCTAGGCTCAAGGGCAGTGCTAATTGGTTGATGGATATTGCATAGGCTTGCCAGAACATGATCCCAGAGAGAAGATACATAGCATCCAGCTAGGCAGAGAGGTACACTATTGAGTTTGGTATGAAAGAAGCCACTCAGAACTTCTAAGACAGCACTTGGGGGGTTGTTCTTAGACAGTATTATTTGTACACTTCGTTGCATTCACTGAAAAGGGTAAGTTTAACTAGTCAGCAACACTCACACATAATAAACTATTTAGTAAATGTTTGTTAATTGGCTTAATAGGGGGTCTTCCATTCTCTTCCAACTGAGCAAGGATGCCCCTCCTCTCCTCAGCAGTCTGCTCCAAAATGCCATTGGAAAGTGAAGTGCCCCTATGTACCTATTAGGGTCTCTGCTAGGATAGTTACATGGCTGCCTATGGTTAGCAGTCCCTTTTGGATTTAGCTACCCTTTCCCTTTCCAGAACACTGACTCGGGTGGATGACCAGGAACCTTGGTCTTGGCCCTAGGGAGACTAGAGTACAAAGTCCTTCAAATCCGTATGTAGATACTTGGATTGGTTAGGACTGTTAAGTGGTGGTAGGAGCTCTTGGGGATTCCATAAACTTGAGGAGAGCAGAAGAGTCCTTCCTGCACAGAGTCTGAATTTTATGGTACATTTTTCCCAGCATATTTTTTTACTAGTTTTATTTATTGGCCTGTGTGGTTGGGTGGTATAGGTGACCCATAAAGTCAGTTGCCATTGGGTGAGGATGAAATGTCTTGTTCAAAGAACAGCATAAAGGCTAGTGTCACTGGTCTGCAGATTTTGTGGTGGGGAGAAAAGTATGAGAAGATGGGAAAGGTAAGGAGGAGTCAGGTTATGAAGGGTGTTAAATGCCAAGTGGAAAATTTTATATTTGATGTTGGAGGTGATTGGAAGCCACTGATCAGACTTGAAATTTAGATTGATTCGTAGATGAACAGAGTATGAAATTGGAGTGGAAGAAGCTCAGAGGAAGGAATATGATCCAGTAAAATATTGCAATAGCTTGGCATGATCCGGAGGTGAGGGCCCATACCACCAACATGGTGCAGGATAGGAGGATGGTGGTGCCCTGGACAAGAATAAGAAAATTAGAAAGGGGTCTTAAGGGAAAAATAATGAGCTGTTTTGGACATGTTGAATGTTAAGATGTCTATAGCCCATACCATTTGAGATATCTAATAGGCAGTTGGAGATGTGAGCCAGTAGAGAATTAGGGACAGACAAGATGACTTGAGAATCATCAGCATAGATCACTGAATTAATTAGAGCTGATGAGATCACCAAGTGAAATAGTACAGAGCAACAGGGTCTTGAGAGACATCCGTGATTGGTTATCAAGAGCTAGTTGAAAATCCAGCAAAGGAAACTGAAAAGGAGCCCTTAGACAGGTAGGAAAACGAGGAGAGATCGATGTTATAAAAACCTAGAAGGAAGGGGGGGGAGCAGAGTCAAGGCAGCGACACAGAAGCAGGGAAATCCCATGGCTTCCCCCATAACCACCTCAAATACCTATAAAACACAACTCTAAACAAATGTTAGAGCTCCAGAACCCACAAAATGTCAGAGAAACAAAGCTCCAGCTGAAGGCAGCCCACCAGGCAGACAGGAAGGGTTCATCACAGGGGCACTGGGAGCCAAGCTCAGCACCCCCGTTTTAGCCCCAGGGCGGCCCAGCCAGCCTGGCTGAGCATTTGGGAGAGTGGATCACCAGCAGCTGTGGTGGTTTCCAGAATTATCAACCTGTAAATGCCAAAGACAAAGTGAAAGGTCAGTGGAACTCGGGTAAATATGGTGGGGGATGGAAGAGTGGGTCTGGCCCTCTGCCTCCACAGCCAGAAGCAGCAGAAGAGGCGGCCTTTCAGCCGCCTCCACGTGGCTGCTTCAGAGTTCCTGGCCTGCAGATTGCAGGGGGTAAAGTGACCATTCAGAGGCAAAGTGCTCTTGCCTGAACCTGCTTGGATCAGGATCACAATCTTGGGTGGTGGCCCTGAGGTGTGAGACCAGTGAGCCAAAGCTGGTGGGGGCTGTAGAGAAGGCCGCCTCCTAATAGCTCTGGCAGCTGCAAAAACCCCAGTGGTTTGGGACAAAGCTCTCCCTTCTGGAAGCAGAGTTCTACTGTGGCAAAGACCTCAAAAATCAAGTTAATTGACTGGCAACATGAGCAGGCAAAGAAGCAAAGCAAGCCCAGCAATCCAACTTTAGATTCCTTTTTGGGGGACAAAAAGGATCAAAGCATGGAATGGGAGGAAGACAACACAGTCAGAACTCCCACAGCAAAAGCTTCCAAGAAAAATATAAACAGATTACAGGTCATAGGGGAGCTTAAGTAGGATTTTGAAAACCAAATAAGGGAAGTGGAAGAAAAATTGGGAAAAGAAACGAAACTGATGCAAGAAAATCATGAAAAGAGAGTCAACAACCTTACTGAAGAAAATAACACCTTAAAAAATGGACTAGCTCGAATGGCAAAAGAGGCCCAAAAAGCCACAATGAGGAGAAGGACACCTTAAAAAGTCGAATTTGCCAGATGGAAAAAGAATCTCAAAAGTTCACTGAAGAGAATAATTTCTTCAGAATTAGAGTGAAGCAAATGGAAGCTAATGACTTTATGAGAAATCAAGATACTATTAAACAGATCCAAACAAATGAAAAAATAGATGGCAATGTGAAATATCTCATTGAAAAAAAAACCCACTGACCTGGAAAATAGATCCAGGAGAGACTATTTTAAAATTATTGGACTACCTGAAAGCCATGATCAAAAAAAGAACCTAGAAATCATCCTTCAAGAAATTCTCAAGGAAAATTGCCCTGATATTTCAGAACCAGAGGGCAAAGTAGAAATTGAAAGAATCCACCAATCACCTCTTAAAAAAGATCCCAAAAAGAAAACTCCTAGGAATGTTATAGACAGGTTCTGGAGTTCATAAATCAAGGGGAAAATATTACAGGCTACCAAGAAGAAACAATTTGAATACTGTGGAAATATAATCAAAATAAACCAGGATCTAGCAGCTTCTACATTAAGAGATCAAAGGGCCTAGAATATGATATTCCAGAGATCAAGGGAGCTAGGATTAAAACCAAGAATCACTTACCCAGCAAAATTGATTATGTTTCAGGGGAAAATATGGTCATTCAATGAGGTGGAGGACTTTCATGCATTCTTTTTTTGTTTTGTTTTGTTTTTTTGTTTTTTTGCTTTTTGGAGGGCAGTTGGGGTTAAGTGACTTGCCCAAGGTCACACAGCTAGTTTTTTGTGTTAAGTGTCTGAAGCCGGATTTGAACTCAGGTACTCCTGACTCCAGGGCCGGTGCTCTATTCACTGCCCCACCTAGCCACCCCTCTTTCATGCATTCTTGATGAAAAAACCAGAACTGAATAAAAAGTCTGACATTCAAATACAAGAAGCATAAGAAGGTAAACAGGGAAATCATAAGGAACTTATCAAAGTTGAACTATTTACATGCCTACATGGAAAAACAATAACTATAACTTATGAAACTTTTCTCAGTATGAGAATAGTTGAAGGGATGTATGAATGTGTATATATATATATATATGTATATATGTATGTATACATATACATGTCTATACAGGAGGGTATATGTGCGTGTGAATACATATGTGAGTGTGTATATATATATATGTGTACATAGACAGAGGGCACAGGATCAATTGAATAGGAAGGGATGATATTTTAAAAGGTGGAATTGAGAGGTGGGAGAGGAATAGAATGAGAGGAGACAGGGAGAGACAGAACAGGGTTAATCACCTCATATAGAAGAGGTAAGGGATAATTGTTACACTAGAGGGGAAGAACAGGAAGGCAAGAGGGAAAGGGTCAACCTTACTCTCATTGAATTTGGCTTAGGGAAGGAATGACATAACTTTAAATTGGATATCTTGCCCTACAGAAGAGTAGGGGGAAGGGGATAAGAGAGGGGATGATGGAGGGGAGGGCAGTTTGGAGGAAGGGGTGTTAGAAGCACACACTTTTGTAAAGGGGACAAAGTAGAGAATCTAACAAGTGGGGAGCGGGATAGGAGGAAGGGAAATATAGTCAGTCTTTTACAATATGTCCATTGTGGGGATGTTTTGCATAATTACACATACATAGCCTGTATTGCTTGTCTTCCCAGTGGGGGGGGTGGTGATGAGGAAGGAAGGGAAAGAATCTAGAATTTAAAGTTTTAAAATCAAATGTTTAAAAAAATATGTATGTATCATTATTATTATTACTATTATTTAAATGCAACTGGGAAATAAGATATACAGGCACTGGGGTAGGGAGATCCATCTTGCTCTACCAGAGAGTCAGAGGAGTGATGGAGGAGGATATAGGAAAGAGCAGACTGGGGGAGGGGGTATACAATGGAATCGCTGTTTTGGGGTGGTGGGTAGGGAGAAAGTTTGTAACTCAAAATCCTGTGGAAATGAATGATATAAACTAAAAATAAACAAAAATTAATTTAAAATTAAAAAAAAACCAGAGGGGCGCCTAGGTGGCACAGTGAATAGATCACCAGCCCTGGAGTCAGGAGGACCTGAGTTCAAATCCAGCCTCAGACACTTAACACAAAAACTAGCCATGTGACCTTGGGCAAGTCACTTAACCCCAACTGCCTTCCAAAAAGAAAAAAAAGAAAAAAATTAAAAATAAAAAAAACCTAGAGAGAAAAGAGTATCAAAGAGAAGGTAATCAACAGTATCAAAGGTGGGTAGAGAGGTTAAGGATGAGGAATGAGAAAAGGTCTTGGATATGGAAATTAAGAGATCCTTGATAATTTTGGAAAGAGCAGTTTCAGTTGGGTGATGAGGTTGGGAGCCAGACTGCAGAGTTAAGAGGAAAAGAAATGAAGGCATTGATTTATAGGCAGACTTCTCAAGGAGTTTAGCCAGAAAAGGAAGAAGAGGTATAGGATGATAGTCGGTAGGGGTAGAAGAATCAAGTGTAGACTTTTTGAAGACTAGGGGAGACATGGGCCTGTTGGTAAGCAGTAGGAAACAGTCAATAGACAAGATGAAAAATTATTGAGAGAGAAGGGATGATTGATGGGCAGTCTTCTGGAGAAGAGATGCAATGGGAGCACTTGTGCATGTATTTGCTTTGGCAAGGAGAAGGGTCATGGGACCTTCATGGCACATGGGGCAAAGGGGAAATACTGTCAGAAATGCATCTAGGTCATATGAAACATGGAAGGGAGCACAATAAAGCATTCTCATCAGATAGCCTTAGTTTTTTCAGTAAAATATGAGGTAAAATTCTCAGCTGAGAGAGTGGGGGAAGGACGAGTCATGGGAGATTTGACGAGGGATGAAAAAATTTGGAATAGCCAGCGTGGCAAATGAGATAGTGAATTGATTAGAAAAGTGTAAAAAGATTGCTTTGCCGAAGTAAAATTATGTAACATTAAACTGTAGTGGCATCGGTTTGCACAATTTTGTAGTTTTCTCCAGCTCGTGCAGTGACATGTATAGCAAAGGAAGTGGATGGCAAGAGTAACCCAAGACCGAAACTTGGCAGTTCAGGAGTGGCTGTGATAAGGGGGCAATGGATTCAAGAGCAGAGGTCAGTGGAAAATGGAATTCATTCACCAAAGGGTAAAAATGAGGACAGGACGTGATAACTGTGCTCTAGTATTTGAAGATCTGTGACGTAGAAGAGACTTTGGCTCCAGAGCACAAAACCAGAAGGAAAGGGTGAAAATTTCAGTATCAGATTCACATGACATCAACAACACTGTAAAAACAAACAGCTCTGAAAGGCTTAAGACCTGAAAAATGCAATGACTGATCTTATAATTCCAGAGCATTCTTGATGAAACATGCTGTCATGCTCTCTACTTCCTGACAGAGGTGATAGACTCAGGGTGCAGACTGACACACATTTTTTGGACATAGCCAGTGTGAAAATTTGTTTTACTTGACTTTTTTATAAGGGTTTTGTTTTTCCTTTCCTTTTTCCTAATGGGGATTGGGGGAAGAATGGAGATGGGGAAGAGAATTTAAAAAATAAATATTTTAATCAAAAAACATTTTTGTCTAAATCAGGACATTAATCTCCAACACTAGGGCACCCTCCCACCCTCCACATTTCTTCAAAGATCACGAACAAACAGATTAGCAGTCACAGCTGTAAATTATTTCCATTCATCGAGGTCTGGTGACTTGAACTCACTGAAGGCAGTTAGCTGTTCTTTCACAATCTCAATTTTCATGAGTTGTAGTTTTCTGGCCAATCATTTAACCATTCCTGTCCCACCCTTTCCAGATGGATGATCATTCTCCTTGGCAGAGTGTTAAACAGAAGTAAAATAACTGGTTAGTTTTGCATTCTCCTCACTGCCCCTTATTATAATCCCTACCCCAGCCGTTCTATTCCTTTTTATTTATTTATTCATGCATTCATGCTTTCATTTATTTATTTATTGTTACATTTTAAGTCATTCTATCCCCTTGCCATCATATAGCTAAAAATATCCTTTTGTTGTCATTAGCATTTTTTGTACATGGCGCATCCAAAAGATGTCCTTTGGGTATTTAAAGCTATGGAGCTTGACTGGAAAGCTAAATTTGGAGTTGGGGTTTTTGAGAGCTATTAATACTATATGGGATTAATTCATGAAACCATTTTGAAAAGCTTCAGAATTCTGATCAATGCAGGGATCAATCATGAAGAAAGAAAGAAGCAAGCCTCCTGCCAACCCCTCTTAATTTCTGTGCTTTTCCTCTTTTGATCATTTCCTGTTTATCCCATATATAGCTTGTCTGTACGTGTTGGTTTGTCTGTTGTCTCCTGAAACAGATGGGGGCTCCTTGAAAGCAGGAAATGTCTTTTTGGTGTCTTTTTTTATCTCCCAGCACTCAGCAAGAAGGCACTTAAAAATGCTTATATAGATCACAAAATATAAGCTCCCGGCTACACTTTTGTGTAGCCACCGGCCTTCGATGTCTCTGGAGGAGAAAGTGAGGCTAACAACTTTATGAAGTCCGCCTCACTTAAATCCAATTCTTGGGTGAGTCATGATATCGTTGGCCCTCTTCAAGAATGAACCACAAAGAACACTAGCTGATGGAGAAGTGATGAACTAGAGGCACAGAATGAGTGAGATAAATGCTTTTAGACATGGCTAATGTGTTGATTTGTTTTGCTTACCTATATTTGTTTGTTTCAAGGGAGGTCTAATGAGGGCTTGAGGAAGAAGAGGTAAGTTAGTGGAAAGTGATAGGAATGCAAAAAAAAAAAAGAAAAAAGTATCAGTAAAAGAAAAATACAAAGAAAAAACAAAAAGGGGAGTTTGGAAGGTGATACAAGCAGGACAATTTTATTACTACCTTGTTAAATGTAGTGTATATACACATATCTATGCATAATTTATATGTGAAATATATCTAATTTTTAAAATGTGAAAGTTCACAATTTTGCACACAATTTTCTTTTTTTGTTATTTGAAATGTTTGTTGACAATTGCTAAATTAATAATTAAGTTTTTTTTTAAGACTGTAGAGGAAGAAGAGAGCAAGAAGTGAGCCTTGTTAAAGGCATGGATTGATTTTCCTGGTCTTTCTCTCAGGCTCCTAGGTTCCAAGAACTGACTCCCCACTCCCCATTTCCTCAACTGCTCCCCACTTGCCTTTTACTGCTTCCATGCAAAACAAATCCAAGTGGATCTGCCCCCAATTAGTTTGACCACTGTGAGGAAACTGTAGAATCAGTTCAAACAATTACTTAATTTAGTTTAAAAAACAACAACAAAGTCCTCTATCAGCCTAAATGAATTTCCACTATAAAGGCACAGCCTCCTCTCCTTTCCACCACCCCACACTCCAGCCCTCTTCCCCAGCTCAGTCTCTCTTAACAAACTCCACTGCCTGATCTAGAAATTGGCTTCAGAAACAACAACAACAAAAGCAAGCAAGTAACTTGGAGGTTCTATGCAACTTGCACATCCAGGAGAGAAAGGGAAGATAGGCTGATTTCTAGGTTAGGAAAACTTAGTTGGGGCTATGTGTTCATTATAAAAAAAACTTGTCTCCACTAGCATATCAAACCTGGTTGCTGCTAAATCAGTCTTTTGAAATGTAGGCTTTTCCTCTTGCCCTTTTACCAACTTAATAAGTTACTCACAAATCTGCCTGCAGCAATCTCCCATGCTCCAGAACACACCCACACACCCACTCACACAGACACACAGACACACACACACCCACTTACACACACAGACACACACACACCCACTTACACAGACATACACAGACACACCCACTCACAGACACACACACATTCACACACACACAGACATACACAAGACACCCATGTATCCTGGTAGCCAGGTAGCACCAACTTAAGGCAAAGGGAAGACAATTTCCAAATAAGCAAAACCCCAAAGCTACAATTCCCAGGCTACTATTATTCATTAAAAATGGACTCACATTAGAATAATATACAATGATTATTGTTTTATTTTTAAATAAGAAAAACTCTCAGATCTGTTCATTTGGCCTGTTGTTTGAACTTGTATTTTAATAATAACAATAAAAATAATCATATAATAATGAGAAGTGAAGAAAACATATATCACAAAAGATACAGATTGAAACAAGAGATGTCCTTGAAAAAATACATGTCGCCCGCTTATGAGAATTGTGTGTTCCTTAGTCCCTGACCAGTTTTTCCTTTTTTAGCTCCAAAGGTCACCACACTACCTTCTCTGCCCCCTCCCAAATTCCCTTTTGGCACCAGGCTTCTAGACCTTGGGGACCGGCCTCTGTGCAACTACTGGCTCCCATAAGCCCTCTGTCCACTGTGCCAGGGCCATGCAGAATGACAGCTCCGAATGCTTCAGGGGCACACGTGGGATACCAACACAGCCCACTGAAAAACGTTAAAAGGGAGTCAGCTTGTGGTTCAACCTACACAGCACCAAACACCTGGTTTGACTGGTTAGCCCCACTCGTGTGATTTTACTGAACGAGCTGTTTGGCAGTCATCTGTGTGGGAGGGTAGGAGTTAATTAGAGTTTCAGTATGACCTAGTCCCTCCCCTCTTAAGTATGAGGCTAACAGGAGACAAGGCAAAGCTTCCACTGATCCCACAAAAGATCCAAACAGCCACCTCTGATTTATATTCAGGTTAGGGAAAAAAAAAGCTTTCTCCCATCATCCTGCAATGCTGTTGCCCCCTGGAGACTTGGAAAGGAATAACCATGTAGAGTAAAAGAATTAATTTCTGGGACCAGGACACACAAAAGGCATTCAAGGACCTCTGGAGAATGGGTTTGAGGAATGAATCTGATATCTAGAAAGCAACTCCCAATGGGTACCAGTAAAACTAGGCATGATCTAAAAAGAAAGGTAGGTATGTGTTACGAAATAGAGTAAACTTTTCTTCGTGTTCAGAGCAATCATACCCTCTAATTTATAGAGAACTCTCATTCAGCCAGGGCTAGATTTTTTGATTTCAGTTTATCCGTTTCTTGTCCAATACTTCTTTCAACAGTGTCACACTGAGCTAGGAAGGCCTGTAAAAACAGAAACACGGCAAAAGGAGACTCAGTCAGGTCCATCTATGCCCAGTACCAGCCACTGCAAACTTAGCACTATAATTAATTGTCAGAGAATAACAAGAAATGCTCCTCACCCCAAGTATATATCCTAGCTGGAGATATGAGGCTAATACACAGGAAAGGATTCACCAGGAATATGATGGTATATGGTATAGGATTAGATGGGTCATTGTGTGGTGTGGACTCTGTTTTAAGAGAGTTTTAAGCAGTTTTAAGAGAGAATAACGATGAATACGCTAAGTGACTTCACCAAGACGTGGATCTCGAGGTAGGTCTTGAAGAATAAGGACTGGAGAGGTGGAGGGAAGAAGAGAGGCCTTTCCAAGTTAAAGAAACAAAACTAAGTCTTGTCAGGGAAGCAGGAATGAAAATAGTAACAAGGAATCACAAAAGAAGGCTAGGAAGAGTCAGTCGGTCAATGAGCATTTATTAGATGCTCATTGCCTGCTCAGCACCATGCTCAGCACTGGGGACATGCATATAAAATGGCCAGAACATGATCCTTGTCCTCAAACAGCTCACATTCTAATGGGGAGGGCAACTCCCAAATAACTCTTCACATAAAGGGAGGGACAGCATAGATGTAAGGTAATCTCAGACAGAAAGGACCAATCACTTGTGGGAGTGGGCGGGAGACCAGGTAGAAGAGGAATGAGAAAGGCCTCCTGTGGAAGGTAGGATCTGAGCCAGGCAAGGTATAGAATGTATCAGCAGCTCAGAAGAGAGCCTTACACCTTCTGATATAGAAAGGGTCAAGGACCGAGCCTCAGACAATGAATGCCCATCAGGGGCCAAGACAAGAAAGGGAGGTCAGCAGAGGAGTGGTCAAAGAGGCAGGATGAGAGCCAGACTAATACAGTGTCACAGCTGCCAAAGGAGGGACATCTATGTCAAGGTGACAGACAAAGGAAGATGAAGATTGAGGAAAACACAATAAGACAGTTCTGGTGATCTTGGAAAAAGGCTACTTTCAGCGGAGTGATGGGAATGGAAACCAGATCTCAAGACCTTCAAGGGAGACATACATCTGGCGAGGGAACTACAACTTATTTAAGAGCTTAAACAGTGGGAGGAAAAGGCCAGAAATATGGATTAGAAATTCAGAAGTTAGGCAGAATATTAACACCAATGACTTTATGATCCCTCATCTGAAAGAAACAAAAATGGAAGCAATCACCAGCACTGACGTCTCCTTATTCAGTCCCTATCCCATCTCTTGCATCACACTTTCAGAGGGGTGGCCGTTCTACCCTTTTAGAGTGGTGGTTCTCAACCTTCCTAATGCCATGACCCTTTAATACTCACATGTGGGCATATCTGCATGTGGGCAGACCCGCCTGAAGATGGATAGAAGAGCCATGTCTTTGTTCCTAAGACCATTGGAAATATGTGTTTTCCGATGGTCTAAGGCAACCCTGTTTGACCCCCAAAGGGGTCGCAACCCACAGGTTGAGAACCGCTGTTTTAAAGGCTCCCTGGTGATGAAATGCCTGATTCAGTGACAGTGAGTGGGGCAAGGAGATGAACATGGTGTCCAACATTAACCATTAAGTTAAAAAATTATATTTTTTTCCATTAGACTTTAAGACAGACAGGCTCAATAAATCAAGAGTCTGTTCATTCAAATGGAAACAACTTCCATGGAATCTCTCCTACTAGAACTCAGCAGAGAAGCCTCAGAGTCTCAGAAAGGTTGGGTGTCTTGCCCGAGGTTACCTATCAAAACTTAGATTTGCATTCTGTATCAAATTTGAACTCCAGTGCACAGAAGAGAACAGAAAGATGGCCAGAAAGAATCACAGACAAATAGGACAGCTTTGAAAGTTACGTGATGAATCTATGATTTACTTATAAGAAGCACCCATATATAATAGAAATTCAACGTATATAGGTAAGGGTATCTCCATTACTGGGACTGCTCCGCTTTGTCATTGTATCTCTTCTTGTTGTTGCTGTTAGTCCTTCATTCTCAAAGAGGACAATGGCATCAGGGAGGTGATGCCATGACACACAAGTGAGTTGGATTTAAGTGGAAAGGACTGTGCAAGGTCACCAGCCTCACTTTCTCCTCCAGAGCCATCTGGATCCAGTGGCCATCTGATACACATCAGGACAACTGGAGACGGCCCCAGATTCTTACACCCCCAGTCTTTAGTGTAAGGCCTGGCACACTGTAAGCTCTTAATAAATGCTTGCTGAATGATTGAGTGATAAGGATTTCTGATTTCATGGAAGAAGGAATTCCTTCCACTGACATATAGAAAGAATTTCATCCTGCTTATGACTTAGATCAATATTTGACTTACATGAACAGATGGAAAGGGAAGTGAGCAGAACCAGGAGAACATTGTAGACAGTAACAGCAACAATGTAACAATAATCAACTGTGAATGACTTACTTAGCTCTTCTTAGCGATACAGTGATAATTCTGAAGTACTTCTGATGAAAAAAAGCTATCCACATCCAGGGAAAGAAATTATGGACCTAAGTGCAGATCACTTTATTTTTTCTGTGTTTTTTCCTTTTGTTCTGTTTCTTCTTATGGAAATATGTTTTATGTAACTGCACATATACAAACTATATAAAACTGCTTTCCATCTTAGGAAGGGGAGAGGGGAGAAGAAGAAAATCTGGAACTCAAAATTTTGTATAAAAAGAATGTTAATACTTATCTTTATATGTAATTGGAAAAAATAAAATACTATTTTTAAAAAGTAAACCTTTGAGAGTTGCCTGAGTCTCAGAAGGGTTAAGTGATTTGCCCAAGGTCACACAGCTAGTTAAGAATGTCGGTGGCAACCATGGAGGGGAGGGGAGAAGGGAAGGGACAAAATCTGAAACTCAAGTGATTCTGGAACTGAATCTTGTAAACTAGAAGTAAATAAACAAGCCAAGAAATTTATTGTTGGTGGCAAGATCTGAACACAGATTTTCTTGATTCCAAGTCTTCAACACTTCTGAAACTTAAATATGAAGTATTATCACCTGCTTCATGAGGCTACTTATGAGATACATATAGACATATATCTCGTACATGTACAGATACATATGTAGATATATTTCATATGTATAGATATATATGGATATATTTCATATGTTTATAGATATATACATAGAGATATATCCCGTATGAGACAGTAAGGCTACAAATTAGATCATGTATGTAAAATCCTTTATGCCTATGAACCATGGGGCTCTCTTCTCCCTTTACTAATCAATTTGGTGAATTTTGAAAGGTCAGAAGACCTGGAGTGTCTATCAGCACCATTGTCTACTAGAGAACCAGTGGCTGGTGGAAGTTTCTACATTGGGAGCTGAGTGACACCCTGAGGATAAGCCAGATGCCAAGGAAGGCCAACTTCAGGACTCTATAAGGATGCAGACACCAGGAGCCCAGTAGAGAACAGGAGGCAGTTAGGTGTCTCAGTAGCTAGAGTGCTGGGTTTGGAGCCAGGAAGACCCAAGTTCAAATCTAACCTCAGACACTTAGCAGCTGTGTGACCCTGGGCAAGTCACTTAACCCTGTTTGCCTTAATCCACTGAAGAAGGAAATGGTAAACCATTGCAGTATCTTTGCCAAGAAAACCCCATGGACAAAGAGGCCCTAGAAGTCATGAAGATGCAGACACAATGGAATGGCTGAACAACAATAGAGAGTTACACCTGAGGAGAATTTTATGAGGACTCCATGAAAAGAGAGAAGGACTTCCAGAAACCAGGACCTATGAGCTTATCCTTTGGCCATATTTATTCCTCAGGGACTTTGTGAGAAGAGAGTGATCTTATAGCTTTGGGAAAGCTAATTAACTCTAGCTGATACTCAATGGGGCATGCACTAGTGGGGACTTGTAAGCAACAGTATTAGAATGCCATTCATTCCATTAAGGCTGTGCCTAGAACCCTGAGGAGAGGAGCACTCAGCTGCCCTCTGGGGACTAGACTGACCAATATGAATGGGAGTTGGGGAATTAGCGCCAGATAGGATGCTACATGTACGTATTAAGAAATCTACATTCGGACTAAAATGAAGAGTGCAAAGTTTTCCTTCTGCAGAGGAAAAGCAAACAATGAAACAGAGAAAAGCAGCAAGGTGAGAGGCATCGGAAGTTCAATCAATGGGAAAAGATGTGGTGAAAAGTGGCTGAGTTGGATGTTTATTTAAAATCTCCCAAATAACAGCTAAAAGCAGCCCCTCTCTCTCTCTCTTTCCCTCTCTCTCTCTCTCCCCCCCTCTCTCTTTCTCCTCTCTCCCTCTCTCCTCCCTCCCTCCCTCTCTCTCTCTCCCTCTCCCTCTCTCTCTGCCTCTCTCCCTCTCCCTCTCTCTGTCTCTGTCTCTCTCTGTCTCTGTCTCTCTTTGTCTCTCTCTCTCTCTCCCTCTCTGTCTCTCTCTGTCTCTCTTTGTCTCTCTCTGTCTCTGTCTCTCCCTCTCTGTCTCTCTGTCTCTCTCTGTCTCTCTCTCTCTGTCTCTCTCTGTCCCTCTCTCTCTCTCTCTCTCTCTCTCTCTCTCTCTCTGTCTCTCTCTCTCTCTCTCTCTCTATCTCTCTCTCTTTTCCATTATGGATTTGGCAGGAATTTACTAATCAACTGAAGACAGCAATTGAAGACAGCAATCGTGCCAGACAATTGTCATTTCTTTTCCTGACACAGTATTCTGACAAGACTATTTCAGAGGAATGCTGTAGACACTGGATACCTAGATTTCAGCAAAGCATATGACAAAGTCTTTCATGCTGTGAAGACAAAATGGAGAGAAGTAGGCTACAGGCTATAAGACAGTACAGGGAGGTGAATCTAGCACTGGATGAATGATAATTAATGATAAGCGGTCCCAGGGATTGATACTTGGCTTTATTCTTCCTTGGCCACCCGGCTGCACTCCTCTCTGCCATGCCTCTTATCCCGCCCCCCCCCCCTTTCTCCACCTTGCTTTTCTGCTTCATTTTGGACACTGTGATCCTCCGATAGACTGTAAACTCCTTGAGGGCAGGGTCTATCTTTTGCCTTTATTTGTATTCCCCAGAGTTTATCAGAGTGCCTACTACATTTAATAAATGTTCATGGACATTATTCTATTCAACATTTTTTCAGTGATTCGGATGAAGACATATATAGAGTTCTTGTCAAATCTGAAGATGGCACGAAGCTGAGAGATAAAGCTAATGCTGTGGGTCATGACTAGGGTTCAGAGAGATGCTCAACGCATTACACCAGCAGCCCAAATCTCATAAGGAAATTAAATAAGAATAAATGTAAAGGGCTATATTTTTGTTCACAAAATAAATTCCATAAGTAAAGAACAGTAGTTTGACAGAGACATGAGAAGTGGGGGGGACTGCATCTAGAAATGACTACAAATGACATCGATTTTAAATAATGATACCAAAATTTTAGAAAACACGATATGTACAAATGTGATATAAATCAACAGTACAAAATACCAGTCAAATACTCTTTAGGCTGCATTAGAAGAAGCAAGTCGCCTAGAACAAGGGGGCAACAGGCCTTCTGTACTTATCCTGGGTGTTGGGGAGAGAGGGTGGAGAACAGACGGATCAGAACACATCTGGAATATTGTGTTCATTCTGGGCACCTTGGATAGAAAAGAGCACTGATAAATTGCAGAGCATTCGGAGCAGTGGTTCTCAACCTGTGCGTCGTGACCCCTTTGGGGAGATCATAGGGGTCCCCTAAGACCATCGGAAAACACATATTTCCTATGTTGTCTCCAGGCGGGTCCACCCATATGCAGATATGAGTATTAAAGGATCGCGGCATTAGGAAGGTTGAGAACCACTGATTCAGAGGAAGGTCAGCAGGTTGGTGAGGGAACTGAGGTTGATACATTCTAAGGATTCTTTGAAGGAAATCAGCTTTTGGACAGCTATTGTACAGAAAAAGGATTAGACTCTCAACATTTGGCATCAAAGAGCAGACCTAAGAGCAATGGGTGGAAGCTGTAGAGAGGTTGGCTCAGTGTAAGTAAAGAGTTCCTAATAATGAGAACTGTTAAAAACTGAATGGGCTATTTCAGGAGGTGGTGGATTCTGTCACAAGACGACTTCAAGCTGAGTCTGGACATCCAATCAATCAACAAATACTTATCTGATAACAGCTAAAAAATATGGGCAATCTGTTTCACAGGCTCAAGAAAGTTTCCCCACCAATAGATGTTGGGCCATGCTCCCAAATCATCTCCATAACAAAATAGCTAAGTAAGAAAGAAAGGAGTTTTAAGGAATTGGATTCCCCTTAAGCTTCTATTCTTTTTTACACAAGTAAAGTTATAAATCTAAACACAGGAAAGATACTGGTAGGTGTTTTCTATTTTTTTTTTTTTTTTTTTGCTTTTTGGAGGGGGGAAGGTAGGGCAATTGTGGCTAAGTGACTTGCCCAAGGTCACACAGCTAGTTTTGTGTTAAGTGTCTGAGGCCGCATTTGAACTCAGGTCCTCCTGACTCACTCTATTCACTGCACCACCCAGCCACCCCTGGGTGTTTTCTAATAGCTGCCTGTGGCTAATGTTGGATATAAGCCTATTAGTAAATGTTGGCCATAAAACATACAGAAAATGCCAAAGAGATCTGTCATCTTCTCCATAACTTACCTGAACCTTTTTCACCAATCCCTTTCTTTTCAGTCTACAGTCTCTGAAAGTTTCTGGAAGAGTCTGCAGAAATATAAATTAATAGATGAATAATTCTCAATAAAATCACCACAAGAAATAATATTCTATCTGAAAACAGCTACTGCAGATTTTGAAGTTGGGTGGGACAATGGAGAGAGCATCAGCTCCAAAGTCCGAGGGCTCTGAGTTCAAATTCCACAGGATAATGACACTGGCAACTCGCTTTACCTCCTCCACCTTAGTTTTCCCATCTGCAAAATGAGGGGGTCAGAATAGTTGGTCTGTGAGGTTTCTTCTAACTCCAGACTTAGGATCTTACAATCCACTTTTAATAAACCTAGTTTATGTTAATGTTAAGAGTCTGTTGCTTCATGAGATGGGAAGTCTCTCCACAAATCCAAATGCAAATTGCAAATATCTACAATCTCCAAAAGTTGCCTATGTCCATACGTATTAAGTACTGGATGCTCCAGTCCACACAATATCTCCCTTCTCTTGCTTTGCCTGTACTATATACACACACACAGCACCTAGAGTTACTCTAGGTTAATGCAGCCTCTGGGTTTCCAAGTCACCACAACAACCTGCTTGAAAGAACAGACTGTTAGCGGTCGGAGCCGTGAGAAAAGGGTGAAAATGATCAAACAGTCCCCGGAACAGAGCGGGAGCACCACTGATGGAGCCCTGAGCCCGGGCCCCAGGGGCCACATGCTGCCGCACACAGTGGGACACCTGTCGGATACAGAGCTGACTCAGGAGTGAGCTCACTTTCCTAAAGTCAATCACTTCTTTTGACTGTCTGATGTTGTCCTTTTAATATCTATGCATTTCCTGGATCCCAACTGTTTGCCCAGTAAAGTTATATTTTCTTATTTTCTTGTTTCTGTGTCTTCTTGGTTCTTGACTGTCTGCCTGGATTCAATAGACTGTCTTACTCTTTCTCAACGAGTCCTAAGCATTTGGGGTTAAATCGGGCCTTAAAGATTGTCTAGTCCAACATCTTAACTTTACAAGGAAGGAGTCTATGGACATGAAGCGGCTCTCTGGGATCTATGTGCACCCCAACTCTGGGTTATTATTCTAGGTCCAGACCAACGGCTCCTAGCCTTGCTGTGGCGTGGGTCACTCCCATACCTGGCCTCTAATTTTCTGCTCCAGGCACTATCTTAAATCTATCAGGTCCTGTATTATCACAGCCACGCTTCATCTTGACGCTGATAAGCAGACAAGAGACTGCCCTTTCTTCATCCCTGTGAGATGCTAAGGGTCTGATGTAGGGTGACAGCCCAAGGGACACAGAAAAGAAGTGGTAGAAATGGTAAGATTTTGGCCAGTGACTGAATGTGTGGAGTGAAAAAGGAAAAGTCAAGTTCGCGTCTGAGGTTCTAAATGTAGGCGACATCAAGGACAATAATGACTTCAACAGAAATAGAGAAATCTGGAGAAGGGACGGGTTTTGACAGAAAAATGATGTTCTATCAGGGACACGTTAAATATGAGATGTCCATCAGGCAGCTGGAACTGTAGTTAGGAGAGATTCAGGCTGAATATGTAGATTGGAGTGTGACCTCTAGAAAGATAATTGAACTGGTGAGAACTATAACAGAACAGCAGGTGGGAATAGGATAGAATGAGAAGGGAATGAAAGGATGAAAAGAATGGAACAGACAGGACAGAAGGGAATCTTGAAGGACACTCAGACTTATAAAGGAAGAAACAGGTGATAAAATGGCAGAGAAGACTCAAAAAGCATTGTAATCCAGAAAAAAACAATCCACTCTTCCCCTGGCCTAGTCTTTAGCTATACCCCCTCCTTCTACCTGATGCCGCCTTTCTTCTGCCCTGCTTCCTCTCCAGAACCCTCCATATCCAGAACCTTCTGCTCTGGGCTAGAAATTTATAGTTGTCTAGCTAGATGGCTGTCAACCTCCCTGTGACTTCAAGCCTGGGGAATGAATCAGACCCACTGTCTATAACTGCCCCGCCCCCACAACCTTCCCACAACTCTCTTCCCCCTAAAAAAATAAGAGCCCTTCCTTGTAACAAATGAGCACAGTCAAGCAAAACAGATCCACACATGGGTTACATCTGAAGATGTGTGACTCATTCTCAGCTACAGTCCTCTATCTCTCTTCCAAGAGGCGGGGATAAGGCTTCATCATCCGTTTTCTAGAGTGATTACCAGTAGCTGCCCTGACAACTCTGAAATCTTTTAAAGTACTATAGTTATTGGGGGTGGCTAGGTGGCACAGTGAGTAGAGCACCGGCCCTGGAGTCAGGAGGTCCTGAGTTCAAATCTGGCCTCAGACACTTAACACTTACTAGCCATGTGACCTTGGGCAAGTCACTTAACCCCAATTGCCCTACCCTCCCTCCTCCAAAAAGCAAAAAAAAAAAAAAAAAGTTAAAAGTACTGTAGTTATCAAATGAATTGTTCTCCTGGTTCTGCTCCCTTCATTCTGCATCAGTTCATACAAATCTTCCCAGGTCACTCTGAGTCTGGCCCTTTCATTATTTCTTATAGTACAATAATGTTCTATGACATTCATATAACATTCTTTGTTCAGTCACTCCCTAATATTTTCTAATTTTTTTTTCATTGGGGGGGGGTTACAACAAAAAGTGTCGCTACAAATAAACATCTGTCCAGTCATTCCCCATTATATTTCTAATTTTTTGCTACAATAAAAAGAGCTGCTATAAATCTTTCTGTACATCTGGGTCCCTTCCCTCTGTCTCTGACCCCTTTGGAATATATACCTGGTAATGGTATCACTGGATCAAAGGGTACACATTCTTTAAGGAATCTGGGAGTTTAGTTTCAAATTGCTTTCCAGAAAGGATGAACCAATTCATAGCTCCACCAACATCAGAACGCCAGACCTCCCACAGCCCCTCCAACAATTGTCATTTCCCATCTGTGTAATTCTTGCCAATCTAACAGATGACGTAGAACCTCAGAAATGTTTTAATTTGTATTTCTCTTATTGTGACTTGGAACATTTTCATTTGATTATTTATAGCTTTCATTTCTTCTTTTGAAAATTGTATATTTATAACCTCTGATCATTTATCATCAGTAAATGGCTTTTCTTTTTTTTTACTTATATCAATTCTCAACATATCTTAAATATCAGACCCTTATCAGAAAAATTTGCTACAAAGAGTTTTCTTCTCAGTCCACTATTTTCTTTCTAATTCTAAATACATCACTAACTGGTTCTACAAAAACTTTTCAACTTCATGTAATAACATTGTCCATTTTATCCCTGTCCCTTGGGTCAAAATTCTTCCACATCTGTAGCTCTGAAACATACGTCCTTCCTTTCTCTGATGTGCTTATGATAAGCTTTTTATATCTAGGTCACCATGTGGTATGTACCATTGTGTATCCCTCTGTCACCTCTCCCTGCATTTACACACAGGGAAAACATTTGTAAATATGAAACAAATTCTTTATGTCTGACTCCTCCCCTGGCTCTCTTCTCTACTTCATCTGCTCACACCTCTGGCTGCTTGCTCACCTTGCCAGGAACTAGCCTATGCCCTGCCCTCAGCTCCCTCTCATGCCCGTCGCTTTAGCATTGCATCTCTTCTCACCAACACCTCCCAAGTGACTCTAGTTCTAATCTCTGGACCCTCAAAGTATACCCTGACCATGGCTGGTTCTAGACCCCAGACCATTTTGGTCGGTCGTTTACTATTCACATTCTGCTACTGTGTGGCAGAATGAGAGAATAGACGTTAGAGATAGATGAGGATGGGGATGAGGGTGGGGTGGGGGAAAGGAGAGAGGCTAGCCATTAACTAAACCCGGGTCTTTGGAGTTCTAGAAGTCTAGGTATCTTTCTACTCTTCTGCTCTTCCTTTCCAGACTACAGAAACAGTCCCTCATCTAGGGAAACATCTTGATTCCAAATTTGCCACCTCTAGAACTTGGACCCTTTCCTTGAAACCTTGATTAACTGTAATGCTGGCAGGACTAAAATGTTTTGATTATTTAATTTTGCAATTAAATGTGGCAAAAGCAGAAAAACCTTTTATTTATAAAATATATTATCATAGTTGCTATTCCTTATTAAATATTAACATTAGTGCTGATGCTAATAATAACCAATATTTCTACAGTACAGGTTCTACAGTACAGGTTCACAAAGCACTTCCTAAGAATAACCCCATTAGGTAAGTAGAGGCAGGCGTCACTATCCCCATCTTTCAGGTGAAAAACCTGAGGCAAGAGAAGTGACCATTAAGTGCTGAAGCTGTACCATAAGGATCCCTGGGCTCTCTTCTCTGCCCGGAGCTCTTTCTCTTTCCTTGCCATAGGACGGTAAGTCACTTTTGAGTTGGATAGGGCCACAGAGACCATCTAATCTGATCTCATGAAACAGAGCAGGAAGCTGAGGGTCACAAAGGTGGATCTGCCCCAGGTCACAGGGGAGTTACTGAGAGAATCCGAATGGCTGGAGAAAAGAGCAGGGCTTTGGTTGGGGTGTAGACCACATCTGGCTCTACACCTAGTGGTGTTTCCTACTACTGTAGTCTGCACTTCACAGAGGGAAGAGACAAGGGATTTTTCAACACCTGCCACAGATATGCCCTTGGAGAAACAGGCTTCCTCCAAAGACGGAAGAAATGATCACATGCTTTGTTAACCTTCAAGTGCCATATAAATATCACCAAGCATGACTATTCTTATTTCTGGCAGCTGATAGCAGTAGTTCTTTCAATAGGAGTCAGCTGGTAGCCGGCCCCTGGGGGAGTCAGGGAGTGAGGCCAAGCACAGAACAGCCGTTATTTGACTCCAAGACTGACCTGAAATTCTCAGCCGGAGACTAGACCCTAATAATGATGCTTTCTGAGCATACGGAGGAAAGGCCCGGTCGATGCCTTGAAGTGAAGAGAATGTCACCTCTATGGCCACCACCATAGGTGACTTGCCCATGATGAGCAACTCTAGAACAATAAGGAAGTCCACTTTTCTAATGACAGAAAGGATACCTACCGGCGGGTATCCAGGTGAAACGGTTTCTGTCACTTTGGGGCATAGGCAGCAACGGAAGAGAGTTGGACAGGAGGGAGTCGAGGACTGGAAGTCCTGCTCAGCAAGAGGGGCCTGGCAATTGTAAGTCTACAAAGGCAGAGAAGGGATCAAGGTATGGGGACCTGAACCTTGAGGCATGGGAAGCCTTACGGGCACACTGATAGTTGGTGAGCACGAGGAGGTAAAAGTTGGATTACAACTTATTCAGCCATGGTCAAGTGCAGACTCATCTTTGAAAGCTCCTGGTCTTGAATATAATTTTGGAGGGGCTCTTAAAAAAAACCCACAAAAAAGCCCTTCTCAAAAAAAAAATACCCTTCTCTAGTCCTTTAATTTGACCTTCCCTCTTGTCGGCAAAAATGTTTGCAATTGCTTAAGCAGCAAGTGTAGCTTTAGGTCTGCACGAGAACTCACTAACTATCTGAGCTTTCTAATTCACACTGACAACGCAGGGCGGGGATACAGACCTGGGACAGGGAGTGAGGGGCAGGAGGATGGAGATGGGCTTTGTAGCCTTGCTACTCAACCCTGGATGCATTCATTATGGGTTTATGCTCCTATGTCCAGGGAAGAGACAAGACGGGAAAAAAATGGAATTTTAGAGCTATAAGGGACCTTAACTCCCTTGATAAATAATAAGGATGAGAGAGGGGGTGGAGAAAAGGTATTTTCCTTAGTATTGTTTGTGTCTGGACACAATTCACGCCTTTTGTCCTATAAGCCTAGAAAATCAAGAACATCTCACAAATGTTGTCTCATAGAGGAATACAGGCATTATTAGAGTATTACTGGGAAACACAAGTCAAAACATGTCTCTAAGAATATTTACTCTGCTTATGTAACTATTTACTCACTAATGAATCAATCTGTTCCAAGATCTTCATAAACTGCTCAACAGTTCCTTTTACTCTCTTGTCAAGTTTGTTGAGAGCTTCAGCTCGCAAGTCCTTGGCTAGAAAACCCTGCGTGGAGAAATATGTTATTCCTAGGGATTTGCATGACTGTTTTAAACATACAATAGCCGGGCAAGTCAAGGTGTCAAGTGAAAGCAGATAACGCTGGGCCTGATAAGAATCACTGAAGACAAAACTGTTCAGCAGCACCCTTCATCTGACCCCAGGGCCTTTTAACACAAGATTAGTGAAGCCAGCGAGCCCCAAGGCACTAAAGGCTGAGAAACGTATAATCCTTTGTATCTCAGAAGCCTTCAAGTGTCAGACAGTGAGGCCATGGACCAGTCTGTAGGATGGAATGTCCAGGAAGGACGGCAGCTGACATCTGATTTGTCAGCATGACTTTGGCCCTGTAGACGGACTGCTGGACCAGAGGTCAGAAAGACCCAGGAGTCAAATCCTCCCTCTGATCTTTACCAGCTATGTGGAAACTCAGTTTTCTTATCCATAAGAAGGGATAACAATAACTGTAGCACCAACCTCACTGAATAGTTTTAAGGATCCTAAGAGATAACAGGTGTTAAACACGCTATAGCCTCTTATTATTATTAAACAAGGATATTATATAAATGCCAGGCATGAAAATTAATGCTCATTTCAATGACACACGCCGGACTGACCCCATCGCTAAGTTAGTAAATCGGTCGAATCTGATTTGGTCCTAGGAGCGACAGTGTCCCGGCCTGCTCCACACCCACCATGTTTTCTCTGCTAAGGCGGCACGCTGGTGCAGGGGCCAGAGAGCCGGGCTTGGAGTCAAGAAGACCTGAGTCTGAATCAGTCCTATCTCAGACACTTATTAGCTGCATGACCCTGGGCAAGCACCCTGACTGCTCTCAGCCTCATTTATTCAACCGAAAAAAATGGGGATAAGAACCAAATGAGCAGCAGGGAGAGCTCTTCACAAAGCCTAAAACACCACAGAAATGATAGCTGTCATCATTACCTGAACCGACCTCTCCACCCCCTCACAGGTAATGTGGATCTCAACTCTAGGCCCCTCAGCTCTAATAGATGCTCTTTTGGGGCCTCGACCTCCTCCGATAAATAATTCCTTCCCCTTCCTCCCTCCTTCTGCCCCTCTTCCCTTGACTCCTCCTTGTGTGTTGTCTTCCTCTGTTAGACTGCAACCTCTTTGGGTGTGGGACTGTCTTACTCTCTAGGGTTGTATCCCCAAAGCTTAGCACAGGGCCTGGCACATAATAAGGCCTTAATGCATGCTTTTTTTTTTTAATCTATCTATCTATCTATCTATCTATCTATCTATCTATCTATCTATCTATCTATCCACCCATCCACCTATCCACCCATCCACCCATCCACCCATCCATCCATCCACCCATCCATCCATCCACCCACCCACCCATCCACCCACCCATCCACTCATCCATCCATACATCTAATAACATCCAGTTTTTTTACAGAAATTGTCAGAGTAGCCCAGTGTAGTGGAAAGTGAACTGAAGCGATTACCCAAACCTCTCTGCTGCTCTCCAATCTTGCTTCTCCATTAGCCTGTGAGATCTCTCAGACTGGATGGTCAGTAGACATCTTATCCTCAATATGTCTAAAGCAGAACTTATTATTTTTACCACTAAACCATCCCTTCCTCCTACTTTCCCTGTCACTGTAAATGACATCTGGTGACTGGTACCATCCTCCCAGTCCCTCAGACTTGTAACCCAGGAGTCATCCTCAGTATCTTTCACTCTTCCCACAGCCACTCTGTTGCCAAGGCCTATCAATTTTACCTTGGCAACATCTCTGGAATATGCCCCCTTCTCTCCTCTGACATCGCCACTACCTTGGCGTAAGCTCTCACTACTGCAATACTCTGCTGGTGGGTCTGCCTGACGCAAGTCTCTCCCTGTTCCAATCCATTTTCCATTCAGCTACTAAAGTGGCTTTCCTACCCTGCTGCCCACCCCCCCTCTTTCTCAACATCATCCCCATCCCCTACCCCACTCCAGTGGCTCCCTATCACCTCTAGAATCAAATACAAAATATTCTTTTTAGTGTTCAAGCCTTTCATAACCTAGCCCCCTCCTACCTTTCCAGTCTTGTTACACCTTACTCTCTGCCAGGTAGTAACTTCCATCTAATAACTCTGGCCTCGGGGCTGCTTCACAAACAGGACACTCCATCTCTCAGCTCCCAGCATTCTCTCTGGCTGTCCCCCTTCCCTGGAATGCTGTCCCTCCTCTACTCTGGCTCTTAACTTCCCTGGCTGCCTTAAATCTCAGCTAAAATCCCAGCAGGAAACCTTTCCCAATGTCCCTTAACTCTAGTGCCTCTCTGTCAGTTATTTCTTATGAACCCTGTACGTAGCTTGTTTGTATTTATTTGCTTACATGTTCTCTCCTCCATTAGACTGTGAGCTCTTGGAGGGCAAGGACTCTCTTTTGCCTCCTTTTGTATCCCCAGCATCTGGCACAGTGCCTGGTACATGACAGGTATTTAGATGGACTTTACAAATGCAGAAACTGAGACCTACACAGGTTAAGTCACGTGCCTAAGTTACAGGATATAAACCTAGATCTTCTGATGCTAGACTCATCTTCCTTTCCCTGAAGCACTCTAGAATGACTGGGGGATGTTTCAGCCTGAAGAAGAGAGAACTTAGGCTAGCCATCATACCTGTTTATAAATATGTGAAGGTTTATCAAATGGAAAAGGGACTAGGTGGCCCAAGAAGGCACAGCTAGGGCAAATGCATGCAAGATGTAGGTAAGAATATTTTTTCTCAATATAAGAAAGAATTTCCTGACAACCACAACCTTCGAGAACCCTTCCAAGGTCCTTCTATGAATTAGGGTGTTTGAAAATGAAGTGAGCTTCTTTATGAGAGAGTGATCTCCCTACGACTGCATGTGCTCAAGGCCCAGCGGTTCTCAGCCCTCCTAATGCCGCTTGTATGTGGGCATGTCTCTATGTGGGCAGACCCACCTGGAGACGGAGGAGCTGTGTCTTGGTTCCTAAGACCATCGGAAATATGTGTTTTCTGATGGTCAAAGGCGACCCCCAAAGGAGTCACGACCCACAGGATGAGAACCGCTGATGAGAACTTCAAGCAGAGGTGAAAAGATAATCTGTCTAAAATGCTGGAATGGGATCTGTCCACAGAGGGTAAATGTTTGCATTAAACTGCCTCCTTTCCAATTTAAGATACTCTTATTCTGTCAAATAGGGGACACCCTCTGCAATGTGAGCCTTGGAACGCTAGGTGGTGCCAAAGGCTGCTAGACTTATACTCCTCCACCAAGAGTAGTTATCACTTTTACAGAGCAGGGGGTTGGGGGCCCCTGTGATCTGGAAAATGCACACAGAATTTTTGGGCTCTCCCTTGGTACCAGAGAAGAAGTGTATATATTTATGATATTAAAAGCTAAAATGTGTTGATATTATACAATACTACACATATATTTTATGCATTTCTGAGGTTCTAAACTTTTCTGTGTCTTCCACTGGCTTTCGTGTGTTGTCTGTGGCTTCCACAAAACTCCACAAAATTTCCCATTTAATTTTTCATGCTGACCTGCAATATACTGAAACCACAACGGGGGAAGTTACGAAGCAGAAGGGATAACTATAAGCTCAGGGAAGCCTCAATCTCATCCAGAAGCACAGACTTCCAAGGCAGCCACCCTGCCAAGTTTTATTATGTCTGCCTGCCTGCCTGCTCGGCACCTTGGGATTTTTAATTTTCACTAAGTCCATCTTTGGCTAGTACTCCTCAGAACTGGTCCACCTGAAAACTGAGCCTCTCTTGTAATAATGAAAGACAATTAAGCAAAACCCCATACGGCAAATAAATCTAATGACGTAGATGACATTGAACCCTAAGAATTCTCCTCCTGCTGAAAAGAGGGAGAGATGTTTCATCAACCCCTTCATTTTTCAAAAAAGAACTCTGAGAAGGTAAAGTAACTTGCCCCAGGTCCCATAGCTAGTTAGTACCAGAGCTCGGAGACAAGAATGAGTCTCTTTGACTTGATGCCATGTGACGCCCTTACCATCTCTACTTCATAGACTTATGAGGACCTCATGAGGTGATGTATGAAAGTACTGTATAAACGATAAAGCCCTATGTGGAGGTAAATGTTATTTTTATGACTGGTAACAGTGATGTGTTTTGGAGAAGAACTGGAGTCACCAGAAGGGTAGTTTCCCCACCTCCACTTTCCCTCTCAACCACAAGAGCCCAGTATGGAATTTCTAGAGGGAGAGATCCAGAGTCATGATCCATATTTCTCCTGCTCCTGCTCCTCCTTTGCCTAATGGACACTAAAGCCCACAAGCACAAGCTTTGCTCCAACAGCTTATTTACTCTCTTTTCTATCTTCAATCTCTCCTTCACTGGCTCGTTTCCCTCTGCTTAAAAGGATCTTTTCCTAAAACCTTCTACTTCCCCAAGCCGATGTCAACACCTGACTCTGGTGGGCAAACTTCTCCACAGTGTAGTCTCTGACTCCCCCTCTTTACCACCTACCCACTCATCCGTCAGAAAACTTCTTCAAAATGGCGTCTATCCCCACCCTAAAGGCTGACGCAACCTGAGGTCACCAGGGGCTGCCTTGATTCAATGATCCTTTTTTCATTTCTCATCCACCCTGATCTTCCTACAACCTATGGCACTACTGACCAAAATTGTTCTTGAGCATTTCTTATTCCTCGGATTCTGTGGCACTGTGCTCTTTCCTCTCTGAGCCCCTTTTCTTCTCCTACATTCTAAATGTGGACATTTACTTCTCTCTCTCTCTCTCTCTTAAGTGACTCGCCCAGGGTCACACAGCTACTGAGTGGCAGAGCCTGGATTTGAACTCAGGTCTTCCTGATTCAAGGTCTAGCACTCTATGCGCTGTGTCACCTAGCTGCCTCCCACTCTGACATTATATAATTATTTAAATAACTACCCCCAGCCCTAATCACCTTTCTCTGGGTCTCATTTCCTCCTCCCACGGTCATAATTATATCCCAACAGATCTGTAATGACAGGTTTTCACGGAATCCCAGAATCTCAGAGTTGGAAGGGAACTCGAACAACTAAGGGGATCAGGAAAGACGTCTGGCTGGAGATGGCCCGTGAGCTGAGGCTTGGAAAAGGCTAGGTATTCTAAGAGACAGAGAATGGAGAAGAAGTGCATTCCAGGGTTGTGGAATAACCAACACAAAGGCAAGGAGGTAAGAGAGAGAATGCCAAGTTTGGGGAACATAGTGTATGATGGAAGATGGGGGGAGGGAGGAGAAAGAATGAGTCATTAAGGAGCCAGATCATGAAGAGTTTGCAACACCAAGCCAGGGAACCTGCATTTTATCCTGGTGGAAATAGGGAGCCATTAAAAGTTCCAGAGCCGAAGAGTGACGAGGCCCGCCCTATGCTTTAAGAAGGTTATTCTGGAAGCTATATCAGAGAAGGGAGAGACTGGAAGCTCGGATGACAATAGTGAAGAGCCAATGGGTATCTGACCTGGGGCGAGTAGGGGAGGGGTGGCCGTGTGAGTAGAAGAAAGGGGATGATGTCAAGAGATACTGGAGTAGGGCAGTCAACAAGACTTGGCCAGTGTTGGGATATTGGGGGGAAGGAGAAGGAAAGCCGGGACCATTCCGAGGCTTCAGACCTGGATGACTGGAAGGATGATAGTGTCCTCCATAGAGAGAGGGGAATGAGGAGAAATCTGGTTTGGGGTAAAGATAATGTGGACAATATGTGGACTTATTCAGTCTGAGATTCCTACGGGACTCTATGTTGAAATATCCGATTGACAGCTGGTGAGGCAGGACTGGAATTTGGGAAAGTGACCAGGGCTGGATCTCTAGGTCTGAGAGCTGTTGGCAGAGGGAGAATGACTGAAGCACTGGAGGAAGTGCCTCATGGAAAACAGGTGTATCAAGGGAAATAATAGGGCAGATTTGATCATCCTGAGATTGCCTCCCCTAAGGATGCTGGGCAGGACATAAGCAAGAAAAAAACGGGGGTTTAAAGATTTGTTCCAAGAGGTTCCGTGAGACCTAGTGCTTTGCTCCAGAACCATCAAAGTCCACCTTTAGGGTTCCTCCCTCTCCTAGGAGAAAAGGGGGGGGGGACACAGAGAAGAAAAACCCTACTGAAGTACCCCCAGAGAACGCTTTGCCTTTAACTGTACAGGTCTTAGCAATTCCACAAACTAACTCCCCTGATCCCACTCTTCCATCCCCCTGAAACATGTGTCCCTCCACTCAAGGTTCCGTGCCCTCACAGCGTTCTACCTCAGGACCCTGAGAGGGCCTCTGCCTTTTGGCATCTGTGATGTCAGGTCTCTCAGAGACTGATATTCCCATTCCACCCATCTTCTTTAAAAGAAATGTTCCCCAATCTAATACTAGTAAAAGCTTTGAGAGTGTGCCCTTCCCAGAAAAGAAGCCCTTCCTTGTTTTTAGGTTGATAATTAGTTGAACTCCATTAATAACAAACAATCAAGGGGTTGCAGGGAAAAAAACACCACCATTTAACATAACAAGAAATAATATGATGTAAATACCAAATCTGGAATCAGAAAACTTGGGTTCAATTTCTACCTTCCTTTACTTACCGGTCGTATAAGTTTGGGCGAGTCAATCCTATCTAACACTAACCCTCCATTTCCTTGTCTGCAGAATGGGGACAACAATCTCTGCCCTGTCTCGTGTTGTTAATGTAAGGAAGAAATGAGATGACATTATACAGGTGCTTTGTAGCTGTAAAAGCCTAGATAAATGTGAGTTACTATTAACTGCGTCCCTACTTGGATCTCAAGGCAAAGCTGTGCAGTCTTTAAAGTGCTGAAAGGGGCTCAAATACTGGAAGCTTAAAATACTTTGGCCACATAATGAAAAGACAATGGAAAAGCCCCTGATGTGGGGAAAGACTGAAGGTAAAAGGCCAAGAGGAGGACAGAGGATGAGATGGAGAGATGGTGTCATGGAGACAACAAACATGAGCCTGGACAGAGCTCAGGAGATGGTGGAGGTTGGAAAGGGCTGGCAGGTCACAAAGAGCCGGACATGACAAAATGACTCCGCGGCAGCAACAAAGATAAAAAGCAAATGACTCACCTACTGGAATTCTTCAGTCATTCAGTTTGGATTATTATAGACCCCAGGCACCCAAACAATAAGAGTCCGACAGCACAGAATTCTGGGGGAGGTTTGCTAAACCTGACTGATTGTTTCCTGAGCAATTGTGTCTAAAACGTGTCAATTGGGCTGCAGCTAGTTTTTGAAACAGAACTAAAAAGTCACTGATATAATCTAACCAGAAAGGTGTTTGTCTCTCTCTCTCCCTCTCTCTCCTCTCTCTCTCTTCTCCTTTCTCCCTCTCTTTCTCCCTCCCTCTCTCTCC